>OW964826.1:49046857-50246857 GCA_943142095.1 Ophonus ardosiacus | reverse complement strand
AAATTTTATTTCTATTTTTTTTTTTCGAAACGTATTTCAAATTTCTACGTAGTATGTACCTCAATCGGGTGGCGCTCGAAATCCGTTACATGCTTTCCATAGGCATTTAATATGGGAAATTAGAATATTTTGAATATTTGCCTCCCATTAAAACTGATTATTATAAAACTTTGTACACTTGTTTGTGGACACTTTTTGCATCATTATAATAATTAATTGTTCAATCAAAATGAATAATATTATTCTCGAAAATTAACCGAAACCGAAACCCAAATCAAAACCGAATTTTTATTTTCACGATGACCGAAACCGTAACTTAAACCGATATTTTTTATGGTTAACATCCCTGGTTTAATGTTTTTAAATTTCTTCAAAAAAGCGTAAAATGAAGTATCAGTGACAGATTAACATATAGTTGTAACGTCACAACTAGAGTATACAATGGCGGGAAAAGATCATTTGAATCGCCAATTCCTATATTAACTGAATTGTGATTGTACTCGTATTTAACGAAATAAATAAATATATGTCAGGGTGGATTAAAAAATTCTCGCACTACTGCAGGCAGAGATTATTATTACATTATTTTTCAACTTAGGCTCCTTTCAAGTCTCTACATTTGGTTCATCAATGCTGCATTGTCATAATCCGGGTCTTATTATTTGCAAAATGCTGTGTTATGGTTGCTACGACTTCTTCAGTGGATGAAAATTGTAGTTTGCCAAGATGATTTTGGAGTTTCGCAAATAGGTAGAAATCTAACTGACACTGATGAATTTCAGTTATCCCAAATGTTGATGTAAGCGCTGGTCGCTGGAGCGTTATCTTAATGAAAAAGCACACCTTTCGTTAATATTTCACTTTCTTTTTTACTTTTTCACGAAATTGATGTAACAATTGAGTATTATTGTCCTGTGACCCTTAGAAAGGTAATGCTTTTGGGAGATTTTGAACCCTGATACCTACCTCAACTGTTTCAACTTTCCATAAACATATCAGGATCAACTTTACAACTGAGCATCAAGTCGGACGACGTCTGAAAACGAACACGTTTCTCATCAACCATCATTGGTCAATCAGGGCATCGAAACCGAACCTGAACCGAACCAAAACCAGAACCAAACTGTGATATTTTAGCTAACCCAAACCCCGAACTGAACCTCAGATATTTTCAATAGAACCCGAGTCGGAATCGAATCGGGTATTAAAATTCGGGTTCAGGGCTCAACTCCGGTTCAGGTTCATTTTCAGTTCGAAATCCGGAACCAAACCGTAACATTTTAGAGAACCCAAACCGAGAACCGAACCTCAGATATATTTTTAATTGAACCTGAATCGAAACCGAACCGAGTATTAAAATTAAGGTTCGGGGTTCAACTCTGGTTCAGATTAATTTTTAGTTCGAAAAGTAAATATAGCCGATAATCGACGTCTTAGGCGTCTGCGTTGCTGTCTGGGCTGACTTTTCGTGAAAATTGTGTTCGTTTCTTGTTGCGTTTTGCGTAAATTTCGGCTCTCATTTTACATTATTTCGAACCTGAACCGCGAACAAAACCGCAAATTTTATTAATGCTTGAACCAGAACCGCACCCGAACCCATCTTTCAAAAAACAAATTAACCTGAACCTAAACCGAACCCAGTTTTTGGCGGGTTCGATGCCCTGTTCGAAACTCTACCATAATCAGTCGGTCTGCGTTGCTGCCTGTGTTGACTGTTCGTGAAATTGTTTTGCATTATTTTATTAATTCCGGCTCGCATTTTAAATTATTTTTGTATAAAGATTGTTTTAATACAATTTTCTTTAGGTCGAACCGAACCTGAACTCGGAACGAAACCGTAAATTTGATCCAGAACCGCACACGATCCCATCTCAATAAACAAATTAACCTGAACTTGAACAGTTTTTGGCGGGATCGATGTTCTACTCAGAAAATTTTGAACCCGTTAATAGGAGGTGTCATTTCTTGAACTTTTAATTCGTCGATCTGCCATATTCATGTGAATGAAATTCATGTTTTCTTTACTGATAACAGTTGCAGACCTTCCACTGTGAGGTTCAACTTCAATGCTTTCCCTTCCACGTTTAAAATCAGCTGCCCACTTTTTTACCATTCTCTAGGAAGGACAAGATGTTCCCAAAGAATTACGAATATAATGATTTATTTTATAATCTCCAAAAATAAATGTAAAATAAATTCAACCAGTAGTTTATACTCGTATACTTGAATCACAAACTTTAATACAATTTTATGAGCTTCATTCTACGATGTTATTGTATCACGAAGACTATAATAATAAAGCAGTAACATCCTAAACGAGTTAATCATAGCGATACCTACCCCCTAATTTTATAGTAAATGCATGTAAATCCGTCTTCCTATTAGGGAAGAAAGCAGCTAAATTAGGTTAAAAGAAAATCGAATGACGGCAGCCTATAAAGAAAGGTTCGCTGAGCGGTCGCAGCAGGGCGCCACGTCTAATTTGATTGGGACGAACGAGAAAGACGAAACTACTCTTTCTTATAAAGAGCTTTTAAGATTACGTGATTAGGAAATTTAAAGTCAAATGGACAAAATCTTTATTTTATTTTGTTGTAAAAAAATGTACTCTAATACTTTTAATTATTTATGATACAAAAAATCGTAATATCTCGTCTAGTTTAATAACATGGTTCGTTATACATACGACATGTTTGCTGGCGTAAATCAGTGAAAAAATATATAATTTGCTGTGTACTAAATAATATAAATAAAAAATCAGGTACCTATGCTATTCTCCTTTTTTGAATTGCTCGTAAATAAGTAAGCAGTTATCATAACTCAAAATTCTCAATACTTTTATTTATAAATTTTATCTTTAGATCTTTAATCTTCGAACGCCTTTATAGAATAAGTTTGGTATAATAAACATCATAAGACTGTGAAAAGTTATTGTGATCCATATAGTGTTGCCGCAAGACCAAGACCGGTCTTAGTCTTGTCTCGTCTCGTCTTTGACTTGTCTAGGCAAGACCATCATTTTGGTCTCGACTAAAAAGTGAAGATGAGATGAGACCAGTATCGAGTCTTATCGAGAGTCGCGACTTCGATTTACATACATATTTTCTAAAAATGCTGCAAAAACTAAGAGTAATGCTGTAAATACTGTTTGAATATTCGCAAAAACAAGATATATATTAATTATTCAACTTTTGTAATTATGATTTTTACCTCCCGCTACCCTAGGTAAGGGAGGTATAGGGATCGTGCTAAAAATAGCATATAGAGATTTTATATAATAAACACGTTTTGATGTCCCCAGAATCCGATTTTAACATTTTTACAATGATGTCTGTAGGTATGTATGTGTGTGTGTCTGTGTGTGTGGCTGTGTGTCTGTGTGTGTGTGTGGATCATGTGGACACGATTACTCAAATACTATCAATCAGAAAAATTTGAAATTTTGTATACCCATTCTATACTAATATGGGAAGAGCTCATTAGTTTATAGTGTATATCGGATAACCGGAAGTATCATTTATACAAGCTTTTAACAGTTTTTCTTGTAAAAAATTCATTGAATATAATTTTTTAGCAACTTTTACTAATTAAAATGGAATATAATGGTTTAGTCTTCAATTCTACGATAATAGCATTTAGTAAATAACTCTAAATAGCTTTAAATATGAATATATAATATAATTTATTTCCATGTATCACCTAGCCCATGCGTCAAACAAAATCATAATTTTAATGACAGGTTTGACATATTTAAACAAATGTCACTGACAGGCAGCAATTATATTAAAATTAATAATGAAACCGTGTTAATGAGAATATAATAGTAAAATATTTTATTAAGGTTTGTAAAAATAATATATTTTCCATCATACATAAATGTTAGATGAACAGGATGATCTGATTTAAATTTGCTAATTGCTATTTTTGCAGCACTATAAATTAATATTAATTTACAACTACACATTTACGAAATGGATTATGTACGGCGAAGAATTTACAAAGATTGCGTTTTAGAGCACCTAGAAGATGATGCTGATTTTTATAAGAATGTACGTGTGTGACGATTTTTTCTTAAAGCCTATTAAAATATGATCCAAAACTTCTCAAATTTGGTATTTAAAACAACATATTAGATATTAACCATATATGATAAATCGGATGTAGTACTTAATTTGGAGCTCTAACAAATTTTTGAGGAAAAACAATAAAACAATCCAAAATTTCGTATTACAGACTTTTCTATTTATTGGACAACAAATTAGATTTTATTTACAAACGATTAACCGGTAATGATACTTTACTTAAAGCTCACTGCTATTTTAAACATGGAATTGGCGGGAGGTCATGTGTTGGCCACATCAGATTTTTTAATGTTGTATTCCTGGAACATTAATTTATGAAAATATGAAATTACGTTATTAGAAATTCACTGATTAGTTATGAAGTTTTAATTAAATATTCAAAAATGGTAAACAATACTTGTATTTATGTTAAATCTACAGAAGTACTGAAATAAAAGCGTATTTATTGCATATACATATTTTAATATAATATAACAATTCATAAAGCATTCATTAACAGTTAAATCACAATAAATCATGTTTTGTAAATGTTATTTGGTTAATTCCATATTTTCACTCACAACTAACTTCATCAAATGACATATAAAACTAAAGTTAAATTATTAATATAAGATTGTGACAACAGCTATGACTGTTGATTTGTAATAATATACTTATGTTCTATTAATAGATTAATTACAAGATGAATCACATAATTATCAGATATATTATTTTATATTCTCTGATAAGCATTAATTATGTTTCATAATTATATGATAATGATAATATTATCTAATGAAATCAAGTTTTAGAAAATTATAAACAATATTTAAAATAAAGCACAAAAAATATTTAGGACATTTCGCTATTATCGAATTCTAAGACCCGGTTTTTCCACCTCTTGATAAAGTGCCAGTTAATTTATCTGCTAGTTAAAAGAAAAATATCGCATATTTTCATTTTATCTGGCAGTTAAATTCATTGACACTTTATCCATAGATGGAAAAACCAGGCCTAAAAAAATTATACTCGTAATATATATTAAAAAAAAAAATACCTTTATTCAGTCGGCTTTCCCTTTCACAGACCTTTGACTACATCTTACAAGTAATATTTGACAATGTGAACACAAAAATTGAAAAGCGGTTAACTATCCATACATCCGGAAATCCACAGGGATGACTTTTGAAAGTCACCCTCTTGGCAAATACAACTGGTAACATTGTCCAGCACACCTGTGTACACCGCGTAACATAATGTAAGAATGCATCATGGCCGCCGACTTCAACGTCATCAAACTCCCATCCTTCACTTGTCATTCCTCGCCAATCAAAGCCCACTGCGAGATTTCACCGTTGTTGCGTCGCCGTTTCCGGTGTGAGAATATTGTAGGTTAAATATCTGCAAATCGCCGTGAAATGGGTAGATCTCGTGAAAGGAGGTGGGACGGTTTGTGTTAACTACCCTCACGGCTAATTTCACCCCAAAAAGAACGTTTGAAACGGTTCGCTTTGTTAAATTATATGGATATTACTATATGGGGCTATGTGTGCGGTACGGGAAAGGTAGGTTAGACTGTGAAACGTATGGGAAAATGGTATTAACATAATTTTGAAGAAGTAGCTATAGTCAGAAAAATTGACTCTGTCGGATCCAGCAAAAAAATTACAAATATCGTAATTATGACAAAGCGCCTTTATACAATTAACTATTACAACTTAAATTTTTTACAGTAATACGATTCCTGATAAAAAGGTTTCATATTTTATTTTGGTGTATTTTCAGCCAAATTTACAACTTGTGTTCGTATTTACGTGAATTTTTCTATAAATAAATTAAAAGTGAAATTCTACTTTTGTAAATTAAAAATTATTTACGTTTATTACATGTCATCATATTTTAGATCCTTTTGAAAATGATTATGAAATAACTTGGCAATTACAGTTATGCAGAACATATATTTAAATTATTATACAGTTATGTTCAAATAATCCAAAACAAATTACTCCTACATTTTAATTTTGTAAATAACATTTACGACATTTCAAGAAACATTTATATTTAGGGACAATATTACCAAATACATATTTTCGGGTACTGTGCTGACAAAATATCGAATCTAGGTACTATAAATAACATAAACGTTATTTTATAGCCCGCGAGCCTAGAACATAGAATTGACGCTAATCACATCAGACTTTTTGTTTAAGCCTATTTTAATATTGGTGCAACTGGGTATAAATGGGTTGTAATAGTTATTTATGCACGGACGTATCTTAATTTGACAATTATACACGAATTTCTTTGACATAAACGTTATTTTATAGCCCGCGATTCTCATGAAACGTCAAACCAAATTATAACCTACAATATAAACAATTTAAACAGGCAACATGAAAAGTTTTTATTACAAATCGAAAATTTTTATATTCTTTAATGAAAAATGAAAATTAATTTTGTGATATTAAGCACGGAGATACACAAAATAAAACTCAAATGACAGAACTAATAAACAATAAACTGTTTTCCGCTTTCATAGCAACTCTAGATACTGGATGTACGAGGACAAATTCTTTTCGCTACAATTTTTCTAACACTCATAATTTGAAAATTTTCGTCCGTGCACCGTGCATAAAGTTTTGTATGTACCACGAGCGTAACTTGCTTTTATGGCCATTGACGTGTTTTTATCCCTCGGCTTACCCCTCGGGCTCAAAATTCCGCCGCAGGCCATAAAAGCCTCCTTACGCTCTTAATATATAATAGTTATTTATGTATGAAGAGCGTAACGAGGCTTTTATGGCCTGCGGCGGGATTTTGAGCCCGAGGCGTAAGCCGAGGGATAAAAACACGTCAAAGGCCATAAAAGCAAGTTACGCTCGTGGAACATACAAAACTTTATGCACGGGTGAAAATTTTCAAATTTTGAGTGTTAGAAAAATTGTAGCGAAAAGAATTTATAAAACTACATCCAGTATTTAGTGTTGCTATGAAAGCGGAGAACAACAGTTTATTGTTTGTTTATTAGTTCTGTCATTTGAGTTTTATTTTGTGTATCTCCGTGCTTTCCATATAAATATCACAAAATTAATTTTCATTTTTCATTAAAGAATATAAAATTTTTCGATTTGTAATAAAAACTTTTCATGTTTCCTGTTTAAATTGTTTATATTATAGGTTATAATTTGGTTTGACGTTTCATTATAGCCCGGCGGGCTATAATGAGGCTCGCGGGCTATAAAATAACGTTTATGTCAAAGAAATTCGTGTATAATTGTCAAATTATGATACGTCCGTGCATAAATAACTATTACAACCCATTTATACCCAGTTGCACCAATATTAAAATAGGCTTAAACAAAAAGTCTGATGTGATTAGCGTCAATTCTATGTATTTTGTGCAAATCCCATACCAAAATTTCCTTGGAAAAGATTCTATATATCCAGTAAAATTGTAACATGAGCATATACTATTTTCTGCAAATTCCATACCGAAAGTTCCTTGAAAAAGATTCTATAAATCTAATAAGAAGATAATACGAACATACACTATAACGCTGACATTTGTCAATTAGAATTATTTGAATATATTAGCTGTTTCCATGATTATAGCAAAGCTGACTGATTTATGAAAGTTACTCTCTTCATAATTCTTTAACTCTATTTTTATTGAATATGAAGGAAAATAATCAAAATAAATATATCTTCACGGCATATTACCCATTACTTGGTGTGCCAGTATCCACAACACATGTAGACATCGGTAATGATGACAATATATTTTACTGTGTGGGCGCTTACCAGGCGTCACCTCACAGGCACTCATAGCTGGTGTGGAGAATGCACCACAGGGATCACTTTTGTGCGATTAAAAGTTTGCACTGGCCGGGATCGAACCCGGGTCACCAGATTGGCAACCAGGCACTAAACGCACACGACCACGCGATCCCATATTGTTTCATATTGATAATTACAAAAAATGATACTTAACTGCACTTTTTCAAGAAAAACTGTTAAAAACTTCAAATAAGAATTCTTTCGGTTGACCAATTATAACCAAAATCTAATCAGCTCTTTATATGGATGTAAAGAAGGGGAATACGAAAGAATTATATTTTTTAGAATTGTATTATTGGAGTTCACGTCGGAGAACATTTTGTCACCTACACACACACATACATACATACATACGAGCTATGATCAAAAAATTTTCCCATTCAAAACAGTCCCCACTGGATATAATGCACTTATGCCACTGTTTATTCATGCCTTCAAAATATTACTGAAATTCAAATTTTGGTATATCGTTCAGTTCCTTCAGCGATTTTGTGTTTAATTGCTTCATTCAGCCGACGCAACATGCTCAAATAGTATTCTTTATTAACTGTAGCATCTTGAGGTAAAAATTCATAGGACACAATACCATAATAATCGAAAAAACAGTGAGAAGAACTTTAACATTCGATCGAACTTGGCGTGCTTTTTTGGGTCTTGGTTCATTTGGAAGCTTCCATTGCGATTATTGAGCCTTTGTTTCGATGTCATATCTGTACACCCACGTCTCATCATCCATTATGATGCGATGAAGAAATGTTGAGTCATTGGCGATATCTTGTACCATTTCCTGAGTGATGGTTTTACGTCGCAATTTTTGTTCAAAATTTGACAATTTCGGAACAAATTTTGCTGCCACTCGCTCATGCCCAAAACATTGGTGAAAATTTCTTCCCATGAACCATATAACAATTTCTTCAATAAACTCCGTAATTATATTTCGAGGGTTTTCAAGAAGTTTTTCCTTAACTTCTTCCACGTTTTTTTCGGTGATTGAAGTACTGGGGCTCCCAACTCTAGCGTCATCTTCAAATGATTCACGACCATCTTGAAAGCGTTTATACCATTTGTAAATCGCTCGTTCATTAATACTTCATTCACCAAATGACTTCTGCAACATTTCCACTACTTTACAGCACTTGATTTCATTTTTCATGCGAAACTTGATGCATATTCTTTGATCACTCATTATGGAAATTAAAAAATCGCAAATATACAGCAACACAACTCTTTTAATTGTCTGTTAAATCTAAACTACACATCAAATGTGGCTGCAAATTGAGACAAATATCAAAGATAGGTTACCCAGCATGTCAACAAAAAAAAATATCAATCCGACAAATGTAGCGTGAGAATTTTCAAAATTGCACGAATTTTTTATCATACCTACATACAGACAATCATAAAACTAGTAAAATTATATTCTAGATACTCTAACACGTGCTTATTTATTAAAAACTCACCATCGATTTTTTTGACCAAAGACAACACCTTCCTTACTTAAAGGTGACGGTAGGTAAAAATATTAAGCAAGAGGAAAAAACTAGTTCAAATCCCCTCACATAACACATAACTCACATTACAAATAATCAAACAAATCTACTTTTAAAAACCAAATATACTTCATTCTTTCTATATTCAATCCCATCTACTCACATTCTAACCTCGACTGCTAGCTACATACCCAGGTAGCCTTCGGTTTATCAGAGGCGTCGGTCCATTTAACTCCACTGAATGCACCAATTTGTCACTGGTTTCCTTGCCCGTATCTCCGTGATGGATTAACCCAGTTTACCGTCCTCCCGTCAGCTGTCTGTCAGGATCAGGATCAGGATCAAGAATCAAGGCAGAAACGGGATCGGGATGAAAACACAAGACATCCCCGCGATCTGATTGGCGAGCACGGGAGACTTCAATGCCTGGATGTGTTAATCAATTTGCAACGGGAGTGGAAGAGATGGATAAGATGCAGGGAACGATAAAAGGATTGGGATTTTTTGTTCAGGGCGATGTATGTGGTCGTATACATAATATTTAAGTTGCAAAACAAGATGTAATTCATATTCTTTATGCTATGATTTAAATAAAGTGGATATGTTGGTACGAGTATTTAAATTATGCTTACCTACTTTTAAATATGTTTGAGTTTTGTTTAGATGATTTATTAAAACCAGTCTGAATTCTGAAGATGTTTATTTGATGTCCCATGATATAAAGTACTTATATATAATTTTTCATTACAAGTTATTTGAAGAAAATTAAAAAAATTGTTATAATTATACCCTAATCATTCAAGCAGCCAATGCACGTCATCACTTAATGTTAAAACCTTAATGCATTAAAATCACTAATAGTGAAAAATGAAATAAAATTTCAATCATTTTTAATCGTCAAAAACGGTATAGCCTTATATAATTATTATTAAGATGAATAGTAGAGTTCATTACTTATCGTATATGACATGAATAATATATACATAATGTACATCAACGTCGTATTATTCGTTTAATTGTTGCTATAGTTGGCAACATTGATAATTTGTATGTTCATACTGTCAAAGTTATTATTTGAAAAATATTTGCATCGTGTTTGAAACATTTTTGTGCATTGTAAAGGCCTACATATAATAAAGTACCGTTAAACGCAACGCAACGACGCAACGTGACCGTTAACGCAAACACAAAATCTGTGAATCTGCCAAAGGTTGCACTTTTAATCAATCAGAAGAATTCTGTATATTTCTTTGAAATTCGGCTCACTTTTATTTATTGCCTTTATATGGCATACATAAGTATAAATAAGGTTAGTATTATACAATAATTTATATAGAAATGGACAGTGACGAAAATATAGTATTTATTTTGTAGATGTGACAGTTCATGAACATGTCGATAATACAGATTGCAACCTGCATAACTCTTTTCATAAAGATTCTAAAACCTCTGCAAACGTACTAGTACATGACGTCACTCATCTAGTTCCTTTTATTCAATTTTTATTAATGACGTGCATTGGCTGCTTGAATGATGTGGCTATATTATAAATTGAACTGTTTTTTACCTTCCGTCACCTTTAGGTAAGGAAGGTATTGTCTTTGGTCAAAAAATTCGGTGGTGAGTTTTTAATGAATAAGCACGTTTTAGAGTCCCTACAATACGAATTTACTATTTTTAAGATGATGTCTGTATGTATGTGTGTGTGTGTGTGTGTCCGTGTGTGTGTGCGTGTGTGTGTATGTGTGTCCGTGTGTGACAAATTTTTCTCCGACGATAACTCCAATACTATAATTCTAAAAATTATAATTCTTTCGTATTCCTCTTCTGTACATCCATATGAAGAGTTGATTAGATTTTGGTTATAATTGATCCACCGGAAGTACCCTTATTTGAAGTTTTTAACAGTTTTTCTTAAAAAAACGCAGTTAAATATTATTTTTTGACATTTTGTTATTATATTTATTAAAGAAAATACTCTTCTCTATATGGTTTGATCATTCATTTTCCTTCATATTGAATTGATGTAGAGTTAAAGCATTATAAAGAAATTAATTTTCAAAAATTAGTCAGCTTTGTTATTTATCATGGAAACAGGTGACATAATTATTTAAAAAAATTTAATTGACAGATGTCAGTTGCAAGTGCAAAACCAAATATAGAAAAAAATATAGGATCTAAAATTGGTATGTCATAGTGTTGCTCGCAAGTGACACGCAGAGAAAGGCCAAAGAGGAGATGGAAGGACATTACTTAGTGTAGTTTATGTTATAATTTTATTGGATTTATAGAACCTTTTCAAATGAACTTTTGGCATGGAATTTGTAAAAAATAGTATGTGTTGTTACATATTATATAGAATCTGTTCCAAGGACCTTTTGGTATGGGATTTGTACAAAATACATGGAATTGACGGAAGGTCTTGTGCTGGCCACAACAGATTTTTTATTACAAACTTCTATTGTACCTTTAGTGATATTAGTTGTTGACATTACTCGAAATCGCAGCTATACAGCACTTATTCTTACAAAACCGACATCAAAAATGTTAGAATGATTTTCAAAATTAACATAATGTATATCGATGGCTTAACTGTAATACCGCGTAAGTGAATAATACCTAGTTTTGCAGGAGAGCAAATAAACTGTTTTATTTTTAATTTGTTTTAATATATAATATGTTAATACATACATATGATTTAAGCCCGCTCAAATTTTCTTAACATACTAGGTATTGTTCATTCGAAGCGCACAATGATTCTACGCACAGTGGTGTAAATAACTCAAAAATTCAAAAAATGTCAGATACGTGGTATTGCAGTTAAGCCATCGATATGTACTTTTGTGCTTTTTGTTATTTTTCTATGATGTTTGAAAAACTGAATGTTTATACGAATGTACAGGCTGAAACAATTTAGAGTTTATTATATAAAAACTTCCTTATTAAACACGCTACAGAAAATTGATGTAAGTCTTTATGTGCCAAATTTTTGAAAAAAATTTAACAGGCACCACAAGAATTTTCGATCGTCTTTTGTTTTTGAGTTTCAGGATAATAGGTACTTGATTTTTGCAATATTGTCTAATCAAGGAGCGCTTAAAATGTAGGTTATGTTCATACAATAGGTCATAGGAAATTTAAAATCTTGAGAGCAATATATTAAAATTCATATGACATTTCATTTCGATGATATATTGTCAATTTAATCCAAGTTTAACATTTAAGTACGATTTTAGGTAACAAATTAGACATTGCACTGTGTAGAGGTGTGGTGATATACCTGTTTATTTATAAGATTTTTGGAAATCAACTTTTGGAATAAATCACCAAATAAATTGAACCCAATGGCCCGATCCGGAAATTGCCGAAACAATGCAGGTGATAGAGTTGAGATTGATGGGCACAAATGATGAGTAATAACACCGGTGTCCGATTAACAGGGCTCGCCCTTTGAACAGCTGCAACCTTTCATTTCCCTACACTCATCCATCACTCGATACTCGTCCTTGTGCACTCCTCCTATAAGAGCAGATAGTCATTCAGTGTTCAGGATCGAGTTCGAACGTCGTTATTGAACCATCAGCGAGTCGCGAGCGACCCTCCTGCGCTAATCAGCTCGGTTATGGTTAATAAAATACAGTTGGCGATGCATTTAAACGTTTACATGGAAGATTGGATGAATTATAAATTATTGTTTCGGGTAATTTGATTGAAGCACGCGAATAGAAAGTGTATCCTTCAGATTGAACTGAACTGTTGAACGTGTTTTATACTATTTAAAAAACTAGGGTGCTTTAGTTTAAACGATAGAAGATTTTTTGTAATCTATAAATAAATAAATAAATAAATATATCATCACGGCATATTACCCATTTCTGGGTGTGCCAGTATCTACAACACATGTAGACATCGGTAATGATGACGATATATTTTACCGCGTGGGCGCTTACCAGGCGTCACCTCACGGGCACTCATAGCTGGCGTGGAGAGTGCACCACAGGGGTCACTTTTGTGCCATTTAAAATTGGAAATATTTGGCGTCTGTCGGGATCGAACCCGGTAATCTATCAAACGACAATATCACGAACGCAATGTTTGTGTCAAAGTTACTGTAACATTTTCAGGTTACTTACCAATGGGGAAGTTTAGCATGGTAAAAATTCTACATAACATACTATTTTCTCACAAATATAACACAAATGACTGCTGAAATTGAAATTAAAAATTAAAATTATTGCTCCATTTATTTATAATTAATATTTTTTGGGTAAACTTTAAGTACGTCACAAGTAAGTTACGCGCAAACTCAGACAGAACGGTGAAATCGAACCACTTGAACGTAGGTCGTAACAAAACGTAAAAGCGCTTCACTGGTAACTGCAACCGCGTGCGTCAGTGTATAAGTCGACATACGTTGCGCCAAGCCTCTACCGACGTCGTCGCAGCTTAAAATCGGCTTTTCCGGAAAATCTGGGCATTTTTGAAAAAAATAAAACATGTTACACCATTTTTCAAGTTATTTCCCATGGAATAAAAAAAAATTTTAAAAATCGCTAAACTTCCCCATTTTAGTCCAAGCGGCGACCGCCGCCAAAGGTGATCCTCCGTAATAAGAAAAAAAATATTTATCAATGCTTGGATATGAGTTAAACAATAAACCGTTGGTCTGGCGGCCTGTAACTTGTCCAATTTTATTTTTTCTATATATTAAAAAAAAACATATTTTTTTTGTAAAATTGATGTATAAAACAAGTACGACAGGGTTTGATCAGTAGAAAATAAAAAATTAATACTGGCACTTCCATTCTTGACACAACCGTTTGCAAGACCACCCTTAATATATACAGTGTAGGATATTTTAGTATGGAATATAAAAAAAACATACTCAGCAGGTTTTTTTTTAAAAAAAAAACGCTGAAACGCGTCGATTTTAGTTTTTAAAAATACACATTAATATGTGCGATTCATCTTTCGATTTCGGACTTTCATTTGTTTTTCAGTTATGACGTTATCACAAAAAAAATTAAATGACAATATAGATTTTTAGTAGTGGAATCCGATAACATAACAAATTTTTTGAGAAAAATCGAGCTGAACATTTATTACTTAATAATGATGCTTGTATGAAACAGGTTAGCTAGATTTAAAATTTTTATCAAGGTATCTTGATTATTCATTATGAACAAAGAAATTTATGTCACTTTAAAAGTATTTATTCACAATCATTATTGTAATATGTCGATTCCTAACCTTTTAGCTGTTGAGAAGTACGCCAGTCCTATCTGCAACGAGAATCTCGTGGGTGGGAAATGACCAATCACCCTTCCATCCCATGGGTGGGAAATGTTTATGTAGGGTTGCCTAGCAACATTGTCATAGATCCCTATAATAAAGTAGGCTAAACAATAGAATAGAACTGTCAAAAATATTAATAAAATTAAAGGTTATAACTCAATTATTTATTTTGAAAATTATTGATTTAAAAATAGGATGATTGTGAATAAAATAGCATACATGGCTTGGTGGGAGTTTCATCACAGCCTCGCGCTGTATCTGACCTAGAGGTTTCGTCTCTTGCTCTCTCGATAATCTACACAAGCCTTCGGCTGTAATGAAACATCTCCCACCTCGGATGTAATGTACTGTTAATTAAACGTTAACGAGATATTGTCTAATGAAATCAAAGTTTTTCTTCTTGATTCTTGAATCTTATATTAGAAAGGGAATTAAATTAGAAAACGGCGAATGGCAATATTCTTGTGATGCCTGTTACAATGAATTTCAGGAAAATTACATTTCAAGATCAATTTTGACAACTTGACTTCTGAATTGAATATATTAATTCAGAACAAAAATAAAGCATTTAAAATGTTATATTTTAGAGACTCTTTATTTCTGGCATAATATCAAAAGTTCGTAAGAATCCAGTGCGTACAGTAAAACCTGCCTTGCAAGACACATAGACAATACTCTAATAAAAGAATGTTTAAGGATTGTAAATAAATATGTTTTTAGTAATAAAGGTGATGTAACCCAATATTAATATTAAATAGTAACGGTAGAATGCGTGAATAACATATTCAGTTTTTGTAAGTTTAATATCTATATTTTAAACTAGTCGAAAGAAATTTGCAAAAATTTCTCACCATTTTCGTAGATTTTTAAATTATTTGTTTGTTAAAAATGTAAACTGGCCGAATTATATATTATGAGCCCGGGCTCGTATGCTGCTGCCGAAAAAATAGTGTTTAAACCAAAATTCCTGTCTAAGCCTACTGTGTTTTAAATAAGAGTTGCACAATTTCAATATTTAAACAAGAATATCTCAGAAACGAATGATTTTAGAACAAATAATGATAAAAATGTAGGTCACTTTCCTTAGATAGAATACTGTAACAATATGTAATTGCTAATTGCACCAATTACATGAAGATTTATATCGACATCAGTGTATGAGGTATCTGTAACGAGATTAATTGGAATGTCATTTTAATTAAATTTAGCATAAGGTGTTTACTGTACGTAGGACTACTGATCTACTGACACAGATAACAATTAGATAAAATTGTATAGATTATGCACTTATTAGTTTTATTTTTTAATTAAGTATATTTCTACTTATCACTATTTATTAAATTATTATGTTTTATTTATTATATTTCTATTTCTGGTTTCAGAACAAAATTATTGTATGTATTATATATAAAAATAAAAGAGAAAGTAAAATTTAAAAAAAAATCTGTTGTGGCCAGTACAAGACCTTCCGTTAATTTGATGTATTTTGTACAAATCCCATACCAAAAGTTCATTGGAAAAGATTCTATATCTATATCCAGTAAAATTGTAACACGAACATAATACAATTTTTTACAAATTCCATACAGAAAGTTCCTTGGAAAATATTCTATAAATCCAATAAAATTATCACATGAATATACATTATGTATACTCATATATAAATACTCTAAAAATGCGTACACTTACGTAACATTCTCTTTACAATCAAATAATATTACTACCAAGTTTATATCTCTACCCATTTTTGAATTATTTTCTTTCATATTCAATAGATATAGAGTTAAAGCATTATAAAGAGATTAACTTTCAAAAATCGGTCAATTTTTGCTATTTAACATGGAAACATCTGATTTATGCAAAGAATTCTAATTGACAATTGTCAGTGTCAAGTGAGAAATCATTTATCCATTTTTATTTCAATACTTTTATTTCTAAAAATTCACATAGTTGTTCAAATACTTTAAAAATGCGTACACTTACGTAACATTCTCTTTACAATCAAATAATATTACTACCAAGTTTATATCTCTATCCATTTTTGAATTATTGCCCCAAAAGTCAATATACCCCACATTTAGATAAAAAATTCAAAATTTTCAAAAATCTAACTTTTATGTATGTTCTTCTCAATGCGCTGATCCCAAATTTTGAAACCGCAGGTCGATATCTCTTTTCGTTCTCGAGATATTTAGATTCAAAGTTTTGCACAAAAGTGCGCCCATTTTTGGGTAATAACCCAAAAATGGGACGAGATATGAATTTATCGATGTACTACATTAAATTATTTTATATATTACAGTGCCTTTATCTTGAAATCTATACAAGATATAATAAAAATATTAAGAGTATTAGATGGAGAATTTTATGTTCTTCAATATTTGTAATAACAAGAAATTCCAAAAAATAATATTATATATACTTTCGGTTGTCCAATTGTTACCAAAATCTAATCAGCTCTTCCCAGGAAGTCAGATTAAGGAAATTACAGTTAAATATTTTTTAAGTCTTATAGTATTTGAGAAACCGTGGCTCCAACATCCACATATACATACGGACATCATTGTAAAAATATTATAATCGGATTATGTTATAGGGACCTTAAATTTGGATATGCGATTTTTAGCATGATTCCAATATCTCTCAGGGAGAGGTAATATTTTGAATATTTCACTAGACCTGTTTGTAGTTCTTGAAATCAGTTAAGAAAGGAAATTTTAAAATATGTTAAATTACTTTACAGTGTTTTGTAAAATGTATAAAAGAAATTGTTCAGTGATTGAAATCTTTTATTCCATTTTAATAAAAAATACAATTTTTTGTTGAATAATTTGCTATTCCGATTAAACATTTTTGTGTAAAGTATGACAAGAAAAATAACTAATTACTTTGAAGCGTATACATACTTTTATACTAAGTGGAAGATATCATCAATTATAACAATCGATTTCATGTATCACATTTACTTAGAATAGGAAAAATCTGCAGATATTACATGGAAACAAACGTCAGCGAAAAAACAAAGACGTATTGCCAATCGCATTACCGTTGCTTGTGTTGTGTACGTTCAACTGTCGAGGGAGTTGCAAATGCCCGTGAAATTGTTTTGTTTCGAGCAATTTGCTGCAGCCCTTTAGCAGCCAATACATGCTAAGTGAGTTTACTACAGTTTTCAGCCCTCCCTGTTAGCAGGCGATGTTTCATGGGCCATGCTTCAACAGATAAAACTATTAAATTAGAATGTTTTGTTTGAACAGAACAATTTATGGGATTTAAAAGTTTTAAATTTATTTTTTAGTTTATTTTAGTGGTTTTGTTTGTAGCTTTGTGGTAAGGAGAAATAGGATAGCGTAGGGGAGCTTATTCTTTAAATTTAATTATATTTCCTTTTTGTTCTTGAAAATTATATTTCACTGCACTTTTGTTAGTTCTTTAGATTTATTAACTTAAAATGTAGATACGAATTTAATTGTACATATAATTTAAATTTATCATTTATTTAGAAAATGAATGTACAGAAAATTCAAAAAAATATTTTTTGTTCGCAGGTCTGTCCCAATATGTCGTTGTTAGGAATTCCACGGTGCACTTCTTCTCAGTAAGTTTTACTTTTCGTTTTTACAATATTTTAAAATCAGGGTACTAGTAATAAATAAATAAGTTGAGATGTGGATCCAAATAATATCGATTCCGGATTTAAAAATATCCGAATACCTGGATAATTTCAGTGTCGGATTTCCGATCTGGATTTGAGTATTTAATCTGGACTGTGTAAAGCTATCTTCGGTCCGAGTTTTACTGGCGTGAGTTTTGTACGGTATAAAGTTACATTCGAAGTTACATTCAGCGCGCCACTTTTCAGAATTGAATATTTTTATCTTTCGCCACCTTCGGGTAAGGAAGGTATTGTCTTTGGTCAAAAAATTCGGTGATGAGTTTTTAACGAATAAGCACGTTTTAGGGTCCCTAGAATACGATTCTATTAGTTTTACGATGATGTCTGTATGTGTGTGACAAATTTTTCTCCGGCGATAATTCCAATACTACAATTCTAAAAATTATTATTCTTTCGTATTCCTCTTTTTTACATCCATATAAAGATCTAATTAGATTTTGGTTATAATTGGTCAACCGGAAGTTCCCTTATTTGAAATTCTTAACAATATTTCTTGAAAAAACGCAGTTAAGTATCATTTTTTAACATTTTGTGTGATTATCAATATGAAGGAATATCTTATTATTTATACGATTTGATTATACTTCTTCCTTCATATTAAATAGATATAAGTAGATATTAATTTTCATAAATCAGCCAGCTTTGTTATAATCATGGAAACGGCTGATATATTCAAATAATTCTAATTTATAGATGTCAGTGTCAAGTGCAATTTACATAGTGTATGTTCGTATTATAATTTTATTGGATTTATAGAATCTTTTCCAAGGAACTTTCGGTATGGAATTTGTAGAAAATAATATATGTTCGTGTTATAATTTTACTGGATAGGTACAGTAAAATTTTTTAAAGAAGTCCGATCAAGGTCATCTTCGAATCGTATGAAATAAGATTTTGACAAATTCAGCTGCGTCGTTTACTTAGTTTTTATGGGAGTACATAACATACTGTTATTTTGTAATTACATAAATATAATATTATAAATACATGTAAAGGGTTATAATTGTAACTGTACCATTATTATAGAAATGTCTTAAATTACACACCTGATTAACTGAATGAATATTTTGAAGAGGTCCTCCATTCGCTTCTTCACGTTGAAAATAATCATGCAAATTAATTAGCATTTCCTGAGATTGCTTTTTCAGTGTTCTTCCCTTTTTGCTCATACTGGTACCAGAAATAAACTTGATTAAAACGAACGAAAAATACAAATCGAAATATGTTATAAATCAAATTCTGACACTGACAGAAAACAATGAACGCACGCCTATGGATCAAGTAATTATTTATGAAATAATAAATGAACTTACGTGAAACTATGGATGATACAGCAACAGTATTAAGAACAACGAGCATTATTATAAAATAGCATGTCGTAACTTTGTCTTAACAATATAAATTTTTGAAAGACAAACGTTTTATATTCATCCCTTTCGCGCGCGCGTGTTGTCTAGCAACTATGAGAGAGATAAATATATGCCAACTTGTAAATTCGTTCATCATACGGATGTCCTTGATCGGACTTCTTTAAAAAATTTTACTGTATATGGAATTTTTTTCAAGGAACTTTTGGTATGCTATTTGTACAAAATACATAGAATTGCCGGAAGGGAATCTGCTGGCCAAACCAATTTTTTTTAAATTATATTCATATTCATCTACTCTGCACTTTTTTTTTTAATGTCATTAATGTCAAAGTTTCACTTTTAACTATATTTTATTTGATTGGACGAAAAAATTTATAGGATGTATTTTTTTTAATTCAATTCTGAGGTTTCTTCATATAAATCTTTGTGATCATCTTCGGGATTATTAAATGAAAAATATGATATTTCATCATACTTTATATTTATTTTTAAAAGCTGACTAATTGAGAAAGGTATTTGATCCTTTTTCCCCTAACTTTTACCGTACAATTTATTCTGGCAGGACCTTATCATTAATTTAATTTAAAAAATATATCATTTCACTTTTCTTCATGATTTTCACAGCAAGCAATGCATGCCTGATAAATTGTAAGCAAAGCTTACATTGTTGTCCACAAATCCAAAACTCCACGTCATACGAGCCACGTCAGAGAGAACAATCAGCAAGTTCCCTGCGCTGAGTATAGGTAACACACCCTTGTGCAGCCACTAGCGGGCGCAGTTAGCCGCTGATATAAAAGTCTTTGCCGGCTCGTTTATTTTCATTACGCTGCCACCCCGAGTATAGTATAGGCGTAGGATTCAGCCAGAACTCCAGGGGTATACATAACACGCATGGAGGGTTGTTTCAAGCTGAAAGTAACTAGTTTCACAATATAGACAGTAGACACCTTTCATACCAGCAAATACATACATATCGTCGGTTTCTTGGTAAAAGCGATGAAGTCCAAAATTTATGCTTTTGAGTTACAGGCGTTTTAAAGTTTCGAAGGGACTTGATCAGATTTATTTGCCTAAAAATTGAAAGAAGCTGAACTTATAAAAAACCATGAAAATTAATTTATCAACTAAAACTTTTAATGGTATTAATAATTATAAATAAAATATAATTGTTATGAGCTGAAAACGAAAAAATATTAATTTTGATTTTTTTAATACAATTTTTATTTATAGTAAAAGTGACAGTAACATAAAAATATAGTAACCCTTTATTGATAAAAATCAAAAGGCGAGGTTCAGCCAAAGGCTGGTCTTCCACCTAACCATACAGATATGAAATCATTATGCCAAATTAACAAATATATCAAAACATAATCCAACTATGTACATAAATAAATACAATAATACAAACAAAACACTGATCCTAAACGCCAACATTAAATGTAAATGATAATGTAATATATAATATATAATATAATACATGAGGAAAAAATTTTTCAATTTAATGAGTAAAACATTGAAAAAAAGTAAAGAAAAAAATAAATGGTGCTACTCAAATAATTTCTTAATCTTATTTTTAAATGAATATACACTTAGAGATTTTAAATCATTCGGTATATTATTGTAAAAATACGGTGCAAGATAAGAAAAAGAGCCCTTAAATTTTGATTTTCTGTATGAAGGAATAATATACAGATCTTTCACCCGTAACGTGTAGTTGTACTCTTTGATTATTAATTTGTCGAGCAAATAATGTGGGGTACCAGTTTTTATAATTTTATGTATTAGACAAAGATACAGCTTTCTTACACGATCATCAATAGAGAGCATCTTAGCCATTGAGCGATATTTGGTAACGTGATCGAATTTACGCACACCATAAACAAATCGTAAACACGAATTCTGCAGTAGTGTAATTCTATGTTTGTCAGATTCTGTCAAATTCGGTACGTATGTGCAACCGCAGTAATCAAAGAGTGGTAAAATGAGAGCATTTATGAGACGAAGTTTCACATCAACACTAAGATCATTTCTAAACTGGTAAAGATGTCTTAATTTAATTCGAGCAGCAATCAACTTTTTATTCAGATGTTCTCTAAATAATAAGTTTTCATCTACATAGAGACCCAAGATATTGATAGAACTACTGCGATTTAAAGTTGAATCATCTAATACTAAATGAGTAATAGTATCACATTTCCCAATTACAAGAAATGACGATTTAGCAGCATTTATTTTAAGCCCATTGTCTTTTACCCATGTGGATAGTTTTTTTAGATCATCGTTGACAAGTTCAAGTTGTTTACTAATATTTGAGGAATCTAAAGTAGCAAGTATGGTAGTATCATCAGCATATGAATGAGCCGTAGAGAAATGTAATATTGATGGCATATCAGCTACATAAATAAGAAAAAACAACGGCCCTAGAATTGATCCCTGCGGCACACCACATTTTAAATTATAAAAACTAGAAGAAGATGACATTTGAACCTGAAAGTTTCTATTATTGAAATAATTATCACACCACTGAATAGATTTGTCGGAAAAATTGTAATATCTAAGTTTAGCCAATAACATGCTGTGATTAACCATGTCAAATGCCTTAGAGAAATCTATTTGTACTGCCAGAGAAATTTTAGAATTATTAAAATTATTTAAAAAAATGTCTACAATATTTAACAAACATGTATTTGTGCTATGCCCAGTTCTAAATCCGGACTGAAAAAGAGGTAAAATATTATTATCATGTAAGTAACTCATAATTTGATCACAGCATGCTCTCTCCAAAACCTTCGACATTAAGGGTAAAATACTTATCGGCCGTAAATCATCGACTGTAGTGCAAAGTAACTTTTGTCATGGGTCGGTGTTAAAATATACTGATTGATTTTTGGTGGCTGTCATTTCAATTTAAAAATATAGGTACTTATTTTGGAAATTTCTTGAAAATACTAAATTTATAACAATTATAATTAAATATTTTGATTTATTGCCCCAAAAGTCAATAAACCCCATTTTCAGAAAAAAACTTCAAAATTTTCAAAAATCTAATTTAGTATAATATATATAATAATAGTGCATATATATACTTCTTCAAGTGCTGATTCCAAATTTTGAAACCGCAGGTCGATACCTCTTTTCGTTCTCGAGATATTTAGAGTTAAAGTTTTGCTCAATACTGCCCATTTTTGGTTAATAACCCAAAAATGGTTCGAGATATAAATTTGTCGACACTACTATTCGATTCTACGGACAAAAATACATAAGTATACCAATTTTCATAATTTTTGACCAACCGGTTCATTTTTTATGAATAAAAGTTTGAAAATCCTTAATAATGGCCAAAATCTTAGATTTTTGCGATTTCTGGCCATTTTCAGATATATTGCTTTAGAGTTTGTAAGCGGTATTCAAAAATTATGAAAATTGGTGTACTTATGTAGGTTTTGCCCGTAGAATCGAATAATGAATCACATCTCGACCCATTTTTGGGTTATTACCCAAAAATGGGCAGTTTTAAGCAAAACTTTGAATTTAAATATCTCGAGAACGAAAAGATATATCGACCTGCGGTTTCAAAATTTGGAATCAGCACATGAAGAAGTATATAGATGCATGAAAATTATATTTTCGAAAATTTTGAGGTTTTTATCTAAATATGAAGTATATTGACTTTCGGGGCAATAATTCAAAAATGGGTAGAGATATAAATTTGGCAGTAATATTATTTGATTGTAAAGACAATTTTTAG
Source organism: Ophonus ardosiacus (assembly GCA_943142095.1). Classification (NCBI taxonomy): domain Eukaryota; kingdom Metazoa; phylum Arthropoda; class Insecta; order Coleoptera; family Carabidae; genus Ophonus; species Ophonus ardosiacus. The sequence continues at coordinate 50,223,377 of OW964826.1, read as the reverse complement.
AGGATTTGAATTTTTAGAAATAAAAGTTTTAAAAAAAAATTGTTTTCATTTTAAATGGGACAGGCAAATATATTGCTGTCAATCAAATGTCGAGTCGTAACCATGGATATGACAAACCCAATGTTTCACTTTAAAAAATACTTACGGTATTACCATTCTAACGTATAGGTTATTAATATAGTGAAAAAACAATATTATATGTATATAACTATAGAAAATATTAAAATATTTAAATTTAACAATAAAAAAATAAAGTTGAGCTGATTTCAACATACGTAGCTCTTACGTAGGCACATAACCATTGGTTTAAATTTTCGTTTACGTATTTTCTTACGTACTTCTTTTACGCTCATTGTGAATATACAACTGCAACCAGTATAACCTTGATGTTCTTTGAAAAGTTTAATATTTTCACGATTGCATATTTTTATGCAATGATTCCGTTATAAATAGTGCTCGGAATATCAGTGGATCCAAAAGACCACCCGCCCACTCGTAGTTCAGTGAATACGGGTCGGAACCGATTCTTCAGTCTTCACCCGTAACACCCATAAGAACCGCAGTCCCATATTCCTTAACCTTTACATCTCTTATCCTTATGGTTTTCGAAAACTCTAGGTTAGCATATGTTATCCTATTGGATCCTAAATAATAGTTTAAATTTTCTTTTATCACCTTTCTTGTTAGCTTTGAAGGTGTTATAGTCTTCTTTTCACCGTGCAACAATATTACTGTTAGTTTCTCTGTGCACAATTTTAAACCTCGCTCGTTATTAATCTTATGAAGACTCTTGCAGACTCTTACTGCCCTCGGTGCTGTTGATGTAGTTCATACGATCTCCGCTGCGCGGAAGCTGGCAAAGCGTATGGAGATAATTAGAAGCATGACGATGGTAAGTGGATTTAGCGGCGCCGCATAAACTTATTCAATAACGTACAAGGATAAATCCCCACAGGGAGGGAATCAAGTTGATTATGAAAGTCATATTACACCAGGTTCGCTTTTAATTTGTTTCAAAGTTTATGCCACAACAATGTCTGCTGTTTAGATACAGTACAATCGCGTTAGTGCGAACAGAATAAATCCAGGCTTGTTTATATTATCGAACTGTTCACATCACCGAAGGTTTATAAAATTTAAGATAATATGAGTAATAAAAAATCTGATGTGGAAAACAAAACCTCCCGCTATTTAATTTTTATTAATTTAAATACATACCTACGTATTTATTAACGCTGAAAACTATTCCATTGCATAAAACTATTGCTTTATTTACTATTTTCTTTTTAAAATGTCACTATTATTAATTTGAAGTGATTAGTTTTTTGACAGTGACAGTTACTGTCAGTTACATTCATTTGAAATATGAACTGTGTAACAACGGAAATGTGTTTTTCTGAGGCTTCGGGATTTGTAAAAAAAATATTTTTATATTTATCTGTAAAGTATATAGAAAAAGTATTAATGTATTCCTGTAGAAAATTCAATAATCTTTAATTTTCATAACGACAAAATCCAAAAAAATGGCATTTAATAGTATTTTTTGAAGAAAAACCATTATGAGCTTCAGGTAAAGTGCCATTTCCGGTTATCCCATTTACACCAAAATCTAATGGCTTCTTTTCATATTAGAATAGGGTACAAATACAAGGTTTCGGAATTTTCTGAATGCTAGTATTTGAGTTAGAGCGAAGACAAAATCCCTACACATACACACACATACATACACACACACATACATACACACACATACATACACACACACATACAGACATCATCGTGAAAATGTTGAATTTGGATTCTAGGGACCTTAAAACGTGGTCATTTACTAAAATCTCGATAAGTGATTTTAGCACGATCCCTATACCTCCCTTACCAAGGGTAGCGGGAGGTAAAAAAGCATTCTTATTAAATCTATATAAATAAATACATACATAAGCTAAACTTAGTACAATATATGTATACATACAGTACTTTTTAAAAATCGCACTCCATGTCGAACTTTGAATCGCTGATGCTAGTCATCACTAGCGATAAATGACCCAGGTTTTTCATTTAATTTTGCATGCGATTCCTTCGCTTTTTCTTTTAGCATATCTCCGTTAACTGGATAATTTCGGTTACGTTGTTGCAGAAACCATTTACATAAGGCTGCTTCCATTTTTGATAATTCAACTATTCTTAAAGTGCATTTTTTATTTGGCTTTATCATCTTTTTTACAGGTTTTATTTATCGTAAGTTTCTTGTTTTTTAAACTGCAAATAGTGGTCTTCGCTATGCCATATTTTTTGGATAAAAATTATACTAGCACCACTGTCATGTTCAGCCAAATTTTTACTTTTTCACATAGAGATAAAGTTTTTCGTTTAAATTCAGACATATTTTGGAAAGAAATAAAAATAATATTAAATAAAATAATATTACCACAACTAACACTACTTCATCCACTTTTAAGCTGTTTCTACGTTTTACAAGTAAATAGGGGAAGTCCACAAGCAGTGAATACACTGTGTTCAAATTACGAAACGAAAGCTAGGTTCTTCACGTTATAAGGTAGTCAATGTTAGAAAATAGGGAATTATTGCAACTTCTAAGATAAAAGAACGTAAACTTTAACGTTATGTAGAAGAAACCTTATTTTAAAAATGACCTTATGTAGAAAACACTTCGTTTAGAAATAAAGGACTTTCAATTTCAATGTTTACCGCATTTAATTCGTGTATTCACGCTAACGTTAACACAAAAAGCAACACAAACGAGGTTACATCCACACTTTTCACTGAAACATAACCTCAAAAGATACATAACGTGTGACGTTAAACGCTCGCTATTCCATTACACATAACGTGTCTCCTTATTCATATAACATAAACCTTATTAGTACGCATGCGCACTCGGGCTGCCACGTGACTTTAAAGTGCACGTTATTTTTGCGTTGAAGCTGCAATAACTCTCTATTATTATATTCACGGTAACGTTAACGCTAAAAACAAAGTTATAGCCGCACTTTTCACCGAAACATAACCTCAAAACATACAGAACTTGTGACGTTAAACGCTCGCTATTCAATCGCACAAAACGTGTTTCCTTATTCATTTAACGTGAACCTTATTAGCACGCATGCGCATTCGGGCTGTGACGCGACTTTAAAGTGCTAGTTATTTTTACGTTGAAGCTGCAATAACTCTCTAATATCTTGTTCAAACTACTCATATTCAAGTGTTCGCATTAACGCGATTGTACTGTATAAAAAACTTGCACATAATGTATAAGTGATATGAATAGTAATCACTTTGGGATTTAAACAAAAACATCTGTTCGTACCCACAGGCCTTAATAGTGAAATTACAATACCATTAATATAACCTCCTTAATCCCGTGTCAACATACAACACAAATCCCTTCAACATTTTGTGTCCCTTGCGAGCAAACCTCATAATTAAAACTTTTTAATAAACCAGGATCAGGGTTTGCAATCTTAAATCTTTTCGTCGCCGAATCAATCACCCGAAATGAATTTCGGTGGTGACAAGTCCAGCGTTTGGGCGTGCCGAGATTTCGCGCTGCGGCTAATATAGTCGCTCGCTGTATAGAGAAGTGACGGAGGAAAGTGAAGCAGGAACAATGAACGAAGCTGTCATGATTCCGTTGCTGAGGGTGAGAGGCCGCTTTCCTGCTAATATTACATCCGGTTGATCCCACCAAGATGTGGGTGGGGAGTGATTGAATCAGGGACGGTAAACAGCGAATTGCAAAAAGGTTACATTGTTATTAAATTATTTTCGATTTTTCGTAATAACGATTTTAATATCGTAAACCCAAAAAAAGTAAATGAGAATTTTATACCGGCATTTTTACCTCTCGCTAAGAGGTATTGAATTCATGCTGAAATTCGCATATCCTGATTTTAGTGAATAAACACGTTTCAAGGTCACTAGAATCCGAGTATAACTATTTTATATCGTCTGTATGTGTGTATATGTATGTATGTGTGTGTATGTGTATGAATGTGTGTGGATATGTGTGTGTGTGTGTGTGTGTGTGTGCGCGCGCGTCTGGGTGTTAGAAGTAGGTACGGTTTCTCAAATTCTATAAAACTAAAGACCAATTTAACTACGTATTCCAATCTGACAATAGAAAGAGCTGAAAAGGTTTTGGTAACAACTGGACAACCAGAAATATGTATATAGTAGTTTCTTAAAAAAAATCTTCTAAACATTATTATCTGGAAATTTATGTTATTACAAATATTAAAGAATATAAAATTCGCTATCTGATACATTGAATATTTTTATTATATCTTCTATAGATATAGAGATAGAGAATTATAAAAATATAAAAGAAACCATTGTAATATGAATCCCACAGCGCAAAAAATTCCATGGAAACCAGTTGAAAAATTAAAATGTTTTGTAATTGATGGAAAAATGGCAGTGTTAAAAATCCAGATACATTACTGAAGGGTTTTTCTGAGAAGTAGTACATTTAATATTTCTTATTTATTATCAGAAGTACCGCCAATCTTCTCAACGAATATGAAGAATCTCGAATAGAAGAGTAGGAGGAAACTTATTTATAAAATGAAAATTATAATTTTTGTGTGAGAAATGCTAAATACAGTATGTATTTTTATAGCCTAATATGGAAATGGTGAGAAGTCTTGTGCTAGTCACACCAGATTGTATTTCTATCCTATTCTAATATGAAAAGAAGCCATTAGTATTTGGTGTAAATCGGATAACCGGAAATGGCACTTTACCTTTATCAAATGAATGTAACTGACAGTAAATGTCACTGTCAGAAAACTTATCACTTCAAATTAATAATAGTGACATTTTAAAAAGAAAATAGTAAATAAAGCAATAGTTTTCTGCAATGGAACATTTTGCAGCGTTAGTAAATACGTAGGTAGGTATGTATTTAAATTAATAAAATTAAATAGCGGGAGGTTTTTTGTTGGCCACATCAGATTTTTATCCTTTATCGTTGTCGAGAAATAGGTTGTGCAATCATTAAATCTTGATTTATATTTTCAATAAATTGTAAGTTATAATTTCTGAATGATAGTATTTGGGTTAGAGCTTTCACAAAATCCATACACACACACACATCACGCACACACATACATACACACATCACCGTGAATATGTTAAAATCGAATTCTAGGGATCTTAAAACATGGTCATTTACTCAACATGCGATTTTTAGCACGATCCCTATACCTCCCACAAAATATGTCTATTCTTCAGTTGATTGCTAAGTAATGAATATATTTTAGAAGCACTTTTACTACACTCTTACAAAACCGGTCTTAAAAGTTCGAAGTTGTATAAATATAGGTAACTAATTATTTCTGAAAAATTCAATTATATGAGTATAATTATTTCACAATGTAATTACTCTAATACCACAGTTAAACATCACAATGAAACTATATTTACACTATTTACAGTACAATAAATCACGTCACCCACATAATTAAAAGGCTGAGACATTTCACGAGTGAGTCGGTTCTCACAGTCGATCCTAATTGTCACCCTCGGAACACATGTAATGCCGATTGGGAACAAGTACGAGTCTCATTTTGAGCCGAGGGTGCAACTGTAATGAATATACGTAACGTGTAACTGTAATACAATGGTCGTGTTTGCGGGCGGGAGCCAGCTATCATCGTGATTTCGGACTGGAATGATCCCCAATAGGCAATGCATGCTAAATTGAATCATATAAACAGTGCCGTCCGTCACAATATAATACTTACAATTTAATATTCTTATACTTATAGTTTCTGGTCATTTTTATGTAATTATTGCTTAAATGAATACTTTTTAAACTATTGTAATAGTTATTTATGCAACAAAAGTGTAAACACAAGCTTTGTGACATGAGGTTAAGTATTTCGTGACGAGGCTTGCCGAGTCTTGAAAATTATTGACTGAATGTCATAAAGCTTGTGTTTACACTTGAGCTGCATACAATATTTTTTTTGCCCTCCTGAAGTGTAATGGGAACTTTACAATTGTATACACAGCAAGTGTAACCTACATTTTACGCTTATTGTGTTGTAACTTGTCTAGCTATGTGGTAAAATAATCAAAATACACTGGACGTTTATGGGCATTTAGAAAAGAAATCATCTTTACTATAATAAAGTTCATGTAAAAAAGTACTACCTACATAAGTTATTTTTTTACTTTAAGATTTCCTATATTTAAAATTAATTTATATAAACCAAAACCACGGCAGCGACATCTGTCATTATTATAAAAATCCGCCGTTACCGGCATAGTCACCGATCGATATACCTGTCAAATACGCGAGGCGAACATTGCTGAAATGTCAAATATCGACACCTACCTATTATTTATTACGAAGAAAACATGAGCAAATAAATATAATATCAGTCATAAACAACGTCTATTATTACAAATAAATTTTTGTTAGAGGAAGTACTCTAATGAAGGTAAGTAAAATCAAATATGGAAATTGACTTAACCCAAGTATTTTATACTAACCCTTTTCAGAAGTACAACTTATCTCATTAAAAAAAGTGATTTTCATTATCGTCGGCCAAAAAATTTGATACAATTCTCGTGCGTGAAGTATTTTACAGCGCTCCAGCTAATAAGGCACTCGCCTTAAGGGCCCGTGCCTTAAACAAAGCTGTCAGCTGTAAAATACAACTTACACGCACTCGAATGTAAATAACTATTATGCGACCTTAATAACATACCTGATACAAATTAGAATGTAACAGACAATTTTCACACACCAAATACCGAGTTCACATTTGATCTAAAGTTGAATACTGCAGTTCTGTGAGTACTACCAACATGAATGTACAGAAAAAACTAAATTTAGAAAGGACAACTTAAATACCACACGTGTATCGATGGTGGCAGCTCTGTAATGTGTAAAGTAAATAAAATACGAAAATTGTTTACTTTACACACTGTCAACTTTACACATCCGAGTATAAAATAATATATTATGTGGCAAGTGTATGAGGGTGGAGATTACGACACGAGCCGAAGGCGAGTGTTGCAAACCACCCGAACGTAAAATAGGCTTCACACACGTGTTACATACTATACTTTTTCTACGACCTTAAAATAAATTATATTTTTTCTTCACATTGTCATTCTTTTAACATAAAGCCTCTGTATTATAGACTTGTGTAACCATGGTTACCAACGTTACGGGTGTTTAACAGCTTTGTTTTATTAAAATACAATTCAGTTTGTAATATTTAAAATAATGAACGGTGCGTGAAATCAAACTTCACACATAAAAATTGATACGTGAAGTACGCACTTCACGCACGGGAGTAGAAAAAAATATTTTTTTGACATTTTGCACCCTGTACGAAAAAATCTTGGAATTATAATTTCTTTTCTTGAGCAATATGATATTTATTCAAATTTTGATCGGTTTTAACATAGTTAACCCACCTAACTACTATTTTTACCTCCCCCTACCCTTGGTAAGGAAGGTATAGGGATCGTGCTAAAAATCGCATATCGAGATTTTGGTAAATGGTCACATTTTAGGGTCCCTCGAATCCGATTTCAACTTTTTCACAATGATGTGTGTAAAAGTAACGTTTTAAAAAGTAAATAATAAATAAAAATAAATAGCGGGAGGTATTGTGCTGGTCATAACAGATTGTTTATTAAAAAGAAAAAGGAATGTTTTTTTACAATTTTTAAAGTTCTACTCATCTTTTTCCAAAATTTACTTTTTCTTAAACTAAATATACTTAAGTTCCTTCACTTACGATCTGGGGAAGTAGGTACATAGTTTTATTTGATTTTTTTTTTCTTTTTTCTTTAGACATTTATATTTATTTTATAAAGTATATATAATAATAATTCTTTATTGTATATGAACTTATTACAAGTTATTACATTTTCGTGATATTGATGTGGGTGATTCTATTAATACTTTTATTTTTATAACATATCATTTCTTCATGCCTTTTATAAAGTAATGCAAGTAAATACTTTCATATATCAAAATTGACTGATAATCATAAAACCAAATAAATGTCAACGGGGTATGTGACTAAATTTTGATTTCTACATATATGATACTAGACCAAAAAATAAAATACCCGTATTTTTTAAATTGATTAATTATTCGTAGTTTAAGAGAAAATAATTATTAAAACTTTGGAGAAGGGATCTGTGACGTCACTAGGGTAGAATGATGGAAGAAGACAGTTAGACTGAGATAGATAATATATTGTGGAAGGCGAAAGTGACAGCAGCTATCACGTTCGCCATTCTTTAACCTTTCACAACATAACTATCTCATCTAACTGTCTTTTCTATCATTCTACCCTACTGATGTCACAGATCCCTTCTCCAAAACATTAAATTGCTAATAACAATACCTATTATTACAAACTAATGTTTAGTTTTTATTATTATAATGAGAAGCTATAGAGGTTTGTTTTTATATATTATGACATATATTGAAATTCGATTATGGTCACATACCCCATTGTTTATTTTTGATTAATTTTCAAGTTTTAGGAAAATATGTCATAAATAGTTGTACACTTACATTTACATTATAACTGCTAACAGTACTAACCTATATTATTGACGAAAAAAGTCCTGTTTGGTAGTGGGTCAGGAAAGTGCATCGTCATCCCCTGTGGCGCGCCCATGACTACTAAGGGCAGCGGCGTCCCGTCAGCATCAAGTTGTAGTTTATTTGCGCACATATTAACTCCGCTGCGACTGCGAAACGGATACATTCTTCCCCTCGCTATTCACAACACAACACCGACGTCCCAGCCAATGCGATTCAATAAAGTCTGTTGTAAATGTGTTTAGTGTCATTGTATACATTTGTTACAGGATATTTTGTATGTACCAGAGATCGTAGTGAGCTTTGGAACTATCCAGCGCTCGTCATTGTTTCTCATATCGGTGTTATACTGTTCAGGGGTTGTTTATGTTTATGTCTGTTTCATGAGAAGTATTGAATATTGTTTTCATGAACTCCCCATCGTTTGTTTTTTAAATGTGAGTAGTGTGGTGAATAAATATTATAGACTAGCTGACCCGCCCCGGCTTCGCACGGGTAAAGCTAGAATAACGATTCTTCTATCATCTTACCTACATCAACGACAAATGTATGTTCATTATAAAGGTGGTATCTCTGCCTCTTTTGTTCCAACGTCGGGTGTACCTCAGGGTTAAAATTTAGGTCCTCTACTGTTTTTAATATTTATTAATGACGTCACGGATGTTATACGTTGTTATAGACTTATCTTTGCCGATGACCTAAAAATATTTTATCCCATTTACTCTGTGCATGACTGCTTTCTTCTCCAAGAAGACTTGGTACGTCTTTATCAATGGTGTTCAATTAATAAATTATATCTTAATTTAAATAAATGTACAACAATATCTTTTACACGAAAATTGACCCCATTTAATTGTAGTTATAGTATCAATAATGTTATCATATCACGTTCAGCAACTGTACAAGATCTTGGGATAAAGTTTGACAATAAATTTACGTTTGTTCCCCATATAGAAGACACGTACAATAAAGCCATGAGAATGCTGGGATTTGTAATTAGAAACAGTAAATCGTTCCAAAATCTTTCAGCTATTAAAAGCCTATATTATTCATTTGTTCGGGCTAAACTTGAATACTGCCATATTATCTGGAACCCTATACATGAAGTCCATCAAGATTTACTCGAGTCTGTTCAAAAGAAATTCCTAAAATATCTTTATTACAAAGTTCATAACAGGTACCCAGTATATTCAATAACGTATCAACAGTTGTTGGTTATGTTTAATTTTAGGAGTCTTTTTGAACGTCGTGAAAATGCTCTTGTACTACACTTGTCAAAAATAATTAATTATTGTGTTGATGATCCTCGCTCTCTCTCTTCCCTTCATTTTCATACTCCCACCAGAAGTAATCTTACATTTTACTTGCCCTTAGCTCGAACTAACTGTTTAATATTGTCACCTATTCACAGAATGTGCCACGTTTATAATTCTAAATTTTCTGCTGTCGATATTTTCTCTTTTGATTTTTCAAAATTATATGCAAAATGTAATAAGTAATATCTTTGTGAAATATGTACTATTTTCCTACCCTTAATTTGGGCTTAGCCTGTTGGGTAGTCGTATTCATAAATAAATAAATAAATAAATAAATTAGCAACACGTGTACCAGTAATTTTTCACATTTACTTCGGAGACATGCGCTGCGTAGGGAGCCGGCAACCTGCCTCGTATCGTACATGTAACAGGCTCCGCCCACTGCCCACCCGATCCCCGCACCTTATCTAACAGCGCCCTTGTCTAAACATGTCTCGGGTACTTTTACTTATGTACATATGATGCAAGCTATCTCTCCGACAAATATCGAAAATCTGCTAACGGTTAAAACTTTACTAAAGATACAAAGATAAAAAAATAATTGAAATCATCCCCTTTGTACCGCCTTGAGGGATGATTTTTCAAAAACGCTAAAACACTCTTTCTTACCAAAAGCATAAATAAGAATTTTTATATCCCTAACTTGAGAAATGATGGGTTCTCAATACAAACTTCCATCCCCTATTTCACCCCTTCAAGTTTTATTTTCGCTACAAAAGGTAGCCTATGTCCTTTTCCAAGGTAATACAATATTTTCTCCACTGTCCATTTCTATTTAAATTATTTTATAATACTAACCTTATTTATACTTATGTATATCATATAAAGGCAATAAATAAAAGTGAGCCGAATTTCAAAGAAATATACCGAATTCTTCTGATTGATTAGAAGTACTACCTATCTTTGGCAGATTCACAGATTTTTTGTTTGCGTTAACTGTCACGTTGCGTCGTTGCGTTGCGTTATTACTTTATTATAAATAGTCCTTTACAACGCACAAAAATGTTTCAAACACGATACAAATATTTTTCAAATAATAACTTTGACAGTATGAACATACAAATTATCAATGTTGCCAACTATAGCATCAATTAAACGAATAATATGATGTTGATGTACATTATTTATATATTATCATGTCATATACGATAAGTAATGAACTCTACTATTCATCTTAATAATAATTATATAAGGCTATATACTTTTTGACGGTTAAAAATGATTAAAGTTTTATTTTATTTTTCACTGTTAGTGATTTTAATGTATTAAGGTTTTTACACTAAGTGATGACGTGCATTGGCTGCTTGAATGATTTGGGTATATTACCGTACTACATTAATAATAATAATAATAATAATAATAATAATAATAATAATAATAATAATAATAATAATAATAATAATAATAATAAAAATCTACCGTAACGTTTCGCTCTATACAAATGCAAATCACTTACAATTTAAATGAAGTTTCGTAAAGAAATAGTGGAGGACCCTATTTATGGTTTGAAATATGTTGAGGGTTATATAAAACTTAAGATTTGAAGTAAATTGAATGGAATTTTCAAGAAAAACATTTATTATAATTAAAGTGGTATTGTTTTGAAAACAAGGCTGGAATCCAGCTGATGAAGATGCTGGTCTGTAGATATTTGCTCTCCAGCTAATGAATGTTAATTAAGAGCAACTTTTAATGAGTGTGGCTAAATCATTCCTGTTTTCATTATATAAGCACTCTTTGTCAAAGATTAACCTCCAGAAAATGATGAAGGAGATAGCGTTCATTACTTGCTCTTATTAAATATAAGGAATACCATATCTACCATCAGCTATTAATTACACTGTGTTAATTAATGCTGGCCTTAAGGAGCTAATCGAAAAGCGTAGGTGTTCTAAAATTGGAACACTAACACCATGGTACTTAAAATAGACTGTAGATAAAATTTTCTAAATTCATAAAACAACTCCTTTTCGATGTCATATTGCATGCAAATAAATATTCAAATTTTGGATGGTGAAAAAGCAATTCTAAAATAGATTTTTTTACACACCAAATAGAGATTGTCCAAGGGCATTCGCTCCATGGGTAGTTATCTTCGCCCCCGACAGAAATGAAATACTATTCACCTCGGTTAGTAATGTACTTTTACTCGCATTCGGTCAGTATCATGACGATTTCCGACTTTTAACAAGTTGGAAAGTTAGTTATTATGAACCTTATTTCCAAAAGATCGGAAAGTATAGCATGAGTATACCTCAGCTATATTCACGCTATACTTTCCAACCTCTCACATTCCAACTTCGGGGCTATTTCCCATTCCCACCCTGAGAGATCAGTGACTTGAAAACAAAGCTTCTTTACATTTTATAATGTAAACAGACGAATGAAATTGTAAATAATATAAATAAGTGTATATATATATTTAAGAAATCAAAATTTAATTTAATTTCCGATTGTGAATAAAATAGTATACAAACCTTGGTGAAAAATTTCCACTCCGGTTAGTAATATAATAGCTATTTATGATATAAGTGTTAAAAGCGACATTTTATGAGTGAGTGGGGAAGTTTGTGAAACGAGGCGAAGCCGAGTAAAACAAACCCCACGAACGAAATAAAATCACTTTTAACACGAATATCATACACTATTTTTCCTAAGACCCTAGTTATGTATTAGTAAAAACTAAAAATTATAGAATGATATTTATGACAGGTCGTGCCTGAGTGTCTGGTCGCGAACCTGGGGGAACCGGGTTCGATCCCGACTGACGCCAAATATTTCCAATTTTAAATGGCACAAAAGTGACCCCTGTGGTGCACTCTCCACGCCAGCTATGAGTGCCCGTGAGGTGACGCCTGGTAAGCGCCCACACGGTAAAATATATCGTCATCATTACCGATGTCTACATGTGTTGTAGATACTGGCACACCCAGAAATGGGTAATATGCCGTGATGATATATTTATTTATTTTATTTCATGATGAATTTTCTATGAACAACTGAAAATTGTTTATTCTAACCTCTACTTTCAACAATACTGTTTTGAATTCCAATTCTTCAAGCGCATTGCAAGGAATTATTGTAAACAATTGTAATAATTGTACTATAACAATAAACGTTTCAAAATAATGTGTACTTCTAATAAAATACCTATATAAATAATTTCAGTACAAAAATAAATATAAAATGAAACTACATTTACTTATGAACACTAAATGTAACTAGATTTAGTTGTATTTTTAACAATAAATGTAACTAGATTTAGTTCTTTTTTAACACTAGCGTTAAAAGTAAATTTGTTTTTTACTTTTAATTCGTTGTCAATGACAACTATTTCAAAGTATTCACTGTGTTATAAACTGTTATTTTTAACTCGCTAAGCAACCGTTAAAAAGACTACTTTTAACAGTGGTCGTAGGAAAATACTATTACTTATTTTCAATCATATTCGTACAATTTGAAAATCAGTTTAGTTGCTACAAATTATAAATTTTGTTATTGGTTTAGTTGATAGGAGGATTCGTATAAAAGATTTTTTCGACAAGCAACTATTTTTTCAATTTGTGTACAAACCCGGCTTAATCTCTGCGTATGTTTTCGTTTATTTAACACGAACTACCGAAAATCCCAAATCAATTGCAATTTTTGCACAATTTTTTGAATGGAACAAAACAGCAAAACAAAATCTGTCACAAGTGAGTACACTCGAAAGGACATCAGTGGGACATTTATGTTTATTTGTGTTAGGAATAACACGGCATAGGCACACCAATCAGAATTGTATAAACAGCTCTATTATATGATTGGCTTATTTGTGCGCCACATACCCGGCCCGGATTAGGTCGGATTAAGTTGACAATGCTTCGCCTCGAGCGTATGAAATGAACGTTTAACACCTCAATACAGTAAACACCATTCACACGAGATTTCGAATTGTGTGGAATATTGCGAGGTAAAAAATATAACACTGTACCACAGTTCGGGGTAGAGAGTACTGTTCTTGAGATTCAACCGGATATGTAGGATGGAAGTTTGAAGCATAGCGTGTGAAATGAAAAAAATATGTCATATTATAAGAAGAGGGACAAATATATATTAGGATTAAAATCTTATATGAAATATAAGGGTACTTAAAGTATAAAACTGAAGGCGACTACACAATACTCCAAGAACGAATACTGTCAACATATCACATCGCTACAGTTGGTATTGAAATTGGCTGATATATGCAGCAAATGTGTAATCTTAATAATCTTAATTGAAAACTATTTATACTCAGAATTTGTATAAAATTCAGGATTCTACCTAGTTACCGTCCCCAAAAAAAAATCGCATTCTAGTAAGATGCTATATTTTTACAAGTGAATTTTGATGATGATTTTTTTTCTCGTTGTCAAAGTTGATTTTTGTCACGATTTAAAATATACTGGTTATGCCACTTGTCAAATTTTTCATTGTTTCTGATGGTCCGCTTGATACGTGTTTCCTTGAATAATCCGCTAGATGCGCTACGTGAGAACGACCCTACCACAGCAAACTATTTTTACATACAAAAAATGAAATGCATAATGAATTTATTTTTAATAGAAATTTATATATTTAATTCAAACCTGAATCAATACATTGTTAGAATTTAAAATTGGAAAAACTAAATAAATTGATAGAACCGTACGCTTCCAGATTTCCATTCGGTAATAATGTCTTCGTCCCGTAAATGTTTTCGACAAACATCATTCAATCTTAATTCGCGATCATCAAACTAATTGCACAATGCCATTTTTTAAAAAGTGATATATCGCGTGGAGCAGCAGACAGAGATTCTTTTTCAGTGGATTTCTTGTAACCGGTTTCACATTCAGGAATGAAATATTTTCTATTTAATTTTCTTTTCATTTTGCATTAATTGCAATATCTTTCAACAAAATATTTATATTACATTACATATAATACGAATATGTACCTGTTTTATTTACGTTTCTATAAGATATAACATGTAATATTTTTAAAATGACATGCAAATGACAGGTGTCGGTTGGATCGTTCTCACGTTGCGCCTCTAGCGGAAAAAACGAGGAAACACGTATCGCTTTGGACCCTCGTTTTGTGCAGAGTGGCACAACCAGTATATTTCAAATCGTGGTTTTTGTTCACTTATTTTTATTTTGGAAATAGTCATCCGAATACCATTAGTGATTAAATTTTATCCTAGTAAAATTTTCCAATTTCAACAAAATATCAAAAATCACTCACCTGACAGTTCAGGATTTTTTTGTCAATGCTACTCGATAAATTGCTAAGCAACTAGCTCTCCCAACAATTTAAAATATTGCAAATTTAAATAAAAATAATTCCTCATAATCACGGCCAGGAAATCCGTTATTATATTTTATCTATCAACAAATACGGCATTATTTTTATTATTTCTGGCCGCGTGCCAGAGTGTCTGGTCGCAAACCTGGGGAACCGGGTTCGATCCCGACCGACGCCAAATATTTCGAATTTTAAATGGCACAAAAGTGACTCCTGTGGTGCACTCTTCACTCCAGCAATGAGTGCCCGTGAGGTGACGCCTGGTAAGAGCCCGCTTGGAACAAATTTATGTCATCATCATTACCGATATCTGCGATAAATCAGATTATGGTACACTCAGAAATGGGTAATATGCCGTGATGATATATTTATTTTATTTTTATTTATGATTATTTGAATG
The DNA here is from genome assembly GCA_943142095.1 of Ophonus ardosiacus. NCBI lineage: Eukaryota > Metazoa > Arthropoda > Insecta > Coleoptera > Carabidae > Ophonus > Ophonus ardosiacus. The sequence continues at coordinate 50,207,752 of OW964826.1, read as the reverse complement.
AGGAACATGTCTTTATCATAAAGAAATTTTATGGTGGAAATACTTATAAAAGAATATGGAATTGATTTTCCATAAGTTAGATTAAGGATTGATGTTAATAAATAATTTATAAAAATTAGAAAAAAAGAAAACAAATGCCATGGTTATTGGTACTAATTGACAGGACAGAATTTCTTTTTATTATTGTAAAGAATCCAAAGATGAAATAAAACATGTAAAAGCAGTTTTGTATGCAACTTTTAATTCTTTAAAACTTTTTACTCTACAGTTTTTGCCGAAAAATGAACAGAAGAGCAGGAAATTGTATAAAAATCCCTATGTTCACTCCTAACCGCCACCACCCTACATAAATAAATATAAAATAAATATATCTACAACACATGTAGACATCGGTAATGATGACGATATATTTTACCGTGTGGGCGCTTACCAGGCGTCACCTCACGGGCACTCATAGCTGGTGTGGAGAGTCCACTTTTGTGCCATTTTAAAATTGGAAATATTTGGCGCCTGTCGGGATCAAACCCGGTTCCCCTAGGTTCACGACCAGACACTCAGGCACGCGGCCACGAGATCCCAATACCCTACATAAATTGACGACGTTAACTAATCTACATCAAAGTATTAAAAAAAATCTGTTGTGGTCAGCACAAGACCTTCCGTCAATTCGATGTATTTTGTACAAATCCCATACCAAAAGGTCCTTGGAACAGATTCTACATAATATCATGTAAAATCGAACACGAACACATACTGTTTTTTACAAATTCCATACTAAAAGTTCATTTGAAAAGGTTCTTTAAATCCAATAAAATTATAACATAAACTACACTAAGTAATGTCCTTCCATCTTCTCTTTGGCATTTCTCTGCATGTCACTTGCGAGTAACAATATGACATACCAATTTTAGATCCTACACTTTCCATATTTGGTTTTGCACTTGCAACTAACATCTGTCAATTAATTTTTTTTGAATAATTATGTCAGCTGTTTCCATAATAAATTGCAAAGCTAATTTTTGAAAATTAATTTCTTTATAATGCTTTAAATTTACATCTATTGAATATGAAGGAAAATGTATAATTAAACCGTAGAGAGAAGAGTATTTTCTTTAATATATATATAATAACAAAACGTCAAAAAATAATATTTAACTGCGTTTTTTTTAAGAAAAACTGTTAAAAACTTCAAAAAAGGATACTTCCAGTGGATCGATTATAACCAAAATCTAATCAACTCTTCATATGGATGTACAGAAGAGGAATACGAAAGAATTATAATTTTTAGAATTGTAGTATTGGAGTTATCGTCGGAGAAAAACTTGTCACACACGAACATACATACACACACACGGACACACACACACACACATACAGACATCATCTTAAAAATAGTAAATTCGTATTGTAGGGACCCTAAAACGTGCTTATTCATTAAAAACTCACCACCAAATTTTTTGACCAAAGACAATACCTTCCTTACCTAAAGGTGACGGAAGGTAAAAATAATAAATATTTATTTTTAAACAGTTTTACCCTCTTCCTGAAAAAAATATGAAAATGGAGCTGCCTCATTTTTGCACCGGTGTCTTCAATTGCTCTAACTGATAAATGATAAGTACTGCTGCCTATAGAAATAATTTCATTACCAAATTTACAAGTTTCTTCAAATCGCCGAAACAAATCATCTGAACACAGTTTAATGCATTTCATATTGTATTGCAAAAATGCTTGATGTAGGTCTTATTGTATTTTGGTAGATATTTACTCTCTAATAGTTAAGAATAATGATCACACATAAACAGCATTAGTTACATTCAGCCTTCAATTCTGTTTTATGTTTTAAATGCGTACAAAGCGAAACCACAGTTTATCTGTGCAGTTTGAAAACAAACATCAAATCGTAAGCAAAAAGGAATAAAAACTTAGATTTTCATCATGCCAGAAACCATCAATTTTGCGAGCATTCATTAGTTGGTTTATCGAGTAGATTGACAGACATAAAAATATCATTCGGTCGGTGGTGATCAGTTCAGTAGCGAAACAGATTGCTCGGGGTTGAATGGTGGCCACGCGGCAGCTAGGGTCACCCGCGGGGGATAATCGTGAAGGCGGACCGGCGCACCCGCCGGCCAATCTGTTTTTTGGTATCTTTTGTCGTCCTCTGAACCGAATCACATAAATTTTATTTACGAATAAAATTGTGCTGCAGTGCTGGCGCAAACTGAATTTTTCTGGGAGAAAGTTTTTAAACTTTGGTAGCCACAAAATTCATAAAAGTTTAATTTGCTTTCTAGAAATAAAGCACAAGTAAAAATTACGATCTACAATAAATTCTTAATCAACATAATAGTAACCTGGATTAATACAAAAGACGAATAATAACACTTACTGTTTTAAATTTTAAGTATAGTCTTACCCCGCATAGTATACCTAACCGTTAATTGAATAGTGTAGCTATACCGAGTGTCTTCTTTTTTTTTGTTAAATAGGTATCTAGTTCGAATCTTTCTTTTCATATTTGATAAAAATCAACGATTTTTATTTTTAAAAATCTGATGTGGCCAACATAAAACCTCCCGCTATTTAATTTTTACATACATACATACATAAAATCACGCTTTTCCCACTTAGTGGGTTAGCAAAAACCCGGAAACAATAGTAACAATAAGAAAAGGGATAAGAGTAAGAGCTCAGCTGACTCACTTCACTCTTTAACAACATTCTTCTTTCGCCTTGTCCACAATCATCATAGCATTCATATGTAACAATGTTCTTCAGTATTATTAGTTTAATTTGTAATTAATTGTAGTAAATAAATAATTCGGCAAAAGTCATTAATCTAAATTTTGTTGTTGTTGGTCATTATCAAAAACTTAATATTTAAAGTACTGTTCGGAATTTTCTTATAGCAGATATTGTATTTGCCGAATTATTGTTATCTCGTTGTTTGGCAAACATCATCGGTCTGGTTCTCATGGGTCATGAGAATGTGAGTCATCTTGGTTTTGACAAGGGTTGTTTCTCTCGTGATGCTTCTGATGAACGCGGTACTTGATTGGTGCGCTGACGTCAGAATTGACCAATAAGAATCCAGATTGGTGATGTAGTGTCAAACAATGGGATAATCAGGGACAATAAATTGACGATCGAAAAATTAGTCAGGGTTAGTCGGAGTTAGTCGGAGTAAGAAGCCGTTAGTTAGTCAGGATGTAAGTGTAAATATTCATAGTTGTGTAAGTTAATAATAATATTTTTCATAATGTAACTTTTTCCTCTGTTTCTAAATTATTTTATAAAATTCTACTTGTTTTTATTTTTATTGTATTGTAACCTTCTATTTTAATTCTAATTTGTTAATACAGTTATTTAATACAAAATCGTTTCATTATTATATCGCCTTGCCCTCCAAATAAATAAAATTATAGTTTCTATCTAAATTCAAAATTAGGTTTTGGTTATTTACCCATAAATAACCTGGTGGCACGCTACCAATAATTTGGATTATTTAATTGTTGTTTTTTAATTCCAAATTATTTAATTGATTCCCGCGTTTTCCCCTTTTTAAATAGTCCCGTTAATTTTAAATTCGTCGTCGTGTTACACATACATAAGAAAAGAACATATTAAAGTGACTGATTTTCGGTAGCGAATAACCGCATCTGGACCAAAATAATAGTTACGCAACAATCATCCTTCGACACACATTCCTATCCATTTTTATTAATTTAAATACATACTTACGTATTTACTAACGCTGCAAATGCATAAAACTATTGATTTATTTACTATTTTCTTTTTAAAATGTCACTATTATTTATTTGGAGTGATTAGTTTTTTGACAGTTACTATCAGTTACATTCATTTGAAATATGAACTGTGTAACAAAGGAATTGTGTTTAATCTTACACTTCGGGACTAATAAAAAAAAATTTTTAAATTTATCTGCAAAATATATAGAAAAAGTATTAATGTATTCCTATAGAAAATTCAATAATCTTTAATTTTCATAAGACATAAAATGCGAAAAAATGGCATATAATGATATTTTTTGAAGAAAAACCATTATGAGCTTCAGGTAAAGTGTCATTTCTGGTTATTCGATTTACACCAAAATCTAATGGCTTCTTTTCTTATTAGAATAGGATAGAAATACAATACACACACACACATACACACACACATACACACACATACACACACACACACACACACACACACACACACACACACACACACACACATATAGACACATACAGACATTAAAATTGGATTCTAGAGGCCTTAAAACGTGGTCATTTACTAAAATTTCGATATGTGATTTTTAGCACGATCCCTATACCTCCCTTACCAAGGGTAGCGGGAGGTAAAAATCAGTTGATTTAAAACATGCCAACCCAGAACTAAAGTACGGACCATTATTCAGTACATTTATCCACCATCCTTTAGTGCCCCCTCCTTTGCACCCTACGTACGCCACTGTTCGTTTATCAGGCAGTTTCAGCCCGAGTGAACCTTGGCTCCAGCTGCAGTGTTCCTCTTTCTCCCAGTGTCGTCCCATCCCGACCCGAGGTTATCAGTGACCATTGGGCCCTCGCGGTTATGATTGATGCTCGACACACGGTCAACCTGCTTTATCATCCGTGTTTATGGAATGTATCGCATCTCTTGCTCTTCACTGCACCCGTGTGTTGTTCGTGAAATGATGACGAGTCATTTGCGATGCTTAGGGATGGAAATAGTGTATGAGTATGATAAGAGGGTGTTTGTGGTTATGAATAGTTTGCTGGTTTATATAATAATCATTAATTATAAACAAGCGTAGTTAAATGGGTATTTTTAGGTTCAATAGGCCCATAAACCATAACAAAAAATAATAAAATGTACACTTTATCCTTAAAGTACTACTCAATAAATAACGATTAAGATAAAAAAAAACATTTTTTTAATAATTAATTTGCGAGATATATGAATTTATTTCCAGGCACACAGATGACGTCACACTATTGGTATCAATGGGGATTACACCATTTTTTTTTTTTATAATTTCATCTGAAAATATTAGGAAAACTAAGACTATTGATGAAAATCCGGTGAAAAAATTCCTATTAATAAGCGAGTTATGGTCTCCCGAATTTTGAAAAGATTGACGTGACGTCACATTTATGTGTTTTTATATCAAACTGTTTTCATCATGGACCTAAATGTTCTTGAAATATATGCTATTTTTAGTTATATTTACATAAAAATAACTTAATATTATAACACTGTATAAGTATATATACTTTATAATTACAGATGTATTTAAATTAAGTTTAATGCAAGAAATTTATGTTAAAATAAAAACTGTTGGGAAACTGTAGTACAGGAATGTTGGCCCCTCCTTTCGAATTTGAATTTCTTAACTTCCATTGGTAGTAATCCCCACCTCCTAACACGCTATTTGTAATGCATGTATAGGAGGTTTCTCGGTCGCCAATCAATATATTTTCATATCAGTGTCGAAGCGTTATAACAGAAAACCCTTTATTTCCGAAATATCACAATTATACCATTTCATTTTTTTATTAATATTCATTATTCAGCATATACATTCGTATTTTTTTACTTTAATTTGATTGAGCCGTAATCCCCCATTGCAGCCTACTACAGAAACTGGTGTGAGAAAGATAGTTATAGGTTTCTTTAAAAATCAAATGCAGCTATACAAAAAACAATTATGACTTTTTGATACCACCAAAATTAAACGGACGTTCATTTAAAAATATTTTAAAAATTTGGTATATTATATTTTCTAATATTTCCACCACAAATACATTAATTTTATTGGAAAAAGGGTTGTTTCTTGACTGGAAATGGTGATGTAAATAAAAGAGTTTCTGGATTTCAGAAGACCCATTTTTTGTTTACTTTTCAGAGGTCATCTTAGATGTGCTTTTATTTTTCAAAAAAAAAGAACACAAATAATTGTACTAAGACAAATGTTGTGCCGACCTTCGCCAATAGTTAATTTTCAAATAAGTTAATAAATAAATAAATAAATAAATATATCATCACGGCATATTACCCATTTCTGGGTGTGCCAATCTGCTTTATCGCTGATATCGGTAATGATGATGACATATTTGTACCGTGCGGGCGCTTACCAGGCGTCACCTCACGGGCACTCATTGCTGGCGTGGAGAGTGCACCACAGGGGTCACTTTTGTGCCATTTAAAATTCGAAATATTTGGCGTCGGTCGGTATCGAACCCGGTACCCCCAGGTTCGCGACCAGACACTCAGGCACGAGGCCACGGGACCCCATAAGTTAATAATTATTAGAAATTGGAATAAAAATGTATCTTATAAAATTTTATTGTTTTTTATGTAAATACGGGGTAAGAAAGGGTTCTATGACGCGACGCTACGTGCCATTCGGCCAACCTCGTGACTCGTCGGCTCTCTCCGTCCTGAACTCTTTAACTTACTAAAAAAAAAACTTTAACTTTAATGATTTTCGCTTTCCTACTTAATGAAATTTTAACTACATATATCTAAAATGATAAAAAAGTCAACATATAAACTTTAATTAGTAGTATGTATTAGTTGTAATAAAATATAACTTAAATCCATTAGTTTTACTTTAAAACAATAAATAAAATATTCTCTATCAGTCTTCTCAACATGCATTATGTGAATATCATTTGTCATCTCATATTTCACTTAAACGTATCATAAATCACATGATTTGAGAATTTCATGTCTGATATCATTTATTCAACAATATTATTTTTATTATTTTCTGTCATACGATATTTTATATGATGTCACTACAACATGCAATATTTATATAAAAAAATAAATTCATGTATCGCTTATTTCTCTGTAATAATAATAACAATAATAATATAAATTACTTTAAATACAAAACAGTTATCTGGCAGAATACTACAATTTCTAGCGGTTTGAGAAATTTAGCCTTATTTATATTCCAGAGAAGTAAAAAATGTTGGGGTTGTGTAATGATAGCTGTGCCGTACATCTATGAAAGTGACAAAGACGAAACTTGTCGGTTGGCCGGATATTGCTCATCGAACCGTATATTGATCGAATATTGTCCAACTCATAATGTTCCAATGTATTAACATGTTTTCCCTAATGCAATCGTTTTTTGCTCATTCTTATATACAACACTACTTTTTTATTCCAAGTTGCAGTTCTTTTTATATGTATGAGCTTTATTTCCTTTTTCCTTAGAATTCGAATTAATGTTTAGGAAGTAGAACAAAGTTATAGATTCTAAATCAACACATATTTTAATGAAATGAAGTCAATCAAAATTCTTTCTGATACTATTATTCTTGTAAATAAAATTGCAATCAGGCGAAACTTAATATCAGTGATATTTTCTGAAGTAGGACGACAGAACGTTATGTAATTTGAACTTAGTACAAACACGTTTAATTTAAAGTCAAAGTTTTAAATTTAATATAAACGCCATATTGGAAATTTACACCAATAGAAAGAGATTTTTTAATTTTCCAACTAATCGTGTTCATTTGTACAAATACTACAATTATTATTATTAAATTTGGTGGGTATAAACAATGGTTTCAATAAACAAATGAAATCATTAAAAGGAATATGAATTGTTTATTTTCTTCATTTTTACCTCTCGCTAAGTAAGGTATTGGATTCATGCTAAAAATTGCATATCCAGATTTTAGCGAGCTCGTTTTTAGGTCCCTGAATCGATTATAACATTTCTACGATGATGTCAATGTGTGTATGTATGGATGAGTTTTGAATAAATAAGCACGTTTTAGGGTCCCTAGAATACGATTTTACTAGTTTTACTATGATGTCTGTATGTGTGTCTGTGCGTCTGTGTTTGTGTATGAGACAAATTTGTTCGATGATAACTCCAATACTACAATTCTAAAAATTATAATTCTTTCGTATTCCTCTTCTTTACATCCATATGAAGAGTTGATTAAATTTTGGTTTTAACTGATCAACCGGAATTTCCTTTATTTGAAATTCTTAACAGTTTTTCTTGAAAAAACACAGTTAAATATAATACAAGAAAAAATGTTCGTAGGGAATCGCTCAAAACAGCTGCAGACACGTGTTTCGCTCTTATTAGAGCTCATCAGTACAGCATAGTTAGTTTATAGGTGGACATTAACTAGAAGTAAAAAATCCGATAACTTGTAACATGTTAAATATAATTTTTTAAGTTTAATGTGATTATCAAAATGAAAGAATATCTTATTGTTTATACGGTTTGATTATACATTTTCCGTGATATTTAATAGATACCGAGTTAAAGAATTATAAAGAGATTAACTTTCATAACTCAGCCAGCATTGCTATAATCATGGAAACAGCTGTTATATTCAAATAATTCTAATCACATCAGATTTTCTTTTAAATATGTTTAATACACTGTGTTCAGAAAAGAACCTAATTTGGAGTAGTAAAAAAGATTTGAAATTTTGTCTAATTATAATTATTGTTAAAAAAATTTGTAGGCTTTTTGGATCTTTTGTTTATTGCAAAATACAATTTATTTTACATTTATTGGACGTTTCGATTGTGTTATCACAGTCATCATCAGCTAAGTAAAACATATTTCAATAATAATAAAATGAAACAGAATAACTACATTGTTTACATACCTATATGTTTGATGTTACATTTTTATAAAAATTAGTTGAACATTAAAACGAGAAATTTTGTAATACATAAAGTCATATTTTTTGACTACATTTTAATTTGACTAGCAGTAGGTAAAAGTGTTGTTCCGCCAGAGTATGGCAGTAAACTGCGTGTATAGAAGAATTGTAAGAATAATTACCTGTTGTCTTTGTTTAACGGTTGTCTTTCTAAATTTAAATTCGGTAAGATTGAGCCCGCGTAAGTTAAAATGTCTCTATAGTTAGTTTGACAGTTGACTGTGTTATAAAGATTCATAGATTAGTCGCTTGTTGTAATTTTTTTCAGTTTTAATTATTTCTGGATTTTTGAAATCAAAGATATGTCCTTTTTCTAAACTATGTTTGGTAATTCCACTGTGATTTATATTTTGTTTTTTAATGTTATAATTTCTAGACGTTTCAGTCATTCAAAACAACGAAAAAAAAATACTTACAAATTGGTATCGCAAAAATACATACTCAGGTAGATATTTAAATTTCTTTTCTTATACAAATAAAACATACAAAAATAGCGTAATTACAGCCTTAGTTGATAGGGCCATTTTGTTGTCGAGCGAGAGATACCACGACCAAAACATACTTTTTATCATTCAAACTTTACAAAATAATAGTTATCCAGAAATACATTTAAAAACAATTATAAAAAATAGAATTAGAAAACTTAAATATAACAATAATAATACAATAACAATAAATAGAGAACCTGAATTTTTTTCAAAAGTTCCATATAACAAAAATTTAAATTCTGCTTTAAAAAAAACTTTTCACAATTGTAATATTAAAATTGCAAATTCAAATTTAAATACTTTACAAACATGTTATACTAAATTAAAAGACAAAACACCGTTATTAGAACAAAAAAACGTCGTTTACAAAATTAAATGTGGTGCTTGCCCTAAATATTACATTGGTGAAACTTGCCAAAATCTACATAAAAGAATTTACCAACATAATTATAACATTAAAAAACAAAATATAAATCACAGTGGAATTACCAAACATAGTTTAGAAAAAGGACATATCTTTGATTTCAAAAATCCAGAAATAATTAAAACTGAAAAAAATTACAACAAGCGACTAATCTATGAATCTTTATAACACAGTCAACTGTCAAACTAACTATAGAGACATTTTAACTTACGCGGGCTCAATCTTACCGAATTTAAATTTAGAAAGACAACCGTTAAACAAAGACAACAGGTAATTATTCTTACAATTCTTCTATACACGCAGTTTACTGCCATACTCTGGCGGAACAACACTTTTACCTACTGCTAGTCAAATTAAAATGTAGTCAAAAAATATGACTTTATGTATTACAAAATTTCTCGTTTTAATGTTCAACTAATTTTTATAAAAATGTAACATCAAACATATAGGTATGTAAACAATGTAGTTATTCTGTTTCATTTTATTATTATTGAAATATGTTTTACTTAGCTGATGATGACTGTGATAACACAATCGAAACGTCCAATAAATGTAAAATAAATTGTATTTTGCAATAAACAAAAGATCCAAAAAGCCTACAAATTTTTTTAACAATAATAGTAAAGGATCTACTTCGAAGAAAATGATAATTATAATTAGATATTATTTTATTAGGCAATACGTCTAATAATTTAGTATAATTTACAAATCTTAGTTCAGCATTTTAATTAACCCGAAATAGATAATAAATATTTTGTAAAATATCGTTAATTTAAATATGTAAATAGTTATTTTAATTACTTATTGTATTTAATTTTACTATATTTTGGCTTCATTCTTTTTGTGCAACAATGTTCGGTGATTTATCTATAATGAATTAGGTAAGTAAATAGAAAATTTAAATATATATTTAGTTAATTTCTTTATTTATGTTTAGTTCAATACTAAATGTAGTCATTTAATCTAATTTTGTATATAATTTTACTATAATTTATTACAAATTTAGAAAATTTAACTAAATCAACTTAATAATTAATTTAATGAAAACATATTAGTAGGCTGAAAATTACAGATTTGTTTAGTTAATTTAACTACAATTTAGATGGTTTTTTATGTGTAGGCTATGAGAACACAGAAACGTATGTCTGAAAATTGTTCAATTCAAAAGTCAAGTTGTCAAAAATTGATCGTAAAATGTAATTCTAAGAAGAAAAGATAATAAAGAAGGATACGAAATATTACCATTAGGCATTTTCTAATTTATTTTTATTTCTAAAATAGGGATTCAAGAAGAAAAGCTTTTATTTCTTTAGAAAACGTTTTTGACAAGATTTTTTTTTAACACACTGTATTAGGACTCCAAGTTACCAGTTAAGGGTTAATACAGTTGTTCTCTAATTTAATTCTATTAATAAATAACAAATTTAAAAAATACAGTAGGTAATGATATTTTGTAGTCTGAATTAATAATTTTGTCTAAATATCATCACAGTCACTCCATTGTATTTTTTATTTCATTGCCACTACCCACATTCATTTTTAGCCTATAAAATTAGTCGTTCTTGCACATATTAAATCGTATTAAAATAAATATTACTAAAAATTATTTAATTTTTTCCTCACCTGAACCCAAGTATGTGGTTAGGTTACATCTTTCCCCGGAAATGCAAAAATCCAGTTGTTATTTTAAATGATTAAAATTCAGCAAATCCCTTGTAAGATTTACTTGAATATAAATAGCATTACATTAATCAGTACATTGTATATTAACCTATTGGTTGAGCTTTCAGCATCTACTGTGGTCCAAGCTTGCGTCGGGTCTTAGCGTAATCTGTTAAGTGTTTAATCTGCTAAGGTAAGCAAAGCCGCTATGTTGGTGTTTAAACATGTACACTACAGGTAACTCCAGGAACTCGGAATAGAACAGAGATGGGGGTAGTTCGAACCAGACAGCCTGTCGCCAATATACGCTCCGCTACCTCCAATTTTACCTTTCGGTTCGGCTGTCGCTTTTACGCTTTTACTCGCTTCACCACCTAGCAAATTATCAATGGAAACCGTTTTAAAAGTTATTTTAAACGGATATTTACGGAAGATTGCCATTAAGCCTTAAAATAAATTAAAACTCTATAAACGTTACATTGCACAGTTTTTTTTTCCTCCCACTACCCTTGGTAAGGGAGGTATAGAGATCGTACTAAAAATCGCATATAGAGATTTTAGTGAATAAGCACGTTTTGATGTGCCCAGAATCCAATTTTAATATTTTTACAACGATGTCTGTATGTATATGTGTCTGCGTGTGTATGTGTGGATCCCGTGGACACGATTACTCAAATACTATCAGAAAATTTTGAAATTTTATATACCCATTGTATATCGGATAACCGTAAGTATCACTTATACAAGCTTTTAACAGTTTTTCTTGTAAAAAATTCATTAAATATAATTTTTCAGCAAGTTTTACTAATGGTACAATCTTCAATTCTACGATAATAGCATTTAGTAAATAACTTAAAATAACTTTAAATATTAAAATAAAAAAATCTGTTGTGACCAGCACAAGACCTCTCGCCATTTCCATATTTGGCTATATAAGTATTGTATTGCACTTCGCTTTCGAAACGTCGTTTTATAACAAAATATTACAGAACTTTACCCAAATATTGTTTTTTATTGTATTTAACATGTAACACACATATAATTCTAATTGTATCTATTTTTCATTGTATGAGGAAGTTTCTAAATGTCAGAGATTGTTCCAATTCATTAACCAGATTGGCGGTATTTATGATGGATATATGCATTTTACCACAATTTTACCTATAATTTCAAATATTTAATTAATAAAACTAATAAAAATTTAATATGCTTCTCAGAGAAATCTATCAGAATGTCACTAAAACTGTTGATATTTGACAATGGCATGTGTCATTTACAAACTATGTTATAAAAATTGGAATTTGTCAACTGGTTTCCTTAGTGCCTTAGCCTCTGCGATTAGTTTACTTTATTAATTATAGTGACTTTATCTCCAAATCTATACAAGATATAATAAAAATTTTAAGTGTATTAGATGGAGAATTTTATGGTCTTCAATATTTAATAAAAAAAAACTCCCAAAAAATTATATTTAGAAAAATTTTTCTAAGAAACTACTACTTCCAGTTGTTCAATTGTTACCAAAACCTTTTCAGCTCTTCCCAGGAATGTCAGATTGAGGAAACTGCAGTTAAATATTTTTTAAGTCTTATAGTTTTTGAGGAATCGTGTCTACAACATCCAGACATACATACATACACACATACACACATACACACACACAGACATCATTTTAAAAATGTTATAATCAGATTGTAGGGACCTTAAATCGTGCTTATTCAATAAAATCTGGATATACGAATTTTAGCATGAATCCAATACCTCTCTTAGCGAGAGGTAAAAATAATTTATTTTTGTACATCATCTTGCCTATGCGTCAAACAACAACATAATATTTTAATAACAATTTTGACATATTTAAACATGTCACTGTCAGGAAGAAATTATATTAAAATTAATTATGAAACCGTGTTAAGAAGATTGTATTGATTCTAATGAAATTAAGGTTTGTAAAAATAATATATTTTCCATCATACATAAATATTTGATGTACAGAACGATTCTATTTAAGTTTGCTATGTTTGCAGCACTATAAATCATATAGATGTTCATGAGCACATGTTATGAAAGTGTCAAATATTAGTTTACGACTACACATTTAAGGAATGGATCATATAAAGCAATAGATATATGCAAAGGAACTTAATATAGTAGGTACTGATTTTTAATATCACTGGATACTCTGGTATCACGTTACATTTGGAGAGGCATACGTGTTTTGTGCTTGTATGTTTGCTTATACTTCTTTGCTGTACCACAAGTATTTTGAGAGGGGCGTGAACTAGTTACATACATTTTAAATCCCTTTTTATTTATTTAAGATTTATTATCAATTCACTACAGCCTAATTTATTTCAACAAAACATAAAAGATCTTAGCACGAAGGTCAAAATAAACCATAAATCTCGAACAAATAAAACAGTTCAAGTTTACTTAAAATTTTCCACAACAAATTCCAAAATACACAAATAAAATAATACTTCAGCACTACTTACACATATTGTGGGCGTAGCTCTTCGAATTCCAAACAATTTTGAAAAGTAATTTGACAAAACGACCGCAACTTCCTGAACTAAGGGCATCTTTAGAATCGGCGTTCATTCAGCAACTCAGGTATTTGTTATTTCATTGAGCGGACGGTTATATACAAATTTCTGTGTGAAAGGCGAGTAAAGTGTGGGTGTTTTGTTGTGCTGACCACCCAAATGGTCCTGTGAGGATGGCGTATGCGAGAGTACATCAATGAGTTTGGCGATGGACTGTTATGAATGAAATCTTGAAGGGATAATTGTTTGGTGGAGGAGTTCGAAGACACGTGTACGAAAACAGAGTATAAGAATTTCAGAATTTTTAGTAAATGAAACATGTTTTCCAAAACTAAGTCTTATTAACATCATATTATACGGCATGATACAATTCAGCATATTGTAGAAGAATGCCCTATATCTAAATTTCAACAAAGTTTCACCAGACTTCATCTTTTAAAAGAAGATGCACTAAATTGGATAGGAAAGATCAAGATGTTTTGTTTTATTATTTTTTTTTATGTATTACTTTAATGAATTTGTACTATCTGGGTGTCTTTCATTCGAAATAATAATAATAATTAATATCATAACTTCGTCTTCCTCCATTAATTTTGTTTTTACTTTCCGTCACCTTTAGGTAAGGAAAGTATTGTCTTTAGTCAAAAAATTCGGTGGTTTTTAATGAATACGCATTATGGTCCCTAGAATACGGATTTACTAATTTTACGATAATGCCATGAGGTCCCGAGGCCGCGTGCCTGAGTGTCTGGTCGCGAACCTGGGGATCCGGGTTCGATCTCGACCGACGCTAAATATTTCGAATTTTAAATGGCACAAAAGTAACCCCTGTGGTGCACTCTCCACGCTAGCAATGAGTGCCTGTGAGGTGACGCCTGGAAAACACCCGCACGGTACAAATATATCATCATTACCGATATCTGTGAAAGCGGATTGTGGCACACCCAGAAATGGGTAATATGCCGTGATGATATATTTTCTATTTTTTTTACAATAATGTCTGTATGTGTGTGTGTGTGTGTATGTGACAAAAATTTCTTTGGCGATAAATTCAATTACAATTCTAAAAATTATAATTCTTTCGTATTCCTCTTCTTTACATGTATATGAAGAGCTGATTATATTTTGTTTATAAATGGTCAAACGGAAGTTCTATTATTTGAAGTTCTTAGAGTATTTTTTTAAAAAGAAAACGCAGTTAAATATCATTTTTTAACAGTTTATGTGATTATCAATATGAAAGAATATCTTATTGTCAGTAAGGTTTGATTATACATTTTCCTTCATATTCAATAGATATAAAGTTAAAGAATTTATGTAAACAGCTGATATATTCAAATAATTCTAATTGACAGATGTCAGTGTCAAGTGAAATTTACATAGTGATTGTCCGTGTTATAATTTTATTGGATTTATAGAATCTTTTCCAAGGAACTTTCCGAATGGAATTTATAGAAAATAGTATATGCTCGTGTTACAATAATTTTACTGGATATATAGAATCTTTTCCATGGAACTTTTGATGGGATTTATACAAAATACATAGAATTGACAGAAGGTAATGTGCTGGCCACATAAGATTTATATTCTTATTACTCATTCTGTATATAATGGGCTACTTGCGCACCTTTTTTTATTTCATATTTTTGAAGAGCAGGTAAAAACTTGCTACCCATATTTTTTCTTTTGACCAAATTTTTATTAATTAGTCAGAAGAAAAATAATGAAATTTGATTATTTGAATTACCGCCATGTATGACGTAGAATTATGCCGCACCAATGAGTGGTCGTAAAGCCATAGCGTTTGTTTGTACGGGTAATGTAGACCTCCTTTTTGACGTTTCAACAATAGTTTGGAGGTTAGTATTTTGGTTTGTCTTTTTCGTATCGATATTTTAAATTGCATGTAACTACCTATGTATTTATTTGTGAAGTAATTAATATATTTGAGAGCCTAGAGAGAGAAAAATGTCAAATTCAAATTAAAACTTTCTCGCACGCAATGCCATCTATAAGTTACATTCTTCAACATGGTCCAATTCTTCAGTTAAATATAATGACGTCACAGAAAATAAATAACTTTTTCAAAATAAAATTTATATTTTCATATATGTTTTCAACATAACATTACGTATATAGTGATAGAAATCGGATTTTCACTAACACGCAAATAGCCCATTCTTTTTTGTGCATATTAGTATATTTCTATAATGACGATATATGGGTTGGAAATAATTTTCAAGTTTAACTTTAGTTGAATTTGAATCTCTGCCGTCGGACCGTCGGAACTAAATCTACAAGATTCATTTATTTTTAATTTACAAACGTAACGGCTGGTTTCATAAGAACTATAAAGTCACTTTACTTTTAAAGTTTGATCTAAATGTAAAAAAAAAGTTTTTCATAATTTCACTTTAAGTTAAAGTTGTCAGTTTAATTATCTTTTAAAAAGGTATTTAAACCGACAACTTTAACTTAAAGTAAAATTATGAAAAGCTTTTTTTACTTCTAGATCAAACTTTCAACGTAAAGTGACTTTATATTTAATATGAAACCGGCCGTTAGTTTGTATTTTTTATTTAATTTAACATATAAGCATAAATTAAATAAATCTTCCAACTTTATGATTATAAAATGTAATGTTTTGTAAGTTCAATTCCTAAGCATTTTACGTAGATGTAACTTCAACTTCCCAATTCCTTTACTCTAATTCCATCGGATGTCCACCACAGACTCCATCTCCAGCTGCGCTAAGGAAGCAGTTATTTGTCGCTGGTCAGCTGGCGCGTTGTCTTGTGTTGCACGCTGCGTCGCGTCCAACACGTCCAGAATAAACGACTTTATTTCTTTCCCTTTCTGCTGTTTCGCCGGCTAAAAATGCTCTGCGATGTTTGCGGGAGACCGCGTCCCTCACTTAAAACTTCCGCAAACAAATCCGAACGCCCCGGGTGTCAAATAGTTCAGAAGGAAATTATCCGGGAAAAGAAGGTTATTAAGGGTAGTTTTTTTCACTAAAAGGAGTTTTTTAGAATTAAAGAGGGAGTATTATTCAAAAAAAGAATAGGTATAATATTAAAAAAAAAAACTTGGCGCTATCAGAGCCATTTTAAAAGAAACTGTACATTGAAAGAATATGTTAATTTTTGTTAATATCAATCTAATTCTGCGATGACTGTTTTTTTTTTTGTACCTAATATTATTTATGTATGAAGATACTGAACTTCAACTTTTTAACACGAATATGGAATTTAATTGCCAAGGCCGTAAAGCCGAGGAAAATAAATCATATGGGTGATAAAATGGAACTAATTTCAGTGCCGGGGTGCATATTAAATTATATTTGCAATCGAAAATTTTTGAAAATGAAAGGAAAATTTATTCTTATAGGTTATGTTTTTGCAACTGCCTGACACTCAATGTTGCTAACCTCCGAACATTCAGGTTATCGCAAAAAAAAAAAAAACACTCCAAATTATGTTTTATTCCAATTGTCTTCATCAGAATTGTTTAGTTCATTCTTCTTGCATATAATTTTTGGCAATTTACGTATAAATTTATTATTATATATCCTACACCTACCCAAATTATCTTATATGTGTATGTTAATACTTATCATAAGGTTGGCTTCACTGATCACTGCCTTCACAGTATTTACATAAAATCGTCGTATAATGGGGTACTTTAGTGCCAATTTCTGAACTTTTACTGACGATTTTTCTACAGTTTAGTGACGTTTTCAAATAAAGTTTATTATATTATTCAACGACATGCATAGTGAGTGATTAGAGAATTGGTATGAAGATTGAATGTAACTATTTTTCATGTTAAGATCTTATTTCAACGTCGCTCAGAGCACAGCTGAGAAAAGTTACGTCCCTTACCGAATATATTAAATACCTTAATAACTACACAGTTTCTATATTGCATCTTTCGTGTGTTAAAATCAGAATCTATTTCGTATTGTACAAAAACGGATTTGAATAGACAAAAAAAGAACAAGCGTCATGAATCAGAATTGACATGAGCTTTCAAGTCAATTCAATGTTACCAACTGTAACATCACACACTTACAAATTTCCCTAAATCAACTCGGTTTAATATAGGGCTCTAGCAGACACGTGACTCGAGCAATCTTGAAGTGCTTGGAATCAGCTGATTTGTGTGCGCATGTCACTTTGACAACAATAATGTCACTTTGAAAAAAAACAAAATGTTTTCACTTATTTTGATTTTGAACTGCTAAAAAGTTATTATTTTACTATTTTCAAGTAGTAAAATCCATGAAATTAAAAATAGTAACTTTTTACCTCTCGCTACCCTAGGTAAGGGAGGTATAGGGATCGTGCCAAAAATCGGATATAGAGATTTTAGTGAATAAACACGTTTTGATGTCCCCAGAATCCGATTTTAACATTTTTACAATGATGTCTGTAGGTATGTATGTGTGTGTGTCTGTGTGTGTGTGTGGATCTTGTGGACACGATTACTCAAATACTATCAATCAGAAAAATTTGATATTTTGTATATCCATTCTATACTGATGTGGGAAGAGCTCATAAGTTTTTAGTGTATATCGGATAACAGGAAGTATCATTTATACAAGCTTTTAACATTTTTTCTTGTAAAAAATTCATTGAATATAATTTTTTTAGCAACTTTTACCAATACAAATTAAATATAATGGCACAATCTTCAATTCTACGATAATAGCATTTAGTAAATAACTTGAAATAACTTTATATTATATTATAAAATAATTTATTTTTGTACATCACTTTGCCTCTGCGTCAAACAAAAACAATACTTTAATAACAAATTTGACACATTTAAACAAATGTCACTGTCACGAAGCAATTTTCATTAAAATTAATAATGAAACCGTGTTAAGAAGAATTTATTAGTTTAAATATGATTCTAATGAAATTAAGGTTTGTAAAAATAATATATTTTCCATCATACATAAATATTAGATATACAAGATAATTCGATTTAAGTTTGATGTTTGCAGCATTATATATCAAACAGCTCTCAATAAGAACGTGATTTCAAAGTGTCAAATAATAGTTTGCAACTACACATTTACGAAATGAATAATGTACGGCGAAGAATTTACACAGATTGCGTTTTAGAGCATAAGGAAGTTGGTGATGATTTTGACAATAATGTGTGTGTGACGATTTTTCCTTAAAATATATTAATGATTCAAAACTTCGCAAAGTTGGTACTTAATATTCTTATATAATTTGAAACAATATATTAGATTTTGACTATGATAAACCGGATGTAGTACTTAATTTGAAGCTCTAACAGATTTTTCGGGAAAAACATAATAAAATATAATCCAAAATTTCGTATTACAAATTTTTCTATTTATTGGAACAACAAAGTAGATTTTGTTTACAAACGATCAATCGGAAGTGAAACTTTACTTAAAGCTCATTGCTATTTTAAACATGGAATTGGTGGGAGCCACATCAGATTTTGTAGAACTTCAAAATCAAAATAAGTCAAAATATTTTTTTTTTGTCAATGTGACAATAAAACAAAATACAATTTATGTATTAAAAAAAAACATCCAAAATGGGAATCTAAAACTACATAAGGAGTTTAAATGAAAACCAAAAAATATAAGTTATAATTATTTTAACATTTCCATTATTTAGATCAAAGTTCTGTTTATTTATAACAAATAATATCTTGCTCATTTTATGTTTTGGTATTTGACAATTTGTAAAATAATTAATGAGTTTCTAAATTCTTCTAAATGTCCTTAATATTTTATTTATGGGTTATAATAAAATATTTCTCGGAACAAAACATGGTACCTTTCTAAAAGTCTTTAGAAGGTGATTGCTCACAAATATATTTCAACGCAATAATAAATCACTGTAATTACCCACAGGTAATTAAGAGTGAAGAGTATCTTATTGATTGTTGTTCTGAAAGACCAGCCTCTCAGTCTTACAAAAAAGTAAACATTATTCGATCGTTAGAGAAGGAATTAACCGTCGATTCAGCATTCACTCTGCTCCTTCAATAGAACTCTGCTTTTTATTTTGCGGAGAGAACAGTCATTCCATTTGGGAAACAAATAATGTGTGTTTAATGAAATGATGCGTTTACACGCCTCAGACGCAATAACTTGACAGATGTAAATGGTCTGCCTTTATTTTATTTTTGTTGTTTGCATAATTAATGGTTGGAGCTAAGTGTTAGTGTGGGTATTATAACGAGCGAAATTTACACAATTGGATTTCAAAGTGTATTCAGATAAGAATATAAGAATGTATGATGAATTGCGTTCGGTTGTTTGGAAGTGAAGAGGATGCATTAGGATTAACGAGTTTCGTGTAAGACTTTTAAAACTTCTTTATTCTCTCAACAGTCAAAAGGATGAGTTCGATACTGTCTTCAGTATTCATTAGATAAGAAATAAGTTATTAGGTGTCTGTGTAATTTATATCTGTACTATATGCCTATTCAAACGAAATGAGTCTCCAATACAGCTTTTATGTTTTCAACTAAAGACGTTAGATTCTATTCATTTTGGTATACATTATAAACAAGTCCAATTGTCTAAGGTCCAATTTTATCATCTCTGATCAGTGGTGTAGATAGGGGGGACTTAGGGTGCAAGTGCACCTCTCTAATTTTGGAAGACAAGTATTTGAATTTTCAATTATTTGGTAAATATTAAAAAATGTTCACCTACCCTACAACTCTCTTTTATAGTTGTGTTTTTAAACATATAAGTGTTCAAAAATTGCATAAATATTCTACTGTTTTCTACAAGATACAGTAGAACACTTAAAAATTGGAAAGACAGAGAATCTTCTTCAACTGCGCATACTCTTTTAAATTCTCTATATACTCTACAAATCCAATAAAATTATCACATGAATATACATTATGTATACTCATATTTATAAATACTCTAAAAATGCGTACACATACTTAACATTCTCTTTACAATCAAATAAATATTACTACCAAGTTTATATCTCTACCCATTTTTGAATTATTGCCCCAAAAGTCAATATACCCCACATTTTGATAAAAACTTTAAAATTTTCAAAAATCTAATTTTTATGTAACTAGATACATCTAAAGGCGCTGATTCCAAATTTTGAAAGCGCAGGTCAATATCTTGTTTCTTTCTCGAGATATTTAGATTTAAAGTTTTGCTCAAACCTGCCCATTTTTGAGTAATAACTCAAAAATGGGTCGAGATATGAATTTGGCGACATCACCATTCGATTCTACGGGCAAAATTACATAAGTATACCAATTTTCAGAATTTTTGAACACCGCATACAACCTCTAAAGCAAAATAACTCAAAATGGGCAAAAATCGCAAAAATCTAAGGTTTTTTTACGATTTTTTCATATTTTGGCCATTTTCAGAAGTTTTCAAAGTTTTATTCATAGAAAATAAACCGGTTTCACAAAAATAATGAAAATTGGTATACTTATGTATTTTTGTCCGTACAATCGAATGGTGATGTCGCCAAAGTCATATCTCGACCCAGTTTTGAGCAAAACTTTAAATCTAAATATCTCGAGAACGAAACGAGATATCGACCTGCGGTCTCAGAGCATTGAGAAGTATTTCGTTACATAAAAATTAGATTTTTGAAAATTTTGATGTTTTTATCTAAATGGGGGGTATATTGACTTTTGGGGCAATAATTCAAAAATGAGTAGAGATATAAACTTGATAGTAATATTATTTGATTGTAAAGAGAATGTTACGTAAATGTACGCATGTTTAGAGTATTTGAAGAACTGTGTGAATTTTTAGAAACAAAAGTATTGAAATAAAAGTACGAGGAAGGCGAAAGAGAAGATGGAAGGACTGTATCGCAGAAGACTTGAGAGAGGAAGAACTGTGTGAAGAAGATGAGTTGGATAGGAATGAGTGAAAGAGAATAGTAAGAAACAGTAACCCCTAATAAAATTGGAGAAAGCTGAAGACGAAAGAAGGAATTGTCAAGTGCAATTTACATAGTGTATGTTCATGATATAATTTTATTGGATTTATAGAATCTTTTCAAAGAAACTTTTGGTATGGAATTTGTAAAAAAAATATGTGTTCGTGTTATAATTTTATTGAATATATAGAATCTTTTTCAATGAATTTTCGGTATGGAATTTATAGAAAATAGTTATGTTCTTGTTACAGTTTTACTAGATATATGAGATTTGAATAAAATTCATATATTTGACGGAAGGTAATGTGCTGGCCACATCAAATTTTTTTAAGCAAGTTATTGAGTTTCAAATTCTGACTATAATTATTTCCCCGATAGAATTTCGGTATATTGCTTCAATCGATCGCAAATAATTTTCTATTGTAAATTCTTATTTTTCCTTTTATCTACAATAGAGGTTGTTATTTTTAAGACATAATTTCACAACAATTTCCTTGTCTTGTTTATTTCTAATACCTGTTTTACTACCCAAACATTTAAGCATGAAACCATGATCATTAGGTTTGCTTATTACAAGCTCATAGTCTCCCACTAACTATGAACCACACAAGCACAACCCTTTCATTGGTATTCAGCGGAGCGAAAGACACTTAGTGGCTCGCGCATCGCCTGCCACCATTAGCAAGCTCCTTTCAAGTCCAAGTCATGACCAACTCGGCAGCGATGACCACACACCGATAATGACTTCTCTCGTCATTACGCGATCAAAAGACGCTGGACGCCTCTCTTTATAAACTAGTGTGAAGGAAGCCAACCGAACACAACGACTATGAAATTATTTGTTTTTGTTGTATGAAAAATGAATGGGGTACACACGCTACAATGATTTTGTAGAAATGAAATTAAAAATGTTTTCAAAGTGGAGTTTATTTCTTTTACGAACAAGGTATGGTTTTGTAAGTACGAGCATTAGTCATACAAGATTTGTTTTATATAGATAAAAATAGAACAAGACTAATTTTGAAATTGTTTGTATAAAATTCTTGAAGGATGAAAGAAATACTGGTTATATAAAAATTACATTAATATGGATTTCTTTTTAGTATACCTCTGATGAACTCATGGCCGTAGCAAAAAATATTTAAAATTTTCGTCTACTTTGTTGTTAGAGCTACATTTCTTAGATAATACATTTTTCTTATGGGGTCCCGTGGCCGCGTGCCTGAGTGTCTGGTCGCGAACCTGGGGGAACTGGGTTCGATCCCGACAGACGCCAAATATTTTCAATTTTAAATGGCACAAAAGTGACCCCTGTGGTGCACTCTCCACACCAGCTATGAGTGCCCGTGAGGTGACGCCTGGTAAGCGCCCACACGGTAAAATATATCGTCATCATTACCGATGTCTACATGTGTGTGATGATATATTTATTTATTTATTTATTTATTTATACATTTTTCTTCATTTTCAAATTTCACTACATTTTTATGTCAATAAATAATTTTTACTTCAAAATTAACCGAATAATATTTTTCTAAAAAAAGACATGTTCCTCGTGGTCACCCTGTATATACAATAATTATTATAAGGTTGGCACACTGCATTTGCTTGAAAATTGCCGTATAATGGATTACTTTAGCGCCGATGACTGAGTTTTTAACGACGATTTTTGTGCGTTTTAGTGATGATTTCAAATAAAATAAGTATTTCTTACATTATTCTGTTTCTTATAATAATCTATAATACTAATTATTTTTTTTTTCTTAGATTCCATTGCTAACCAATAGGTGTTAAAATAACACATTTTTACCTCTCGCTACCCTTGGTAAGGACTAAGGAAGGTATAGGGATCGTGCTAAAAATCTCATCGAGATTTTAGTAAATGACCACGTTTTAAGGTCCCTAGAATCCGATTTTAACATTTTCACGATGATGTCTGTATGTGTATATATGTGTGTATGTGTATGTATGTGTAAATGTGTGTTGTGTGTATGTGTGTGTATGTATTTTGTCAACGCTCTAACTCAAATAATTCAGAAAATTCTGAAACCTTGTATTTCGACTCTATTCTAATATGGAAAGAAACTCTTAGATTTTGGTGTAAATCGAATAACCGGAAATAGCACTTTACTTTAAGCTCATACTGGTTTTTCGTAAAAAAAATACCATTAAATAGCATTTTATGTCATTATGAAAATTAAGGATTATTGAATTTTCTGCAGGTGTACATTAATACTTTTTCTATATATTTTGCAAGTAAATTTAAAAAATAGTATTTTTTATAACTTCTGACGCCCAAGATAAATATAATTCCTTTGTTACACAGTTCATATTTCAAAAGTATGTAATTGACAGATAAATGTCCCTGTCAAAGAACCTATCATTTCAAATTGGTAATAGTGACATTTTAAATAGAAAATAGTTGATAAAAAAAATAGTTATATTCAAAGGAACTTAATATAGTTTACAGCATTAGTAAATATGTAGGTATGTATTTAAATTAATAAAAATTAAATAGCGGGATTGTGTTGACCACATCAGATTCTTTTTATAAATATGATTTATACGTATGTATGTATATTTATAATTACTTGATATTTCCATAAGTAAATACCCTTCGCATTATAAATATAGCTTCAAACAATCATTACTCTTTACTACGGCTATATATTACTTTAATATTTTTGTTATTAAAAACTTTTATTATTTGAAAGTCACAAACTATAAATCAATTAACCTAACCTTCACGTTAAAACCTAATCAAAAACAAAAAATTACATTCCTGAACTTTGTCGTAATAAAAACTCCGGTGCCAATGTGTACCAGTACCAGGCTGGAAGTGAAGAGTAATTTTTCAACAGCAAGGAAGCAGGCTTGGCTTGGGGAAACAAAACAGCAACGGAACATCCTTGCAGTGACAATCGAATAACGGATAGCGTGACAACGGCACACGACCGCGACGGGGGTGCAGCTTGTATGAGGGGGTGCTCCACTGCGGACAGCCTACACCACCACTGGAAGACCAACATGATTTTTGAATTACAATTTCTGCCCTTCCTGATTCACACAATATGTTTTAATCTTCTCATTTAACAATAAAATAAGCTTAAGAAATAAATAAACGAGTAATTATAATTATAAAATAAAGAAAATTTTTTTTTCTAACTTATAACAGATGAGATGTTGTAAGATCATAAAACATAATTTTCTTTAAACCTTCATTATCAATTCAATTTTTTTAATTCATTCAATAAATAAGTTTCCTCCTACTCATCTAAATGTTCGAGATTCTTCAAATTCATTACCTAGATTGGCGGTATTTCTGAATTCTGATGCGTATATATAATATACATATGTATCTATAATTTTAAATAGTTAATTTAAAATACCAGAAAAAGCCTTCAGTAATGTATCTGGATTTTTGACACTGACTTTATTACAACAGATTATTTTACATATTTATAATTCTCTATTGGCCTTTGGTCTTATAGAACTTGAGAAACCATTCCTCCAACATACACACACACACACACACACACACACATATACATATACATATATATTATATACATCATTGTAAAAATGTTAAAATCGGATTCTAGTGCCCTTAAAACGTGCTTATTGCATGAATCCAATCCCTCTCTTAGCGACAGGTAAAAAAAATTCAGAAAAAAAAATAATTATGGAATAAGCTAAATTGTTTTATAGGTTGTCATTTAAAAAAAATAAAACTTTGTGTTATAATTTGAGAAGCTCGGATATAATTTTTTTCTTTAATAAATAAATGTTTCTCTCGATCTACTACAACTTTCATTTGGCCGATTTTCTTCTTTTCCCAATAATAAAGAAAATAATCGAGGTGTCCCATATCCGTGATATATCCTGTATAAATATGGCTGAAATATAAAGAACAGCTGACACTTTCAAAATGTAAATAAACAATTATATGACATTGTAATTATTGTAAAATGCACAAAGCCATTACTATCTTTAAAATGAATTTAAGGATTTACAAATAAGAAGAAATCATTTTGTATAATACTACCTTTTAGTTTAAGTTCTGTATATATTTAAATTTGTAAATAAACAATTATATGACATTGTAATTATTGTAAAATGCACAAAGCCATTAATATCTTTAAAATGAATTTAAGGATTCGCAAATAAGAAGAAATCATTTTGTATAATACTACCTGTTAGTTTAAGTTCTGTATATATTTAAATTTGAACCAACGTTTCGGTCGCATACACTGTTGCCTTCTTCAGGGAAAACAACATAAATGACATAAATAAATAGTTACAGAACAATAGCAATAAGTAACCAAGAAATAATTTATTTAGACAGCATAAAATAAAATATTAATCGCCCTTAAACAAAAACAATTAATTTAACGTTTT
The DNA here is from genome assembly GCA_943142095.1 of Ophonus ardosiacus. NCBI lineage: Eukaryota > Metazoa > Arthropoda > Insecta > Coleoptera > Carabidae > Ophonus > Ophonus ardosiacus. The sequence continues at coordinate 50,181,583 of OW964826.1, read as the reverse complement.
ATTTTGATGCAATATTGTCAATTTAAAGAACTCTTAAAAATTAAGCTATATTGGTGGTGCTTCCATCCATTAGATTATAGAACTCCCCAATCTTTAGTGTTTAGTGAGAAAGGCCCAAAAGTAAAACGCTGCCACGTGGCAGACAATACAATCCCACCGCAATTACTCCTCAACTGATTGAATCACTAAGTTGCCACAATGACAGGACTGCCACGGGTGCAATAGCAATATGTAGCTTCTAGCAGCGTGCAGTCTCACTTTGAAATGAGTTTGTGCTGGATTGTGGGTGGTTTGAGGTTATGCAGCTGGTTACTTTGTGGATTGTTTCATTGTTTGTAGATTTATGTGTTGATGTTTTGATGTCTACATAGGGAAATTTATTTCAAACGAACAATAAAGCGTTAACAGCAGTTGTTATTGCATTGCACACATTACCCTGGTTTGCAATTGTTACAAACTACATTTCTACGGAAAAGGAAAATTTATGTTGCCACCTACAAAGTCTCATTACAAATTGTCAATTACAACACTACTTTCAAATTCACTTTAACACATGTGTCATTTATTTCGTACGAGGTTTGCTATTTGCCAGATTCGGTAATTAGTAATTACTATAAAGCAACACCAAGTATATATATATATATACCGAGTGTCTACTTTTTTTTTTGAACATAGGAAATACAATGTTAATTTTTTAAATCCCCGATATCTCTTTACCTATTAACTTTAGAGCAAAAAGTGTGGAATACTAATTTGTTTAGAATTAAAAATTGCACCCAATTCCCCAAATGAATTTATATCTTTTAAAAAAATTGTAATTAAGTTTTACAATATTCAAGCAAGTTCAGTATGCCATGGAAAATAAAACAATACGATTGCAGAATGTTTTAGTTTGACGTTTGTGAATTTATGGTTATAAACCGTATCTGCTGTAAATTATTGCTGAAATAATTGTGAAATTTAGTCTTGATTGTTATACAAAATGGAAAAAATTACAACCGAACAAAAAATTCAGTGTTTAAAATGGCATTTTACGGGAAAATCCGTAAGACAAATTAGAGATTTGTTTAGTGCTTTATATCCTAATTCTCGAATTCCATCTGTAGGAACTATTCACGCTATAATTAAAAATTTTAATGAAAGTGGAAGCATAATTAAACTTTGCCAAAAATGTAAGAACCAAGAAAATGTACCCAATGAAGAAATTAGATTTAATAAAAATAAACTTAATGTTCTTCTTTGTGTTATGGAGAAACCCAAAGCAAGTGTTCGTCAAATTTCACACCGGCTACAGTTCACAAAATTTTAAAATCAAAAAAATATTTCAGCAATAATTTACAGCAGATATAGTTTATAACCATAAATTCACAAACGTCAAACTAAAACATTCTGCAATCGTATTGTTTTATTTTCCATGGCATACTGAAAATTGCTTGAATATTGTAAAACTTAATTACTATTTTTTTTAAAGATATAAATTCATTTGGGTAATTCTTTTAGGCTCATTGGGTGCAATTTTTAATTCTAAACAAATTAGTATTCCACACTTTTTGCTCTAAAGTTAATAGGTAAAGAGATATCGGGGATTTAAAAAATTAACATTGTATTTCCTATGTTCAGAAAAAAAAGTAGACACCCGGTATATATATACCAATTCAAATTGCTACATTTAAGTTATTGTTCCCAGAACTATACAAATTTCTTATTTTAAGTATTGAATGACCAATTAATTTAGGCGTAACTGCTTCCGAGAGAGAAAATTCTCAGGGACAAATATAAGTAATCTTCTCTCAATATAATAAAGAAATTATGCTAGTTTTCAGTCTCAATTACATACTATGAATTTAAAAATACTAAGAAATAATTATGTATATATACAGGGTAGAAAGAAAAGGTTTACGCCTGCGGACGAAATTTGAAGCCCGACGCATGGCGGAGAGCTTTTATTCCTCAAGGTATGTACAACCTTTTGCGCACTACTTCAATAAAACAAGCATGAATGGTGATTAGGAGATGACTAAGGAGGAGATGACTAGAAGTGTTTTAACACTGGCATGGATTATTTTAAAGAAAAATACTTCAAATAAAAAATGCGTACAATTAATTTTTATATATCTGCTATTTGAAGTATTTTTCTCTAAAATAATCCATAAACGATTGACAGTGCTAAAACACTGCTAGTCATCTCCTAGCTAATCATCCGTAATCACTTGTTCATGCTACCACTCGAAGTTTTTAAATTATTTTTTTAAATACATTTTCTGTTGATCATGTATTAATAAGTTATATTAATGTATAGGAAATCATTCATTAATGACCGGTATTAATGCATGATTTTTGTTAATAAACGATTTTAGTATTTTAGTACGTAACCATATATACCACATACATTTACGATCAATTAAAAGAACAAAGTATTCATTTTTTCTGTCAGGGCACTCTAATTCTATGTAAAAAAAATTAACACGTATTCATTTTTTTCATTCATGGCATTCTTATTATTGCCATATTTTAATCAAATTAGTATAAAACTTTACATACATTTTTCTCAATAAAATCGTCATGAATTCAGAATTAAATTTTCTAGAGAATGAGCAAATAAAAAATATTTGTTTCTCTTTAAATTAAAAAAGTTGGTATCCATATTTTGAGAACCACTGGTTGTTTTTTTTCTGTTTATCATTGAAACACCCATGTAAAGTAGAATTTGCTAATTTAACTAACTTCGTATCCTTTATAGTACTTGAGATCGCAATGATGGTCACTAAAAATGAACACCCTGTATAATAATTTTTTTTTTGCATCCTTCGATTCATCCATTTTCAATTAACCACCCCGACAACCAACAACACAATCCCCTATACCCAATCCAACTTCAGAACTGGAAACAAAGAAGTCCGCTTGAAACAAGAGGCAATCGTCTTGAACAGTGACAGCGCCAACTACGACTTCGCAGAGCGTATAACTCCACGTCTCCGACGGAAAGCGCGCCGGAAGCGAGATTGCGCGTCACTCAAAGCCTGACATGAAGCTTCCGGTTCCGGGTATCCGCTCTCCGGACTATACTCCGGACTGCATCGCTCAACTGTCGTTCCACTACAAATGCAAGAATGCAACTGTTCCAAGTGTTCTGTTTGTAAGAGTAATTATTCTAGTTCGGGAAAGTTCAAATGCATTGTAATGGTCAAAATTATTTGTTTTCAGTTATGGGGAAGTTGATGTAATATTGTAATCTACAAGTATCTTCTTTTTCTAAATTTAAATAGTCGTATATGTACCTACAGAGTGTCCCAAAAAACTTTTCTTGAATGGGGATCTCGAGAACTATAAGGGCTGGTTTATGATGAATTTAATATACAGTGTGGGTGTGGGTTTAAAGTATGGAATACTTTCATTTGTTTTTAAGTTATGACGTCATCACAAAAAAAAATTAAATGGCAACATAGATTTTAGTGTACAACTTATTATTTTATAATTTATGTCTCTATCTTTAACTTCACAGAAAATATAATAAAAAAATTAAATGTATCGAATAAAAATTTTTATATTCTTTAATATTAGTAATAGGTAACAGAAATTTTCAAAAAATAATATTTAGAAGATTTTTTTAAAGAAACTGTTACTTCCGGTTGTCCAATTGTTACCAAAATCTAATCAGCTCTTCCCAGGAATGTCAGATTGAGGAAGCAGCAGTTAAATATTTTTTAAGTCTTATAGTATATGAGAAACCGTGGTTCCAACATCCACACAAATACAATCGGATTATAGGGACCTTAAGATGTGCTTATCCACTAAAATCTGGATATGCGATTTTTAACATGATTCCAATACCTCTCTTAGCAAGAGGTAAAAATCGAAAACTGGAATTTCCAAAGTGTGAAGAATTTATTTTCATGGAAGTAATAATAAAAAAAAATTGCCTACTTATTAACTGTAAACTTTCCAATAATACATTTTTTTATATTTTACTCATAACGCCATAACAAGATATTTCATGGAAACAAGAAGCATAACAATATTTTATCTTGAAATAAGTATTCTATCTAAAGTAAACAACTGGTTACTGGTTTCAATATTGATATGATGCCAATAATAGAATATTGTTGTCAGATCAATATACTTCATATTTAAGTGGGTTTTCAATTTGCTCTTGAAGTTACCTGTTCATATTCAATAGTTTCACTGACAAAGATCTCCAATAAATTGATCAAATAGCTACCGAAATTGAGGAAATATGTTTCAAATTATTTCCTGTGCTTTTAATAAATATAAAGTTTACAAAAAAATTGATGAAAAATGTTAGATAAACGTAATAATTTTTATTTTATATACATATAAGTAAAATGACACGTGCCTATAGATCTAATTAATTTAATACATTTTGTCTTAGTTAACGCCTCAAAAATTACAATCTTATCAATTTGGGTTTTTAATCAATTAATTAGTATCAAAGAATAAACATCTATCACACTGTAATCACGTGTAAAATCAACATTTGAACTAATAAGTAAATAAAAAAATGTGTTATTCTACATTTATTTTACAGTCCTACAATAAAATTCTACAAAATGTCAAATTAAATAATTTTGTGAAGACAAATACGATTTTTATACAGATATACATTTAAATATCAATTTAACTTGACAACTGTTTATCAAAGATTAAAATAAGTGGCACTACATACTTATATAACTATAAATATTATTGTTTTTTACTTTTTAACGCATTATTCCTTAATTTTATAAGTATGAATTGGTTCAAGTTATTTTTATTTATATTTTTCACATGATCATACTCGTATAAATTTTCCTATACCGGCTACGTAAGTTAGTTTTGCCTGTAACATGGAGACAATTATATTTATTCACAATCATTATAGTAATAAACCGATTCCAACCTTTTGAGGTTAGGAAATACGTCATTCCTAACTTTAATGACAGTCTCTTGGGTTGGAATTGGAAACAATAGATTTCACTTCCATCTTTTGCCTAGCAACATTGTCATAGATCCTTATAATAACTTATGATTTATTTTGAAAATGATTGATTTAAAATGAGAATAATTATTGTGAATAAAATAGTATACAAAATCCCGGTAGGAGTTTCATCACAGCCTCGCGCTTTATCTCATTTCGAGGCTTCGCCTCTCGATAATATACATAAGTCCTTGACTGTAATAAAACATCACCTTTTGTATAACACCCTTTATTGGATATTTTGCGTTACTGGGAATGATAATTTGGAAAATATGGCCTTTCAATTTTAAATATTTATGTATAAAAAATTAGACACCATTAAAGACCGGTTGCACAAAATTTTTGTTTAAATCTTAATTAAAATATTGGTGCAACCGGAATCATTCATATACTTACGCATATTATTTTCAAATTAAAAGTAGATAATTTTTTATGTAACATTCAAAAATTTTATCAGTTCGTAAACTAACAACAATAAAAAAAAATTTTTTTTTTCATAAAGTAGATTTTTATATCATAGATAAATAAATAAAATTTGTTTGCTTGTATTGAACTAATGAAATTTATCAGCCTTTAATATCAAAATTTTAATATTAGTTACAGTTAAAATCTTTGATAAATACTGGCTTAGAGATAAAATTTTGAAAAAGATTTTGTCTCAAAAATCATTCAAAGAATACGTGTCAGTTTTTTTATGTCAACGGTGATGTATATATTAATACTACAACGAGTTTTTAGTTTTTTTATCTTTATTAAATATTATGGGGTCCCGTGGCCGCGTGCCTGAATGTCTGGTCGCGAACCCGGGGAAACCGGGTTCGATCCCGACAGGCGCCAAATATTTCCAATTTTAAATGGCACAAAAGTGACCCCTGTGGTGCACTCTCCACACCTGCTATGAGTGCCCGTGAGGTGACGCCTGGTAAGCGCCCACACGGTAAAATATATCGTCATCATTACCGATGTCTACATGTGTTGTAGGTACTGGCACACCCAGAAATGGGTAATATGCCGTGATGATATATTTATATATTTTATTTATTAAATATTATTTTAAAAACATTAAACCTATATTTCAAATCATTTTCGAGCCAGGCCGGCTAAGTTTTTGTCAAGTCAGCCCGAATGCATCCCTAGTTGGTAATACTGAAAATATTTTGGGCAAATACACATGGGTAACATCAGATACTTACCCAATATACGAGATCCGTCGCACAACAATTAGCCCACCCGATTTAATTTCATTTTATTTTGTTAATATATAATACAAATAATAACTAACATAAATTATCGTCAATTTTTATTAATATTACAGACATTTTGTCGTTCTAATGACACATAGCATGATTAAAAATTTCCGTTTTTATAAAATGAAATAATACATAGTTTTAGTAATTCAGGAAATACTGAAAAAAAAAATTAAACGAACTTAAATCATAAGATTGTGAGGTTTTATTAAATAAAATGTCTAAAAGTTTATACCCGAGACACACTACAAAAATTAATGATCATTAACGGTTAGTTATAGTATGCCACGTGAAGTTGAGAATGATGACAGATGTCAAAACCGCATCTATTAACAAACCAGAAAATATTGAATATAGTAAGCACTTGCTACTTATTATATTGTACTCTTACAGTATAAAACAATAAGTGCTTGCCACAATCAATAATTTCTGGTTTTTTAATAAACTCAATTTTGACATCTATCATCAGTTTCAACTTCACGTGCGTATACTATAACTAACCGGTAATGATCATTAATTTTTGTAGTGTGTGTCGAGTATTACAATAGTAATTTACAATAAAAAATCTGTTGTGGCCAGCACAAAACCTTCCGTCAATTCGATGTATTTTGTACATATCCCATACCAAAAGTTCCTTGAAAAAGATGCTGTATATCCTGTAAAATTTTAACACCAACACACTATTTTTTACAAATTCCATACCGAAAGTTCCTTTCCCTATTTTATTAGGGGTCGTTGTTTCTTACTCTTCTCTTTTACTCATTCCTGTCCAACGCATCTTCTTCACATAATTCTTCCTCTCTCATATCTACACAGCCCTTCCATTTCTCTCTGGCCTTTCTTGTACTTCTGGCATTGAAAATTCCAATCTTGAGGCGAGTCTGCAACTGCAAGTCACTTGCGAGGGACACTCTATCACATTCACATATAACTTTCTGACCCTATACTTTCAACTTTGGTTTTGAACTGACATCTGTCAATTAAAAAATTTTGAATTATCTGCTGTTTCCATAATTTTACCAAAGCTGTCTAATTTTTGAAAGTTAATCTCTCTTAATGTCTCTATAACTCTATATGTATTGAATCTGAAGGAAAATGTATAATCAAACCGTATAGAGAATAAGATATTCTTTCATATTGATAATCACAAAATGTCGAAAAATGATATTTAACTGGGTTTTTTTAAGAAAAACTGTAAAAAACTTCAAATAAGGGTACTTCCGGTAGATCAATTATAATCAAAATCTAATCAGCTCTTCACATGGATGCAAAGAACAGGAATACGAAAGAATTATAATTTTTAGAATTGTAGTATTGGAGTTATCGTCGGAGAAAAATTTGTCACACACGGACACACACACACACACACACACACACACACGGACACACACATACATACAGGCATCATCTTAAAAATAGCAAATTCGTATTCTAGGGACCCTAAAACGTGCTTATTCACTAAAAACTCACCAACGAATTTTTTGACCAAAGACAATACCTTCCTTACCTAAAGGTGACGGAAGGTAAAAACGATGTTACACAATATTGATAAATAATATGAAATTAATATATCGATTTCTGTTACGGTTATACCGTTAAATTTTTAATCTTTATCTAAAAATTTAATATAAAATTACGTTATAATATTGAAAAATCTTCATTTTAAATAAAAGATAAAGAATTATTTAATTATTATTATTATAAATTCTATTAATTGTCATGATAAATGAATTTTTAACAAGTAGGCGAACTGATATGCGACGGGGCGCGTATGTACATTCTAAAATAAAAAACTGGGGCAGGTAATTAGTATAATTGAAAATCTGGTGTATATTCTATAATAATATTCGTTTATTTACCTTAAATAAATCACACTACAATAAATTAAATTATTTTGTACAATTCTGACTTTGATAATTACAGTACACTGATACGCAAGAAACGTAAACAGTTGAAAGGAATGTGACACGTTCCTCATATTCATATTAACAACAACCATTAATATATAACTCCTCTATCCTCTATTACATACAAATCATTCTCTTAGAGTGGACTTCGCCACTCACATCCGACACTAACTCCTTCCAGGACCGCGTGTTTCGCAGGATTTACATTCTCATTCCTTAACGATTACTAGATACTCTAAATATACAACAATTGCACACATATTATAATAATCTCATTTCTGTAAAACCAGAAGCTAAATGTTATTCGACATACAACACTGCAACCTTACATCATAGATAAAATTACATTGTTCTTTTGAATAAAATATACAAGTGCAAATAACACTCAAACATTGTTCTCTCAAAAACGAAATAAAGATTTCAAATTGATACTCAACAGCTTCATTTCATTTTCAAAAATAGATTATCGAATCTTTATCTGCTACCGGCAATGTGTTTAAAAGTGGGAAAATGTCACTCAATGCTACATTGCTTTAAAGTTTTACAAAACTATTTGCGAACGAAACTAACGTTGAATGCACTGATATCCTTAATTATTAAAAGACATCAAAAATTGAATTATGGACATCTTTAAATAATTAAGAACGTCGAAAATTAATTTCAGACATCCTTAAATAATTTAGGATGTCAAAAATTGAATATTAGATATCCTGAATTGAATAAAGGATATCAAAAATACATTTATAGATATCAAAAATTAAATTTTAAACATCTTAAAACGGTACTGAATTTTCGACATCAAAAAGTAAATTTAACATGTCCAAAATTCAATTTTGAATATCTGTATTTGAATTTTTGATATCTTTAATTCCATTTTTGATATCCTTAATTCAATTTTTGATATCCTTAAACGAATTCTTGATATCAAGAATTTGAATTTTTGACATCTTAAATTAATTTTGGATATCAAGAATTGAATTATGGATATCACATCTCCATAAATAACATGTCCAGAATTCGAATTTTTGATGTCTTAAATTAATTTCGGATATCAAGAATTGAATTTTTGATATCAAGAATTGAATTTTTGATATCAAGAATTGAATTATGGATATCACATCTCCGTAAATAACATGTCCAGAATTCGAATTTTTGACGTCCTAAATTAATTTTTGATATCCATAATTCAAATCATTGATATCAAAAATGAATTTAGGACGTCAAAAATTCGAATTCTGGACATGTTATTTACGGAGATCTGATATCCATAATTCAAATCTTGATATCAAAAATTGAATTATTGATATCAAAAATTCGAATTTTGGACATGTTATTTATGGAGATGTGATATCCAGAATTGAATTTTTGATATCCAAAATTCAATTTTTGATATCTTTAATTCAATTTTTGGTATCCTTAATTTAATTCTTGATATCCTTAATTCAATTCTTGATATCTAAAAAAGAATTTTTGATATCTATAAATATTTGAATTTAAGACGTCTTTAAAACAATTTTGGATATCAAAAAATATTATAAGAACATTCAAAAATGAATTAAAGACGTCTTTATTTCATTTAATGACGTCTTTATATAATTTAACATATCTTTAAATATAGAATAAATATTAAAACGGCGTTCCATAGATACCGAACCTACAATAGCGGTAAATAGCTGTCAAATAATACCGACAAAAATAATATGTAATATAATAAATGTTTATAACCATATTTTTCATGTTATCTTTGTATTTTTGTATACTTAGGGCCGTTTTCGTATAAGTCTCACTTTAAGGCTTTAATTAAAATTACTTTAAGACTTTAAAATGGCCAGTTTCATAATAAATATAAAGTTACTTTACTTTTAAAGTTTGATCTAAAAGTGAAAAAAATGTTTCATAATATCACTTTAAGTTAAAGTTGTTAGTATAAAGTCCTTTAAAATAAAGTCATCTAACAGTTCCTTTAACTTAAAGTGAAATTATTAAACGCTTTGCTCACTTTTAGACCAAACTTTAAAAGTAAAGTGACTTCATATTTATTATCAAACCGACCGTAAAGTAACAGTGCTTGCTAAAGTGTAAAAGTTATTAGGGAGTTATTGCAACTTCTAAGATGAAAGAACGTAAATGTTAACCTTATGTAGAAAACACTTCATTTTAGAAATAAAGGACTTTCAATTTCAATGTTTACCGCATTTAATTCGTGTATTCACGCTAACATTAACGCTAAAAGTAACACAAACGAGGTTACATCCACACTTTTCACCGAAACATAACCTCAAAAGATTTATAACGTGTGACGATAAACGCTCGCTATTCCATTGCACATAACGTGTGTCCTTATTCATATAACGTGAACCTTATTAGTACGCATGCGCACTAGGGCTGTCACGTGACTTTAAAGTGCACGTTATTTTTGCGTTGAAGCTGCAATAACTCTCTATTATGGAAATGAACACAACTTTATTTTAATTTAAAGTGTTAAAGTGAAGATGAAGTTTATTATGAAAACTGCCATTAGACAGTGTCTATTTTTGGATACTACTTATGCACCAAAGTTTGGTTTCACAAATACAAATTCTTTACAATGGACCTATGCAAAAACGGTCGGCTCTAGCGCCATTTTTTATTGTCTTTTATATGAAACGAACTGTAGTAATTAAAATTTACTATTTTATCAACAATTTTAATAAAGAAACTACAGAGTGATCAAAAATAACTGATTCAGTTGGCAATACTTGAAATTGATAAGATTGATATCTAAATTTATTTCCTGTCTTTGACAGTGATATTTGAAAATTTAAATTTGGGTATATTTACAATTTTTTTATTAAAATGATTGTTGTTTCCTTTATCCACGTACTTTTATTTTTTACATTACCCATAAGCAATAATTTAAATGATTTCAATCACTGAAAATCTAATTAGGTGTCGGGTCCATGCTCTGACATAACTTATTTGTATTTATGGTCAAAATGACATTTTAAATAAAACTTCATCATTTCGTTTTGATCATTCGGTATGTGAAAATTTTATTTTACTGTCAAAAGGTATGCGACATCAGCGGAATTTTAGAGAAATAAATTATGGCGACTAGTCAAAATATGAATAAATCTCCTACTAGGCGCCATGACAGATGAGCCTACAGCGCCACCAACGGATTCTGCGGATCCCAGTAGCCACGCCACAAATGCTTGTGTATATTTCCAAATATACGTTTGTGAATAATTAAAATTTGGTACCAGATTTGTCCTTAATTTTAGTCGCAAATAGTTTGTTTTGAAACAAGGGTTAATTAAAATTTTTCCTAAAATCATATAGGCTTTTGATTGGGTAGTAATATATGTAAATGTAAATTTTATTGTATTGTATTTCAAAAATAAAATAACTATTTTATAATAAAATAACTTTGCGACTTTGTTTTCTTGAGAATGAAAGATCCATAATTTAAATTTATGGTAAATAATTTTCCTGGGGCCTGTTTCTCAAAAAATACTATACTCTGTTTTTAAACTACAGACAGTGAAATTCTAGTGAGAAAATCAAAGCCTGTGATTGGCTGCTGAGCGATTTCGTGAAGCCGCATTTAACCAGACGAAATTTCAAGTTAACCTTCAAACGTAATTGAAACGTCAAACTATTAGTAGTTGTCAAATAACTTGTTGAATTTGCACGTGTTTTTTGTTTCATTTCTCTTTTTGTGATATTTCACGAATAAAAACAGCATGCATAAAACCAAGAGTTAACAGTATTTTTAAAAATATATAAATTTTTCATCAAGGAACTACAAGAAAATAATGTAATTAATTAATTTATAATTACAAGTTATGTATTTATGATTTTATATGAATAAATTAAGTTATAGTAACAAGTGAACTTTTTATTAGTACTAGTAAATTGTATTTTTCGAGAAAAAGGACCCTGATGTTTATGGCGTAAATCTGATTTTTAAAATTACTTTCCATGGTTTCGTAACGCACTAAAGTTCAGTAAATTACCAATTTTCGGGACCAGTCCCATAAAGCCTTACTTTCTCATTCTCCAACTCCAAACAACGTCCACTTTCTAGTCGGTTGCAGATAAATTATTTCTTGATACATATTTTAATTTGAAATTTAAAAAAATCGATAATTAATTTATCTAATTTTTAATGTTGCTGTTAGTAACAATCTAAGCTTGGTATGTTTATGCATAGAAACGTCAACTTTGGGTAATTATATTTTTGCGTACTTTTTTGTCTTGCAATAATGAGCAAGGCCACAAGATTAGATATCCCTGGCACCAGTGATTGCAATATATTTAATTTAGATTTTTAATAATTAATAGATAGCAGGTAACGTGCTATTTGTTCTCGCTATCTCCCGATAGCACGTATCTTTTTTAAACATTCATTTTACTTATGGAAAATTTTTGTACCTTATATTAAAATTAAAATACACAAAAATATTTATTTACCACAAAATATTTTATCAACCGGTATTTCTACATAAACAATTAATTGATTGTTTTTTTTATAACTATCCAAAACCCGTACTTAAAATGGCACTAGATTAGAAAAATTCAAAACACACTAGGAACGGTACCCTTTCGAAATAACTCAGGACAAAACTATCTCAACAATATTATTACATTCCAAAAGAACCTTTTTAATACAGATTCAATCATTTAGTATTTGATACTAATTTAATATTTTAAATATTAAATATTCAACCCCAACGTCAATGAAGTTCTTATCCCTTAAATATTTGAGGGCTTTTATTTTAAACAAATTTTATGTTTATACTAGCAAAATTCATAAGTTCACAACAAAATAACAATGGAAAATACCAAAAATTTGTTAAAATATTTTTGCTAACACAAATTTTAATTCATTTTTAAAAACTGGTATTTTTACACGTCATAGTATTTAAAGGCTGTGATGTAGTTCAAACTGGATGATACAGTGTGTTCAAAGACAAAAAATAATTCAGAGTAAGTTATGAATACAGAAACTTAGGTCTGATCATTAATCAATTCAAAAGTCGTTGTCAAAATTGATCGTGAAATGTAATTTTAAAAAGAAAAGATAATAAAGAAGGATACAGAAATTTACCATTCACCGTTTTCTAATTTATTTCTATTTCTAAAATAAGGATTTAATAAGAAAAGCTTTCATTTCATTAGACAGCATTTTTGACAATACCTCATATTAAATTGACATTTAATTAAATACTTTCAAATTGACACACGTTTTTTCTTCATAGCCTCCTACGAGTTAATATTTTTTAACACACTGTACAAAGTGAAAGAGAGAGATAGAGAAAGAGAAAGACAGAGAAAGAAATAGAGAGAGAAAGAGAGAGAGAAATAGCAATAAAATCATCAGACATTATTCAAAAATAGAATAGTAAATTAAAGTAGGTTTCAGAAGGCAATAAATTCTAGCAAAAGTTAGAAATTTGGAAAAAAAGCCACGTAATAGCCTTCTGTAACGAGTGTTTTATACTATTTTCACTGTTTCGGCTGCCATTTACATTGTTTCTTTATAAAAATAGTTGACAATTTCATCAAGGGGCAGAATAGGTTGGTGACAGTGATCTGTGATTCTACCCGTTGCCTAAATATTTTGTTTTTAATTCAGTCACACCGCAATCCCAGATAACAAAATGTTATTAAAAATATATATATAAAAATGGAGCTCATTGTACCATCAATAAGCGCCTTAAATTATTTTATTCTAATTCCGAAACAGAGAAAAAATATTGTGTAAAACGCTTAAAAAATTTTTTTAAGTGCATTTATGCATGCAACACTCGACTACGCCTCGTGGCACAACCTCTACTCCTCGTACAATAAATTTAAACTTTATGAACTTATTGCATAAATACCTATTATAAATTAACATTAAATCAAGAGAAAGGATTTTTTTTAAATAAGAACCTTTTCTTGATGGCATTGTTCTTTTAAACAATTGGTGGCCGGTTTCAGCTATTCAGTAGTCATTTATTAACATTAAACTTTTTGACGTACTGTAGACCAAATAAAGTCAATTTATATTTTGCAAAAATATTTCAGTTTAAGTTGTTAACATTTATGTAAATATGAACTTCATTGATGAAGGGCTTGAAGCTGATGTGGAATGTGGAAAGTCCAATGAATCAGATTTCTATTAGGTAAGAGTATTGTGTATACTATTAACATTTTAAAAATTCAACACTATGGAGTAACCTACTTTCGATATTAACCTGCATTTAAAAAAAATGAATTATTAAAATCAAAGTCCAGAATTAATAGATTTTATCTACGATAGGGCGTAAAATTGAGGATTTGTTAATTTTCAGTTTGTAAAACTGTTGTTTAGTAACCAAATTTCGTTAGTCACGGATTGCTGAACAACGAGTGATTAAAATTTTTATCATGCTAAATTTGCAAAAACAGGGGAATATTTTGTTATCATGGCAAACTTTTCATTTAATATTGTTGTTGATAAAATATTGTACGATACACATACGTAAAGCATCTTTAATCACTCAAGGATCTTAAAACACAGCGAAGCGACGTGTTTTAATTCTGACTTATTCGTGACTAAAGTCTAGCTTTATATACTTATATGGTAAATAACTATTAATAACTCATATTTTAAAATGCAAATTAATATCAAAAGTAGGTTAGCGTAATATTGAATTTTTTAAAATGTTAATAGTTCTAGTACTAGAACAAATTGTTTGAATTCTCGCGTCATATATATTTTAGTACTGATGTACACAATACTCTTAAAAGGCTTTGATTTAGTCCAAGGTTCTTTTAACACAATTTTGTTGAGGAAATTTTGTTCCACATTATTTACCAGGGTTTAGCACTAGAAACAAATTCTAACCTCACAGAAGAAATAAAAAGTCTGAAATTCGAAACAACGAAGTGTCCCAGCACAGGTCACTAGACGAAGTTAGTCCCGTTGGCGTGGCTTGGTGGTGATCTTGGACTACCAGATTCTGGGCTGGCCGTGTATGAGAGGATGCGTGTAGCTGGGCATGACTAGATGGGAGCCGGGGAAGTGTTGCATGTCGCCGGGTTTGTTGCCGCCGGCTAGGCAGGGCTTGCCGTCGCGGACAAGCACCGGGACGGCTACGCGACGCGGACTCGGGAGGGTGCCGCCGGATTGCTGCTGGTCGTGGATGCCTTTCTCGTGCTGGGCGCGTTTTGTCTTATACCTGGAAGGAAATGATTATATTGTAGAATAAGAAAAAGAATGTACTTTTCTATTAGCAAAGTATAGAAATGTAGTAGCACAAAAAAAATCCATAAAATCTTAATAATTTTTGGCGTACATCTAGAGTAAATATTTTTAAAATGTTATCCAACTTGCTCAGTTACGATCAAAGTTATTGAACTCCAAAGTTGAAAGATTTAACATAGCGAGTATAAGGAAGCTCAAAAATTATCAACATAATGGGGTATTCCACCATAACAAAAAAATTAAAAAATTTCAATTTAACATAAAGTATGGCTCAATAAATAATAGTTAAAACAATGAAAACATTTTTTAAATAATTATTTTACGAGATATTTCACTTTGCTAAAAGGGAAAATTGACGTCATACAATTGTTATCTTTCTCTCGCAGCGTACTCAGAGCAGTGTGTGTGAGAAAGACAAGTATAGGGGAAATGTGACGTTACACTGATTTCTCGAAAATAAAATACTGTTAAACTAGGAACAATTAAGATTTTTT
The DNA here is from genome assembly GCA_943142095.1 of Ophonus ardosiacus. NCBI lineage: Eukaryota > Metazoa > Arthropoda > Insecta > Coleoptera > Carabidae > Ophonus > Ophonus ardosiacus. Next base: position 50,165,744 of record OW964826.1, on the reverse strand, counting down.
AATACTATGAATTGCTTCAAAACTGAATGATGTTTTATTTAAAATAATAAAAAAAATTGAGTGGAATACCCCATTGCTTCTAGAACCCATAAACTTTTGACTAAAAACTAGGTGAATGTAAATGAAAGTTTAGGAAAAGAAACTAATTAAAGAAAAACATACAAGTCCATCTGGTTTCAAAGATATAATAAATTCTAATTGGAAATCATCAGATATTTTCAATCTATGACGTGCATTGTTACTATAGTCAGAAAAATTGACTGTCGGATTCAGCAAGAAAACTATATCTACATAACGTAATTATGACAAAAGGCATATCGCTTACTGTTTGCTTTATAATATTGGATAAAACCCTATCAGTAAAGATTAAAAAAAAAACGATCGTGCAAAAAATATATAACATATCTTCTAAATTTTACCACTATTTCCATTTTTATTGATTTTTTTTTTAATAAAAAAAAGTTTTACGTGATTTAACTCGAAGCTCTCTTTTATTCAATTTTATTATAATTATGGAATCAATAAATGTCATTGTTCCAACTACTTGAACAAAGGATTAACAGTTGGATTAACTCGTTTTCTGATAGAGACCTTCAACTTCAGATTACACCTAAAGAGCAACTTCCACCTAGTAGCGACCAGCCATGGTAGATATGGAAAACCATAAATCGTCTATGAACACAAACTAGTAGATGTAAGGCCAACTTTGTAAAATGGGGCTTTAGCAATGACTCGGATTTATGTGCATGTGGATTACAACAAACTATGGAACATATTCTCAACTGCCATATGTTACAGCTGAGTGACCTAGCTGATGTCAACGCTACAGCGTTATTGTACGCAAATTATTGGTGTTACGTTATTTGATATTAGTTTTTCCATATTGTACATATTCATTTATTGTTTATTATTTTTATATTTTGTGTTATTAACAGGGACGGATTGTCCTATCGGGCGATCAGGCAAATCCCGAAGGGCCGAGTGGTCCAAAGGGCCGGTTGGCCGCCTTCAATTAAATAATGTAGTCAGAATATATTTTTCATAATTTAAAAATGTAAATTTTGAACAATTACTGCTAATATTTGGAAAATATATTATTTTTTAGTCAAACTTCGATAACTCGAAATTGAATATGCTACAAAAAAGTTCGCGTTATGAAAAAAAGTTCGATAACTCAAAATTGAATGTGCTACAAAAAAGTTCGCGTTATGAAAAAAAGTTCGAGTTATTAAATATTTCAACATAATAAATAAGAAAAATACATGATATATGAGTATATGCACTTACATAAATGTACGGTGTATTATATAAAATGTATACCTGTTGGAAAAAAAATTTCTTCCCGCACTTTTAAATATTTCGTCCAGTTTCTCAACTTACAATTCCAACCAAATAAAAGAACTAGGAGTTTCCTCAAAATATTCGACTTAACGAAGTTCAGTTTTTGATAGATTCCAGTTTTCGGTTTAATTACCAAGAATTTCGAGTAATTTGAAGGTCGAGTTATCAAATAAAAAATATATACATTTGTTTTTTGCCAATGTATTTCATTCCAAATATTAAATACTAGGGATTTTTACATTGGTATCATCGAAAATCGAAAAATTTTAATTTCAATGCCTATAGGCCTAGGCCGGTAATATGTTTCTGGACAATTTTAAAATACATTATATACCAGATGGAGACACAAAAAATATATACATATAACAGTGTGATAAATTTCATAAATTTTGATTTGCATTTCTTTAGGACACTTTTTAAGCTCTTTCGAATGGCAATACTCATTTTTTGTCACTGCTGGATTTAACGATACAATACCAAACAAAGCGCCGTGGAAAAAACCGTTTACCGTTGGCAGTTGATAGTTGACATTTGACAATTAACCGTTAACCATTTACCTTTACCGTTAACCTTTGGAGTACGTTTTCCGTTGGCAGTTGATAGCTGTCATTTGACTGTTAACCGTTTGCCTTTACCGTTAACGTTTGAAGTGCGCCCACGCACCTTTGTTTGGCAGTGGAGCGTGAAATACAGTAGTGACAAAGAAATGAGTATCGCTATTCGAAAGAGCTTTGAAAAGTGTCCTAAAGAAGTGCAAATTAAAATCTGGAATCATTTCATACTTAAAGTTATTCAAAAACAAAAAAAAATCAAAATTTACATATTTGTCCGTATCTAGTGACCTATGCACTTCTTCTGAATAAACAATACATTGCAAAATGGCATCCTAATATAGGACAATTTTCGTCTAATTAACCGACTTCGTAGCTCTTATAGTCCTCGAGATAATAACGAAAATAAAAATTTAAAAACCAAGTGTCCGATATTTTTTTTGTTTAGCAGTGTACATATACAAGCATGTATTATATCCTTTTCACTCTGAAAAGGGCCGGACTAAGAATAATCGCCCGGGCCGATTTACTTCTCCAATCCGCCCCTGGTTATTAATATTATATTCTTTGTGTGGATACGATAAATAAATAAATCCAACTACTTTAAATTATTTGTAAATACAACTAGGTTTGTATTGTAAATATAACTATGGATATGTGCACCACAATTTTGAAAATACTGAGCTAATATTATTTTGAAATATATGAAGTCTTCAACTTACCTATGATTCTGAAACCATATTTTGACTTGCGTGGGCGTTAGCCTTATGATACTCGCTAAATGCTCCCTCTCTGGCGCTGAGAGATACCTTTGTTGCCTGAACCTCCTCTCCAGTTCAAACGTCTGCGCTTTGGAAAAAAGCACTCGCCTTTTACGTTTCTTGTGGCCCTGAGACGGGTTGGAGGAACCGGTATCTAGGTCCGGCTCTTCGGATTCATCCTCCGCCTCTTCTACTTCTTGCTTGGTGGCGTCGGGGACGGCCGAAGCGGAACCTGGGTAGGAACGCTCGGAGACCGTGGGGGAGGTACTGTCTGGGCTTACTTGTTGGGAGAGGCCCGGTACTGAAACAGAAAGAAAATATTCCACTTAAAAAAATATTGAAAACATTTTGTTGTTGGTAATGAAAAAAAAGCAAAGCTACAGCAAAAAATCTGTTGTGTCCAGCACAAGACCTTCCGTCAATCCAATGTATTTTGTACAAATCCCATATCAAAAGTTCCTTGGAAAATATTCTATATATCATGTAAAATTGTAACACGAACACATATATTTTTTACAAATTCCATACAGAAAGTTCCTTTGAAAAGATTCTATAAATCCAATAAAATTAATACATGTAGATACACTATGTAAATTGCACTTGACACTTCCTTCCTTCTTCTCCAGCTTTTCCCTATGTTATTAGGGGTCGCTGAGACAAGGCTGCATCTTCATGTTACTTGCGAGGAACTCTTTATCAATTATACCCCTTTCTGCTCCTATACTTTCCATCTTTGGTTTTGCACTTGACACTGACATATGTCAATTAGAATTTTTTGAATATATCAGCTGTTTCCATGATTATGCCAAATTGACTGATTTTTGAAAGTTAATCTCTTTATAATTCTTTAACTCTATACCTAATGAATATGAAGGAAAATGTAAAATAAAATAAATAAAATAAATAAATATATTATAATCACGGCATATTACCCATTTTTGGGTGTGCCAATCTGCTTTATTACAGATAACGGTAATGATGACATATTTGTACCGTGCGGGCTCTTACCAGGCGTCAACTCAAGGGCACTCACTGCTGGTGTCGAGAGAGCACCACAGGGTCACTTTTGTGCCATTTAAAATTCGATATTTTTAGCGTCGCTCGGGATCGAACCCGGTTCTCCAGATCCATATTGATAATCATATAAAATGTCAAAAAATTATATTTAACTGCGTTTTTTCAAGAACTGTTAAGAACTTCAAATAAGGGAACTTCCGGTTAACCAATTATAACTAAAATCTAATAAGCTCTTCATATGGATGTAAAAAAGAGGAATACGAAAGAATCATAATTTTTAGAATTCTAGTTTTGGAGTTATCGTCGGAGAAAAAATTGTCACACACATTTATAGTTTTTGAATTATCGTCGGAGACAAATTTGTCACACACATACACAGATGCATACAGACTTTACCGTAAAACTAATAAAATCTTATTCTGGGGACCCTAAAACGTGCTTATTCCTTAAAAACTCAGCACAGAATTTTTGACAAAAGACAATACTTTTCCTTACCTAAAGGTGACGGAAGGTAAAAATATCTTATATTTTTCTCTTTCTTTTGGAATAAGAATTATTGTATTTTAAATTTGTTTTACCTTCGAAATCTAAGGTGTTTTATTATTACCTTCCGTCACCTTTAGGAAAGGAAAGTATTGTCTTTGGTCAAAAAATTAGGTGGTGAGTTTTTAATGAATAAGCACGTTTTAGGGTCCCTACAATACGAATTTACTATTTTTAAGATGATGTCTGTGTGTGTGTGTGTGTGTGTCCGTGTGTGTATCCGTGGGTGACGATTTTTCTCCGACGATAACTCCAATACTACAATTCTAAAAATTATAATTCTTTCGTATTCCTCTTTTTTACATTTATATGAAGAGCTGATTAGATTTTGGTTATAATTGATCCACCGGAAGTACCCTTATTTGAAGTTTTTAACAGTTTTTCTTGAAAAATCGCAGTTAAATATTATTTTTCGACATTTTGTGATTATCAATATGAAAGAATATCTTATTCTCTATACGGTTTGATTATACAGTTTCATTCATATTCAATAGATATAGAGTTATAGAGACATTAAGAGAGATTAACTTTCAAAAATTAGTCAGCTTTGTTAAAATTATGGAAACAACAGATATATTCAGAAAAATTTAATTGACAGATGTCAGTGACAAATGCAAAACCAAAGTTGAAAGTATAGGGTCAGAAAATTATGTGTGAATGTGATAGAGTGTCCCTCCAAAGAGAAGAAGTTGGAAGTACTGTGTAGCAGAAGATTTGAGAGAGGAAGAATTGTGTGAAGAAGATGCGTTGGACAGGAATGATTAAAAGAGAAGAGTAAGAAACAGCGACCCCTAATAAAATAGGGAAAGGAACTTTCGGTATAGAATTTGTAAAAAATAGTGTGTTCGTGTTACAATTTTATAGGATATACAGAATCTTTTTTAAGGAACTTTTGGTATGGGATTTTTTAAATTTGTTTTACCTTCGAATTTTGAGATGTTTTATTTTTTATATCTTATCGGTTATAAGTTCAGAGAAATCTAGACAACTTGAATTCTAAAATCTGTTTTTCTCTTTAACTGAATAAATGTATGAAAATTGATAACAATTTTATAATACAATATACAGTATAATGAAACAGTCAAAGTATTCATATTCAATGATTTTAGAATATGAAATTTTGTCACCTGCCAATAGCAATACTTTACAATTTTTATTTAATAGTTCCAATTAACTTTCCGGTAAAGAATGATAAAATATTATCGGTTCAATATTAGCTATTTGATATCAATATTGGAATTGACATAAATTCGATAATCCATTCCGTTAATATATCTCTCGCTCCTCCGAAATTCCTGCGGTTGATAATAAACCTCAATCATCATCAAAACTCTATCAATCCTCGTCCGGAACTAAATCAATTACAATCATCAGCATAAATCACTCCCAGTAGCCGCAATGCAATCATTGACATCCGAACCAATACATCACCATTAATCTACGCAAAAAACAGCAACAATGGCGTCTAGGCATCCACGGTAGCTGTGACAAATTGCCGTTGTTTCACGGCAGCTGGCGCGTCATTGTCAGCGGCGAAACATCTGCCGACGGTGGCCAATGGCGGCAGGGGATGGATCACCCCTGCGACAAGGGCGTGATTTCTGCCGGTAAAGCAGGGATGTGTTACCGATTCGATTGGATTCTGATGGTGTTGTTACAAGACTATTAAACCACGATTTACGATAGGATGGTTTGTTCTGTTGTATGCTGATGGAAGGAAATTCGTTGGAATTTTAAATGTGAATTGATAACAGAATATGGAGAGGTATATTAACAATATCTTATGTTTGAAGTATCACTTAAATAAGTAGGCGATCTTAAATTTTAAAGTGTTTTAAATACAGTGTGTTAATTAAAAACCTGGCCATAGGCGTTTAACATGGGAAAACAGTTTTTCTTTGCGCAAAAGTCCCCAATTAATTTTAGACAAAAATGATTCAAATAAAAGCTGTAGATAATTATATTCTACGCCTAAATCACTAAACAGATTTAATTTGGCACGTTTGTTAAGTTGTAAAATCTAATTTGAAATTGTACAAATATTGCTCATATATAGCGATAACCATGAAATTGAAACAAAATTACAAAGAAATTCATATCGTTTGAACTGTCAGAAATTTATTTTATAGGTTACAAAATGTGAAAAAAATAATAAAAGTTATTTAAGTATTAAATTTTAAATATAATATCTGTGTAGTGATTTAGGTGCAGAAATGAATTATCTGCAACTTTTAATTGAAAATCGATTTTTTGACAGTTCAAACGATGCGCATTTCTTCGTAACTTTGTTTCAATTCCATAGGTAAAAATCTGTTGTGGCCAGCACAAGACCTCTCGCCTTTTCGAACCGTCCTTTTATAACAAAAAAAAAATACAGAACTTTACCCAAATACTGTTTTTTATTGTATTTAACATGTCTTCTGCACACATATAATTCTAATTATATCTATTTTTCATTGTATGAGGAAGTTTCTAAATGTCAGAGATTCTTCCAATTCATTAACCAGATTGGCGGTATTTCTGATGGATATAAGTATTTTACCTATAACTTCAAATATTTAATTAATAAAACAACAAGAAAGATTAAATATACTTCCCAGAAAAAGTATCAGAATGTCACTAAAACTGTTAATTGGAATTTGTCAACTGGTTTCCTTATAGTGCCTTAGACTCTGCGATTAAAGTACTCTATATATTATAGTATCTTTATCTCTAAATCTATACAAGATATAATAAAAATTTTAAGTGTATTAGATGGAGAATTTTATGTTCTTCAATATTTAATAACAAAAATTTCCAAAAAATTATATTTAGAAGAATTTTTCTCAGAAACTACTACTTCCGGTTGTTCAATTGTTACCAAAACCTTTTCAGCTCTTCCCAGGATTGTCAGATTGAGGAATCCATAGTTAAACAATTCTTAAGTCTTATGGTTTTTGAGAAATCGTGTCTACAACATCCAGACATACATACATCCACACATCACACACACACACACATCATTTTAAAAATGTTATAATCGGATTCTAGTTACCTTAAATCGTGCTTATTCACTGAAATCTGGATTTGCGAATTTTAGCAAAACGTGCAAAATTAAAACTTTACTGATTTATGCGTGGAATATAATTATCTGCAACATTTATTTGAAACATTTTTGTCTAACATTATTGGGGACTTTTGCGCAAAAAAAAAACTGTTTTCCCATGTTAAACGCTTATGGCCAGAGTTTTAATTAAGACAATGTATATAATTTACAAGGTAGTGAGTTGAACACCCGAACATACTTTAACATGTAAAATCAGATTTCCTGCTTCCCTATAATTATTTTACGTAGAAAAAGCTTCAAATAAAAGTTGTAGAGCTTAAAATCAGAATCAGCAAGCACAATTAATTTTGGTTGCTATGGAAAAAAATAACAAATCTTGTACAGTTTATCTGTCAAGTTAGATCAATTTATTTTTATTTGTAAGTTATGTTCAAGTGAATAATTAAGTATTTAAATTAACATATAATTGTTCATAATTAAACAGTAAAAGGAGTCTAAGGTTAAAACTATAACTAAACTAAAAATTATATACCCCTAATCTTAAAATTTTTCTTAAACTCTATATACGTATTTCGAGAACTAAGTTCTCATCATCAATAGAAATTACAAAATATAAAAATTAGGCAAGAGAGAAGTAGATATTACTCAACATGTGAACCGTGCCAGAGGTCAATACAACTCTGAGGAAAAACGGGAAGGATCTGAGATTATATAGGGGTGGGAGTCAAGGGTCAGTAGGTACCAAAATGATGAACAAAGATTATATCATTAAGAAATTAATCAACCAAAAAAGAAATTATGAACTAACAGTTTATATTAAACTAAATAATTTAGAATTTGGTATTGGGCCGAGATCTGCGTTCATTAGATCTTTTTTATGTTTGTATATAAACAAACTCTCATACGCATCAAGATATTTATTATTTCTAACATGTTTTCATTTTTAGTTTAGATATAATTGTTCAGTTGAACAGAAATTATAAATAGTACCCAACCTAAATTGACAGATAAACATTTGTTATTTTATTTGTTTCAATTCCGTGGTTATCGCATTTTTGAGATGATTTTCACATTTTCATTCTCAATTTCTACAAAAAAGCATTTAAAGTTAATTGTGCTTCAGATGCAGAATGCAGAATTTTAAGCTATACAACATTTATTTGAATCTTTTTACCTAAAATAATTAGGGAAGCAGGCAGAGTTTACAAAAAACCAAATATCTACAATTTAATCATAACTATTTATATTTTTAAATAAAATAGTTTCTTAAAGTTAAATTATATTTTTATTATGAAATGAAGTACAAAATGGATGAACTATCAATCTATCATCTATCACTGGATTTAAGATTTATATTATTAGATTTCACTTTATTTATTTTTTATATCATTTAATCCACTTGACTACTGCGATTATATCTAACCTACAATTTTTATTCTTATTACAATTTCAACACCTGAGATTAATTTTATCATTTGATATTGATATATTGGCGACCCAATAACCTATATGGATAATATACCTACCCTACATACATACAAAATCTATGATAGTTTATTTTATTAACATTCACTATACTTCCATTTTACAAGAATGAATTATTTAAAATTATTTCCGATGAAATTCAATGACAGTGTGAATGTGTATGTTAACGTAAACCCCCAAAATCCGTTATATCGTGCAATCAATAATAAAAACGAGAAGTTCGCTTGTAATTTTTCAGAATATTGAGAGGGAGTTTCATAAAACAGTATAAGGCTTCAAACTTTTTGTAGAATAAAGCCCAATTTAACCAAAGTTGTAGCTGTATAATTTTCGAAATCTCAACGGTAACAGTAGTTTAAAATTGCAAAATCTGTTGTGGCCAGCACAAGACCTCTCGCCATTTCCATATTAGGCTATATAAGTATTGTATTGCACTTCGCTTTCGAACCGTCGTTTTATAACAAAAAATTACATAACTTTACTCAAATATTGTTTTTTTATTGTATTTAACATGTCTTCTGCACACATTTAATTCTAATTATATCTACTTTTCATTGTATGAGGAAGTTTCTAAATGTCAGGGATTCTTCCAATTCATTAACCAGATTGGCGGTATTTCTGATGGATATATGCATTTTACCACAATTTTACCTATAATTTCAAATATTTAATTAATAAAAACAATAAGTATACTTCCCAGAAAAAGCTATCAGATTGTCACTAAAACTGTTGATATTTGACAATGACATGTGTCATTTACAAATTATGTTATAAACATTGGAATTTGTCAACTGGTTTCCTTAGTGCCTTGGCCTCTGCGATTAGTTTACTCTATAAATTTTATCTCTTTGTCTTTATCTCTAAATCTATACAAGATATAATAAAAATTTTAAGTGTATTAGATGGAGAATTTTATGTTCTTCAATATTTAATTTAAAAAACTCCCAAAAAATTATATTTAGAAGAATTTTTCTAAGAAACTACTACTTCCGGTTGTTCAATTGTTACCAAAACCTTTTCAGCTCTTCCCAGGAATGTCAGATTGAAGAAACTGCAGTTAAATATTTTTTAAGTCTTATAGTTTTTGAGGAATCGTTCCTCCAACATCCATACATACACACACACACACAACACACACACATCCACACACACACACACACACACACACACACACACATCATTTTAAAAATGTTATAATCGGATTCTAGAGACCTTAAATCGTGCTTATTCAATAAAATCTGGATATGCGAATTTTAGCATGAATCCAATACCTCTCTTAGCGAGAGGTAAAAAACTGTAAAACTTTCTATTTTTCATTATTTATTCTACAGGTAATATTGAAAAATGGGTTATGATTCTGAACATATTATATCGAAAAGTCTTCATTACTCTCCATCTCCAGTTTCCACTAATAATTTAAATGCTATGAACACAGATTTTATTTACTCACCATGATCTGGATTGGCGGGTTCTAGCTGCGCTGGCCACCGATTAAGCGGGAGGCGGTGGTGTAAGGAGGCCTGTAGGTTGGCGGGATGGTCGGAGGGCGCACATGGGAACATCATGTGCGCCGGGTAGCCGCCCACGCCTCCCACATACCCCATATCGGGGGTGGTCGGCGTGCTTTGCGACATAACACTCGACGCGCTGTCCGCTGGAACAGAAGAAAAGATTCAGGTTAGTGGAAATTTAATTTTTTTGGATAAAATTAAATGGACGGTTCTGGTTTGAATTCAACCGACATAAAACTTGAAAATTATTTTTAATTTTCAAACAAAACTAAACCCTCTTACGTGATATGACACCCGGTAAGAGTCCTCAATGGTAGGTACAGATATATCGTTATTGTCAAAATTAACGAATACAAATCAGATTGACCTACCTAGAAATTAGTAATAACCAGCGATGATTATTTATAATATTAAAGGACAATAAGCCCGCCCATGTCTATAGCTTTTATAACTAAATGGAATCTACAATAAATTTATATTTTTAATAACAAAAAATTGTAAAAACTTATTCAGGTCTATTAATATACATTTCTTCATGGCTACTGAGAAAGAGTGACGTCAGTTTTTCAAAGAAAAATAAATTTTATTACTAACCCATATGCAAATATAAGTAAAGAAATGTATAATTTCTTTATGATTAATGCTGGGTTTCGGCAGACAATGATATTTAAAAATTTAATTGAAAAACGAAACTATTAGAAACCATTGCTGCATTGCTATTAATGACGGCATTTAAATTGAAGAACTAAACTAATGAAACTAAATTAAGAAGTTGGCTATTTCCAACTTTAATTTACTTTTATAATTTCTTAGTTTTGCACATGCGCCGATTGCGCACTTATGACAAATGACAATGTGAAAAGGTTAAAACCTAATCTACGAAAATGTACGATGACAAAAAAGTTTCTGCAAAAAATACTAATTGGATTTATTCAACAATTTGTATATCTATATTTTTTTATCCTATACATATAAATATAACGTTCCGCAATTTCACCTATAAAAGTTGGTTTATGCAAAATATCTAACCTAAAATTCTTAATTTTAATTTACTGCATAAACGACATTTTAATTTAATTTCTTAATTTAATGGCTTAATTTAATTTTATAATTTACATGCTGCATAAATCCAGCATTAAAATTTTGTAATTCATAAAAATGAATAATATTCTGTATTTATTTAAAATTGTTTCAATTAAAAAAAATGGAAATAGTAGTTTGCACGAATTAATTATTATTCTTTAAAACTATCTATGCAGAGTGTTTCGCAACTTCGTATACAAAGTTTAAGGGCATATAGTACTAGGTATTTAGGTATCTTTCAAATAACTTCTTAACTATTATAATTGATAAAAAGTTTACATAAAATTTTATTGTATTTTTATAGTCAATATTTACAGACATAGACAAAATTTTGTTAGATCACTCTTAATCAGTTTTTTCCGATTCTTTTCCAATACAAAATGGTCTCTTTCTCTGAAACATTTAAAGATCAAACCTATGTTGATTTAAGTTTTTTATTTATTTTGGTCAGTACTATATACCCTTAATGTTTGTATGTACTTAAAGTTGTGAAATACCTTGCATAGGTAAAATCTTATAATATGTATTTATATGTTTAACCCTTACCATTAGGTGAAAGACTAGTTTGATCTTGTTCTATCCGGTGACCACTTTTAGGGTCGTTTAGGTCGAGAATATCACATATGTGGAAGCCAGATGACCTCTGACCAGGCATCTTCATACTGTCCAATAATCTGTAACAAACAATTCAAACTCATTAGTTAAAAATAACACCGAAATTTAGAAAAAAATCAAACAATCATGTCATTTAGATTATTTCTATACGATTTAGCATCAGGCTTACGGTCAGAATCAAATTTGTCATTCACCGATCATGGGGAATAGTATGTAAGTCAAAAAATTGAAAAAAATAAATAAATTTACTGTATCATCATCTCGACTAAGGCTTCTTCGCAACATAAGAAGTCGGTAACTGTAAAACGTACTAAATTTTGACTAGGATATGCGTCTTGGTCTTAGGTATCTCGTATCATCATATTCAACAACTCAACTCTGGAAAGCAATTAATTTTTTGTCATTGCACTGAATTTAGAAGATAGATTTATATATAATGACGCCAACGAAATTAATCAAAAAAGCGAATTTATAGAAGTACTGCAAAATTTTAAAAAACTGTTGCCTTGAATAGTTTCATTTTCAGGTGTAACCGCAAATAAAAAATTACTGAGTGCGTATTGTTTCTAATTTTTACCTCCCGGAAGGAAGGTATAGGGATCGTACTAAAATCAGTAAAATCGCATATCGAGATTTTAGTTTTAAGTTCCCTGAAACCAATTTTAATATTTTCACGTTGATGAGTGTGTGTATATGTGTATGTGGGTGTGTGCGCGTGTGTGTGTATGTGTGTGGATAATCTTAATAAAGCTCTAACTTTAATACTATCAATCGAAAAAAATTGAAACCTTTATTTCGACCCTATTCTAATATGATAAGAATCCATTAGATTTTGGTCTAAATTGGATAACTGGAAATGGATCTTTACTTGAAGCTCAAAATGGTTGCTCTTCGAAAAATACATTTAAATGTTATTTTTTCGCAATTTATGTTATTATAAAAATTAAAGTTTATTAAATTTTCTTCAGATATGCATTCATACATTTTCTATATAAATTTATAAAATAATCTAATTATAAGTCCAAAGATAAACACAATTCTTTTATTACACAGTTCATGTTTCAAATGCATGTAACTGGCAGATAAATATCACTGTCAAAAAAATAATCATTTCCAATTAATAATAGTGATATTTTAAAAAGATAATAGTAAATAAGGCAATAGTTATATGCAAAAGAACTTAATATAGTGTGCAGCATTAGTAAATATGTAAGTATGTATTTAAATTAATAAAAATTAAATAGAGGGAGGTATTTTGTTGACCACATCAGTTTTTTACCTTCTGTCACTTTTAGGTAAGGAAGGTATTGTCTTTGGTCAAAAATTTCGTTGGTGAGTTTTTAATGAATAAGCACGTTTTAGGGTCCCTAGAATACGAATTTACTATTTTTAAGATGATGTCTGTATGTGTGTGCGTGTGCGTGTGTGTGTTCGTGTGTGTGTCCGTGTGTGACAAATTTTTCTCCGACGATAACTCCAATACTACAATTCTAAAAATTATAATTCTTTCGTATTCCTCTTCTTTACATCCATATGAAGAGCTGATTAGATTTTGGTTATAATTGATCCACTGGAAGTACCCTTATTTGAAGTTTTTAACAGTTTTTCTTGAAAAAACGCAGTTAAATATCATTTTTCGACATTTTGTGATTATCAATATGAAAGAAAATCTTATTCTCTATATGGTGTGATTATACATTTTCCTTCATATTCAATAGATATACAGTTATAGAGACATTAAGAGAGATTAACTTTCAAAAATTAGTCAGCTTTGTTAAAATTATGGAAACATCAGAAATATTCAAAACAATTTAATTGACAGATGTCAGTGTCAAATGCAAAACCAAAGTTGAAAGTAGGGTCAGAAAGTTATATGTGAATGTGATAGAGTGTCCCTCGCAAGTGACTTGCAGTTGCAGCCTCGCCTCAAGATTGGAATTTTCAATACCGGAAGTACGAGAAAGGCCAAAGAGAAGATGGAAGGACTGTGTAGCAGAAGACTATTGAGAGAGGAAGAATTGTGTGAAGAAGATGCGTTGGACAGGAATGAGTAAAAGAGAAGAGTAAGAAACAGCGACCCCTAATAAAATAGGGAAAGGAACTTTCGGTATAGAATTTGTAAAAAATAGTGTGTTCGTGTTACAATTTTACAGGATATACAAAATCTTTTTCAAGGAACTTTTGGTATGGGATATGTACAAAATACATCGAATTGACGGAAGGTTTTGTGCCGGCCACAACAGATTTTTTTATTATGAGTCGGTATAGTCAATCAAAAAAGTTTTCTTACACAACTTGTGATATAAATAACTATTATTAACATCCAATAATTGTTATTAAATGGTTCGTAAAAGTTTATATTAATAGCCTTTATCAGTTGCTTAAAAGTATTGAATCAGTTTACCGTACTAATAACTATAAAGAACACTAACTTTTACGTTTTTCGTACACCCTTTTTAGTTACAAAAAACTACTCAGTTTCACTGCAAGCAATTTTCTCCTTCAGTCACCTTAACAGCTTGCTCTTCACAATTTTATGAATGAAGCTTGCAACCTTTTTAACTATAAGTGTTCATCCAATAACCGAGAGTTGTAAGTTGTAAACAGGTAAAGTCATTCCATTCCACAACCTTGGCGATCTAACACCTTAGCTAGCGGGCGGTAATCAGCGATGACAAGTGTTCAGGTATCTTAGCAACTGTTTGTTTTGCACTTGTTTCCCCACGTAGCCCGGTCCGAAACGTGACTTCACAAACTTCTACCGGATAAGTGGGTTTAGCAAGCCTATTATCTAAAGAAAAATGCCGAAGGAAGGCAATTGGTTTATTACTCTGTATTCGCAAATCGTGTTAGGTGCTTAACAGGTTATCATTTTATGGTTTTAATAGATTTTAACACCTGACACCTGGGGGAGAGAATTTTTTGGAAACTTTGGAGTGGTGTAAAAATACTTTCTATGGTTTTTAAATAAATTGGAACGTAAATTGCAAAAAGGAAATTAGAAGCAGAATTCCATAGGAAAAGGTATCATACAGGAAAATAAAAGATTTATTAACAGCTAAACGCATTAATATTAAACTCCAAAAGAAGATTTGCAAAATATCTTATATGAAGTATTGTACTGCTTGACTGCGAAACGTGGACTTTTGCGGAAGAAGAAGATAAAGTATATAGAAAGTTCTGAGATGTGGTTATGGCGACGGATGGAGTAGATTTAGTGAAAGGAGTCAGGAACGAAGAGGTGTTGAGAAGAATAAGAGAAGAATTTTTTTTTAAGAAATAAGAAAAATCTGTTGTGACCAGCTCAATACCTCTCGCCATTTCTATTTTATGTTATATAAGTATTGTATTGCACTTCGCTATCGAACCGTCCTTTTCTAACAAAAAATTATATAGAATTTTATCCAAATAATGTTTTTTTATTGTATTTATCATGTCTTCTACACACATATGATTCTAATTATATGTATTTTTCATTGTATGAGGAAGTTGCTAAATGTCAGAGATTCTTCCAATTCATTAACCAGATTGGCGATATTTCTGATATATGCATTTTACCCATAATTTTAAATATTTAATTAATAAAACAATAAGAAATATTAAATATACTTCCCTGAAAATGCTAACAGAATGTCACTAAAACTGTTGATTTTTAACACTGACATCTGTCATTTACAAACTATGTTATAAACATTTAAATTTGTCAACTGGTTTTCTTAGTGTAGTTTAGCCTCTGCGATGTATATTACATCCGTTTATTCTATATATTATAGTGTCTTTATCTCTAAATGTATACAAGATATAATAACTTTTTAAGTGTATTAGATAGAAAATTTTATGTTCTTCAATATTTGTAAAAACAAAAATTATATTTAGAAGATTTTTTTAAAAACTACTACTTCCGGTTGTCCAATTGTTACCAAAACCTTTTCAGCTCTTGTCAGGTATGTCAGATTGAGGAATTCATAGTTAAACAAGTTTTAAGACATATAGTTTTTGAGGAATCACACACACACACACACACACACACGCACACACGCACACGCACAGACATCATTGTAAAAATGTTATAATCGGAAAGCTCCGTTGAAACTCATTAAATTAAATGAAAGTTCAATTTTATCCTATAAAACCCTTTCGAGTTTTTATCTTTAAAACTTTAATAGTTCAAAATACAGCTTGGATTCAATGCAGTTGAACAATTGCACCCCTGCTTATTATATCTTTTTATAACAATTGAAAAAAACCATACATATATATTTTTGTTTTGTTTTACTAAAATACTAGAACTGCATCGCGCTGGAATTTTTTTTTCCTAATATATAGAGACACATAATTTATATTAAGAAATATAAATTCTGTTTCAAAACTGATAAACTGAAGAATTAAAAAAATGAGAAACAATAAAATGAAGGTTAGCAGACCAGTAGACATCGATAACCGTATTCGATCATGGCTGTGTTTTCATACTATAATGTCATACATTTCCAGTGCAACGGTATTACCCATTAAATATTTTTATTTATTGTTAGCTTGAAATCAAAAGAAAATTGTTTAATACTAATTTAATTTAAAAGAAGTAATTAAAGAGCTAAATAAGTTCAAACTTTATTATTTTACAAATTACCTAGAACAATTATCATAACGCAGGTATTACCTACAAAGCAATAGATATTTGAGAGATTTCAACGGAAGTAACTTACATAATCTGAATTAAATATCTCGTACTAAGAATTTTTACGTAGATTTGTTATCTCGACATCTGTTCAGCTCCTTAACATGTTTATTTATAAATTAATTACATTAATTTCGAGTTGTGAAATTATTAGAAATGAACTTGTTTATTAGCGATTAGATTAAAATTATATTATCAATGTAAAATTCGATTTTTTTTTAAACTAAAAACGAAATATAAGTAGATAACTCATTATCTTATTTTACTCATTTTCTTGAAGAAAGAACTTTAGAAAATTAGAAATAACAAAATAAGAAACGACGTGAATATATTTGAATTTTATTTTATTCTTATTTTGATTATCTTTCAGCAATACTTAACACGTTCATCGTTCACTGAGACAGACATTACATTTTTATTTTTTTTCTTTTTCGGGTTTTACTATAGTCCCAAATGATTGGATTTATAAAATCTTCTCAAAAGAACTTTTGGTATGGAATTTGTTAAAAATATTATGTGTTCGTGTTATAATTTTATTGGATATATAGAATCTTTTCCAAGGAACTTTTTTATAGCATTTATCCATTTATATTTCAATACTTTTATTTCTAAAAATTCACACAGTTGTTCACTCTAAAAATGCGTACACTTACGTAACATTCTCTTTACAATCAAATAATATTACTACCAAATTTATATCTCTGCCCGTTTTTGAATTATTGCCCCAAAAGTCAATATACCCCATATTTAGATAAAAACTTCAAAATTTTCAAAAATCTAATTTTTATATATCTAGATACTTCTCAATGCGCTGATTCCAAATTTTGAAACCGCAGGTCGATATCTCGTTTCGTTCTCGAGATATTTTAATTCAAAGTTTTGCTTAAAACTGCCCATTTTTGGGTATTAACCCAAAAATGGGTCGAGATATGAATTTGGCGACATCGCCATTCGATTCTACGGACAAAAATACATAAGTATAGCAATTTTCATAATTTTTGTCCAACCGGTTCATTTTTTATGAATAAAAGTTTGAAAACCCCTGAAAATGGCCAAAATCTGAAAAAATCGTAAGGGGTACACCTTAGATTTTTGCGATTTTTGGCCATTTTCAGTTATTTTGCTTTAGAGATTGTATGCGATGTTCAAAAATTCTGAAAATTGGTGTACTTATGTAATTTTGCCCGTAGAATCGAATGGTGTTGTCGTCAAATTCATACCTGTACCCATTTTTGGGTTCTACCAAAAAATGGGCAGTTTTGAGAAAAACTTTGAATCTAAATATCTCGTGAATGAAAAAAGATATCAACATGCGGTTTCAAAATTTGGAATCAGCGCATTGAGAAGTATCTAGACCTAAACGGGGTATATTGAATTCCCATAGAAATGATTGTTGTAATGTTTAAAAAAGGACAAAGTAAGCCCTAAACACAATCTGGAAGTACTGATTGTTATATATAATATTCTTCACGTAAGAATGTTGTCACACAGTAAAAAATGTGTGACTCTTGACGACATACGTAAATGAAATAGTCTCTTTTTGCTACACAGGTTATAGAATCTGTTTATTATTCATTATTGTTACTGGTATTGGTTCTGATTTCTAATGGATTCGTATCCAACCGGCGCCATTATTAATTCTAATTTTTAAAAATTACATAATTGACCCATAGTGGTATCTCCATAAAATCTTTGAGGGAGCACGAGGAGACACCAACCTGATAACTACAGCTTGTTTCAAAATATAAACAAAAAGCATGACTTGCGAAATTTTCACATCAGCCCCTCACAGCTGGATATTTTTCAAGTTGAGATTAGGAAAATTTTAAGGGATGATTATTTTCAAAGTAATATATTTTTCCAAATAAGATTAAAATTTACCGCTAATTAATATTGACCTTTTAATGTTATTTTCATAGAAAAGATAGATTTGCCTAATAATGTCATTGCAATTATTAAAAAAAATGTGTATGAATATGTTGTATGTATTTACATAATTATGTAATGAATATAAATAACTTTGTATCGCTGGGAAGGATGTAAGTTTCATTTTAAGCATATAGCGTATGTAACAAAAGTTTTGAGAAAAAATTTACGTTCCAAATTTTATTACTAAATCAGGTCTAATCTAGTTGTCACTGGACATAATAAATACATAATAATTGTTATAAAATACCATGTTAAAATTGCCAGAATTTTTTATGAAAGATGTACATACAGATAGATCAAAATATTGGACAGACGACTAGTTATCGAACTATACGGGAATGTTAAGAAGGTGTAGTATGTATTAATTTACCGAAAAGTGAGTGACCCGAACTTTTGCCACAAACAGAATCAGCCACAGTGCTCAAGTCAAAGTTAGGACGTCATCGTGCAAATAACTCGTTAATTTAGAATTTTAAAGATGATTGTTAACAAAAATTTGGTCAGAAATGATTTCAAATATCGAAAAAAAAAATGTAATCAAATAGATAGCGGCCCAGCTTGAGCAAGTCTCTATGATGCAGCGCATTAAGAAGTTAACATTTCTTAGAAAACAGAGAAACTATAATCCTCCAAATGTTTCTCAGGCGCGACTGAGTGAAGACTTAGCAGAAAAGTATACAATAATGGCTGGGACTACCAAAACGAACATAGTCAAGAGTATAGTGACTGTATATACATAGTGTGGCCAAACGCCGTCATATTTAGGCAAAATGCGCGGGAAATTTTAATTCATATGATGTGATAACTAAACAAAATTCGATAAACAATTAATGAAAGAGCATATTAAATGGAAACAATATTTATTTTCATTTTAAATCCTTTCGAAGAACTGTTTTCACAACCAACCGCCACGCAACCAGGCATCTAAAATATATACCTTAATATTAGACATTTATAGTAATTTTGACAGTTACCCTAAAAAAGATGTGATGTTAAAAAATATGTATATATTACTTTGTTATAAATATACAAATACACGTGTAATTTAATTATTTGCACTATCTAAAATGTAAATATAATATAATTACCTTCAATTCACGTATAATTCACGAAAAAAATCTGAAAATGTCACTTTGTCGGCATAATATCCGCCATATTTAGGCAAATTCGCGCCGACCAATCAAAATCGATCCCCCTATTGGCCACACTATGTATATACAATCACTATAGTCAAGAGTATTTCTGACGATCTGGGAAATAGATAAGACAAGGTATTAAAAAAAAACTGCGTTATATTGAAGATAATAGGCCCTTAACAGTGTTGTACAATTAGACTTTTCAGTGAAAAGATTCTTGCTATTTGATTAAGAGGTGTAAATTTTTCTCAAAACTTTTGTTACATACGTTTTCTTGAAACATTTTATAATACATATGAAACATTATACCTATAATAAATATAGACTGATGCTCATTTTTTCCCCTGCTCCCACCCTGTCCCTTGCCCTGTGGTATTGCCGCTTATTTATAACTTAGCATTTTCAATATGACCGATGGAATTGGCCACAGTATAAAAATCTCCAGTCCATGTTTATTTGACGGCAAGTTTAATTTTGATTAGGTTAATAACATCTAGAATGCAAATTAATTTATGCCCGGTTTCACCAACATCAAATAAATCTTTGTATAACTTATCCGTCGAATAAGTGAAAAATACCGCATCAAAATATGACAGCTAGAATAAATACCGCCATTTGTGTCATGGTTTCGATGCGATATTTTTCTCTTATTCAACGAATAAGCTATTCGAAGATTTATTTGGTGTTGGTATGGGGTCCCGTGGCCGCGTGCCTGTGTCTGGTCGCGTACTTGGGGGAACCGGGTTCGATCCCGACAGACGCCAAATATGTCCAATTTTAAATGGCACAAAAAGTGACCCCTGTGGTGCACTCTCCACACCAGCTATGAGTGCCCGTGAGGTGACGCCTGGTAAGCGCCCACACGGTAAAATATATCGTCATCATTACCGATGTCTACATGTGTTGTAGATACTGGCACACCCAGAAATGGGTAATATGCCGTGATGATACATTTATTTACTTATTTATTTGATGTTGGTGAAACCGGGCATTAGACACATACGCTGTGTCCGATATTGCTCTTTTATCACCCTAATATCTAAACTCTAAATTTATATGCCCTAAATAACGTCACTATTTAGAATTTTGGGAATTAGATTTTAGGGTTTTGGTATAGTTTGTTGCTATAATTTATGCAAAACGTCACATTTACTCTCAAAAAATAGCTTCGTAGCTTTCATTTTATCAAATATAATAGGTATTAACATTTAATCTGAAGCATCAAATTTAATCCTATAGTGTAATTCATTTTTGTTGTTCTAAAGTGTTGCTATGCAAACCAATGGTTGTCATTAGTGTGCCAATCGGAGTTGTATTTATGTGAAGAAGACCCAAATCCTAAATAGTAAATGTCAAAATGCGACATCGGACACATCCTTAGTTATTTTGACAGGTCGCTATTTAACACATGTCAGAATTTGTAAGAATTGTATCACTTTAATCATTTTCGATATCCTTGCCGAAGTCAGCATTAGATGATTATGCATGCAAATTTTGATGTTTGATACTGACCCGGGAAACGCGGACCGTATAGCGGCCGGCGAGCACCAGGCCGAAGGCAGCAGCGCTGGCGCCCAGGGGTGGATGAGCAGCGGGGACCAAGCCAGCAGGGGAGCCGCCGATACGGGGGGCATGGCCCCACGTGCTCCCGTCTTCTGCTTGCTTGCTTCTGCCACGGTTACCACACTTCACCAAAACACTAACTTGACCAACACTCTCGCAGTCTTTACTTTACAACACCGACATCACCGCTAGTCGCGTACGCACTGAGTGCTGTACTGAAGAGCGCCTCTTCAGCGCTTGTCAAGGGGATGGTCTCTACCTTCAACAGCCCTCTTCAGATCACCCTCGACTGCGTACTCAACCAACAACCAATCACACGAGACCGTAAAAGGGGCGGATCTTCAACCGACCAATAGAAAGCAACAACCGGCCAATATTGATCTTACTCCAGGGATTTAGAATGTGATGGGGCTTTTTTAATGTACCCCAATAATGATGTTTACTTCTAGTAACAAGTTATGGCTTTGGATTATATTGTTCGCGAGAGAATGTTGTAGTTGTTGCACTACTAAATCACTCCATACACTTATGTGTACAACGCAAGTTTTACAAGACAATACCTAACCTACACAATACATTTTCCAACACCAAAATTCTTTATATTTATTCTATACGAATTATTTTCTTATCTCTATTACAATATGATAATTTCATAGATCATTTGAACTTTTGTGTTTAATCCTTAAATTTCAATAAATTCGAAATATACTGATAGCTTAATTACTCGCCTCGGACTCTCCATAATATTATGTTTATCAAGTACTTCTAATTTTAATTTTTTAGATAAATATTACAAATACAAATATTTATTGAAACAATTTAATCAATAGCATTTATAAAATTTATTAACTTACTCATTTCCTGCGCTCGTGTTCAGTAATTATTATTTTGCTATATTTTTCTACTAGTGCAAAAAAAAAATTCTAAGAAATAATTGAAATGCATTTGGTGATTTTCGAAATTTTAAAATCTATTCTCAAATATCCCGTGACAAAAGAGTAATTAATGCCGCAAATATTGCACTGTTTACGTGGTTATTGGTTCAAAATTGATTAAATTATTTTTTTTTAATCTCAGATTGCCACAATTTCAGTTTAATTTCAAAAGCGTCGCTGTTTGAAACATAATATTTATTAGTTGATTTTAGGAAGAATCATGGCTGCCGTCGCCAGTTTCCCTGAAATAATTAAATGGTGGCTTATTGTGATGCCGGTTGCTATAAGTTCATCGGTTATCGGATGGAAATCAGCGTTTTGTGCGTTAGGTTATTAGATTATTATTAGAGAAATGTAGTCAGTTCAAACTCATCATTTTACAATTTAATGAAAATAGTAGTAAGTATATATGTATAAGGCAATCTGATATAATTTTTACAAAGGGCTTGTGAAACATATTTTTATACTAGTTTTACCTCTCGCTAAGAGAGATAGATATTGGATTCATCTTAAAAATCACAAGGGACCTTAAAATTTTAAGGTCCCTACAATCCGATTTAACATTATTACGGTTATGTCCGTGAGTGTGCGCGTTTGTGTGTGTGTGTGTGTGTGTGTGTGTATTGGAATCACGGGTTCTCAAATACTATATAAGACTTAAGACATGTTTAACTATACGGTTTTCTCTATCTGACATCATTGGGGAGAGCTGATTAGATTTTGGTAACAATTGGACAACCAAAAGTATTAGTTTCATAAAAAAAAAATTCTAAATAATTTTTTGAAAATGTATGTTATTACAAATATATTAGAGAATATAATAATCTTTATATTCGATACATTTAAAAGTTTTATTATATCTTCTATAGATTTAGAAATAAAGAAATATAAATATATAAAATAATATGTTGTAATGAATCTCATGGCCCAAACAATTCCATGGAAACCAATTGATAAAATTAAAATGGTTGTAATTGACAGATAAATGTCAATGTCAAAAATCCAGAGACAATACTAAAGACTTTTTCTGGGAAGTACATTTAATATTACTTATTTTATTTTTAAATAATAAAACTCACCACCGAATTTTAAACCAAAAACAATACCTTCCTTACCTAAAGGTACCTTCCTTATACATGCATATGTATATTACAAATAACCTTCAGAAATAGCGCCAATCTCATCAATGAATTGGAAGAGTAAGAGGAAGCTTCATAGAATGAATTAAAAAATATAAAAATATTTAAAGAAGAGATGTGTTTTTTTTTGTACCAGAAATATTAAATATGTACAATACTTATAAAGCCTATTATGGAAATGGAATGGTATTGTGCTGGCCATAGTAGAATTTCTTTTTCTTACCTAAAGGTGACGGAAGGTATTGTCTTTGGTCAAAAAATTCGGTGGTGAGTTTTACTGTCCCTAGAATACAATTTTACTAGATTTGCGATGATGTCTGTACGTGTGTGTGTATGTGGCTGTGCGCGTGTGAGAAAATTTTCTCTGACGATAACTCCAATCCTACAATTCTGAACATTATAATTCTTTCGTATCCCTCTTATTCTTTACATCCATATGAAGAGCGGATTTGATTTTGGTTATAATTGATCAACCGAAAATTCTCTTATTTGAAGTTCTTAACAGTTTTTCTTGAAAAACGCAGTTAAATATCATTTTTTGACATTTTATGTGATTCCATTAATATGAAAGAACATTTATCTAAAAGTTTTAAACATTGTACTCTACCGTTTGCTGGTATACAAGCGTCTAAGCTTACGATGTTAAACAATCACAATCCATCTAGCCTTCCACATTATAATAATCCCCGCCGCGTCACATTCTAACCTCCTCTTCCATCCTCGTTTCTGATTGGCTGACGAAGTGTGCCCCGTGGAGTAGCTCTCGCCAGCAAGAGCTCCTCAACCCCGCTACATGCAGTATGTTGATGTTCTATTGTCACGTGCTCCAACCGTGAGTGTTTTGTTCACCGCGATATGTGCCTGCCTCGCGCGTTCTTTTGTTCATATTCAAAATGGAATTTACCGTATTTATTTCTTTTGTTGCATGTTTGTTCGTTGAGGGGTTATTGTGTCTTTGTATGTATGATTCAGATAGGTTCAAGGGTTGGAGTTAACTTGATTTTTTGTTCTTGATAAATGTTTAATAGAAGAATACGAGTTTAATTAATTCGGGTAAACATGTTTGGATGTTTCTTCAAGAGAACAAAGCGAGCAAAAGTAAATAATTAGATTTATAACTTTTACAAAGTGCAAGGGTCACATTGCATACCGGTTTCGAGAAAAATTGCTTATTCGTATGAAATATGAAATAATTTAAAAAGTATCTAAATTAACCAACGAAGTCTTTTCTAAGAAATATGCAAATAAATAATCCAAAATTCATTTCTCTCAAATGTAAATCTTTCATAAAGGATATAGATTAGAACTTAGTCGCGCATGGCTTCCAATATTAAATATGTTGTAATTTGTAATATGTATACAATTTTTTCTAAACTTTTTCTAACATCTGTTAATAAAGAGTACGGCTGCGGTATTTCGCTACCGATAAAGCGTCTCTGAGTTATACAGATCACTTCTCTGCCAGTTTTTGGGACGGTTTTTCCTCTGGCAAAAGGAGATTTTTTCCTGAGATCCTGAGAAGATGCATGTTCGCCGTCCATGTTATTGCCGGGCATGCATATATTGCCCAGAAAATTGTATACATAAAAAATCTGATGTGGCCAACACAAAACCTCCCGCTATTGAATTTTTATTAATTTAAATACATACTTACGTATTTAATACCGCTGCAAACTGTTCCATTGCAGAAAACTATTGCTTTATTTACTATTTTCTTTTTAAAATGTCACTATTATTAATTTGAAGTGATTAGTTTTTTGACAGTGACATTAACTGTCAGTTACATTCATTTGAAATATGAACTGTGTAACAAACGAATTATTGTGTTTATCTTAGGCTTCGCGACTAATAAAAAAAATTATTTTTAAATTTATGTGTAAAATATATAGAAAAAGTATTAATGTATTCCAGTAGAAAATTCAATAATCTTTAATTTTCATAAGACATAAAATGCGAAAAAATGGCATTTAATGGTATTTTTTGAAGAAAAACCATTATGAGCTTCAGGTAAAGTGCCATTTCCGGTTATCCGATTTACACCAAAATCTAATGGCTTCTTTTCATATTAGAATGGGATGGAAATACAAGGTTTCAGAATTTTCTGGATGATAGTATTTGAGTTAGAGTGAAGACAAAATCCCTACACATACACACACACATACACACATACACACATACAGACATCATCGTGAAAATGTTAAAAATGGATTCTAAGGAACTTAAAACGTGGTCATTTACTAAAATCTCGATATGAGATTTTTAGCACGATCCCTATACCTCCCTTACCAAGGGTAGCGGGAGGTAAAAAGGTAACATTTATGAACATTTCTTGTCACCTTGGTTACTTGTTGTTTTTGTTATTTCACATATTTATGTCAATGTATCCTCTGAAGAAGGCACCAGTTTATGGTGCCGAAACATTGGGTTTAAATAATAAATACAGAACTTAAACTAAAAAAAATCTGTTGTGGCCAGCACAAGACCTCTCGCCATTTCCATATTAGGATATATAAGTATTGTATTTCACTTCGCTTTCGAACCGTCGTTTTATAACAAAAAATTACAGAACTTTACTCAAGTATTGTTTTTTATTGTATTTAACATGCCTTCTGCACACATATAATTCTAATTATATCTATTTTTCATTGTATGAGGAAGTTTCTAAATATCAGAGATTCTTCCAATTCATTAACCAGATTGGCGGTATTTCTGATGGATATATGCATTTACCCACAATAAGAAAAGTTAAATATACTTTCCAGAAAAAGCTATCAGAATGTCACTAAAACTGTTGATATTTGACAATGACATGTGTCATGTTATAAACATTGGAATTTGTCAACTGGTTTCCTTAGTGCCTTGGCCTCTGCGATTAGTTTACTCTATAAATTATAGTGTCTTTATCTCTAAAACTATACAAGATATAATAAAAATTTTAAGTGTATTAGATGGAGAATTTTATGTTCTTCAATATTTAATAAAAAAAAACTCCCAAAATATTATATTTAGAAGAATTTTTTTAAGAAACTACTACTTCCGGTTGTTCAATTGTTACCAAAACCTTTTCAGCTTTTCCCAGGAATGTCAGATTGAAGAAACTGTAGGTAAATATTTTCTAAGTCTTATAGTTTTTGAGGAATCGTCCCTCCAACATCCATACATACACACACACACTCACACACACACACACACATATATACACACACATCCACACACACACACAGACATCATTTTAAAAATGTTATAATCGGATTCTAGGGACCTTAAATCGTGCTTATTCAATAAAATTTGGATATGCGAATTTTAGCATGAATCCAATACCTCTCTTAGCGAGAGGTAAAAAGGTAGTATTATTCTGTCGGATATTTTATATTCTTTAAATATAGACTTAAAACTTAAAAATTTCTCACCATTTGCGTAGGTTTTATAATTTATTTGTTTGAAAATGTAATCCCGTCGAACTATTATTTTAGGCTCCGGGAGAGTGTCTATTTCAATTTTTTTATACAAAATGTCCAGGAAAACGTGTCCAACACAGAGATTTCGAGTTCGAGAACTATAAGACATACATAAGACCTCTCGCCATTTCCATATTAGGCTATATATGTACATATTATATTTAACATTTCTAGTACACACACACACAGAAAAAATCTAATTATTTTTAATATATTTTTATATTTTTTAATTCATTTTATAAATAAGTTTCCTCCTACTCTTCTAAATGTTAGAAATTCTTCAAATACATTGACGAGATTGGCGGTATTACTGATGGATATATGCATTTTAGTCAATTTAACGTGCGGCAGCTATACCTATCTATTTTAAATATTTAATTAATAATAAAATATGAAATATTAAATGTACTTCCCAGAAAAAGCCTTCAGTAATGTAAATGAATTTTAGACACTGAAAACTAACATTTTTCTGTCAATTACAAACATTTTAATTTTTCAACTAGTTTCCATGGAGTTATTTGGGCTACTAGATACACCACAACGGATTATTTCATATATTTATGATTCTCTATTTCTAAATCTATAGAAGATATAATAAAAATATTCAATGTATCGCATAGAGAATTTTATATTCTTTCATATATGTAATAACATCCAAAATATAATATTTTAGAAGATTTTTTAAAGAAACTACTATTTCCGGTTGTCCAATTGTTACCAAAACCTTTTCAGCTCTTTCCATTAATATCAGATTAAGGAATACGTAGTTAAATTAGTCTTTCGTCTTATAGAATTTGAGAAACCGTTTCTCCAACATCCGCACATACATACACACACATCCACACACATGTTAAAATTGGATTCTAGTGACCTTAAAACGTGCTTATACACTAAAATCTGGATATGCGAATTTTAGCATGAATGCTAACTATAAATTTTAGAGGAAAGCTAAGATGAAAAACGCAATTCACTACATATTACAATCGCATGTAATAAGTAATGTTTTGTACATTTTTAAATCTGCCAAACAAACAGTAAGTAGCTATGTTATAGTTCCATGATATTGCGAAACATACTAAAAACTGCAAATTTTATTTAGCGTTTTTTCGTAAAGTAGTAAGGATTGCATCATTTTGTAACAGCCACTTTTAATTCAGCGCTTGAGAAAAATATGTCATAGTTTATGATGCAAATCGAAATTTTGACAGCATTACATACCATGTTATTTATTAGATATTTTATTTTAATGCAATATCGTCCATTTGAGGAACGCTTAAAATTTGTTTACGTTGATGCAATCGGCAACCGGCAAACAATAATTTAAAATGTGTTCATCTTGCGAAACATACAATCTGATATTTTATTTATTGAACAATTATTACAATACCCATAATCGCATTATCACAACTAGATATTCATTTCCATTATCTTGAAATTTTTCTAGTCCACTTGTATATGATTGTGTTGTGATTACATATTTAAAACACATTTACAGAACACATTACCTATTTCTGTAATCAGACGATAATAATGTAAGTACCCTTTCGAGTGCATCAATGTGTACCTACTCATATTCTCTGTTGTTTAATTTGAGTTTACTATTGGTAATTCTGCAGTTAAGTGGGTGCTGAAGTACTATTTGTTTACACTACTTTACCAACTTATTTTATTTAATGGGCATTTAGCAGCGAGAACTGCTGTTTGTATCAAATAAAACGGAGTTTAAATTTACAGAAGACTCCTCGTGTATTTATCGAAAGTTTTATTAACGTACTTTTTAACTGACTGCTTCCTGATTCTGACACAAATGTTAACAATTGAACTGAACAAGATTTTTGAGTTCCACTACGATTTTGAGTTGGAACTGCAGTCCATTTTACTTCTGTTTCATACTTCTACCTATTAATTCCTAGAATGTTGTTAACGTTTTCATAACTGTAGGGAAACTTTAATTTGGTACTTCTTGTAATCTTTTGATCTCATAATAGCTTTTGAAATACCGAATATTTTACTCTTAAGTAGATTATTATTTGTTCATTTTAATTTCACATTAAACAAGTACGGCTCTAATAAGTACCAACGAAAATCGCTAAGAAATTCCCAAATTTTCAGGTTAATTCTCTGAACCCCCTCAAAGCGAATGACAATTTTCTTTTAAAATAAATACCTGGCCTGAAAAGTGTGTTTCTGTATTTCTGCAGTAACTTGCTTGTTATGACTAAAAAAACTTATTGTTACATATTAGTTATTTATTCAACAAGAGTAAAAAGTATAGTCTTATTTCATGAATAGGAAAGTTTGACCGAACGAGGCGAGTTCGTCAAATCCTATTATGCCCAGTTGCACCGCTAACACTTAAAATTTAAACTTGGTTTTATTCGGTTAGCCAATTCAATTTAATACTATAATTAAAAAAATATTCAACAGGAATTAACATTAATCTATTTGGTTAACTGAATAAAGCCAAGCTTAAATTTTAAGTGTTAGTGGTGCAACTGGGCATTAGTGAAATAAGACACTTTTTTACTCGAGTTACATACCTACAATTTTTTTTTACGTCTGTAGTAAAAGTTTGAGGTTTGAGAAATTTTTTCACTCGTTTGCGTTAAAAAAGTGCACTTTTTTCAAACTTTTATTGTGTTAAAAAAGACATGCTTTATAAACCCATTTTAATAATGAAAAAAGTGTACCTATTTTTTTAACAGACGTAAAAATATATTACTCGCATTATCCACTTGCGGAAATTAACACGCGGGATGTAAAATTTATCTTTATTCACTAGTGCCATAAAAACTGCATCACTATATATATATATACAGGGTGTAAATTTTAAAACGGGTCATAGGGCTATAACATAGAAAAACAGTTTTTTAGACGCCAAAAGTTTCTATTTTAATTTATTAAAAAAGAATTAGTGCATATTATAAAGAAAAAATTACGATTTTTTTAATACCAAACACATTACATTTCTGTTTCATATAAAGCCAGAAAATAAATTTAAAATTTGTACAATTAAGAAAAAATAACAATAGCCATGAAACTGACAGTAACAAAACATTGTCATCTTTTAATAACATAATAGGGGACAATTAAAGATTAAAGTTATTAATTTATGAACTAATATAAAATAACATAAAATAAAGAAAACACTAGGATATTTATATAAGAAACAATTATATTTATTTTAATAGGTATTTTCAAATTAAAGATGATCTACATGTAATTAGAAATAAGTTATAAGAAACGAGAAAAACTGCAAACTATAAGGGAAAAATAATTTGTAATTTTTCTTCATGAGACAAATTATCCATGATTTCTTGTTAATAAAACGAAAATAATAATAATTTAACAAATAATGTCCAAAAAACGTTTATCAATGACAGTCTTAAGTCAAAAATAGTTTTGTTTTGTTTCTGTCAGTTTCAAGGCTAATAATATTTTTTCTTAATTGTGCAAATTTTTAAATTTATTTTCTGGCTTTATATGAAACAATAATGTAATGTGTTTCGTATCAAAAAATTCGTAATTTTTTCCATTATAATAGGCACTAATTATTTTTGTCAATAAATTAATATAGAAACTTTTGGCGTCTAAAAAACTGTTTTTCCATGTTATAGCCCTATGACCCGTTTTAAAATTTACACCCTGTATATATATACATATATATATATATATATATATATATATATATATATATATATATATATATATTTAAGATTCACCACGTTCACTTTTAGTGATATTGCTGTTTATGTAATCAAACTTTGTGTAGACTTTAACGTTTGGAGTATTAAAAAGGTAAATAAAATTTTGATAGATATTAAGATACTATATCTAATAAATATGAATCACTCATTATATAAAATCCTCGATAAAATCTATAAAATTATTCCTTCTAAAGTTCAACTTAAATTTGAATAAACATTACTATAAATAAATTCCATATTTCGAAGTTAAATGAACAAATAAAAATCAACACAATTTTGAATTTTTAAATTAATTTGATGACCTATGCATTTAAAGAAATACAAATAGATACATCATATTCTCAAATTGGTTTACTAATGGAATAACTTTAACCTAATTTAACCGACTTCATATCTCTTAAAATAATCAAAATTCCAACACTCCATAAACTTCAAAAGAAAAACTTATTTGTGAGTAATATTTATATTTTTGCAATATTTGTGATAAAACAGCCCTTTTTAAATATTACTTTTATTTAGCAGTATTTAATAAAATACTTTTGTATTTTAAATATACCTACATAGAGTACATAAATTATTTCTAAAACTCGTACATGAAATACTTTTTTTCTCCTTTTCATGTAACTTTTATTCTTTCTTTGACTTTTAAATATTATTAAATAATTGCCGACAATTACAGATCCAGGTAGATAAGACCTGAGGATAATAAAAACAAGTATTAACTATAAAAGGTTTCAGGCAAAAGAGCAACTTCTCAACACAAAACGTATTATAAACGTGGGAATTGGGAATTTCCCAAATATTGTTTAAGGTTTAAAATCACTAAACATACAAAGTACAAATGCAGGTGTTCCATGCCTTAAAACTTAAATCACAACTATATTCCATATACCTACATGTAGTTTTATTTCGTATAAATATTATTTTTAATACTAAAAACTTTTAGATATAGAAATATATTTGATTATAATCAAAAGGGAAAACTAAATTTGAAAACTTGTAATAAGTGGATAATAGAAGAGAGAAATAGCATCAGGCACTCGTACTGAAGTACACTTCATTCTTAAGAGCTGTCAGTTTTAAACAAATGTGTATCAAATCTTGAATAGTCGATAGTTGTCACTAAACAGGAAATAGCTAGAAATACATTTCAAAAGAGGATCAAGTAGGTGTTGTACCTGACGCAAGTATCAGTGCTTCTAAAAAGTTACACACTGAAATAGGGAAAGTGAAATACACTACATGTTAGTAGTTAAATAATAAATTGAACTTTAATTATATAATAGTTATTTGTTTAACTAGACACTAACAGCACGATTCACAAAAAGGTTTAAGCTAATCCTCATTTTTGGATTAGCGAATTCTACTCTAATTTTGACAGTTTATAACTTAAAATATAGTCTAATCTATTCCTAGTATCTACCTTTATTGTTAATATCATGAAAATTTTAAATACCGGAATAGAATAGAATTCACTAATCCAAAAATGAGAATTAGCTTAAATTTTTTTGTGAATCGGGCTGCTACAGAAGAGGTGCCGATTCATGAACGGTGTCAAAACAAGTGTTTAGTGCCGTTCTAACACATTATTTTTTGCCGATTTTGGAATTAATATTAATTTAGTGATAATTTTTAATATCTCTTCAGGCCTATTTTGTAAATCAGTGGTTTATTTTTAAAAAAATTATTCAATGGATATTGATTTGACAACTAGAAATCCAGTTTTTTGTTATATCACAAAATACCTAATTGATTAATTTTTTTAACCAGTTGTTTTTAATCACTGAGTTACAGAATACATACATCCCATTATCGGGATCAAATTATGTTGCAATATTTGTTGAGCGGTTCTTTTGGATTATTTTTAAAATAATTATTAAATTAATTTTTCAATCAAAAACCTTCTACCCTGTTATTTTGTTACGTTTAAAAAAAAAGTCAAAAGTCGCACATTGTCAAATCAGGTGAACATAGTAGGTGTTCAATTACTTTTTTTAGCAAAAAACTGACGGAAATTCTCTTTGGTTATTTCAATATTTTC
Organism: Ophonus ardosiacus; assembly: GCA_943142095.1. Lineage (NCBI taxonomy): Eukaryota > Metazoa > Arthropoda > Insecta > Coleoptera > Carabidae > Ophonus > Ophonus ardosiacus. The sequence continues at coordinate 50,133,208 of OW964826.1, read as the reverse complement.
ACTCACAATTTTTGTGGCAATTTTTACGGTTTGAAACAAATGAACATGTAGAAATTATTATTAAATTATAGTATGTATTTTTTTTTCTTTTCAACTACCTATGTAAATCTTCTAGTGATATGTTCATTTAAAAATTATACTTTTGGCATAACTGGAAATCTATCAATCAAGAATGACAAAAAAAAATTGAACATCTCTAGTCGAAAGACTGTAAAAAGGATCCGAAAGAATCCAGTATTAATCCATAGGTAACTTGAAAATTATATGTGCAAAAATAAAAACTGCAAAATTTATGTTTAGGTTGGGAAAACTTATTTGTTTTATACAGAAATTCAGAAATATATTTTCGTGCTGTCATCTATTGATATTTTCCTTGATCTACAAGTAACTCAACTGCTATAATACAAACAAATCGCTGTCATGATGACAGTTGAAACAAGATGGTGCGAAATATGAAAAAGGAAGTGAGTGTAAGGTCTTTACAACAGTGACTCTCGCTATAATTAGTATAATTATAAAGAATACATGACAAATGGGAAATTCTTTAAGTTTTCACAGCCATCCGAATGCATTGAATAGGCTATTCCCCCGTAATCAAAAATAGTAAAAGTTTATTGAAAATATGAATGATAATAGTTAAAGGATAAGGAAAATTATATTTCTTTTATTATAAATTATTCCTTCTAGAAAACACGGGGAGTTTTGCTTTTGATGATGTAGGACATGTGCATCCAAGTATGAACTCCGACTTTGAGAAGCCCCGCCTTAACTAAAAATATACTTCTTCGGGTGTGTCGGATCTGTTCGGTTGCTGTTCGGGTGACGTTCTAATTTCTTTGTTTTTATAAAATGAGAAAGTAAATGAAATAAATTAAATATAATAATTTATTTTGTCTCTAATAATGAATTATAAATATTACAATTTAAATATACATTATTTTGTTTTTTTGTTTAACATTTTATCGTGGCTTGTGTACCACTGTTTGTTTACTTCTGGTATATCCACATTACCTACGTCACAAAATACATGTAAAATTCGGACCTTAATATCTCGCTTATTTGGAGGAATTTTTAACTCGAACTTTCACATGTAGTCTTATATATTTATGTACTTCAAGAAAAAAAATTTAAAAAAATGTCGTGGAATAGCCTTTTGTGTAGAACTCAAATATCTCAACTTTTACAACTAGAGATGCACTCGATTTCGAGCTTTGGCCCGGCCCGGCCCGAAGCCCGCCTAGATTTCGAGTCGATCATCGAGCCGGGCCGAAGATATTTTTTATCGGGCCGAATCGGGCTAATCATTTTCAAAAATCGAGGCGAGTCGGACTTTTGATTTTGGCCCGGCCCGAAAATTCGAGCTTTTCGGGCCGGCCCGAAAAATCTTATAGTTCAATCAAATGCACAGTTTCCTTAATATTTTAATGAAAATGGATGAAGTTAAAAAGGATCAAAATGATTTAATAACAACACACTTCACATATTAATAAATAAAAATGTATTATTTTACTTCAAGATTTCAAGGTTATTCATTAAAGCATAATAATTATATTGTGATGTTTCTATTATTTCTGTTATTACTCGTATACTTAAATAAAAGTGATTTTTGTTGCTACCATAATGATTTCTTGTCCTATTTTTGAGCAGAAACAAAGTTAGATAAAAAATCCTTATGTAAATTAAAATTATATTTTTTTAAATAAGATTTGTGAAAAAGTTGTTTAAATTCTTTGGTAAACAAAGTGTTAAATACTCGTAGGTCTGCAATTTTTATATCAAACTTACACCAGAAGGGTCTCTTTTTTAACTACTTATGTTAACTAATGTTGAAAGTTATAAGAATGTAGAGGTTTTTTATAAGTTTGACACGAAAAAAGTTAAACATTTTGCCTTATCATAAAAATCAACATTAGGAATGCCGGATGTACCCAATTTCGAGCTTTGGCCCGGCCCGGCCCGAAGCCCGGCCCGATTTCGAGTCAATTTTCGAGCCGGGCTAGCAAATTTTTTTGTCGAGTCGATCTTCGAGTCTGGCCGGTAATTTTTATTTTCGGACCGAGTCGATCTAAACCTCAAAACCCGGCCCGGCCTGCCCGAATGCATCTCTATTTACAACTCTATCTTTCTTGGGTGTGACGTCAAAAGTATAACCCTCCATTTAAGCGTCTTTGTATCTCTTATGGCCGGTTACATAAACATAATGTAAATTTTAAGCATTCGTTATTGACAATAATATATCAAAATGAAACGCCACATGATTTATTATACATTATTGTCAAAATTTCGATATGCATTTATTTCTTTGAGCCTAGCTCAAAATTTTAAAATTTAAGTCTTGTTGGTGCAAATGGGCATTATAGTTCTTGAAATCTCCATGCTTCATGCTTCATGCAAGATACGCTGTATGACACTCTGGCATTTACGCAAATATCGAAATGTTTCCACCTATTCGCAACCACTGCAATCCCACACCTGTGCTTCTACACAGAACACCTCGACTTGACTTCCCAGACCTCTGGTCGCCTTTTCTCTTATTGTACTCTGCAAGACACCGGACATAACCTGACACACAAAGCCCGAACTGGTCACGAATTTATCAATGAATTTTACTACGCATTCCTTTACACTCCTAGTCGTAGGAGGGTGGAGAAAAAGGCACAGGCGGCATCCTGTCTACGCACTCTAAACCATTGTGTGGGATTTTTTATAGGTTAGGTTTATAGTGCAGGTTATGTAAGAATTTGAGGAATGAGTGCTGTCAAGTGTTGACTTGAAAGAGCTTTTGTTGGACTTTCATGGATTTAGAGGAAAGAGTTGATATCGAAAAAGACGGCAATAATTACGATATTAGATTCTTCCCAAGGAGCATAAATCAGTTTATTATATATTAAAACACAATCTAAAACTTTTCAATGTAGGTACTTAGTACTTAAGAATTTTATGTCAATGGAAACAACATAGATTTTGGCTAAAATTAGTAAACCGGAAGTGATACTTTACTTGAAGCTCTGAACAGATTTTTATGAAAAATTTCGAATTTAGTATTTAAGACTTTTTTTATTAATGAGAACGACATATTAGATTTTTTATAAAATTGATAAATCTGAGTTAGGTGGTTCTATAGTGACTGTATATACATAGTGTGGCCAATAGGGGGATCGATTTTGATTGGTCGGCGTCGGCGCGAATTTGCCTAAATATGGCGGATATTATGCCAAGCTCAAATGTTGTTTATATCAGAAAAGTGAAATGTAAGATATTGTTTATGAATTATATCTGAATTTAAAGTAATTATACTATATTTATAATTCCAATAGTGTAAATAATTAAATTATGTGTAGTTGTAAATCAAAAGTGTTTTATTAGGTTAAGTGCGTTAATACAACTCGATACAAAGTTGTTATTAACACGATTTATATTAATATGTTGTTCTGTACTAAACAACGTACAGTTAATATACATATAGTAGTTATAAGTACAAACGGATATTTCTTTTAGTCTCGTTATATTGAAATAAGAATTGTGAAGGTAGGATCATTTTATTTTTCTGTTCTGCCGATATTTAATTTCGCTGATTTACCATTAAAATTTAATATAAAAAGTAAAAGAAACAGATAATTTTCTGGCATTGTTACCTTGCAAATTAAAACTGTAAAATTGCTGATTACAACAAAGGATTTTGATCATAACCTAATAATACTGATTACAAGAATGAATCTAACACAGGAAATTTCATCAATATTTTAAAACTAGCATTTTTCGAAAAATCAAAAGTATAGTTTAAATTTTAAAGCTTGTGTTAATTTACAAATTAAATATTATGGCAGGCGTATGTACATATTTATTATTTGTATGTAAATATTTGTATAATTAGAAATGAATTATACAAAAAATATAATATAATACCATTATTTGTAATTCAGTGGTGTATTTTGAAATAAATAATACTGCGTTTGCAATTTATATGATATTTCATTAATTGTTTTTCGAATTTTGTTTAGTTATCACATCATATGAATTCAAATTTCCCGCGCATTTTGCCTAAATATGGCGGCGGTTGGCCACACTATGTATATACAGTCACTATAGGTGGTACTTTACTGGAAGCTCTAAACAGATTTTCTTAAAAAAATGTATTAAAATATGATCACGAACTTCACAAATTTAGTATTTAAAACTCGTATATAATTTGAAACAACATATTAGATTTTGACTATGTATGATAAACCGGAAGTGATACTTAATTTGGAGCTCTTAACAGATCTTTGAGGAAATACATAATAAAATAGAATCCAAAATTTCGTATTACAGACATCTATTTATTAGAACAAAAAATTAGATATAAATATGGAATTGGCGGAAGGTCATGTGCTGGCCACATCAGATTTTTTTTACTATGAGTTTAAATAATATTGTCGAAAATAATGTTTCGACTGTAAATGTAGACTAAAATGAAACATCCCCAAGAAATTGGCTTCCTTTAAATAATATCTACGCAGAAAAAAAAAACATTTTTAGATTTCATATTTTTTATATTTCTATTTATTTTGAGACAATCTTAGTTACATCACAGCGCAATCTCAATAAAATGAAATAATTCTACATCATGTGTCTATTACAAATATATACCTACTAACCTTATTTACAAAGATATATTTGACATACCTAGTTTAAAAATTTCGAAAATTAGAAGAATAAATATTTATGATAGCTATTATCTGTCTCACTCGAATACAAATATAAATACTTAGCAGGAAAGCAGGTGCCATAGTGTAAAAAAGAATACTATTTATTTACTTGATTAAATAAATAAAGTTCGATAAACCCTTTCTCCGAAAACCTATATGGCATTTAAAATATTTCATACGAATACGAATAATACTAATAATAATAGATTTGTTTCAATACAGTTTCATAGCAGGCGATTTATTAAAATTCTAAAAGTAAATAAATAAAAAATAACACCCCAATTATATATAATTTAGTATTTGTCGTTTTTGCTTTATAATTAATAAAATTATTACAATAATAGTAAAACTGAGTTCAGGTTCAGAATTTGAACACCGACCAAAAAGGTATTGCCAACTAATCAGAAAAATATATTCTAAATTACTATTAATACCAGTCTGATTGGTTCGGAGGAAAATCTCCCGTAAAAATAATACCTGCTCTATTTTCAATGAAGTTCTGAAGTTACTTCAGTCTATTGTATCTTTTGATACTAATAATAACTAAAAATACCCCTATGCAACCAGCACTACCTACGAGTATACATACAGTATCGAATATAAATAGAGTGACTGTGTAGGAACCAATAAAAAATACTCTTCCATATTTTAAATATTCAACATATTTTCAAACTTCTTATATAATGTAAAGGTGACATATTTATAAAATCTTAAGAACGATTCATGAGTAATTTAAACAGTACTAAATTTCAGAAGTAGGTACTTATGAAGGTATTTGAATACAAATCAGGATGAGAGATGCTGCAAAAATAAAGCGACTATGTAAAAATCTTATATTTACTTTAAAAAAATTAACCAAAATAACAATTTATGAAAGAAAGTTAAATTAGACAAAAAATTAAAATCCTTGATAAAATCCGTTTTTATAAAATGTCTGGTTGTTCTTAAAATGAGTAGGTGAATTTCAAAATTAATACTTGTACGTTTTCGCTTTATATTTTTCTAAACAAAAAAGCGGGTTTTATTGGCAAACATCGAAATATAGTATGTATCATTCTTAACTTTAGTTTTATAAAGTATCTTAATACACATACACAAGTCGTAATAGATAATAGATATTAATATTATTAATATTTTTTTTTAAAACTGTAATTTAATAAACAGTAAATTAACTAGAGAGTGTACATGCGTACAAGTTACGAATTAATATTAATAGTTGCAAGTCTGTGCAATGCAAGTGTGTACAAGAATAAGATCCAAGTGTCACAACTAATAGTATGTTTAATACACAACTTAAAAAATAATTAAAATGCTGACACCAGGATTGAAGTTGTTCAAATATAAAAGAAACACTGTGCAAAGCACAACAATGAAAAATATATTAAAAATGATCAAACACGAAGTACACAAAATGAAATTGATTGTAAAATGTTGCCGGTGACAAAAATATATGTATATATGTGTGTACCATATAAGTATATACTTACCATATTTAATTAATAAAATATGATTTCATAAAAGTGGGTTTTTAGATGTTTTTTTTGGGTTTTTTAGATGGGTTTTTTTAAAAAAAAAACCCGGGTGGGTTTTTTTTCTTTTTTTGGGTCGGGCAAAATTACAACAACCCTGGAACTTATGCCTAAAAATTCGGTCCAAATTTTATGCATTAGGTTAAGTTTTATTAAGGTGTATTTACAATAATATTCATGCTAATTAAATCTAAAACTCATTTTACAATTCGCCTAGGCATTTTGAAAGTAATTAGGCTTTTACAAAAAGATGGATTTTACAGAAGTACATAGGTACCTAAGGTAAAAATGAATAGACAGAAGACGCACGTCATCAACCAGAAAAATACCTTATAAAATGAAATATTACTTGTAGATATTATTGGGTGTTATTCATTTTTAAAAAAGAAGAAATAAAAATACTAGTATTAAGAAACGTATATTTACAAGTATTTCTAAGTCAATCCCCATTCCTTTTATGGAATGTAAAATTATTTGAAATAATGAGGTCATGCAAAAAAAAATAATTGTACCTTTTTTCTGTTTAAATCGAAAAAGGATAGTCTTATTCATCGATCAGTATGATTAAATTATTTTTTATTTATATTTTTTGTTGTATAAAATCGTTTTAAAGTATGGTATTTTTAAAAAGTTGCAAAAACCAGCCATGTGTTGTCGTCACAACGTTACGAACGAAGTTCAGACTCATTTCAAACAGATATTTTATATGGACACATAATTTGTAAAAGAAAAATATATATAAACTATAAATAGAGGATTACATATCTAAATATGCTATTTTATATTAACATAATATAGTTCTATTTATTTTTATAAATTTAATTTTCATTTGGCGTGAAATTATCTACGTTCCATCAGATGTTTCTTTCACTTTTGAATCTTTGAATTAGACGGTAGGAGGTTATAAACGCATATGAGACATTGATTATATTCCAGAATATTATTTTATTCTTTATTTTGGCACGAAACAACGTTCCATCGACATGTTTACTTTCATATATTTTAGGTTATCTTTAAATGTCACTTTGACGTTTACGACAATGTGAAAATCAAAATGGTCGTGCTTCTCACTCTGTGACGTCATTGGACAAGGGACGAAGCGGGGGTCTTCAGCCGCATTTTAAAGAATGTCATTTTTAATTACAATTTTTTCATGATTAAAGATCGATTTGAGAAAAAATAAAAAATACGGGTCTATTATTTTTCACTACTCTATCGATTAAAATTATTAAAAAAAAGTCGTGCATGACCTCATTGTAGTTTTTCTCATACCATACGTTGGCATGATCATGTTTACATTGAATTTTATATTGATGGTATATCGATCCTATCACTATTTTGTCACTTTGTTGTATTTGTAACTTGTGCTACAGTATTACTCGTTTGTTTTAATAAGTAATATACTATAATACATCCATAATCATGCCTAAAGCCATAACGAAGCTAACAATGAATGTCGTGAAGTATTTTGAACGGGAACTATCCAACAGTAGGCCATTGATTCCGTTGAAATCCGTTCGAGAGGTAATTTTTTTTTCAAATATTTCTTTTATTATAAAACTTAAATTATGTATTTTAGAGAACAGCAGATGTCCGCCAAATAAGCAAATCAGTTGTGAGTTGTGGGCAAGATTTCCGAAAAAGTTGGAAGAGGCATTTTTATTTCTAGAATAGGGCGCGAGCAGTCATGTAACTTTGCAAATATGGGGGCCCGAATTATAGCTAATAATCATATAACTTATAAATGTCATAAATTTTTATTCAAAATTTCAAGATTTTCTAAGTTCACGTGATTTATTTGTCACCAGGAGTGTGGACTTTACTTGGCGAGTTAAATAAACCACATGGAATGCAAAATGATGACATTTGACTTTATGGAATGATTTTCTTAGTAATAATTTTTATGGAGGTAGATACAGGAAAGTAAGAATTCTTCGGACTTGCAATCAATTAATAAAATTTATTCACGCCGACGTTTCGACTATACAATAGTCTTCTTCAGGGCTCTAAAATATGATACAAAAGCGAAATAGTAACTAACATATGAACACAAAATAAATATAAATTACAAAAAAAAATAAAATACAGACTTACAGAATGATCTAGTATCTAGTCGAAAAAAAGAAACCACATGTGGATAACAGAACATACAGCACGGACAATTAAAAAAATAAATAAATAAATATGAATAAATAAATAATTTTTATTTTAATAATTTGTTGTTATTTGTGGAAATAATTAAATAAAAAGATTGGCGTCCTGAAAAACTACCCCCCACTCCTGTGACGTAGAAACACATACATTACATCATTAATAGCCAATAGGAAAATAGTTTTTCCATCACCTACGTTTATTCATATTATTTATATAAATAAACGTAGGCTAAAGTTTGTCACATGTTAATAACAAAATCTTTTAATTTGACATTTGACGCTGACATTGCTCATTGTAAATGAATAATAAAGTAATAATGGCTAATTCAAAGCACACTCAAGCTAAATCGGACAATTAACCGAAGGTCGATAGCTGGATGATGGCTGAATTTATATCAGAAATCAGAACGATTGTTTTACTGCTATCGAAATAAGGGGTGTTAAAGAGTTGAGGTAAAATAAAATATAATAACTGAATTTATTATATAAATTGATAATATATTTTACTTTAAAGTTCTGGTCGTGATTCTTATTTGACACTTGTTTGACAACTTTGACAATACACTTGACACCTTAGAACCGCTGAAGATGTATGTACTCTGACGTCATATTCTGTTTCAGATCACGTGACTTATTCAAAATTTTATCCAAATTTCAAAAATTAATTGTAAAATATCTAAAGGATATTTCGTGATATTTTCAAATTTGAGGCTCTTTAAAGAACAATATCTTTTCAAATCTAATACTTAGAAGTCATATAAAAATTCTTGCAACAGCCCTATTACTAGCTGTCATTTCATTCCGTCACGGGCCCCCATATTTGCTTGTCAAGAAAGACCAACAAAGCCACATGACTGCTTGCGCCTTATAAACTAGTGCCCCATGTAAAGGTTGTAGAATATGACGTCATTACTTAAGTAATATTATTTGATGACCTGCGCTTCTGCCTAATCATTTTTACTATACCTATATTTATTAACAAAATTTGTATTACTTATTAAAATCCAAACCGGTCACTTATTAAAAATCTCTGCTAAACTGTCTTTTATTTAAATTAGCAAATCCTGTTTGACGAGCCTCAAAAATCCCCAATTTGTAATTTGTACGCTACCCTCGTATTCATTTCAAAATCAATTTGGAGTTCTGTGAATGGGCGCATGAGTTATAGGGTAAACATAACGCTAATCGTGGGTAATGGGCGCGAGGGAGCAATAGTCGCGTGATTAGCGAGCAGCTGATCAGGAGGGTTCGTTCGTGCACGATGAAGATGACACGAGCACCTGGCCGAACCCACGCGCACTGATCGACACCAGGAGAGTCATTGACTTGAATGTTTCACTTTCAAGATTAGGGAATAATACTTAATTATAAGGTTATTACAAACAATGGGATCCTTCACCGTAGTAACAAATTAGAAAGTTGACCATTTATGTTAAAACTAGAAACAAATATAGAAGCTTTTAGTTTTAGACACGATTTAAAATATACTGGTTCTGCCACTCTGCACAAAACGAAGGTCCAAAGCGATACGTGTTTCCTCGTTTTTTCCGCTAGAGGCGCAACGTGAGAACGACCCAACTGACACCTGTCATTTGCATGTCATTTTGAAAATTTTACATGTTATCTTATAGAAAAGTAAATAAAACAGGTTTTGAAGTACATATTTGTATTATATGTAATGTAATATAAATATTTTGTTGAAATATATGGCAATTAATGCAAAATGAAAAGAAAATTAAATAGAAAATGTTTCATTCCTGGATGTGAAACCGGTTACAAGAAATCCACTGAAAAAGAATCTCTGCTGCTCCACTCGATATATCAGTTTTTAGAAAATGGCAATGTGCAATTAGTAGAGATGATCGCGAATTAAGATTGAATGATGTTTGTCGAAAACATTTTCGGGAAGAAGATATTATTACCGAATGGAAATCTGGAAGCGTACGGTTCTATCAATTTATTCAGTTTTTTCAATTTTAAATTCTATCAATGTATTGATTCAGGTTTCCGTTAAATATATAAATTTATATTAAAAATAAATTCATTATGCATTTAATTTTTTATATTTTATGTAAAAATATTTTGCTGTGGTAGGGTCGTTCTCACGTAGCGCATCTAGCGGATTATTCAAGGAAACACGTATCAAGCGGACCATCAGAAACAATGAAAAACATGACAAGTGGCATAACCAGTATATTTTAAATCGTGGTTTTAGTTCTTATTTAAAAATCAACATTTCGGCCACATAAACTGCCGCCTTCTTCAGAGCAAAAAGCAAACAAGTGAGTATTTTTTAACGTGAAACATCGGCTTTGTCACATCTACGGTTACGACTTGACATTTGAATAACATCAATGTATTTGCCTGTCCCATTTAAAAATGAAACATAGGGAACGAATTTGACATTTGACAAGGCGTCAATAGAAATTAATTTTATTTAAATAATTATACCTGCTTTCTAAATTAAATTTAGAAAAAATATTGGGTGCACCTTGTGCCCGAGTGATTTTCTGACTTGGCTAAATTTCTTACAATATTTAAATATAATACTTCTGTTAAATTCATTCTCTATGTTTCATTTTAAATGAGACAGGCAAATACATGACTGTGAATCAAATATCAATTAATTTATAGGAAAATTCAACAGTTATCTGTCATATTAACAAGATGTCATTAGAGGTTAATTTTGTTTAAATAATTGTACCAGTTTTCTAAAAATTAAATTGTTGTAGAAAAAATGTGTGCACCTTGTGCCCGAAATATGTTTTCAGATTTCAGCTGAAATATCCATTTTAACCATCCGTGAATCCATTTTGACTAATTTCGTAGTGACGTCCGTACGTACCTACGTATACGTACATATGTACGTATTTCACATAACTCAAAAACGGAAAGGCATAGAATATGGAAATTTCGTATTTAGGACTGTTATAAGATCTAGTTATGCACTTCCGTTTTTGGTCATTACAAAACTTGCAGAAGTAGTACTTTACTTGAAGCCAATAGTACATTTTAATGAAAAACTATATTGAAATATGGTAATCCAAAACTTTTCAAATTTGGTATATAAGACTTTTATATCAATAGGAAAACAAAGAATTTGGTTAAAATGGGCTAACCGGAAGTGATACATTATCTAAAGATGATAATAGTTTTTCTTGAAAAAAAAGTTTTATTTTAGAAATAAATGCATAAAATAAAGATTTGGAGAATTAAATTCTGCGCCTAGCACATGAAGTATTATTAAATTAGCCCTTTGTAAAAGCGAGGTAATAGTTCTTTACATTCGAGTGCGTGTAAGTTGTATTTTACAGCGCGACAGCTTTGTTTAAGGCACGAGCCCTTAAGGCGAGTGCCTTATTAGCTGGAGCGCTGTAAAATACTTCACGCACGAGAATTGTATCAAACTTTTTGGCCTACGATAATGAAAATCACTTTTTTTAATAAGATAGGTTGTAGTTATGAAAAGGGTTAGTTTAAAATACTTGGGGTTAAGTCAATTTCCAAATTTGATTTTACTTACCTTCATTAGAGTACTTCTTCTAGCAAAAATTTATTTGTAATAATATACGTTGTCTATGACTGATAATATATTTATTTGCTCATGTTTTCTTCGTAATAAATAATAGGTAGGTGTCGATATTTGACATTTCAGCAATGTTCGCCTCGCGTATTTGACAGGTATATCGATCGGTGACTATGCCGATAACGGCGGATTTTACAATAATGACAGATGTCGTTGTGTATTTTGATTATTTTACCGCATAGTTAGACAAGTTACAACACAGTAAGCGTAAAATGTAGGTTACACTTGCTGTGTATACAATTGTAAAGTTCCCATTACACTTCAGGAGGGCAAAAATAAATTTAAAAATTATGTACTTTTTGGTTTTAGTAATTAAGTTTGCTATGGATTAAAACAAAAAATAATAAAAAATTCAATGTCAATATCAAATTACATCAAATACGTGCAATTTCGTGAATGGGTCGATTATAACACAAATTTTAGTTATTAAAAAAATACCTATGTATAATTTGATAGGCGCACAAAGAAATCTTATGGTGTCCACATCAGATTTTTGTTAATTATTTTATAAAATTGCCAAAACCCAAAATTGTTACTTGTACGCTAAGTGAAAATCCGTATTCGATTCTTACCAACGCCGCGACGCCTAACTAAAACTTGAAAATTTACCAATTTTCAAATAACACAAAAGTGACGCCTGGGAGACGTCCTCAATTTAAACTTTTCTTATGAAAAATAGGTTCAGTTAAAAAATGATCTGTTTATTTAAATTATTTTTTATAATAGCTAATTTTTTTTACTAAACTATCAGTAAGTAGTAAGTACTACAATTTATTTCATACAAGTACACATTAATTTTATTTCAGTTCACTTATATGAGTATTCTATAAGTAATCTAAAAACTGCAATAAAAAAAGATAACAATAGCAATAAAAATCTTGTAATAAAAATGATTTGAGTACATATCTGTTGATACTTACGAGTATCGGTAGTCCTCTTCCATTGATACATAATCAGGAGGGATAAGATGCCAGCTATTATCATAGTAATCCTCATATCCATTCGTACACATTGTTTACTTACTACCTAAAGTTCTTTAATCTTAACTACCGACTGAACCACTATACCCGATCCGAACTACGAATACTAACTACGATTACGAACTACCTAAATTACAGGTGATCGAGATCATGAGATACGAGGTATAAATCCACCGAGTACCTACTGATACATTTTGTAATTTCACAGCTGCTTTGTAGGTATTGGATATTCGATTCATTTGGTTATCTTAGTTGCTATGGCTGATATCAAATTTATCATGACCAGGTGGAAGGTAGATATGTATTTAAAATTGTAGAATAGTAGGCGTTGCTTATCTACTTATCACATTTAATATTATAAATTTTCATTTTATAGTAAAACCTATTTTAGAAAATTATAGTAGTAATGGATGCATCCAGGTCGAAAAGTGAAACTTTAAGGTACAAGCAAGTTATTTACTTGTAATTACTTGCGAGCACTTTAACATGTCTACAAATATTTTTTTTTTTAATAATGAGCTACTTGCATGGTACTAAAAATCTGATTTCTATCACTATATGTATATGTAATGATATGTTGGAATTATTTGTTTTTTAGTAAATTAAGAAAGAAAATTTCCTGTGACGTCATTATATTGAACTGGAACTGTTTAAAAATGTAACGTATAGATGGCACTGCGTGCGAGAAACTTTTAATTTGAACATTAGTTCATTTTTCTCTCTCTCTGGGCTCTCAAATATATTAATTACTTCACAAATAAATACATAGGTAGTTACATGTAATTTAAAATATCGATACCAAAAAGATAAACTAAAATACTAACCTCCAAACTATTGTTGAAACGTCAAACTGGAGATCTACATTACCCGTATAAACAAACGCTATGGCTTTACGACCATTCATTGGTGCTGCGTAATTCTACGTCATACATAGCGATAATTCAAATAATCAAATTTCATTATTTTTTTTTCTGGCTAATTAATAAAAAAATTGTCAAAAGAAAAAATATGGGTAGCAAGATTTTACCTGCTCTTCAAAAATATTAAATAAAAAAAGGTACGCAAGTAGCCCATTGTAGAATTGACAAATAGGGCTGCTGCAAGAATTTTTATATGACTTCCAAGTACTAAATTTTAAAAGATATTGTTCTTTAAACAGCGAAAGAGCCCCAAATTTGAAAATATCACAAATTATCCATTTGATAGTTTACAATTAAATATTCAAATTTGTGTAACATTTTTCATCAATTATTGAACATTTGTCATTTGAACTCATATGATATTCTACATATATTAGTTATTTATGCAACAAGAGTAAAAAGTATAATCTTATTTCACGAATAGGAAAGTCTGACCGAACGAGCCGTAGACGAGTTCGTAAATCGTGTGAGTGAAATAAGATACTTTTTACTTGAGTTGCATACAATTTTTTTACGTCTGCAATAAAAGTGTGATAAAGAGTGCTATAACGTTTCATTATTTTACTCGTTTGCGTTAAAAAAGTGCACTTTTTCACACTTTTATTGAGTTAAAAAAGATACAATACACATCCATTTTAATGAAAAAAAGTTTTAATAGACATAAAAAACATATTTATTCATTTAGTTTTTAAGAATTAATTAGTTAAGGAGTTATTAAGTGTTAAAAAATGGCGGAAGCAGAATGTATTTAATTACTCCTGAATTTATTATTTTTTGTCAAATTCATAGAAATAATTTTACCGTTTTTATTGATTTAACCTCTACAATTTATATCATAAAGTACACATTACAGGTGAATTGAACACAGATATAGACCTTATCATTACAAACGAAAACTTAAGAAACAATTTTATATCTTTAAAAACAGTACCTTTCATATAATACATATACATAAGTTATATACCTACCTTTATTTTAGAACAATTGTAAATTTAAATGTTCTAAATAATACAATATAAAAATATAAATTTGAATATAATAAATAAATAAATAAATAAATATATCACCACGGCATATTACCCATTTCTGGGTGTGCCAGTATCTACAACACATGTAGACATCGGGCATGATGAATATAAAGTGTTAACAATTAGACGAAATCTAAATCATACAGCATTCATTCTTACAATCATTTTTCTTCTTCTTACAACAAAAAAATTGTCCCATTTTCGCAAAATATACGACGCGCTCTTTCGTGTAGTGTAGGTAGTTCGCGCGTGGACAAATAAATATAAGAAACCTATTTAATTACACTAATTTTCTTTGTATATTTAATTCATCAATAAATATTGCTTACAAAAATTGAGTTTTCATTAATCAAATATCCAATGGCGGCTTGTCAGGGTAGGCAAATTTGCGACTTTGATACGTATCGCAGTGAGTCTTTAATTCTCTTATTTTTTCGTTGTGTTTATAGTTTACCTATGTAGTGTTATTGTATTTTGAATTTAGTTGAAAACAAAGACAAACGTAATGGTTTCGGCTGGGAACTCTAATTTAAAAGATAACATCAACTTCGAATTAAGTAATAATGTAAGAAATTCTGCAGATATTGTTGACCGGCAACCTATATAATAGTCGCACCATATTGTGTTGTTTTTAGACTTTTTCCCCTGTACGTTTCATTGTAAGAAATTATTACCTAAAAGGAAAATGAATTAATCATTTTATTATCCATAATTTTATTGTTTCTGAGAACCGCTGGATTATATAACGGAAAATATTGATATTCATATATATAAATACTGTACATATGGTATTGTTTGCATTCTGAGACCATTATTTTATATCTAAACGAACAACCCTTTTTCCAGATAACAGCGTCATATTTAAAACATATAAAATCCATTATCATTATGCGATATCATGCATTTACTCAACTAAAAGTATACGTTTGTGTCTGTATTTGTATACATAATATATGTATTACTGTTAATTTTATAATTTATGTATTTAATACTTTTTCTTTTTCGTTAATATGTTTTGTTAAATATTATTTGCATTGCTGTTATTAATAATTTATATTATAACATAACATATAAAACATTTTAATGGTTTCAATTTAAAATAATCGTGTGAAATTATTTAAAATTTAAAATGTTTATCGTAATTTTCGTATTTATGAATTTATATGCCAACCAGAGAGTATTTTATGAATAAATGTGTAAAATTTTCAAATAAGTTTACAGTATGGACATCTATCGGAAAAAGTTGTAACATGTATGAATTATCAGTAGGTATATTTGTAATCTGTGATCATCAGTGTTTGTCACTGTGACTTTTTGATTGACAGTTGTGTAGCCAAATGTCAAATTTACTTCTATTGGTGTAAATTTTAATGTGATATTTATAAATTTAATAACTTTTTATATATAATTTGCAATTATAATTGAAGTATTTTACTATGCCTGTATTTATGCTTACGTTATTTTAAATTATTTTACTGTACTAAACGTTATTTTTGTGATTAATAGTGATTAAATTAAGTAAACTAAAAGATGCATGAAGCATATGAAGTTAATCAACTTTTAAAACTTACTGTACAAATAGAATCTATTACAGCTTACGGTAATATATAAAGAAAAATAAAAAAGTGAGGTTTGAAATATTTTCATCGTTTTAGATGAAATACTCTTAGTTGGAACTCGA
This sequence comes from Ophonus ardosiacus, assembly GCA_943142095.1. Classification (NCBI taxonomy): domain Eukaryota; kingdom Metazoa; phylum Arthropoda; class Insecta; order Coleoptera; family Carabidae; genus Ophonus; species Ophonus ardosiacus. The sequence goes on along the minus strand of OW964826.1, from coordinate 50,116,643 downwards.
CAAGGACATCTGCTTATGTATAGTGTTGTACCTCGAGCTAGTGATCAGAAACATGATGTACAATTAATGAGATATAATAAAACATTTAGTAAGAAACCCATTCAACAATTAGACGTAATTCGAGAAGAGCATGCATTAGTTAGTCTTACAGGTATTTGAAGTATACTTATATGTACGTACTTCTTATATTAATTCGGTAATTTTTCAGATAATATAATATCTGTTCATGATATCAATTCCATAAATTTTAATTTAAAATGCCAAGTTCAGCGTACGAAAGGTGCTACCTTATTCACATTAAATACAAGAGTACGTATCGTATAACAAAGTTTATTCATTATTCAAATAGTACAATATTGTTAAATTAATTATTTTTAGAAAGAAGTATCTATCACCGAAAAAGTATCTCTCATAGTTCGAATGTGTGTAGTTGTAAAACGTAAATTACAGCTTTATTATTGGAAAAATAATGAATTCCTTTTCCTTTCTGATGATATAGTAATAAATGATGTTCCAAGAACAATATCCTGGTGTCAAGAAAGTATATTTGTTGGATTCCGTGGAGAATACATATTATTTACGGTATATATTAATATTAGGTGTTAACATTTACTAGAAATCTCAGACGACGTTTCGGTATACACTTATACATTTTTCAGGGTTTACAAGCGCAACAATTTATTTAGTACATACATTTAACATGAACATTATTATACTTTCAAATAAAGTTTTACAGATTATTAAACATAAATTCATATACACATATAAACATTAGTTAAAACATCCAATTAATCAATTTTACAAACGTACAAAAATTCTTAGGAAAAAACAAGTTTATTATGATTTAGCCAGCGTATAAATCACAAATCAGATGTAGAAATAAAATAATTTGTTGTCGAGGTCGCAGTTGGAATGGGGAATTCACCATTTTTTTTTTTTTTTTTTTTTTTTTTGTTATTTCATCAAAGTAGAGATGTCTCATTTTCGATGATTTTTAAGGTATCTCGAGTAATATTAACAAGAGAGCAACATCGTTTGCACATTCCATAGTCAACTTTTTGAGAAAAGAGAATTTTCAATCTTCTTTTGTTTCTGAGCTACAGGCGAAAACTCGTATTTCGCTCATTTCGAAAATATTTCATAATTTTTTTATTATAATAATTGTTGTAACAATTTTTTACGGTTTTTTAGGTAGAATAAAATGGCGTAAATAGATTTTTTTTAAACTTAATAAATCTCGAGATATACAGGGTGTCTCAATAAGCTTGCTCACTATTGGTAACTTTTTTATTTGAAGAGATACGAGGTTGGTTAAATTAGCAAAATTGTGCCATTTTATATTAAAAAATTGGTCATGTAGACAAAATGAAAATTGTGTCAGCGATTCCCAAAATTTGGAACAGAATATATTTTTTTTTAATGGAACTATATATTTTTTATTATCTTATTAGAAAGAGTATTTTTTTCTCTTTCCAAGAAGGTAATGTTATTTATGTACGATTTTTTCAAATAAACGAGTTATTTACGTTTAAAGATAAAAATTATCTTTTATTAGTTTAGGTCAAGTAAACTATGGAAACAATTGTCTTTTATAAAATTATTATTTTTAATTTATTTTACAGTAATAACAAAACAAAGAAAATATTCAAATTGAAAGCCATTATTTATTTCGCACATTTAAACTCTTTTGGAAAGAGAGCCGACCGTTATACGTAACTGGTGTCTAGATATAACTTTCCATATAGCAAAATCATATCTAACTTTTCTTCATTTGTAAAGTTATTAAACATTATTAAAAACAGAGAACTTTACGGGAGAACTGTCAAACAAACAAAGAATCAATTGTTTCCATGGCTTACTTGACTAAAAAACTAATAAAATAGTTTACAAAATTTAAATTTTTAACCGCAAATAACTCGTTTATTTGAAAAAATCGTACACAAATAACATTACCTTATTGGAAAGAGAAAAAAATACTCTTTCTAATAAGATAATAAAAAATATATAGTTCCATTTAAAAAAAATATATTCTGTCCCAAATGAATTAAAGATTGGGGTGAAAAAATTGAAAAAGAAACAAATAACAAAATCAATTACATTCTGGAAAAGGTATAATTATATATAGAATCGTCGGTTTTGTAAGAATAATTTCAAGTAATTGTTATTGTTAACATCTAATCTACACCATATGCAATAAATTTATTGCCTACATTATTATTATGTTTACAAGAAGTACATTTTATGTATTTTCAGTTGGATAGTAAACAAAAAGAACTTTTTCCAACAAGTAGTAATAAGTCTTCAGAACCATGTATAACTAAACTGTATGACAACATATTAGCATTGGGACGAGAAAATCAATCTGTTTTGGTTAATTCAGAAGGAAATGCAGAAAATATAAAAGCATTGAAGTGGTCTGATGTTCCTACTGCTTTAGGTATATAAAAGTCTTCAACAAAATTTCGAATATAGGTATTTGACATGGTAATTTTTTTTACTCCATAATGAATCTCATTTAATCTTTTAAAAAGGTTTATACTTATGCTTTATAAAAAAATCTTATCCATTTTAGTGTAAAACGTAGTTCCAATTAATATGCCAAAAAACGCACTCTTCCTTTTAGAAAATGTATGAAAAAACTGTTTTAATTTATTTTGATGAATAGTTACATTTTTTAGAAAAACAAAATATCGATTTATCTGTAAAAAAAATAACGTTTTGGGACTTAAATTCTGTTTTTAAACCGTTTTATTGTTTGATAAAAATAAATTCTGAAATTGTATTTACTTTTTCTGAAATTAAATTTATTTTTCCGAAAATCAGTTTGCTGAATAAACTTTTTCTGAAATTAAAACGTAGAATTTTATACTTTCAAATTATATGTGCAGCATTTTGCTTAGAAAGTAAATGACGAGCAATATGTGCTAAAAATCTGATTTCCTATGTTAAATTCCTATGGTCGGATTTTTGATAAAAATCCTGTACATTTCATGAATTTTATTTTGTGTTTAGCATGGGACGAACCATACATCCTCGGACTCCTAACAGATACGGTGGAAGTACAAACCATTGAACCTTCAGGATTAATTCAAACCTTACCAGAATTGCTTAAAGCTAGATTAATATCTCACTGCAAACGTGGTATTGTTTATGTAGCTTCAGTTAGCCAGTTATGGTGTTTACAGGCAGTTGATATAACTAAGCAAAGGCAGCATTTACTCAATGATAAACAGTTTCAGCTGGCTCTGAAGCTCACTGTAAGTTCTCCACCTTCATTTAACACCTTTATTTTCAATTTTTGGCTCGTAGATCATATTTAAATAAAATATTTTTATTTATAAAATACACAGGGGGTTCTGAGTAATATGTTTAACACAGATGTCTCGGGAACTAGAAGATGTAAGTTGCCTCATTAGGAGACCATTTTAGTATTGGCGATTCAAATTAATTTTTCCCGCCATTATATATCAGTGTTGTGACATCACAACAAGCTGTCAAGTTCGTAAGCTGTATGATCTAAGGTCAATCTGTCACTGATATACTGAATTTTACGCGTTATAAAAACATGAATGTTAAAAGATTTTAAATTATTTAATAGCCTACAATCTTTAAAAATTCTGTAAAAAAAAGGAAATAATATATTTTGGACATATTTTTAGTTCAAATTTTGTCCACCAGATAGTTTGCTTTACTTGAATCGCGAATAATTCATTTCACGTAAAAAAATAGTAGATGGCGCTTGAGAACCGACCATTTTTATATGCATTAAACAAATAAATTCGTGAAATCAGACTTTGTTAATAATAAATATTTTTATCTGTAAAAATGCACAAGACAAGATTACTCAATTATATAGATTTTATTTGATAACTGACAACCGACTTGTGTATTTTTTTCCCGTTTTTGTGAACTAGGTTTGCATTCTAGCCAATCAAAGGGCAGAATTTATATCCCTATCTAAACCAACGCTATAGATCCATAAACCAATTTTTTAAATATTTTAAATGAAAGTTCGTTTAATTTTAAAGCAATTCATGGTATCAAAAAGTCAAAATTGTTTTTTGTATAGCTGCATTTGATTTTTAAAGAAACCTATAGCTAACTTTCTCACACTAGTTTCTGTAGTAGGCTGCGCGAGAAAGATACCAATAGTGTGACGTCATCTGTATCCCTGGAAATAAATTCAAATATCTAGCAAAGTAATTATTAAAAAAATGTTTTTTTTATATTAATCGTTATTTATTGAGTAGTACTTACGTGAAATGAAGTATGTTTTTATGTTTATTTCATGCATTTTCATTTTTTTTTTTTTCAACTTAGCACTGATAAATTTTTTGAATTCAACATGTCATTGCCGTACTGTCTACGTTGAATTTAATTTTGGGAAATAAATTAGGAAAGCAAATTATAATCTATAATTGCGTTTTTCATTTAATTCATTGAGCAGTTATTTGTACCCCATAAATTTAATAATTGTTTCATTTTTGCTATTTGAAACGAATGAACATAGATAAATTATAAATCGTTGGAAAGCTAAAAAAATATTCTTTTCAATGGTATAATATGGGATATACAATGTGATAAAAAGAATTGGATACCGTCGTTCAAAAGAGCTTAAAAAATTGCCTTGAAGAAATGGAAACTAAAATCCAGTATTATTTCATATTATATAGCAAGTAATTTGTAAATATAAAAAACTGTAAAATTTATTATTTCGCCTTTATCCCGATAAACAAAGCACCATTAAAATAGCCTTCTAATGGGACAATTTTGTCGAATTAGTCGATTTCGTATCTCTTATTATAATTTTCAAAATATCCATGTTGGACACGTTATCCATATCCTGGACATTCCATATAGCATAGTAATATTTGAAATTTAATGATTGCTAACTAAATAAACCTTATATAATTTACTGCGTTTTTCAGAGAGTCTCAGATGAAAGCGAAGAAGACAAAAAAGAAAAAATCCATCAAATCCAAACACTTTATGCATATGATTTATTCGCTAATAAACGATTTAGCGAATCAATGAAGGAATTTTTAAAACTTGAGACTGACCCATATGATGTTATTAGATTATTCCCAGATTTGCTGCCACAACAAAATACTAACTCAGAAAGTACTACCGATCCTTCTACTACTTTGCCAAAACTACAAGATCGCGATTTAGAAAGCGGAATACTTGCTCTTATAGAATTTTTAACAGAAGTCAGATTTCAAACACGCGTTGACAAAGCGAATACAAATGCTAGTGGAAATTTAAATGAAAAACCTGTAGTTTCAAAAGCTACTACTCAACTTTTACAAATTATTGATACTACACTGCTGAAATGTTATTTACAGGTGAGTTTAATTAATTATTTTAAAGTAAAATAATATGTAGTTAAAATTTATTTTCAGACAAACGATGCTTTAGTTGCACCACTTCTTCGACGAAATCATTGTCATCTGGGTGAAACGGAAAAAATGTTGAAAAAACATCATAAATATAGCGAATTAATTATTTTGTATCAAACAAAAGGTCAACATAAAAAAGCATTAGAACTCTTACAGAAACAATCTCAACAAATGGAGAGCAGTCTGAGAGGGATTGATAAATCTATTCAGTATTTACACAATTTAGGTAAAATCAGAGCAGGAAACCTAAATAAATCGGTTAATGGTTAGCCGAAATTAAGAACGAAATTTTTAAAACGAATTTACTCTTTATTAAACCGATTTTTAAATTGGTTAGTGTTGGATTAACCGGTTAATAAAATCATTCTGGAAACAATACAATTTTATTTTCTACGCCCATTGAGAGTTTTTTTCTATAGCAGATTTAAAGTGTGCTTTTTTCTATTCAAAATAATATATCAAGTAGCTCTTTAACCGCAGGGGTAGATAAAATAATACTTTAACAGCAAAGGTAAATAAAGTACTTTAAGTTTTATTTAAATTAAATTAAATACATTATAAACTTTGACGGTTTGTGATAAGAACAACTTTAATATTGCAAATTACGTTATCAGAAAGATCTGTTTCAGAATATAACCACAACATATTAATTTTAAAATAGTGTTGAAATAATAATTTAATTGATTTTTCTAAATTTTTAACATTTTCTGTAGAAAATAGTTATACAAGACGATAAAATTATATTTTATCGACGAGAGGAAAGTTTAATTCGCGAGTCGATAATTTAATTTTATCGTCGTGTATAAAATTCTATTTTTTTCTATAACAGATGTTAAAGAAAAGAATAAAAAATACCAATTATGCATTATGATTGCATTGCAATCGAAATGTACATTTTGAAAATAAAAAATAATTTGTGAAGAAAGGTTTATTATTATATTTGATTTAATTTATATCTTCACGTATACTCAAATAATTATATGTTATTATTAATTGAACACAATTTTAAAATTACATTATGTATGTGGGTTGTTATGGATTTTGTACGTAAATAAATAAGAATTACTTTATCTACCCTTGCGGTTAAAGTGCTACTTTATCTACTATTTTGAGTAGATAAAAACAGTTTAACATCTATAGAAAAAAAATGAATTTTATGAACGATTAAAAAAATAATTATCGACTTGGAAAAATAATTCGCTTGCAATCTGCTCGTCCATAAAATATAATTTTATCGTCTTGTATAAAAATAACTGATTTATTTTAGTGTAAAAGTAGTTACTTTTATGACAGTGATAAAAGGGCACTTCCCCCTTCATTTTAGGAACAGTTTAGAAAAACCAGTTTAATTTACATATTTGAACATAAAATATAGATTAACCGGTTTCTTGTCCTAATTATGATTTTAGTTTTAAAATAATTTACAAACATATTAATGCAGGTGCAGAACATATTAATTTAATTTTCGAATTTGCTGGTTGGATCTTGGAATTAAATCCGGAGGAAGGACTCAAAATATTTACAGAAGATTTACCAGAAGTTGAAAATTTGCCCAGGCCAAAAGTATTAGATTATCTGTTACGAACACACAAATCACGTGTCATCCCATATTTGGTAAGTAATTTTATAAATTAAAATTAGAAAATATTCATTTAGAATTTTCAAAAATTTGTTGCCTTCAATAATAATTCACTTCTTCGTTCTACTTTATAAAAGCTCCCAACCATTGTTGTTTTAGAATGCTTTCAAACATTCAAACTAATTTCTGGGAGACTTAAAAATTATCATAGCTGTCCAATTAATTTCTTATATCTAAATATCTTTTGTAGCCAGCACAAGACCTCTCGCCATTTCCATTTTATGTTACCTAAGTATTGTATTGTACTTCATTATCGAACCGTCGTTTTATAACAAAAAAAATAATTATAGAACTGGTATAAATCTGTGTACAAAGCGATTGGCACACCCACAAATGGGTAATATGCTGTGATGATATATTTATTTATTTATGATAATTAATAAAATTGATAAATTAAGTTCTAACTTAACTTTCGCAACTTAATTAATGTTTACAATGACAGCGCAAATTTTGTTTTCTACGGCCTACTTGATTTTCTTAATCTCAATAATTTTTGCGTGGCCCTCAAAATATAAAATAAAATCTGAATTGTGTTAATTTATGCATGTCAATAGAAACTATTTATATTTCTTTGTGGTTTATACAGGAACACGTCGTACATACATGGGTAGATAAAAATCCGCTTTTCCATAACGCACTGGTGCATCAGTATAGAGAAGCAGTTCAACAAATGGAGAAAGATCAGCCCGCAGCTCAGCATCTGCAAAATAAATTAATTACATTTTTAGAAACTTCCGAAAATTATACTCCAGAAACTGTCATTCAACATTTTCCATCTGACTGTAAGTATTTTTCTAAATGAGATCATATACAGGGTGTAAATTTTAAAGCGGGTCATAGGGCTATAACATAGAAAAACAGTTTTTTAGACGCCAAAAGTTTCCATATTGAAAATATAATTGGTGCCTATTATAAAGAAAAAAATTACGAATTTTTCCATACCAAACACCTTACATTTCTGTTTCATATAAAGCCAGAAATTAATTTTAAAATTTTTTACAATTAAGAAAAAATATCATTAGCCATGAAAGTGACAGTAACAAAACATTGTCATGATAGGGGACAATTAAAGACTAAAGTTATTAATTTATGAACCAATACAAAATAACACAAAATAAAGTAAAAACTAGGATATTTATATCAGAAACATTTATTATTTATTGTAATAGGTATTTACAAACTAAAGATGATCTACATGTAATAGGAAATAAGTTATAAGAAACGAGAAAAATTGCAAACTACAAGGGAACAAATTAAAACCATTTATGCTGGGTTTATGCAGCATGTAAATTATGAAATTAAATTAAGCTACTAAATTAAGAAACTAAACTAAAATAACGTCGTTTATGCAGTAAATTAAAATTCAGAATTTTATGTTTGACATTTCGTATAATCTAACTTTTATAGGTGCAATTGAGATACATTATATTTATATAAGATAAAAAAATAAAGGTAAACAATTTGTTGAATAAGTCCAATTAGTATTTCGTCGCTCTTTTCTGCAGGAACTTTGTTATCATCGTCGTACATTTTCATAGGTTAGGTGCGAAAAATTGTCATAAGTGCGCGAGTGGCGCAGGCGCAGCATTAATAATTTGTAATTTTTCTTCATGAGACAAATTGTTCGTGATTTCTTAATAAAACGAACATAATAATAATAATAACAATAATAATAATAATAATTTAACAAATAAAGTGTAAGAAACCTTTATTAATGAGCGTCTAAAGTCAACAATTGTTTTGTTTTGTTTCTGTCAATTTCACGGCTATTGATATTTTTTCTTAATTGTGCAAATTTTTAAATTTATTTTCTGGCTTTATATGAAACAGAAATGTAATATGTTTGGTATCAAAAAATTTGTAATTTTTTTCTTTATAACATGCACTAATTATTTTTTTAATAAATTAATATAGAAACTTTTGGCGTCCAAAAACTGTTTTTCTATGTTATAGCCCTATGATCCGTTTTAAAATTTACACCTTGTATACATTTTATTTTCAACTTCATGTGTTTTACTGGCTGAAAATTGTAAAATAATAACTTTTATTCACAATCATTATAGTAATATACTGCTTCCTAACCTTTTGAAGGTTGGGAAATACGTCATTCTTAACTTTGTTGACAATCTCTTGGTTTGGACAAATCAGCTGATTGCAAGCACTTCAAGGTCCCTCGAATCACGTGTCTGCTCGCGGCCTATTGCATTGTAGAGTAACTAAGAATCATTTTGAAGATTTTATTTTTATTTTTTCTTGCAGCTATGTTTGAAGAAAGAGCCGTAATTTTGGGCAAACTTGGAAAACATGAACAAGTGTTGGCTATCTATGTAAACATTTTAGGAGACATTGTTCGAGCTGTAGAATATTGTAACAAAGTGCATGAGCGAGGAGATGTCACTAGTGGAGAAGTGTATGTTATTCTCATCAAAATGTTACTGGAACCATCTATGGACAGTTTAAAAGATACTGGAATTAATATCGCTGTTGTTAAACAGTCTCCAAAAACTGCTCAGCCTGATTTAGAAGCTGCTTTAGTTATATTGGAGCAGTATGCAGATAAAATTGAATCCATTAAGGTAAAAACTATTCCTGCAATGGGGTCCTATACCATAGTCATATTTTAACTATCTTAAATAAGAAGACGAAAATATACATAAATTAATGAGAATTAGTGAAAAAATTTTCTTTAAATATTAACTAGGTCACAAACTACAAGCGATTGAAGATGATTACTAATTGGGTATGACGCGTTAGGTACTAAGAATTTGATTGGTCGCCTGATTTTAAAAAGGAGATTCGCGCGTCTTTAGCGGTCACCTTTAAAAGAATATGAAATGTCATGTTGTTCCATAACCTAACAAAACATTTAACAAGTTTGTGTTTGATGAATTTGTTTAATTATAACATCTAGTAATATTAACAATAATAATATATTTATAATTAAATCAATTTGTAATATTAATTAAATTAATAATAATATTAGTTAAATTAATATTGAAACTTCAAAACAGGCAAACATTAGCGCCATCCGTCGTCATACTTTGTGTAATAATATTGTCAAACTATTTCAATGTTCTATAATTTATTAGGAAAAAAAGGTTATTATTTACGTTATTTATACTTAATAATAATTTCTTCATGAGTATAACGTATAAGTTTTTATTTACAAACATTTCAGCTATGCAAACATGAAAAAAATTGTTCCCTCTATAACTAACAGTTTGTCCCATTGTTTGTCGATCACTCGTTAGTACCTGCTACGTCACGCACAAATTCTTAAACTTTAAAAATTCATATCTCGCTTATTACGTAAAATATTTAAGTCGCGTTTGCACTAAAATTCTTATTTTATCCTGTTCTTACAGACAAAAAAAAAAATAAAAGAAAAATGGTATAGGACCCCATTGTGACTTTAATTAAAGTTTGTATGTTTTCGTAGGCATTGTCTGTTTTACCAGACAATATACCTATTGCACGAATACAACATTTCTTGGAAGCATCATTACAAAAGGCTTTGAATAGGAGACGAAGAGCAGAACTCTTGAAAGGACTATTATATGCGGAGCATTTACAAATGCAAGAATTAAGAATGCTTCATGAAAGCCAAAGTATTCTTATAACTGAAATGAATGTCTGTCCAGTTTGTAGGAAACGGTTTGGAAACCAAAGGTACAGTAATTTTGAATTAATCATATTATTTGTTATAATAAACATTTTCTTTTAGTGCATTTGTTCGATATCCAAACGGAGACGTCGTACATTTTTCATGTCAAGATAAAAGACTTTAATTGTTGCATATATGAAACTATATTTTATTTAATATTTTGCTTATATTCATAAGTTCATCAAGAGTATTTATGTTGGGGACGTTCCCTAATTTTTATTTTTCAACATTGTTACAAAACACGAAAATACAAAATAAACTTTTTTTCAAATTTTTTGGCCGCGAGACTGGAGTGGGATCACGTAACTATGAAAACGATATTGCGACTGTCGACAAGTGAAAATGTGATCACGTAAATAGTGAAAACCGAAAACGATATCGTTTTAGACTGAAAAAACTGTGAAATCTAGTCGACACTCTCAAAGCATGTGAAAACGATAGTCGTTTCTTACGTCTCTTTTTATTTCATACATTTGGTTATAGGTATATCCTTTTCTTATTTACTTGCCCTTAAGTAAAAGAATGTAGTGAGCAGTGAGTTGAATTTGACGTTTTGGAAAGAATGAAAGAAATGGCATTATAAATGATTTAGAAATAAAATAATATTTCAAATTTGAAAGGTATTTTTTATTTAGTACGGCGAAAATGAAATAATTGTGATAAAATACGATAATTATAAAATGAAAATTGATTACAAGAATGAATCTAAGAAAAAAATTCATGAATATTTTAATAAGCATGTTGTGAAGAAATTTCCCTGATTTACTATTAAAATTTAGTACTTGATTTAATGAAAGAACTACCCAAAAGAAATATTTTCTGGCAGTATTGATATTCCAATAACTGTAAAAGTGTTGATTACAACAAAACATAATGGCTCGTACCACGATCACGGTTCTAACATTGGTGTTAGCTAGAACCGTGCTAACTATTTGACACATACTTCAGGGTTATAAAGAAAATCAGTGATGCCACTATACTAATTAAACCGAAAATGTACCGATAGGCATATTTAATACATTTGGCTTCATTATTTTAAATTGTTTAATATGATTTGTCTCTGGACTTGTTTGTAAGATAAATTATTTAGAATATTGAAGCCAAATGTATTGAATATGCCTGTCAGTACATTTTCGGTTTAATCAGTATAGTGGCATCACTGATTTTTGTTTATATCCCTGAAGTATGTGTCAAGTCGTCGTCAAGGTTTTAACTAATACCGGTCTTAGAACCGTGATCGTGGTACGTGCCATTTTGATTGATTACAAGAATAAATCCAAGAAAGAAAATTTTATTAATATTTTAATAATATTATATTCTGCGAAGCATCAAATATAACGATTCTAGCTTGTGTTTTGTGATTAATATTTTGCAGTTTTTACATAAAATTTAAATTTATGAATTGATCATTTTCCGCAGCCCGTCGAAGGTTGTGCGCCGTTATTTAAATGTGGCCCATACTTTATTTACTTGAAATATAAAACTTAATAAAAACTAGATTACTTTAAAATATCAATCTTGTATACTTGCAGTCTTAAAAGGTTTCTTGAAGTTTTAATTATTAAACCTATACCTATTTAGAAATATTTTTGTTTACTTCATAAATTTTTCTTCTGGAATATCAAAAGAAATAAAATTGGTCGGTACATGGCATCTGTAACTAATTGATAATTTAACTTGTGTCCTTCCTTTTTTGTTTTATTGCTATTATGAACGAAATAAAAACGAATGGTGAGAATAATACGTTCTGTCAGATTAATTTTTTTAATGACATTCATATAAATTATCTGTCAAAACTACTCTTTTACACAAAAACATTAGTCTATAAACGACAAACGATATCGTTTTCACAAAACGTAGTCACTTTACGGAAATAACCGAAGATGAAAACGTAGTGAGTGACTAATATTACGTGATCGCTAAGGAAACGAATATCGTTTTCACTTCTCAATAATCGCAATATCGTTTTCACTTTTACGTGATCCCACTTCTGAATCAGTTTTTGTTCTGACGACCTGGGTTTGTTTTTAACTGACGACAAATTTAAAAATTATTTCAATTTTCAAATAGCACAGTTATTCCCGTGCTGCACTCTTCTTTGTATACATGATCCTTATTACGAACTCACAAGAAATGGGAATAAGCCGTGATGATATATTTATTTACTTATATTTATTTTGTCAAATATTACAATATTTATACATTTTCTCTAGATCGGGCAAAAAGTGTAACCGGGCGTTTACTTTTTTCCGGAACCTAAGAAATACAATGTTAATATATTCATTTACCAAAATCTCTTTATTTATTAATTTTAGAGCAAAAAGTGTAAAGCGTGCATTACACGAAGAAGTTTTTCTTTGAAAGTGACTTGAAAAGTGTCTTTATAAGTGACTTTACCAATATATTTACACGATCAAACGTGAAATAAAATATCCAAGTGTCAAAAGTTAAGTTGTACCTTTATTAAATTGTAACTACGTCCTTACACCCGGTATGAAGGGCAACACACAATAAACAAAACAAAATAAAAAAATAACAGAATTATAATAGCCGTAAACACAAAATAAAATTACAGTTATTTAGTTTAAGAGCGGAAGTTCTTTTTCCGCTTGAAATTCTACTATGACGTCACAAATAAAGTGATTTTTAATTTAAACAGTAAATATATCTAAACCAATATTTTCAGAGAGCGGTATATTTTAAACACATTTGATTCTCCTGGGTAACGTCCTCATTATATTTCCAATAAGAACATTATTGGGAACCAATAATAAATGTCACCTAATTTCTTATTATTTTTCTGTAAATTATGTTGCCGATTATATGATATTAATGTGTAACTCTATAAAACATTTTAACGACTGTATATTTACGCCATAAGATCTTTTACAAGTACATATAAAATAAATAAATGCAGATATTTAAGTGTGTCACGATAGGGAAACGCCCACAAATCTTTAAATTTCCCTCGAAAATATGTGAAGATCTATGCTAACTGAAAATAAAAGTTAATTTATTGTTTAATTCAATTTCCCATAAGTATTTTATAATCCATATTTAATTTACCGTAATATTTTTTTGAAATAATTTAAATTGTATTATTATTAATAAAATAAGGCTTGGGCGTGTTACGTGTCTGGCTGTGCGCATGCGTATTCGGCAGAGTTACTAGTTCGTGCGTCGGCTCTACACGGTTATTGCAGACAGTGGAAATAAGGAGTGTTGTGTTTGAGTGTGTTTTTTAATTAAAATTTTGTGTTCTGCAAAGGATTATTTGTACCGTGGTGCAGGTAAGAACTGTATTTTGTTTATTATTATTCAGAACTTATTGTATATATTCATTTTGTGTCAACGCTAGTGAAAAGTACATCGTCCTATTAAATATGGCCGAGTAGCCGACAGAAATAGGTGTACCTTTACAATGCTGAAAATTGTTTATAAAAATGATTTAAAAATACATGTTTGTTAGTTTTTAATACATCTTATTCTGGTATTTGTGGTAATGGGTTTTTTATATTGTGTGTTAAAGTTTAAGGGGTGAATCGCCAGGGGACGGTTGAATGTGACATTTGTTGTAGTGCCAAAGCCAAAGGGCCATGTCGTTGACCGTTTAAAATGTGACACTTCCGCTTTATATTATCCCGCTTGTTGTATTTCGGTCATTGTCATATTTTTAAAACATTTCTGTGCACCTGCAAAATCAGTTCTTATTTTTGCTCTGTCCACCACATTTGTACATCCTTACTTAATATTCACTGCAATAGAATATCATTAACTGAGCGGACGTTTGACCTATTAATTTTAAAAATTTACAAATGTATACTATGTTTACCATTGTATAATAGTGGGTGATCGCCTAAGACCGGTCACTTGTTGCGGTAAAATAAGCATAAATTAACTATAAATACTGCTGACTGCACTATGACTCATCATCAAGTTTCAAAAATGATACTATTCATTAAAAAAACTAATCTTAGCGACGCCCAAATCGTGACTCCGTTAAGATAAATTTGTCCTCCTTCGATAACATTTCATTTAGTTAATCTCTTCTAGCGTTAAGTAATTGCTTAATAAAGTAGACGAACAGTATAAATTTGTTCGTTAGACAATTTTTTATTTGTATTTTAGCGCTCTTTACGTGCTGATCTTGTAGTACAATTAGTAATTTGTACCTATAGCGTAATTGAAATATGATGCCCAACCAACGTAATGCATAACGGTACTGATAAAACAATGGAGCATAACATTGTTTCACAGTTAAACATAGAACAGTATTAATGCATCCAAAACTTCATTTGGACTTCTGGCAACAATACAGTTATCTTCAGGAAATCATAACTTCAACTGCCTACTCGACAGAATATTTCTATTTGAAGTTATGAATAATTTGAAGCATATATACAGGAAATAACCATGGATTGCAGTTCTAAATAGAGATAGGGATTCAATAGATCATAAAATATTCATGACTTCGTTTAAAGAATAATAAAATATTTTCATTGGAAGTCGGCGATTGATTGAAAATCAATTAATTTAATACGATTTTTAATGATTTTCACCTCTTGCTACCCCAGAGAGGTATATGAATTTTTGCGATGATATATTTAGTACCTAAGCATATACCTACTCTATTTCACGTAAGAAAATAGCGTTGGTTTAGATAGGGATATAAATTCTGCCCTTTGATTGGTCAGATTGCTAACCTAGTTCACAAAAGTGAAAAAAATATCACTTGTTAGTTGTCAATTATCAAATAAAATCGATAGTATTAAATGATATTTAATCATGTTTTGATGTAATTTTTAATATTTACGGCTCGTACATTTTATAGTTAAAAATATTTTTATTATTGACAAAGATTGGTTTGACGAATCTAAATTGTTTATTTAATGCATGTAAAAACGGTCGGCTCTCAAGCGCCATCTGCTATTTTCTTACGTGAAATAAAGTATGTATAACTTAATTTCTACAAATCAGAAAAATTTGAATACGAGAATCCGTGACATAGGCGTTTAACAAGGGAAACAGTTATTTTCAAATCTTACATTTTACGAAGTTTACGAGTTATTTATGTGTTTACATAAAATAAAAATTTAAATGGTAGGACGAAATGTGCTGGCCACATCAGATATTTTAGATTAAAATAGCAAATGGAATTATGTACTTTATTCTGATTTATCATGAAATAATGAATTTTTTTTATCTATCCAATCTTGGACGTGAATGATAACTGAAATGCATACTTGTTGGTAACAAAAAATACGAGTTTTTTATTAACATTTAAATAGATTTATATTTCCGCTGCTTCACTATTATTCTAAAAAGAAAAAATAAACTTATCATTATAATCTTTCCCATCATTAACATTTACAAAACAGTTATTTCACATAAAATACAATTGACCTATTTTCAAATTTGTTGAAATGATGACAAAAGAAACACAAAATGAATTTCAAGGTAATAAAAGTTGAACATCAGCGTACGTCAAACTTTTAGCGTTAAATTTTATTAATCTTGGCACTAAAATCAAAAACATCTCTTTATAACTTCATAAATCAATATAACTAATACAGACATGAACAAGATGAAGAAGAAAATTTAGTTAAGAATAACATTATAAATATAATTTGTGTCAATGAATTTTGTGGTAACCCTGACCGCATCTTTAAAAATAGTCATACAGAAATAGTACTACGTAATCAAGAAAATATGTTATCACTGATTGCAATAATTGTTATTTAGAATTCCAGGAAAATAAACAAACATATTACGATAAAATAATTAATTAAAACTAATTTAAATGTAATATCAATGAGAATAAGAACACTTCAGATTGATAAATTCACTTAAACTAGCTATATTTTTTGTTATGCAAAGAGTGTGATATTAGATTTTTTGAAAACTTATTATTCTCATATTAAAAGTTTGTCACAACATTTACATATTTTAATATTTTATATGATCTTAATTTTGTAGTTATATGTATAAAAAAAATACTTGGTTTGAAATTTCTGCACGCATTATAATTTCTATTCGGTAATTTTTTGGTAAAATACCGTAATAAACGGAAATTTTGAATCAGTAAATTATCGCGATAATTAAAAAAATATCTGACGTGGCCAGCACATTACATTCCATCAATTCTATATATTTTGTACAAATCCCATACCAAAAATCCTTGGAAAAGATATCCAGTATCCAGTAAAATTGAAACACGAACATATATTATTTTCTACACATTCCTTGGAAAAGATATATAAATTGCACTTGTCACTGACATCTGTCAGTAGAATTATTTGAAAATATCAGCTGTTTCCATGATTATAGGAAAGCTCGCTGATTTATGATATATTGATATTAATAATCACACAAAATGTCAAAAAGTGTTAAAAACCTCAAATCAGGGTACTTAGCCAGTTATAAACAAAATCTAATTAGCACTTCATATGTAGTGATGGGAGTTATCGTTGGAAAAATTTTTGTTATACACACACAGACACACGCACATACAAACATTATCGTAAAACTTATAAAATCGTATTCTAGGAACCCTAAAACGTACTTATTTATTAAAAACTCACCACCGAATTTTTTGACCAAAGACAGTACCTTCCTTACCTAAAGTTGACGGAAGGTAAATAACGGTAATTTTATATCCCTGTGCATAGGTCACTTGAGTTACACGAAAATGTATTTTTACCTCCCGCTACCTTTGGTAAGGGAGGTATAGGGATCGTGCCAAAAATCACATATCGAGATTTTAGTAAATGACCACGTTTTAAGGTCCCTAGAATCCAATTTTAACATTTTCACGATGATGTCTGTATGTGTGTATGTGTGTGTGTATGTGTGTGTGTATGTATGTGTGTGTGTATGTATGTGTGTGTGTATGTGTATGGATTTTGTCTTCACTCTAACTCAAATACTATCATTCAGAAAATTCTGAAACCTTGTATTTATACCCTATTCTAATATGAAAAGAAGCCATTAGATTTTGGTGTAAATGGGATAACCGGAAATGGCACTTTACCTGAAGCTCATAATGGTTTTTCTTCAAAAAATACCATTAAATGCCATTTTTTCGCATTTTATGTCTTATGAAAATTAAAGATTATTGAATTTTCTACAGGAATACATAAATACTTTTTCTATATATTTTACAGATAAATTTAAAAATAATTTATTTTATTAGTCGCGAAGCCTAAGATAAACACAATAATTCCTTTGTTATACAGTTCATATTTCAAATGAATGTAACTGACAGTAAATGTCACTGTCAGAAAACTAATCACTTCAAATTAATAATAGTGACATTTTAAAAAGATAATAGTAAAAAATCTGATGTGGCCAACACAAAACCTCCCGCTATTGAATTTTTATTAATTTAAATATATACTTACGTACCGCTGCAAACTGTTCCATTGCAGAAAACTATTGCTTTATTTACTATTTTCTTTTTAAAATGTCACTATTATTAATTTGAAGTGATTAGTTTTTTGACAGTGACATTAACTGTCAGTTACATTCATTTGAAATATGAACTGTGTAACAAACGAATTATTGTGTTTCTCTTAGGCTTCGCGACTAATAAAAAAATTATTTTTAAATTTATGTGTAAAACATATAGAAAAAGTATTAATGCATTTCTGTACAAAATTCAATAATCTTTAATTTTCATAAGAAATAAAATGCGAAAAAATGGCATTTAATGGTATTTTTTGAAGAAAAACCATTAAGAGCTTCAGGTAAAGTGCCATTTCCGGTTATCCGATTTACACCAAAATCTAATGGCTTCTATTCATATTAGAATGGGATGGAAATACAAGGTTTCAGAATTTTCTGAATGATAGTATTTGAGTTAGAGTGAAGACAAAATCCCTACAGTGACATTTTAAATAGAAAATAGTAAATAAAGCAATAGTTTTCTGCAATGGAACAGTTTGCAGCGTTAGTAAATACGTAAGTATGTATTTAAATTAATAAAAATTCAATAGCAGGAGGTTTTGTGTTGGCCACATCAGATTTTTTTAAATAATATCAAGTATGAAATAATGCTGTTTTTTTGTTCAAGTTTAAGTTTTTTAACACTGTGAATTTCATTTATGATTTCAAAGTTGTTTGACAAAGCAGAAAGTAACAACTTTGAGAAGAATTTTTTTATTGTTTTCTTATGCGTAATTTAAAGATTTTGATCTTAAAAATGCAGTTTTTTTCTATAAAATTTTTGTAACATATCTTTTCTCTGGATTTAATTGGGGGCAATGCCTTTTATAATAAAATTATATAATAAAAACAACATGATAAATCGTTTGTTATTACGATCTAAAATTAAAATTTGTTTTCCTAGTGAAACAAGATTCTCTTGAAATATAATAATATGTAAACCGAGATGTAAACATTGTGCATTTTCCAGAATGTCAATATATCATCTCATTAGTCAAGGTTTTTTGCTATACTAAAAAAGTGTTAGGTAATAAAATTATGATGACGGCAGTCTTAATTAGTATAAAGTGCAGACAAAATAATGACATTATCTCATTTGTTCTCGTTCAGACAGAATGCTGATTTAATCAACATGTTCAGTTGACAATTACCAATTATTAGTCTAATTTTTTTAATTTCCTTTAAATTCTTTCTGATTGGAATTTACAATGTCCAAAATAAATGGATCATTATATAGGATGTTTCCTTTAAATCAACCAGTGCTTTTTTGGGCGAATTAATGACTAGAGAAAAATATTATGTACAAAAAATGATCAAGAATGAGGGACTAATTTGTCAGTAATAACAAACCGAATTTTCAACCAGTGGTTCTCAAGCGACAGAACAAAATTATATTTTTTGAAATAGTACCCTATATAAATTTTTAGTTCATTAATGCCTCGATTATGGTCATGCATTATAGCTCTATAGCGCTTTAACACTTTAAAATTTAAGAATTAAAGTTGAAAACAATTATGGACATAACTTTAAATATTTACGCTTTAACTCTTTAGAATTTAAGAGTTAAAGTTTGAAAACAATTATGGTCATGACTTTAAATATTTTGTTACTAAATATTTCTATAAATTTTACAGTGAGAAAAACCTCGCTTTAAAATTTAATTAAATTTTTTGTAATCAAAAATCCAAGCGAAATATGGACATTATTCCAATTTTTGTGGTTTTATTGTTCAATGAAGATGATGAAGGGTAAAAAATACATATTCTTATAATCGTGCAAGTTAGATTAAATTTTTTTTCTTATGTAGGAATGAAATGAGAATTGAAAGAAGAATATTAAGGGATACTACGAATCCTTTCGAATTTCCCGAAAATAAATTTATTAAAGACTTTCGTTTAAACAAAGTTATAATTTAAATTCATAGCTAATTTAATTCTTTCCATTTCTTTTCAATTTAATCGGGAGCATGAATGGTGATTAGGAGATGACTAGCAGTGTTTTAGCGCTGTCAATCGTTTATGGATTATTTTAAAGAAAAATACTTCAAATAAAAGATACGGACAATTAATTTTTCTATAACTGCTATTTGAAGTATTTTTTTCTAAAATAATCCATAAACGACTGACAGCGTTAAAATACTGCTAGTCATTTCCTAACTAATCTTCTTCATGTTACCACCCAGTATCACTTTCCGTAGCTCTTATAACTCTTCACATTGTTCAGTAGATGTATTGGCATGCTTTACACGTTTTTTTTTATTATTATTTAAACTAGTACATTAACGTGAATACGTGATATATTTTATTTACGATGAAATACGGTGAAAATTTTCCATATTTTGATGTGATATGTTTTATTTTCTAACCTATATGTCACTATAACAGCAACATAACATAAATGAAGTTAGCTGCTCTATAAAATGACATTTCGAATTTAAGAAATTAAATTTAAATGACCGTAATCAGAATTCGTTAAATTATTTAAGAATCTCTTTAAGACAACTCTTTAAGCTTAAATTCTATAATTCTTAAAGAGAAGATCATAATCGGGGTATAAATCTAGATTTTTTTTCTGATTCCAGATATATAAATATTGTATAGGGTTGTATAACAATTATTTTGAGAAATATGGTATTAAAAATTAGATATAATGTTACAATATTAAAAAAAGCTATGGCATAGCATAGAACACAGTATTGATACGACTGTTACATTAGTAGTAAAGCCATTTTTATCATATTATTTCTAACTTTTAATATCATGTTAATACCATGTTTTTTCAAAATAATTTGAACTATATGCTTACGATTGATGACTTGAGGAACATGTCGTAGAAACTGACTTTATGTATATTACTGTTTTTCGAAATAATTGAATATAAAATAAGCGAGTTCTAGTTAGAATAATCCATTTTATATGAAATGCTAGAAGTTTAATCAAATAAAAGCTTAGTATTCCATAAAAAATGTATGTAAATAAACCGTATTTAAGTTTCCGATTTACTTCAGAATCTACGGTACATATAAATTTTAGATAAAAATAATTGTTTACTGTTTATCAATAACCTGATTTTATTAAAACTCATGTAACATTGATTCTTATATTCTTGCCTCGATTATTTTATATGGAAGTATTTTTACCTATCTTTAAGAATACTTTTTATTAAGCATATAAAAATGTTCGCGAAAAACACTTATTATTTGTGCAGCATACCATTAAAAAAATGATATTAGTCATCTTTTATAACGGGATCCTCTTATCATAGTTACAAACTGGAACATAGATCATTTATATTAAAACTAAACTTTTAAAAATATGATTGACAATCAAAGTTTTAAAAAAAGTTATTAGTTTTTAAAATACTCTAATTTTTAAATGCCCATAACTTCGTCTTAAAATCTATGTAGCTTACACATCTACTTTTTAAAATTCTGAATCTATTTTCAAATAATTAAATACAGAAAATAAAAAAGACAACAAAAGTGAATCAAATAATACTCGCACTTGTGTGAATTTATGTTGCCACGCCAGATAGAAATCACTTGAGTTTGTATAAAAATGAAAGATATGTTGAATGATATAGGTTGCCACTACCAATCTAAATAATCTTCTCAATAAGAAAGTTAGCATTGGTGGCCCACTTTTTTGTAGACTCCGGTATATATTTTAGATTCATTGCTGATTTTTTTTTATAAAATTAGAATAGGACTGTTGCAAAAAATTTTATATGACTTTTAAGTACTAAATTTTAAAAGATATTGTTCTTTAAAGAGCCTCAAATTTGAAAATATCACGAATATCCATTAGATAGTTTATAAATAAATTTTGAAATTTGTGTAATACTTTTATTTATATAAATAACGTTTATGCACGGACGTATCATAATTTGACAATTATACACGAATTTCTTTGACATTATTTTATAGCCCGCCGAGCTATAATGAAACGTCAAACCAAATTATAACCCACAATATAAACAATTTAAACAGGCAACATGAAAAGTTTATATTACAAATCGAAATTTTTTATGTTCTTTAATGAAAAATGATAATTAATTTTGTGATATTTATATGGAAAGCACGGAGATCCACAAAATAAAACTCAATTGACATATTGAGCACCACGAGCGTAACTTGGTTTAATGGCGTTTGACGTGTTTTTATCCCTCGGCTTACGCCTCGGGCTCAAAATCCCGCCGCAGGCCATAAAAGCCTCCTTACGCTCTTAATACATAAATAACTAAAACTGTTCTCCTATTGGTAACGAATGACGTGTGTATGTACTGCGACGTCACAGGAGTGGGGGGTTGTTTTCATGACTATTTCTGAGCTTTTTATTTAATTATTTACCAAAGTAACAGTAAATTACTTTTTAAAAATGTGAAACCAGCTCATTAAAACATAAGTTACAAATACGCTTAATTCGGCTCAATTTTATTGTTATTTTTGTTTATTTACTGTGTTAATATTTCATTAAGGCTGTGTTTACAAATTTTAACTTCCAGTAGTACTTTTACTTAAAATTTTCTTAAATATTGGAAGAAGCTTTCAGAACTCATATTTTATAAATAAAGCTATATTTGGATTTAAGTTCTGTAAATTTTTATTATAATACGATAATACGACAGAATTGAAACCCAAATATTGTTTTATTTATAAAAATTTCTTATCGATAATTTCACCAGCGAAACCGCATTTAAACTTTAGCAAAACCGTCTTATTGATCGCTTTAGTGTAATTTAGAGCACGTTGCCAAAAACCGTGTAGTAGTGCGGTCCCTCCTACATCCATTGTGACATTCCAGACTTCATTACTGGGTTCTGTCAGGGGTTATAGGTCAATTGTATTCTTCAACGTTCCTTTACCTCCCTAAATGCTTTCGACTCCGTAGTCTGTAAAGATTGATAGCCGACAGAACCCAGAGATTGTACGCTGTGAATGAAATTAGTGCAGTGGTTCATTTATTTAAAATATTCTCTGAAGTCAAGAGAGTATTGATTTTAATTTTTAATTTTAGACACGTTGAAAAGGAGTTTAAAAGCCTGCAATTAACCCAAGGCTATCAATTTCGGTAACGTAATTGTCTTCTTCCTCTGACGCAGTATTTGCGAAAATCGCATTTATACTTTAAGTGTTAATGCATGGAATTTAATAGTTCTAACTATGCTGTTTTCTTTTATCTCATAGAAGTTAATTGAAAAGTCGTGTTTACGCTGTAAAACTACTAAAACATTATTGGGTTTTTAGAATTTTATTTTAAGTATGTTCAAAGTAGTTCTTCCACTTCTAAATAGCTCCCAATCTTCTTTTGGAATGCTTTCAAACTACTTTTTGGGAGACTTAAAACTGTCGAATTTGTTTTTGGTAACCTAAAATTGGCAATGCTCTCAAACCAATTACCAGGGGGACTTAAAAATTGTCAAAGCTCTCAGATTATAAAACATGATTCAAAATTGTCATAAGTTCTAACCGAGTTCTAACTTAACTTTTGCAATTTAATTTCAAATGACATCATAGTTATTTATGTAACAAGTGTTTAAAATAATACTTTTTTTGGGTCGAATGCGGAAATTAGCACGAGATAAAAATAATTATTTACATTCGAGTGCGTGTAAGTTGTATTTTACAGCGCGACAGCTTTGTTTAAGGCACGAGCCCTTAAGGCGAGTGCCTTATTAGCTGGAGCGCTGTAAAATACTTCACGCACGAGAATTGTATCAAATTTTTTGGCCGATGATAATGAAAATCACTTTTTTTAATGAGATAATTATACTTCTTAAAAGGGTTAGTTTAAAATACTGGGGTTAAGTCAATTTCCAAATTTGATTTTACTTACCTTCATTAGAGTACTTCTTCTAGCGAAAATTTATTTGTAATAATAGACGTTGTTTATGACTGATGATATATTTATTTGCTCATGTTTTCTTCGTAATAAATAATAGGTAGGTATCGAAATTTGACATTTCAGCAATTTTCGCCTCGCGTATTTGACAGGTATATCGATCGGTGACTATGTCGGTAACGGCGGATTTTTACAATAATGACAGCTGTCGCTGCCGTGATTTTGGTTTATATAAATTAATTTTAAATATAGGAAATATTAAAGTAAAAAAATAACTTATGTAGGTAGTACTTTTTTACATGAACTTTATTATAGTAAAGATGATTTCTTTTCTAAATGCCCATAAACGTCCAGTGTATTTTGATTATTTTACCGCATAGTTAGACAAGTTACAACACAGTAAGCGTAAAATGTAGGTTACACTTGCTGTGTATACAATTGTAAAGTTCCCATTACACTTCAGGAGGGCAAAAATACTATTTACACACGAGTTGCAGACAATATTTTTTCTAGAGTCCGAAATATTAATGCTATTTTTAATAATACTGACTGTGAGTGTACAGGCATTTTCAAATATTGTTAGTGTTTGTTGACAAATAAATTAACCAAATGTTCACGTGGCCTAGCAACGTATTTACTTTTCACGAACTTTTGAAAAGTGACACTTTACACATTGTAAAGAGAGCGTAAATATGTACTTTACGCACGGTTGTAGCAAATAGATATTTATACACCAAGTGAGTTAGGATAATGTTTATTCATGAAAAGAAAGTGTAAGCCACGAGCCCGTAGGGCGAGTGGGTTAAATTCTTTGAGTGAATAAACATTCTTAACTCATTGGTGTATAAATATCTAAAATTAAAATTTATATGCAATACTTATTTCTTCAAAATCCTTTGCCTTGGAAAACCTTTAGTAACTTGTGTAACATTTATTTATAAATTATAGACAAGCTTTATTTGTCTGATAAAGCTGTGGTGAAAGTGTTATTTTCGTGCCTGATGTTATTTTAAATGCATTATTTGTTGCAGAGTTAGTAAAATTCTGTGAGAGATTCACTAGCAAATAAACAGTTACTTCTAGTTGTTGCTATGGAGTTAATAATATTAATAATGTAAGGTCTAAATTTTGTTTTCCTCGGCCAATCGGATTTTCTTATTTTTTAATAATTCTAACTAACCTCTAAACCAGTGGGTCCCAACATACGACCCGCTATAATTTTTGAACGGATCTTGATTACTATTAGTGCACTTTTTTGCAAGTTTTGCTTAATATTCAAAAACTACAATTATTTAAAAATCAACGTTATTCTTGTTATTGTGTGATGTTAGCATTAGATTATTTGATTTTCCGAGTTGATTGCAATGGCAATCAAAAGGTTGTTGTATGGATGAAAAAAAAACTACCCGTATTATTTCGATACAGTCAATGAACTGGGTATAATTTTAATTCATACACATGCAGTGGAAAACGGGAGCTCCAATATAGATTGTCAATAAATAGATGATCGATCTATTAAGAGGCGATTGTACACATGAAAAAGAATTTCCATGCTGTAATAATTTGTAGAAAACTTTATTGGAGATGGAGACCATGTTCAAAATATATTCTTGTAGGAAAATATTGCGGGTCAATTTATTGATTTTAAAAATAATGGACAAATATTCTAGCTTTTTTACCTCACTAAGAGAGGTATTGGATTCATGCTAAAATTCGCATATCCAGATATTATTGAATAAGCACGATTTAAGATCCCTAGAATCCGATTATAACATTTTTAAAATGATGTGTGTGTGTTTGTGTATGTGTGTCTGGATGTTGTAGTCACGATTCCTCAAAAACTATAAGACTTAAAAAATATTTAACTGCAGTTTCCTCAATCTGACATTCCTGGGAAGAGCTGAAAAGATTTTGGTAACAATTGACCAACCGGAAGTAGTAGTTTCTTAGAAAAATTCTTCTAAATATAATTTTTTGGAAGGTTTTTTTTATTAAATATTGAAGAACATAAAATTCTCCATCTAATACACTTAAATTTTTTTTTATATCTTGTATAGATTTAGAGATAAAGACATTATAATTTATAGAGTGAACTAATCGCAGAGGCTACGGCACATAATTTGTAAATGACACATGTCAGTGTCAAAAATCAACAGTTTTAGTGACATTCTGATAGCTTTTACTGGGAAGTATATTTAATTTTTCTTATTGTTTTCTTAATTAAATATTTGAAATTGTAGGTAAAATTGTGGTAAAATGCATATATCCATCAGAAATACCGCCAATCTGGTTAATGAATTGGAACAATCTCTGATATTTAGAAACTTCCTCATACAATGAAAAATAGATATAAGATATAATTAGAATTATATGTGTGCAGAAGACATGTTAAATATAATAAAAAAACAATATTTGGGTAATGCTCTATAATATTTTGTTATAAAACGACGGTTCGAAAGCGAAGTGCAATACAATACTTATATAGCCTAATATGGAAATGGTGAGAGGTCTTGTGCTGGCCACAACAGATTTTTAAAATCCTTTTGAGGTTGTGATCAACGATATTAACGAGAATTTATAATTAGAACTTCTTGATCTTGAAGCTAGTGATGTGTTGAAGTTACTACGTATTTAAAAATGTAAATATGATTTATTTCTGTGCTTTAATGAAAGAATCTGAATAAATAAAGAGATGTGATAATGTAAATATCTTTTTCTTATCAGGGAAATTTTGAATTTACTTCGTAGACTAAAACTAGACGAAATCTGAGCATTCCTTGTTGAAATTGGCGAGTGTCCTGTGTTATTTTTAACGATCCTGTCATAGTAAAAATAAAATGAAAATATTTAGACGTTAACGAGTATCAAAAGCAGACTACATAAATTTTATTACAATGCTTAATGACATTTTATTGTCTTGTTATTATTTAAATTAAAACATGAGATGCGTAATGTCTATAAATAACTATTTCTCTTCTACAACATATTTGTTTTCCCGTGAATAAAATTGAAATATGGAAATCCTTTTTTGCATATATAATATTCATATTTAAACAAGCATTTATTCATATACATATCTTATGAATTAATTAAATTTATTAATAACACGGTAATTATGTGGAACAGCGAACACATACATGTAAATTTGTAGTATTTATTCCATTAAGAATGCATTAAATTCGTTTAATTTTTTTTTCTGTATCCGTTATGAATAGTAGGTACATATTATTTCATTCAGTTGACTGTGTAAAATCACCTGTTTCATTGCATGTAAATAAAGTACGTAAGTTACAGTGCGAAACGAGTTCATTTGGTGTCGTTTTTCACTCTTTTACAGTCATTGCCATAAGTTACAACTATTTTTTTTTTTTCAATAATTTTCAACTTCGGTGAATACTACCTAGTAAAAACGCAGTTGTGACTAGTACAATACCTCTCGCCATTTCCATTTTATGTTATATGAGTAGCGAGTAGGTATTGTATTCCACTTCGCCGTCGAACCGTCGTTTTATAACAAAAATTAAAAAAAAAACAGAACTTTACCCAAATATTGTTTTTTTATTGTATTTAACATGTCTTCTGCACACCTATAATTCTAAATATATGTATTTTTCATTGTATGAGAAAGTTCCTAAATGTCAGATTTCTCCAATTCATTAACAAAATAGGCGGTATTTCTTATGGATATATATGCATTTTACCTATAATTTTAAATATTTAATTAATGAACCAATAAGAAAGATTAAATGTATTTCCCAGAAAAAGCTTTCAGAATGTCACTAAAACTGTTGATTTTTGACACTGACATCTGTCATTTACAAACTATGTTATAAACATTTGAATTTGTCAACTGGTTTCCTTGGTGCCTTAGCCTCTGCGATGTATTACATTAAATTATTTATGTTCTTCAATATTTGTAATAACAAAAATTTCCAAAAAATAATATTTAGAAGACTTTTTCTAAGAAACTACTACTTCCGATTATCTAGTTGGTACCAAAATTTTTTCGACTCAATTTTTTGTGGAGTTATATCGTATCATAACAAATAATGTCAAACTCTTTATGAAATTAATATTATATACATATCTTATATCCGGTGTAGGATTTACGCAACGACTGCAGAAAGTAGGACTTTTTTGAATGTCACATGCCAATTTTTTGTGTTATTAATATTAGAGTAATAAATTAACAAAAACAGTAACAAGAGTATGTCGATTTTTTTGCACTAGTACAGTAGTGTAAATAAATGCATCACTTTTTTTTGCAAAATAACTACATAAATTCATTTATTAAACTTTACTCGAAAAAAATATGTATTGTACATATATCATCCCAACTTTTAAAGTTCATCAGAAACTTGTCTATTTCCATAAAAAATGACATCATTATAGGAAAAAAAAATCCTGTTGAATAGTAAAATAAGTGCATTTAAATTTTTATAGATACTTCACATAGCTTTTAAATCTTAAAATGGTTACAAAGTGATGGAAAAATTTAACGATTGTTTTTCAGTTTGGTTTCGTAATAGCCGAGACAGACGACGAATGTTAATGATAATTAAACGCTAATTCTTAATTAAACATTTCGTATGTCATAATACAATTACATTAATGATCATTATAAACGTAATTTAAATTCTAATGATTTTTAAGTCACAATGATCTTTTGAAAACATGATCGTAAGTACTCGGCAATAATCGCCACACTGATAGGTGTTGGACAGAGTGAATTAAGCAGTGTATTTTTGTTTAACTGTATATTTTTAGAATTAAATACACTTATGACAATATTATTTTTATTGTTTACAAAATATTATTATATTGTTTCTATGACTACTAACATATGAGTAACATTTTTTAAATTATAGCGAAAAATACAATAACAATTATTAATAAATAAATTAGCATTTATTTCAACAATAGGTACTGTCAAAATCTCGCCATGAATTTAAATTATAATTGTAACCTGAATATGTCACAAACACAAATTATAAATTAACTGTGTTCTAAATTTGATGGCTTAATTAAACCAAATAAATTTATTATATTTAAATTCAACAAAAAAAGGTTTTAACAATGAAGTGAAAAAAAAAACAGGAAAATTGTAAAAATAGTCAGCGCATGTGCACCAATTTATATTTATAAAATCGTCCGTCAGGTATTTCAATAATTAAGAATTAAGATAAATTACAAATTATATTAATGATTATATTAATATTTGTTGTCTATCTCGGCTATAACTGTAGTAACAAAAAATAGTAAATTTTTGTTCTTGTTTTATGCTCTATTTTAAAAGGAATAAACTATACATCTATACTCGTAAGTTGTAAGAGCACTGTAGTAGGAATTGAGGTCTAGTTAATAGGGAAGTAATTAGATGGAAGTAACCTTATCTCTTATATCATTAATAATTTAATAAATATCCTGGGTGATTCACTTTTTAAGTTAAATATGTCTCTAATTCATGTTGACAAATTTAATTTATAATTTCATTCTCTTTTTCGAAAAAAATTTATTTGAAACAATATTTTCTACTCTATTGTGTGACGGTAGCATTAGAATATCTGATTTTCTGAGTTGATTGTAATGGCAATCAAAAGGTTGTTGTATGAATGAAAGAAAAAGAAAAACTACCCCTATTATTACGATTCAGTTATTGAACTGAGTATAATTTCCATCCATGCAGAGGAAAAAGGGGAGCTCCAGTATAGATTGTCAGTAAATATATGACCGCTCTATTAATAGACGATTGTACACATTAAAAAGAATAAGAAATCTGATGTGGCGAACACAACACCTCCCGCTATTTAACTCTTTATTAATTTAAGTGCATACCTACATGTAGGCTGATTTTTTTCAAGGTGTGCATAGGAGATTAACATAGGAAATGAGATTTTTGCAAACTGTTACCCCCCGTTTGAACTTACGGCGATGGTTGTTGTGTCAATACAAAGATAAAAAATTTCCCCATCCGAAAATACCAAAGACGTAGAAATTATCCATATTTTAGGCCCATAAATTAATTTTAAAATGTATTCATTTTACTACCGTGAGTATTTTTTAACGTGAAACATTGGGTGTGTCATATCCATGGTTACGACATTTGATTGACAGCAATGTATTTGCGTGTTCCATTTAAAATGAAACATAGGGAACGAATTTGACAGAAGTATTATATTTAAATATTGTAAGAAATTTGACTCAGAAAACCACTCGAGAGCACTAAACATATTTCGGGCACAAGGTGCACACAATATTTTTTCTAAAACTACATTTAATTTTTAGAAAACATGTATAATTATTTAAACACAATTAACCTCTAATGACATCTTGTCAATGTGACATTTGATTGACAGCAATGTATTTGTCTGATGCCCGGTTTCACCATTGACGAATAAATAATTTATTCATCAGTTAAGCTATTCGTCGAATAAAATAGCATATTTTTGTTCCACCAACGTCAGTTAGCAGTTATTCGACGAATAAATCGTCAGTTAAATTATCTGGAGATTTTTGCCCAGTTAAATATTTATTCATCGAATAGTTTGACATTTGACATTTTTATTGTGCGTGTTTTAATATAATTGTTCAGTGGCGATCAGAAGAATATTTACAAACGGTACCAATCTAAAACGGATAATAGATAAATATGAAAAATGCAGTTATCTTTAGTTGTTATTTATATTTCCGTCAATATTAGAATATCATCTTCATCATTGTTGACATCTTCTGATGAAGAAATTGTTATTCAGGCGAAAAAGGAATGATCCCTATAATCACATGATCATAATTTATAATCAATTTGACGAAGTAGATTTTCGCATGCGATTCTGATTATCAAAACAATGCGTTTAAGAAATTCTGATTCAGCATCATCTGGAGCCAATAAATGAAAGAAATATGCCAGTTTTTTTATGAAGGATATTTTTTTTGTGCAAATATATTCCATTCTTTATTATTTTCTTGTGACAACACATCGTCAGTTTTCTTATTTTCTATAATATACAAATATTCTTCCACTACAATTTTTAAACATTTTTTTTCTTCGTGAAGGAATTTTTTACTTCTTTCCCTCTTCTTATTTATATTTTCACTCATTTTCATTTGATTTCAATGACATAAATGAAAAAATTATTTTCGTTGACAGCGAACATGACAGTTTTGTCAGGGAGATGAACTTGTTAACTGTATACTCAATGCAAAATAATGGAAATAAAAATAATATTCCGTGAATAACTATCTATTCAACGATTTTGGTTGGTGAAACGAAACTTTGACTAACCGATGAATAAAATTTATTCGTCAGATAACTATTTGTAAATTTATTCGGCAATGGTGAAACCGGGCATAAATAGATTAATTGACATTGTCAAGAGACATTACTTTTGAGTTATGTCAATTAACCTATTCTGACAGATAAAATGTCAAGCACTTGTTTATCTTTTTGTTCAAATTTGGCAAGGCTACTGCTATTAATAGGAAAGGCAAATGCAAAAGACTTTTATCAAGAATACATTTTTTTGTATAATAAAAAATAAAAAAGTTTTTCCTCTTTGGAACTCGATCCATGGACATGCTGTATATTTTGACCCGAAATCCAGGTATCGATTGGTGTCAAATTTAAAGCCCTATCTCACCTTTTTAGTCGGGGAATAAAATTTACTTTCTGAAACTGAGTATACGCTATATCCGTAAAAAAGTACTTCAGAGAACATTTTTATGTGAATTTTTTATACCTTTTGAAGTTTAGAATCGATTCTTAAAAAATAGAGGCCATCTTTTATGAAGGAAGAAGGGTCTGTCTATAAATGGCGCTCAATGGTCATTCAGTACTATTTAAGAAATATGACGCGATGATAACTGGATACGAAAGTATGAAAAATTTAATTAATTAACTGCCAATTTTTAAAAATGTTCTGTAATTTTTGTGGATTTTGTCTGCTACAAAGATATTGTTTTTTTTGTTTTAGTTATGTACCTCAGAAAGTGACAGATTATTTTTTCATTTTATTGATACCATAATTTACGTTAGATAATGTTGATAATTTTGTTTGATAGTTTTTTTTTTTTTTTTTTTGTTTTCGTAAATAATTAAGAAGTTTAGACAATTTCAAAGTCCGGGCGGAATCCTGACAAGAGCATAAAAATCCGGAAAAAT
Source organism: Ophonus ardosiacus (assembly GCA_943142095.1). Taxonomy (NCBI): domain Eukaryota; kingdom Metazoa; phylum Arthropoda; class Insecta; order Coleoptera; family Carabidae; genus Ophonus; species Ophonus ardosiacus. The sequence goes on along the minus strand of OW964826.1, from coordinate 50,084,500 downwards.
CCGGACATTTGGTATCTCTAGACTGTAGAGCCTATAACATTTATTTGACGTATTATTTTCTAAAATCCACGTTAAACTCATATGGCCTGCTTTTCCTATTACGCCCCGTATATTCTTTTCATATTCATTTCAAAAGTATTTTTTAACGTGAAACATTGTGTTTGTCTTATCCATGATTACGACTGGACATTTGATTGACAGCAATGTATTTGCCTGTCCCATTTAAAATGAAACATAGGGAACGAATTTGACAGAAGTATTATATTTAAATATTGTAAGAAATTTAACCTAGTCAGAAAATCCCTCGAGAGCACTAAACATATTTCGGGCACATGGTGCACACAATATTTTTTCTACAAATAAATTTAATTTTTAGAAAACAAGTATAATTATTTAAACAAAATTAACCTCTAATGACATCTTGTCAATATGACAGATAACCGTTGAATTTTCCTATAAGTTACGACTTAACATTTGATTGACAGCAATATATTTGCCTGTCTCATTTAAAATGAAACATAGGGTATGAATTTGACGAAAGTATAATATTTAAATATTGGAAGAAATTTAGCCGAGACAGAAAATCACTCGGGCACAAGGTGCACACAATATTTTTTCTACAACTAAATTTAATTTAGAAAGCAGGTATAATTATTTAAACAAAAATAACCTCTAGTGACGTCTTGTCAAATGTCAAATTCGATCCCTATGTTTCATTTTAAAAATGGGACAGGAAAATACATTGCTGTCAATCAAATGTCTAGTCGTAACTATGGATATGACAAATCCAATGTCTCACGTTAAAAATACTCACGGTATATTTAAATCAAATATTGAAAATATTTGTTCAAAATTTTTATGAAATTCCTTTAAGCAGTCTGAACGTGATTGTGGAACAGACAAACAGTAATCATTTCTCTTTATTAATACAATTTTTATTAATCATAAACTGCAATGTGTTTGTTACAATTTTAAAATGAATAGCGTTGATGAATAATAAATTAACCTCAAGTCCTTGATCTGTGGATTCCTAATTTAATTCCTGCTACAATTGAAACAATCTCGTCCTTGAATTAAATATAGAAAGATCCACTCCACGTCCACACAACAATGATGTATGTATGACGTAAACCGTTAGTAATAGTGGTAATTGCTAATATCCGTATGTAGGACGGCGTCGACCCATTTCCAGCGTAGTGTCCTAATTAAAGGCCAGAGATCGCATGCGTTCACGCCTCCACCTGTCGATGATGAGGCTATGAGGCCCGAGGCCGCTCCCCATGCCTTGTTAGTTCCTGTCTGTTACGTCAGTCAACCAAGGAACTATCCACCTCCTGTTTTGCATGCTTGACAACTTTGCTAAGCGACGTGATTAGCTCGAAACGGCTTCATTGTATTGAAGACACTTGTTTCCAAATACTTATTCATGCTACACTATTTTATATACTAACGGATTTTCTAGTTTGAGAAGGTGCCTCAAGCTACTGAATCTTTAATAAGTAAAGATGAAACGATTTGTACATATTATCTCTAACGGGTGTTTACTTGAAATCCGTTATATAGGGAATGAATTTTTACCTCCCGCTACCCTTGGTAAGGGAGGTATAGGGATCGTGCTAAAAATCACTTATCGAGATTTTAGTAAATGACCACGTTTTAAGGTCCCTAGAATCCAAATTTAACATTTTCACAATGATGTCTGTATGTGTGTATGTGTGTGTGTGTGTATGTGTGTGTGTATGTATGTATGTGTGTGTGTGTGTATGTGTAGGGATTTTGTCTTCGCTCTAACTCAAATACTATCATTCAAAAAATTATGAAACCTTGTATTTATACCCTATTCTAATATGAAAAGAAGCCATTAGATTTTGGTGGAAATCGGATAACCGGAAATGGCACTTTACCTGAAGCTCATAATGGTTTTTCTTCAAAAAATACCATTAAATGCCATTTTTTCGCATTTTATTTCTTATGAAAATTAAAGATTATTGAATTTTGTACAGAAATGCATTAATACTTTTTCTATATGTTTTACAGATAAATTTAAAAATAATTTTTTTTATTAGTCGCGAAGCCTAAGACAAACACAATAATTCGTTTGTTACACAGTTCATATTTCAAATGAATGTAACTGGCAGTAAATGTCACTGTCAAAAAACTAATCACTTCAAATTAATAATAGTGACATTTTAAAAAGAAAATAGTAAATAAATCAATAGTTTTATGCAGTGGAACAGTTTGCAGCGTTAGTAAATACGTAAGTATGTATTTAAATTAATAAAAATGGATAGGGATATGTGTGGAAGGATGATTGTTGCGTAACTATTATTGTGGTCCAGATGCGGTTATTCGCTACCGAAAATCAGTCACTTTAATATGTTCTTATGTATGAATGCTATGATGATTGTGGACAAGGCGAAAGAAGAATGTTGTTAAAGAGTGAAGTGAGTTAGCTGAGCTCTTACTCTTATCCCTTTTCTTATTGTTACTATTGTTTCCGGGTTTTTGCTAACCCACTAAGTGGGAAACGCGTGATTTTATGTATGTATGTAAAAATTAAATAGCGGGAGGTTTTGTGTTGGCCACATCAGATTTTTTTTTTATTATTATTTTGCTGTAGTTAGTTACCTATTGATTTTAGACGAAAATGTTTCAAATAAAGGTTCTAGATAAGAAATTCTACATCTAAATCACTAATCAGATTTTATTTTGTAAGCTGTATAATCGAATTTGATATTGTATGCAGGCTGTTTCAAGAAAATTTAAAACAAAAATTAAGGGCATATAGTACTGACAAAAATGAGTCTGAGCTTCAACTGTTTCCGAGATAAATGAAAAATCGAAGAAAAACTGACAATAATAATAATCGAACAAAATTTTGTCTATGTCAGTAAATAGACTATAAAAAATCTGATGTGGCCAAAACAAAACCTCCCGCTATTTAATTTGCTTCAAACTATATTATGTTCCATTGCATATAACCATTGCTTTATTTACGATTTTCTTTATTATTTAATATGTCACTATTATTAATTTGAAATGAGTTTTAAATTTATCTGTAAAATATATAGAAAAAGTATTAATGTATACCTGTATAAAATTCACTAATCTATAATTTTCATAATGACAAAATGCGAAAAAATGGCATTTAATGGTATTTTTTGAAGAAAAACCATTATGAGCTTGAAGTAAAGTGCCATTTCCGTTTATCCGATTTACACCAAAATGGCTTCTTTTCGTATTATTATAGGGCAGAAATACAAGGTTTCAGAATTTTCTGAATGATAATATTTGAGTTAGAGCGAAGACAAAATTCATACACATACACACACACACACACACATACACACATACAGACATCATCGTGAAAATGTTAAAAATGGATGGGACCTTAAAACGTGGTCATTTACTAAAATCTCGATATATGATTTTTAGCACGATCCCTATAACTCCCTTTTTGGCCAAGGTCACCACAACATTTAACTTATTACAATCATTTCATTAAAAAAAAAGCACAGCTAAAATGACCTCAGAAAGGTAAACAAAAAGTCTTATTTAATTAAAGTCGTAACTCTTATAGTTTTCAAGATAGCAGAAGTAAACCCCGTAAAAACTCATTTTTACTGCCTCATATCTCGGAAACTATTGGATATCGGACCCATGTTGATTAAGCTTTTTTTTTACTCAATTTCGTCAGTACTATACACCCTGTATATCTTGCTCATTTGTAGTAAAATTCACATAAAATTACAAATATATACCTACGTAATGTTTGAACTGTCAGAAAGATTTATTTGAAATTGTGACTAAAGTGCATAAAGAAATTGTCATTAAAAGTTCAGAAATCTGCACTAAAGTAATCCATTGTACGACGATTTCAAGCAAATGCAATGTTGCCAACCTTATAATAATTATTGTATATATGTATAATGGGTATGGGGTCACGTAGCCGCATGCCTGAGTGTCTGGTCGCGAACCTGGGGGAACCGGGTTCGATCCCGACAGACGCCAATATTTCCAATTTTAAATGGCACAAAAGTGACCCCTGTGGTGCACTCTCCACACCAGCTATGAGTGCCCGTAAGGTGACGTCTGGTAAGCGCCCACACGGTAAAATATATCGTCATCATTACCGATGTCTACATGTGTTGTAGATACTGGCACACCCAGAAATATTCCTTTCATTTTCATAATTTTTCGATTTCAAATAAAATTGACCTCGACACTCAAATTCCTTTTTACCACTCATACGGTTTATTTCGGCCCTAAGGATCTCGGCAAATAAATTCCACATTCGTGATAAAAATTAAACTTAGTCCCTTGATACATAAATAACTGTTTATTAAATAAATAACGATTAGATTTTTGGTGCTACATATCCAAATCGTACCTAATTAAATTATGTCCGACCCAGTTACTTTCTATTAATTAATCCCCTGTCGGTTTTAGATATCCTCAATTTAGGTATCGATTCATTCCCATATTAAAACCATGTATCAGAAATAAAAATGTATCTTCAAAAAATATGAATTTAAATTGAAAATGAGATCATGTTTTTTGAACATTAAAAGTTTTAATAATTTTTTTAAACAAAGTTCCACGTATGTTCCACAAATTTTTAGCTAAAATAAAAAGTAATAATTTATTCATCATCATACAGATACTTTTTATATACAGGATGTAACAGAAATAAGTACATTACATTTAACCAGTGATAGAACTCGTCAAGAGCAACAATATTTCTTAGTAACTTTTTTTTTTGTAAAAATTATTGTGAAAATCTTCAAAGTTTTGTAAAAAATCTGCCTAAAAACAATAAAAAAAAAAAATAGGGAATTCAAAACAAATGTTACTAATGGCCCGTTCCAGCAACGTAACTTAAATATTAAACTTGGCTTAAATTAACAATATTGCATCGAAATGAAATGTGAAATGATTTAAAATATATTGCTGTCAAAATTTCAATTTTAATTTTTTTGTATAAATCTATCTTAAAATATAAGCTTTGTTGGTGCAACTGGCCATAAGAAACATTGTTGCTCTCGACTCTCGACGAGTTCTGAGTTTTTTCTGTTTCACCAGTAGCATTTGTGTCATGCACGACTTTTTTTTATAATTTTAATCGATAGAGTAGTGAAAAATAATAGACTCGTATTTTTTATTTTTCCTCAAATCGATCTTTAATCATGAAAAAATTGTAATTGAAAATGACATTCTTTAAAATGAGGCTGCTAGACCCGCGCTTCGTCCCTTGCATTAAACATCAAAGTGACATTTAAAGATAACCTAAAATTTATGAAAGTAAACATGTCGATGAAATGTTGTTTCGTGCCAAAATAAAGAATAAAATAATATTCTGCAATATATTCAATGTCTCACATGCGTTTATAACCTTCTACCGTCTAATTCAAAGATTCAAAAGTGAAAGAAACATCTGATGTAAGGTAATTTCACGCCAAATGAAAATTATATTTATAAAAATAAATAGAACGATATTATATTAATATATTAGAGCATATTCAGATATGTAATCCTGAATTTATAGTTTATATATATTTTTCTTTTAGAAATTATGTGTCCATATAAAATGTCTGTTTGAAATGAGTCTGAACTTGGTACGTAACGTTGTGACGACAAAACATGGCTGGTTTTTGCACCTTTTTAAAAATATCATACTTTAAAACGATTTTATACAACAAAAAATATAAATAAAAAATAATTTAATCATACTGATCGACGAATTAGACTATCCTTTTTCGATTTAAACAGAAAAAAGGTACAATTATTTTTTTTTGCATGACCTCATTGTTATATTCATTCATTCATTTGGTAGTCATAATTTATTCCGATCTTTCATTTCAAATTAAAAATTAGAATCTTTTTCTTAAATATAAATATTTATGTGGACTATTTTGCTCTAATATTCTAACAAATAAATACTATATTACCAATTTTATATTTAATTATAACTATATTTAAATTTAGCTCCAAATTTTGCAACTAGATTAATAATTTGTCACATTGTAAATCAGGTTTTTAGTTAGTGATTTCTTAAAAACAATGTAAATAGAGTATACATTCTTAGGCTGTGTTCAATGTTGCACTTTTATTACCCTAATATCTAAATCCTAAATTTATATGCCCTAAATCTAGTGATTATTTAAGATTTTACGAATTAGATTTTAGGGTTTTGCACTAATTAAACAAATCATGTTCGTTGCTATAATTTGTGCAAAACGTCAAATTTACTGTCAAAGAATAGCTTCTTAGCTTCAATTTTATGAAATATAATATTAACATTTACTCTCAAGCATCAAATTGAATCGAATTGTATAATTCATTTTTGTTGTTCTAAAGTGTTGCCATACAAACCAACAATGGATATCACTAGTGTGCCATTCGGAGTTGTATTTATGTGAGGACCTAAATACTAAATGCCAAAATGCGACATCGGACACAGCCTTAGTTTAATTTAAACAGTTTGCCTGATTTTGTCACAAGAAAGGAATGGTAAATATTAATACAACTACGAGTATTGTGGAGTGTGTTGTTCTAGTTGAAAACAAACAACAGTTGTGTTTGGAGCTCTGCACGTACAAAATAAAATAAAATACTTACAGGATGATGGAAGATTTATTTTAAAATGTTTATATTTCCGGGGTCAAATGACGTGAAAATTTGATCACTTTCCAACCTTTTTGTTTTGGTGAGTGACGTTTTTGGGGCAAATCCTTCTCCATCTGTGTCAAGAATAATAAAGATGAATGCTTGATTTTGTTTAAAAATGAGAAGTAATGCGTATGAATACATAGCTCTGTGTTGTTCAAATGTTTACATTAAAAACGGTGACAACAAAAATGATATGTGGTAGATGTAAATAGTTACAGATTACAGTTATTGATGTCATAATGCTATACGGTTTGATGGTTTGATTATACATTTTCCTTCATATTCAATAGATATAGAGTCAAAGCATTAGAAAGAGTTCTATTTTCAAAAATCAGTTAGCTTTGCTATTTATGATGGAAAAACTGATATATGCAAAAAATTCTAATTGACAGATGTCAGTGCCAAGTGCAAAATCAAATACAGTGTGTCCCATTTAAAGGTGCCACCATTGGGATCTCGAGAACTATAAGAGGTACGATGTGGATTAAATGGAACTTTTTGTGCGCCTTTGGGAGGCCATCTCAGATATGCTTTTGCTTTTCCAAAAATTCTCATAGGGCACTAGATAATGACGAAAAACTGAATATTGTTGATTTTTTCTATTTCAAATAACTTCTAAACTATTATTAATTGAGAAAAACGTTTCAAATACAAAAGATAGATATTTTTATTAACTAACCAGCGGCGTACGAAATAAATTTTTATATCCGTAAATTTCCGAGATATAACACAAACTTATATTTTTTTAAATGGAACCCATATCTGATTTTAGTCTCAAAAAAATCAATATTTTTTTCTCTTTTCAATGATGTAAGGGTTATTATGTTTTTTATTTGTGTTGCTCCTAAAATTTAATTTTTCTCTTTATTTTCCTGAATTTTCTTATTATTTCCCAAAAAAACATTATTATTTTTATTAATTATATTGTATTTGATCAAAATAATTTGTTTTATGCCTTTATTACTTAATATTTTCATTCTGGACTCATAATTACAAATTACACTATAATGTGCCAAGGGCGACCTGATACAAAATATTATAAAAATTAATTTTATACGAGTTTTGAGAAATTTTTTTAACGAAATAAATGATTTAAATACGAGGAGTACTTCCACATAGAAATCTACCAATATTTTCAAAATAATTGTGAATTTAATACAAAATAAGCAAAAAATAATAATTTTGAAAGCAAAACAAATATAAAACATAATAACCCTTACATCGTTGAAAAGAGAAAAAAATATTTATTTTTTTGAGACTAAAATCAGATATGGGTTCCATTTAAAAAAATGTAAGTTTGTGTTATATCTCAAAAATTTACGTATATAAAAATTTATTTCGTACGTCACTGGTTAGTTAATAAAAATATCTATCTTTTATATTTGAAACTTTTTTCTCAATTATGAATAGTTTAGAAGTTATTTGAAAAAGAAAAAATCAACAATATTCAGTTTTTCGTCATTATCAAGTGCCCTATGAGAATTTTTGGAAAAATAAAAGCACATCTGAGATGGCCTCCCAAAGGCACACAAAAAGTTCCATTTAACCGACATCGTATCCCTTATAGTTCTCGAGATCCCTGGTGGCACTTCTAAATGGGACACACTGTATAGCAAGTATAGGATCAGAATGTCGGGAGTACGAGGAAGGCGAAAGAGAAGATGGAAGGACTGTATCGCAGAAAACTTGAGAGGAAGAACTGTGTGAAGAAGATGCTTTGGACAGGAATGAGTGAAAGAGAAGAGTAAGAAACAGTGATCCGTAATAAAATTGGAGAAAGCTGAACAAGAAAGAAGGAATTGTCAAGTGCTATTTACATAGTGTATGTTCATGTAATAATTTTATTGGATTTATAGAATCTTTTCAACAGAACTTTGTATGGAATTTATAAAAAATAGTATGTGTTCATGTTATAATTTTATTGGATATATAGAATCTTTTCCAATGAAATTTTTTATAGCATTTATCCATTTTTATTTCAATACTTTTATTTCTAAAAATTCACACAGCTGTTCAAATACTCTAAAAATGCGTACACTTACGTAACATTCTCTTTACAATCAAATAATATTACTACCAAATTTATATCCCTACCTATTTTTGAATTATTGTCCCAAAAGTCAATATATCCCACATTTAAATAAAAACTTCAAAATTTTCAAAAATCTAATTTATGTATCTAGATACTTCTCAATGCGCTGATTCCAAATTTTGAAACCGCAGGTCGATATCTCGTTTCGTTCTCGAGATATTTAGATTTAAAAATTTGCTCAAAACTGCCCATTTTTGGGTATTAACCCAAAAATGGGTCGAGCTATGAATTTGGTGACAACACCATTCGATTCTACGGTCAAAAATACATAAGTTTAGCAATTTTCATAATTTTTGTCCAATCAGTTCATTTTTTATGAATAAAAGTTTGAAAACCCCTGAAAATGACCAAAATCTGAAAAAATCGTAAGGGGTACACCTTAGATTTTTACGATTTTTGGCCATTTTTAGTTATTTTGCTTTAGAGATTGTATGCGGTGTTCAAAAATTCTGAAAATTGGTGTACTTATGTAATTTTGCTCGTAGAATCGAATGGTGTAATCGCCAAATTCATATCTCGACCCATTTTTGGGTTATTACCCAAAAATGGGCAGTTTTGTGCAAAACTTTGAATCTAAATATTTTGAAAACGAAAAGAGATATCGACCCGCGGTTTCAAAATTTGGAATCAGCGCATTGAGAAGTATCTAGATACATAAAAATTAGATTTTTGAAAATTTTGAAGTTTTTATTTAAATGTGGGGTATATTGACTTTTGGGGCAATAATTCAAAAATGGGTAGAAATATAAACTTGGTAGTAATATTATTTGATTGTAAAGAGAATATTACGTAAGTGTACGCATTTTTAGAGTATTTATATATGAGTAGTGATAATTTTATTGGATTTATAGAATATTTTCCAAGGAACTTTCTGTATGGAATTTGTAAAAAATTGTATTATGTTCGTGTTACAATTTTACTGGATATATAGAATTTTTTCCAATGAACTTTTGGTATGGGATACAAAATACATACCTACATCAAATTAACGGAATGTCTTGTGCTGGCCACAACAGATTTTTTATTTTTACAATATTGCCTGATTGACGATTTTTTCTTCCATGATAACTCATGTCAAACTTCCAAAAATTTCTATTTTTATTAATATAAAAAGTTGATGGTAAAATTGGAAACCGGAAGTGCTACTTTATTTTGAAGCCCAGAACAGTTGTTAATGAAAAACTATATTAAAATATAATCGAAAACTTTTCAATTTTAGTACTTTTATGTCAATGGGAATTTGAAACAACATATTAGATTTTGACTATATAAGATAATCCGGAAATGGTACTTAATTTGGAGCTCTTAAGAGATTTTCTAGGAAAACAAAATATAATTGGAAATTTCGTATTACACACTTTTCTATTTATTGGAACAACAAATTAAATTTTGTTTACAAACGATCAACTGGAAATGATTTTTTTACTTAAAACTTATTGCTATTTTCAACATGGAATTGGCGGGAGGTCATCTGCTGGCCACATCATGTTTTTTTTACACTGATACGTCTTGCATATATAGAATATTTTATTCCTCATAAGATTTGTCAATTTTTGTAAATATAAATTTATTAAATATCAAATACTCATTTTATTTTATCTTCATACTGACGTTATTTCTAGAGAAACAGTTCTTAAAATAATTTCATGTAAACTTATAAATAAGTAATATTTTACGGTCTATTTCAAAACTATAACGACTATTTATTGCAGTTATTTACTGCTTTTAGAATATTACTCGGATATTATCATTACGATGAAAACATGTTGCAATAATTAATTTGATTACAAACTTTCCTCATAAATATATTTTGCTTTAATTATCCTGAAACTTTAAACATTGCCTTTATTTGTAATCATTTTCACTTTCGTGTGGGGTGCAGACGTGTGAATTTAATTAATTTGGTTTTACTTTGAGCGTGAAGCGATTACATATTATTTTGTGTGAATGAACAACTCATAAATATCTCACACTCACTCATGGTCACATTAAAAATAACCACGAAACACAGTTTACGCCATGAATATTCAAATATTAATATGAAATTCGTACAATGGCATTTCCGAATAATTGTAAAACAAACTTGCTGAAATATTGTAGATGTTTTCTACTGTAAAGTTTTTTATAATCCAGAGGAATGTAAAATTCGATGACTCATGAAAATTTTAAGATCGATAAGTTCTCTTCCCTAAGCTGTGTATTTTAGGCAGCCTTTAGGATAACCATGTATAATTTGAAAATGAAAAATAGAATGTTGCGTCGACTGTTCTAAAGAAAAATATTTGGCGTCGGTCGGGATCGAACTCGGTCTCTCAGATTCGTGACCAGACACTCAGGCACGCGGCCACGGGACCCCTTATTCTTATTTGTAAGTGCCTGTGAAGTGACGACTGGTAAACGAAGCACGGTAAATTTTATTAAATATTTCATGATATATGCTTCAAAATGTTGCGAAAGTATGTTGAAAAATGTATAAAATATTAATCTCATCAATATAACACAATATCTTGTTAAATAAATCAATATTGTAAATAAAAACAAGTTTTTCCTGTTTATCTCAAAACTAGTCAAAAGGCGGTTAAGTCTTTTTACCAGAAATCCGACGATATATGGATTCGTTCATCATGGTTACTTAATATTGACCGCTGTAATACGTGGTAACTAAGAAAAATCACGCATTCTTATTGGTTTATAATTTAACAAATGATATAGTCAAAAATATAATAGTAATGGAAAGAACGTCTATTGTCCGTTTTACAGTGGTTTAATCTATGTGTCTGACTATTGTTCACAAATTGTTCAATTTGAAAATAATAATTGAATATGTACATACTTAAATATTCAAGGTAAAATCTTACGACATTAACGTTTCAATTTTCACACTTGTAATTACATAAACGTTGTTAAGTTTTCTATTTTTGAAGCGGCTTGTAAATGGAGTAATTGCAGCAAAATGTAATTTCGCGAAGCTTTCATGTCCTTGGTTTTTAGTTAATTATTAAAACACCTAAATGAGAAGATGCTTTCAAGCAGCAAGCTCTGCTTTCAATTCTTTACTTTTCCTTTTTGTATACACGAACGAAAAGAACTTTCTCTATGTCCACAGGAAATTCAAGTTAAATAATTTTTAAAACCAACATTATACAACCAGAAGTGATTAATTCAGTTAGGTAATGAAGTTCGTGAAAAATTATTCATTCACCAGCGAAATTAAAAATTTTGTTTTATGTGAAATACATAACCTAACATCCCATTCTGACTTTCAATTTTACACACTCACAGTTTTTCATTTTATTTGACTCTTCAACTTCAACAAGTCTTCAGAGTATTTGAATATCTTCTTTGTCTCTTGCTGTGAAATATGAAAGTTTGAAAGCAAGAAATTGTATTTCTTTCTGTTTGTTTTTTATAACTAGCTTCGTTATAAAAACATAGCTTGGTGTTGGTGAGACTTACATTTTTTCTATGTCGAAACTAAGTTTAATAATAATAACCATGTTGAACTTGCATTTTAACACCAAAGAGTAAATTAAAATTATGCAGTTTTGTGTTAAATCTATGAATACATAGAATATATATTAAATAAATGTAAAAAAAAGGTATAGTCCATTCGCTGAGACGAGGGAATGAGGAAGTAATTCTTGAACAGAGACTAGTCATTTTATCAGGGCATCGAACCCGCCAATAACTGGGTTCGGTTTAGGTTCAGGTTAATTTGTTTTTTGAAAGATGGGTTCGGGTGCGGTTCGGGTTCAAGCATTAATAAAATTTGCGGTTTTGTTCGCGGTTCAGGTTCGTAATAATGTAAAATGAGAGCCGGAATTTACGCAAAACGCAACAAGAAACGAACACAATTTTCACGAAAAGTCAGCCCAGATAGCAACGCAGACGCCTAAGACGTCGATTATCAGCTGTATTTACTTTTCGAACTAAAAATTAACCTGAGCCGGAGTCGAACCCCTAACCTGAATTTTAATACACGGTTCGGTTTCGACTCAGGTTCAATTAAAAATATATCTGAGGTTCGGTTCTCGGTTTGGGTTCCCTAAAATGTTACGGTTTGGTTCCGGTTTTGGTTCGGTTCAGGTTCGGGTTCGAAGCCCTGCATTTTATTGGTCAAACGAGGATATTTTTGGAGCTGAACCAATAGAATGACTTGTTTCTGTTCAAGTATTGTTCCACATTCTCGACTTAGCGAATGGAGTATATTATAATTTACAACTAAAGATGTTTTAATATTACAGATTAGTCTCCATTATACAAAATAGAGAATAATGAAAAAAATTGTTCATAATTATTTTATCACTGAAATATATACCAACTGGAACTCGCATACTCTACGAGTAGCTATCAGCGTACGCTGAAATGAAGCCTCATGGAACAATAATGGCTGGTCCTGTTCGCGCACGTTCGTGCCGAACCGAACCTTGCCGAATAACTCGTATGATAGCTGATCGCTTTGTTTTCATATTATGCTTCATTTATTTAAACATGCGCCACACGAAATAATTTTAGTCTACTCACGAACTGTCTCGAACCTAGCCAAATAACTCGTATCATAGCTGATCGCTTTGTTTTCATATTATGCTTCATTTATTTAAACATGCACCACACGAAATAATTTTTGTCTACTCACGAACTGTCTCGATGTTTGCCGACTACTCCAGCAGCAGGCTTTCAATATGCTTCACAGTCACGGTTCGTACGCGCATTCCAGTTAGTATATATTTCAGTGTATTTTATTGATTCTAGTATGTATAACCTACCTTTTACATACACGAGAATGGGGTATTCCACTCAAATTTTTTTATTATTTTAAATAAAACTTCATTCAGTTTTGAAGCAATTCATAGTATTAAAAAATCTTAATTGTTCCTAGTTTAAGAGTATTTTATTTTCGAGAAATCAGTGTAACGTCACATTTCCTCTATACTTGTCTTTCTCACACACACTGCTCTGAGTACGCTGCGAGAGAAAGATAACAATTGTATGACGTCAATTTTCCCTTTTACCAAATATGAAATATCTCGTAAAGTAATTATTTAAAAAATGTTTTCATTGTTTTAACTATTATTTATTGAGCCATACTTTATGTTAAATTGAAATTTCCTTAATTTTTTTGTTATGGTGGAATACCCCATTGAAACAATGTACGAGCCTAAAATCCGAATAGTTCGACCGGCAGAATATTTGATCATAATGGCATTTCATTTATTACAAAAAACTCAATAATATTTTATTCCTACAAAAAATATATTATTACCTTAAAATATACAGATAACTAATATGAACATCGAACATAAATAAAATTAGAAATGAATCAGACATTTTTTTACTGTTTGTAAACAAATCCTGTCTCATACCGCCTACCACACTGTCGGAAGATAAATATTCTACATTGAGCTCTTGCAAAAAAAAAAAAAAAAAACTAGTATAGCCTATTTACATTTTTTGTTGTCTGAAATTTGTTTTAAAGTATGATATTTTTAAAAAATCATGTTGTAACGTAAGCTGCTGGATCTGCAAGTTCATACTCATTTGACTTCTTATATGAACACAGGATTTCTAAATATAAATAAATAAATATACGGGGTGTTATGTAAGTAAGTGTTCATCGCTTAACCCATGGCAGAATTGACCCCAAAGATAGTGAATCTGGCAATAATTTTTGTTTAACATACTTTCTACAAGAACTAGAGGCCTTTAAAACTGACCAATCACGTCATGGTTCAAAACTATAAAAAAGTAAAAATCAATGTGTTCCCCGGAAAAAATGTGATACCTGTCACAAATGACATATAAGATCATTGGCGTCGCAACAAATTTCAGATTATGTCTATGTAGGAGCCACTGACAAAAATTCATTCTGCGAACATGATCTTCTGGGTGCAAAGCTTGCACGCGATAGTAGTGGTAAGGATGTAAATTTTCTAGTTCTTGTAGAAAGTACGTTAAACAAAAATTATTGCCAGATTTACTATCTTTGGGGTCAGTTCTACCATGGATTAAGCGTTGAGGTTGAACACTTACTTACATAACACCCTGTATATCATCACGGCGTATTACCCATTACTGAGTGTGCCAGTATCTACAACGCATGTAAACGTCGGTAATGATGACGATATATTTTTACCGTGTGGGCGCTTACCAGGCGTCATCTCAAGGGCACTCATAGCTGGTGTGAACAGTGCACCACAGGGACCACTTTTGTGGGATTAAAAGCCTGCACTGGTCAGGATCGAACCCCGGTCACCGCAGATTGACAAGCAGGCACTATACGCATCCGGCTACGCGACCCCATAATTCTAAAAGAAAAAAAAAATATATATGAATATATGTGTTACAAATTGAGAATTACATATCTAAATATTTGAAAGAAATGCTATATTATTCATTTTTATAAATATAATTTTAATTTGGCCTGAAATTATCCACGCGTCACATCAGCTGTGTACTTTGTAAAAATTTGAGATTAGGCGCTAGAAGTTTATTTAGCTATAGAAATGCATGTATTTTCTCACTATTTTCGCTAGTATTATTTCTATGAGCTAAATTTTTATTATTTTTTTGACATCCACAACAAATAGGACTTTTCATCTTCTAATGGATTTTTTTGTCAGATTGATAATAAAAAGTTACCAATTTGGTACAACTAAAATCAATCATACTGTATGATTCTTATTTTTATTAAAACAGTCAGTAATTTGCTAACTTGGTGGCAAGACAATAATATTCGCTCTTTTGTTTCATGGTTATGTAGATAATATTCTAAATCCCATCGAATTTAATAAAACATTCATTATATTTAAATATATTTTTTACGTCTGTTGAAAAAGTACACGTTTTTCATTAAAATTGATTTGTAAGGTATTTCTTTTGTAATACAATAAAAGTGTGAAAAAAGTGCACTTTTTGAACGCTACGGAGTGGAATAATGAAACGTTACGGCATTTTTTGTCACACTTTTATTGCAGACGTAAAAAATTTGTATGCGACTCGAGTAAAAAATATCTTATTTCGCTCATATAGGATTTGACTTTCCTATTCGTGAAATAAGACTATACTTTTTACACTTGTTGCATAAATAACTATTTCATTGTTATATTTTCTTCTCAAAGCACTTCATTGTCAGATTATTTTATAATACTCTTCTGTAAGAGTTGTATATAACCATACTGTTCTTATCTCTCTACAAGTAACGCAAGTAGAGAATATTTGATCTGCTTTCTGTGTAGTAGGATCTGCTTTCCATCTGTTCTGTTATACATACGTCACTACATCGTACATTAAGGAAGGAAGGGATGTATGTGTGAGAAAAATCCTCAAGACCTTCCACACACATTTTTTCATATCCAGAGCCAGTTTTTTGAATTCAATTTTATATATATCCCAACGATGTATTCGTACATACAAGAGTCTCTGGACTAGCTATCTTTACACGCGAGAAATTTGAATTTCAAATGTGTTTAAATTAAATTTTAAATCTCTTACTACATTATGCAAGCTTTCTGTATAATGTTAAAGAAGAACATTCGCTATTAATTCTATTATTTTCGTACCAAAAGAATGGTAATTTGATGCACTATATTGTTTTTTTTTTTTAAGTCAGTTTTTAAGACTTCAATCAGTTTGGTTCCTTTATATTCGCATCACGATGTGTTCTTTTCCTCAAAAGTTTGTAAAGTTATATAAATACAACAATAATTTGGCACATGAACTATTGATTTTTATAAAAAGTTCTTCCTGAAATATATATGAAGGTGTTGAAAACGTTATGCAATAAGTAAATATCTCTAAAAATATGAGTTAAATTATTCGATTTCAAATAAAATTTAATATGTACCTCGGCACTGAAGTTCCTTTTTATCACTCATATGGTTTATTTATATATTTAATTCCACATTCGTGATAAAAAATAGAACGACAGTGCCTTCATACATGCATAACTATTATGAATTAGAATCACAATATTAAAGAGAAGTTTGTCATGATAACAAAATATTCACCCTGGTTTGCAATTTTAACTTGTTTAAAAATCACTCGTCGATGGACAACCCGTGATTAATAAAATCTTGTTAATAAACAATCGTTTTACAAATTCAAAACTATCAACTAAACGTCAATTTACACACTGTCATAGATACATTTTATTAGTTACTTTATCAAAAAGAATTCCAAATTATTATTTACTTCAAAATAATACTATTAAATAATTTATGACTTCTTCGTGTGATTATTCGGAACAAAACTCTAAAGGCTGATTTATGTAAGCTGCAAACTTAAGAATTTACCTTAGCATTAGCATTATGACTTTGCATTAATAATTCAAGTATAGACAAATGCGTGCTATGTAGCTATAACCTTAACCTTAGCATTATGCTGTTACCCTATTCGCTAGTGAAATAGAGCAATATGACGTCTAGCGGCGAAAATATGAACTAGTACATGGTAGTAAGTCCTAGCCGAGGTAGCGGCGAACGCATTGTTTCTGTCACTTATTTAACAAATAAATCACGAGTGGATTGAAATTTATAGGCTATACTTCATTTTACGTAAGAAAATAGTAGATTACTCTTAAGAGCCGACTGTTTTTACATGCATTGAATAAATAATTTTAATTTGTGAAACCAAGCTTTGTCAATAATAAATATATTTATCTGTAAAAATGTCAAAATCTAAAATTACAACAAAATATGGTTAAACATCACTTAATTCTATAGATTTTATTTGACAACTGACAGGCGATATTTGTTTCGTTTCTGTGAAGTAGGTTTATATTCTGACCAATCAAAGGGTAGAATTTATATATTCCTAACTATACCAACGCTATTCTTACGTGAAATAAAGTATAATAATCTAAAACTTCAACACGTTTTAGTTGCGTTTAATCTATGTACGTCATTAGCACGCAGAAATCCAGAAATAATTCATTTCCATAATTTCTCGAAAACAAGAACCTAAATTCTATAGAAAAATTTATTAGAGAAATTTGCCAATTTGAAATAGTTGGTAGACGAAAGTTATGCATTCATCTTTTAAAAATGGGAAAGGAACCGAGTAAAAATAATGCTTGCTCCTTGCATTTTGTAAAGCAAGATTATATTTTGCCGGGTATAACTACTAATAATTACTTAGTGTCTTTATTAAAATACTTCGTAATGAAATCTAAACTTGTAGACCTGCCTGCACAAAGATGACAATAAAATAATAATCACATTGTCTTGACTAAAAATGAGTGTCATTGAAAAAGAAGTCCAACTAATACAGTTAATTGAACAAAGTAGATATATTTATGATGAAAAAGATGTGTCGATTTTACAAGAAGTACATGAACCGGACAGCGTAAATAAGTTTACAGCTTACATAAACCAGCCTTAAGTCTTTACAGATGAGTAAATTTGTAAATAATGTACTTTAATCCAAACGAAACCTGCCACTCTTACGTAAAACTTACAGATTTGTTCAGAACTGGCATATTATTCTCCGGATTCAATAATAATGACTCAAACAGAGCATTTCTAGCAGGTAAAACGTTATTACATTTGTTTGTAATTTTGTTTTAATTCCATGGCTGATGGCTAACACTATAAACACTTTTGTAAAATAAAATTTTATTATCGATTTGGTATAAAACGAGCTATAACATTTAACTAACTACGACTTTTATTTGAAATGTTATTGTCTAAAATAATAGGCCAGTTTTGCGCAAGAAAATTTGCGTTGGTGTGAAATTTTATAAATATTCATCTTTTTAAAAATAAATCCACAATGAATCTAAAAATATTTTTTAAAAATGTTTGAAGTAAAGAGTACGTTTATAAATTTTTTTTATTATAAATTAAATATTATTGTACATTATTATATTTTCGGCTAAATTTGAAACTTTTACAACATATCTTTTTTAAAAACAATTTTAAGTTCACGTTAAATAAATAAATTCCATGAAGTTTTGGTTCTACTTGGTTTTATTTATATTTATTAAGGTGTTTATTTATAAATAGATGTCTTAAAATAAGTTTATATTTTAAGAAACTTTAGTGTATGTGTATACTCTAAAAATTTGAAACTAGTATGACAAATTCGGTAGGGTTAAAATAAAAGCATGCACATATTCGCTTTATTGATGGTATGGCATTTCGTGCGCATTTGTTTTTTAATGACTCCAACAATGCAATAAAAACGATAAGATTAGATTCCATATTATTGGCTTACTAAATAAGGAGAGACGGTTTGCAATGAATAAATTATTTGATTTTAACTTTATCTATTTATGTGTTTTTTACTAAATTCGATGCTAGACACAATATTTAAATATTTAATGAATAAAAAAAGTTCTTTCGTGTTAAATTATATTTTTTGTAATAATGTGCTGTTAGATGTCTAGTAATGACATTTTCATGCGAAATATCACTCAAGTAATCTAAAAGACAAGAATCGTGATAAAAACTAATTAATAAGAGCTAATTTCGTTCGTTCGCACAATAAAGTATTTCCATTAGTATCATTTTAACTTTTGCGAGAATAGTGTATTGCAATCACAAAAAAAATTACATTTTTGTCTAGATTTGCATGTTTGCATTTTTCTTTTTTTTTTGTAGACAGGGTGTATTACAAATTTCAATTCTTTTACTCACAGATTTCAGTAAAGACGTTAAATTCGAGCTCATTTATTTTTTTAAATAACGCATTCTAGATTTACTTTTAACACGTTTTTATATTAAGTTTAGTCAATTACCAAAAGAGTAAATTCAAAAATTTTCGACTAAAAAATCCAAAATATTATGATATAAAATTCAATACACGGAATGTCTTATTTAACTTAAAACTTAAACCATGGATTAAATCATTAAATAGGTAAAAATAAGTGCAAAAGTTCATTTAAGCAAATGTCCGTATAAATGCTTTGTTTCAGAGATATTCATGTTTTTCTTATTGGAGCAGCGCTACATTAAAAATCAACTTCATAACGAGATATCAAATATTATCTTAAGTTGTGACGATATTATAAATGATTTGGTTATTACCTAATTTCAATACAAAATTTAGTTTGCTTGCACTGATGTCAAGGCATAAGTATTTTTTTTTTATAATTATTGGGTTATTAGATTCTATAATAGAATCATTCTATCGTAGATGAAATATAATATGATACACATACGTATTACGTAAAGCATCTTTAGTCACTCAGGGATCTTAAAACACTCGCTGCACTCGTGCTTTAATTTAACCATTCGTGATTATAGATTAGCTTTACGTACCTACTTATATTGTAAACATCTATTTAATTTCTATTTTTTTTTTTTATTTATAAACGTGTAAAATAAAATGCGATCATTGAATTGGATGCAAAATTTAATTCTTTATAACATTTATTTGAAGCATAGAGTTATAAAATATATATACACATAGAGGGCGCCTAAACACTCAAAGCTGATGTCATGCGGGGTAAGCTTGTGTTTGTACGGCGGCCATCTTGGGAAGATCAAGTGTATATAAGCGTTCTCTGGTTATTTGATTATTTTACGTTAATAATCGATTTTAATTTGTGTTATTTGAATGTGAAACGTTTGTAATTACATGTCAACGACTTGTGCCTTCGGTTGTAATAACCGAATGTCCGTAAAAACTTTAAAACAAGAAAAAGAAAAGGAAAAAGCGATGACAATTCACAAGTAAGTATTATTTTACTTATACATATTATTAATGTTTAGTTCATATAATTTATTGTATTTTTTTACATATTTCATGTAAAAATATTAACTTATTTTTTGTAATAAATATGTTTGTACTTCGTATTTATTTGTATTGTAAACATCATAAATATATATTTTTATATGAAATTTCTAGCTTCAAATTATTTGCCTATTCGGTACCTAGTTTTTGTAAGTTTCTATCTCAATCATTACAATTGTCATAAAATTCGAACAGTTTAATTTCTATAAAAAATATTTTATTAAAGTTTAATCGCAATACACTTCAAATTGAAGATTTTTACAATTTTTTGGTTCTTTCAAATTTAAATTTAATTAATTTTAATACATTTCTTACTGAATTAAAGCTTGCTAATTACAAATAGCTTCAATTTCTGTTACGTTATTGTATTTTTGTAACAAAACTGAAGAAAGCGCGCTTAAATACATTATAACGTTGATCGTCCCAAGATGGCGGCCACGAGATTCCCCTTCCGTCTCATGGCGACAAAAACTCTGTCCACATCTGTACTTTACGCTCTCTCTAGTCCTATTCTATACTCTAAGATTTGAAGTATTATTGTCTAAAATTAATAAGCCACTTTCACATACATATTAAACACATATGGACCGCTTCTCATGTAACACCCCGTATATTGCTTCAAATACCGTTGTTAATGTTATAAATTATTAAGATCCGGTTTTACATTTTCTTTACTTTCTTCCGTGCCAGAGTATCTGGTCGCGAACCTGGGGAACCAGGTTCGATCCCGACCGACGCCAAATATTTCGAAGAACATGAAAACTGATTACTATAGAAGTAAATTTAGGGTATATTCCAAAAATAAAATATAATACCCAAAACCATGGTTTCGGTTACCGACTGGTTCTAGTCACGTGACTATTATTATTGAAACAGTTCGGTTTCATTCGCGGAAACCCTAAAATTTTCTTTCAAAACATTACGTCTATTGTCTTTTATAATCCTAAATTGTGGAGTGGAAAATTAAAATACGTACAATGTAAACCGTAGAAAATAGATGCAAACATCAAAGAGTCAATAAATAGTATCTAACCACACTAACCTATAAAATCTGACATCTTATGAAAAAGGACAGAAGATGTAACCGGCAATACCGAGGAAAAATGGTTGCGTTGGTGCGCTTTGGTTGCAACCATTTTAACCGGAATCATGTTTCATAAATGTATAATTTTTACCATTTGATATTATTGGAACACTTTTGGTTAACCACGGTTAAAATTTGTTATTTTTGGAATATACCCTTAAGTGGACCTTTATAAAACCGGACGTAAATCTACACGTATTGTATGAATACATTTTGAAAAATCCGAAATGCGGTTTGTATTCATATCATAAACAAATGCATCATTTGTTCAAGTGTGTAACATGCCTTTATAATCTTTACAAAAAAATCACGTCATTTATATAACAATAGTCAATAATCCATCAAAACCACTAAAAATCCAATCCATCAGAAAAGCCCTACACCCCAAAATGCTCAATATGTGTTTTCCACAATTCCTTCTCCAGTCCCCACGTTGGCATTTGTGTTCCATTCCATTCCTTGCTTCGCCGTTGCGGAACTGGCGTCAGGCGGATCGATTTCCAGCCAGTGGCACTGACGCCGCCAGGGCTGGGGTAGTGTAGCGCAGCCCCGTGCCTTGGTCACGTTTCTCACGACGAGGGCTACGGCTCGGCTGCCGCAGCTCGCATAACGTGCGAGTGCTCCCATCGCCTCCATAGTTAGTCGAACATGCTCACTCCCTGCAGAAATCAAGCTGGTGATAAGTGTGGAATAGTGGTCCAGTGGTAAATGGGTCAAGGGTTGATAACCTTTATGTGATTGATGGTAGTTTTGCGACGCAGAGGAATTGGTATGTGAATGGGATGGGATGAAACTTGGGTTGCAATTTTCAGCAAAGTTGTAGTAACTTTGACACTGACAGCATTGTTTATTGCGTATGACATGTTTAAAATTAGTGTAGTTAAGTATTTGTAAAAAATAAATTATACTTTGTTTTTTTTTAACCAGGAGGAGTAAATGTGCAGTGTTTTAGAGAAAAATGCTTCAAATACACGTTGAGTACAATTAATTTTTCTATAACTTATTTGAAGCTTTTTCTATAAAATAATCCAAGAACGATTGGCAGTGCTAAAACTTTGCACATTTACTTCTCCTATTTAAAAAACTGAGTATAGTAACATACGGAAGTCAATTTTGTACAATAATAATGGTTAACAAACCAAATAAACATTTTCCAAAATAACTACTACCTTATACCGTAAAATTCTGACTAACTTATTTTTTACAAACACCACTGTAATTTTCAGCGGCTTATATACGATTTGTTAAATTTTTGCGAGATCAGTTCAAAATTAATCTTTTCATACATTTTTTTTTATTTAACTTAATATTTTTAAAAATATTTCACCAAGGGATGGCAGCATCTCCAATTAATATTATTGCGTCTAATATACGTTCATAAATTTGTATCAAATTCTGCAGAAATTCGCATGGCGAAAATATTGACCAAAACTTAGCAGTGTAGAAATGTGACTCAATATTTTTGACGCATAATTTGGTTTTTCAAATCTGTTGCTAAAAACTACGTACATCCAAAATGTCAGTGTTACATACTACTAATATCTTATATTTATTTAATTATTTCAGCTCTTACATGGTGAAACTTATTATTCATTATTATATATTGAAATACTTGTTTTTTACTTCCTTGTACGAAGTAAAGGAAGTATTGTAATCGCGAAAAATTTCGGTTTCCAGATTTCAACGGAAATATCCATTTTGAGCATCCCTGAATCCATTTTGACTAATTTCGTCGTGACGTCTGTACGTACGTTCGTACGTACGTACGTACGTACGTACGTACGTATGTACGTATCTCGCATAACTGAAAAACGGGAAGCCGTAGAAAGTTAAAATTTTGTATTTAGAACTGTTATAACATATAGTTGTGCACCTCCCTTTTTGGTCATTACATAACTTGCGGAAGTGGTACTTTACTTGAAGCCTGTAATAGATTTTAATGAAAAACTATATTAAAATATAATCCAAAACTTTTCAAATTTGGTATATAAGACTTTTATATCAATGGGAATAACATAATAGATTTTAGTTAAAATGGTTTACCCGGAAGTGGTACTTTACTTGAAGCCTATAATAGATTTTAATGAAAAACTATATTAAAATATAATCCAAAACTTTTCAAATTTGATATATAAGACTTTTATGTCAATGGGAATAACATAATATATTTTAGTTAAATTGGTCTACCCGGAAGTGGTACTTTACTTGAAGCCTATAATAGATTTTAATGAAAACTATATTAAAATATAATCCAAAACTTTTCAAATTTAGTATATAATAGTTTTATATCAATAAGAATAACATAATAGATTTTGGTTAAAATGGTTTACCCGGAAGTGGTACTTTACTTGAAGTCTATAATAGATTTTAATGAAAAATTATATTAAAATATAATCCAAAACTTTTCAAATTTGATATATAAGACTTCTATATCAATGGGAATAACATAATAGATTTTGGTTAAAATAGTCTAACCGGAAGTGATACTTTACCTGAAGATGTTATCAGTTTTTCTTGAAAAAAATGGTGTTATTTTGATTTTAGTAATAAATGCTTCAAATAAAAGTTTTAGAGAATTGAATTCTGCGTCGAAAACATTAATTATGATTAAATTAGCTCTTTGTATTCTCTAATTAAGTTTGCTATGGATTAGGACAAAAAATAACAAAAAAAAATAAAATGTTGATATCAAATTATGTCAAATATGTGCAATTTTATGATTGGGTCTGTTATAATACATATTTTAATTAACAAAATATGTATAGTGTAACAGGCGTACAAGGAAGTCATGTGCTGTCCACATCAGATATTATTTAATAGATATATGTAAAAAATAATTATGAATTTTATTAAAAAGTAAACTGCTAATATAAGGGTAACTGGTAATTAACAAAATAACGAATTATGTATACGTACTTAAAGGATAACGGGTAATTAAAGGGTGTCGGGTAATTAACGGGTAAAGGGTACTATCCGGATAATTGTTTCGTGTACTCGGATACCAAAATTATAGGAATTTGTCATTCTTACTAAAAACTAAGTATTTCGATATATAATAATCTTATATTTGTTATTTTTTTTTTTGTTTTTTTACGACTTGTTGAATATTTACGAGATCATTTCAAAATATGTAATTCTGTTTATATATTTTGTCCAAACTTTTTTATTTCATTTTTAATAGTTTTTAAAATATATTTCACCAAGGGATGGCAGCATCTCCAATTAATGTTATTACGTCTAATATGCGTTCATAAATTTGTACCAAATGCTGCTGAAATTTACATATCGAAAATATTGACCAAAACTTAGCAGGGTGCAGAAATGTGACTCAATATTTTTGACGCATAATTTGGTTTTTAAAATCTGTTGCTAAAACTGCAATATGTCCATCCAAAAAGTCAGTGTTACATACTACTAATATTTTTATATTTATGTATTTTTTTATTATTACTGAAAGCATGAGAATCTTAAAAATTGTAATGGGAATGGATACGAAGACGAAGTTGCTTAAAATAGTTTTTTTATTATTATTTATATTTGTACTATGCGTTTGTAAATTAGTACAAAATACCACAGGAATGCACATGCTGAAAATATTGACCAAAGTTAGTATGCAGAAGTCTGATTCACCTTTTTTGACGCATAATTTGATATTTATAATCTGTTGCTAAAAACTGCTGTACATCCAAAATGTCATTGTTACGTACTACTAATATATTTTTGGATAAAAAAGGCCAGATAGATGTTATCTATACAGACATGTCAAAAGCCTTTGATAAAATAAATCATAAGATCTTATTGCATAAAATTCGCAACTTCGGATTCCATGATGATCTAATTCATTTCTTTGCATCGTACTTATGTAACCGTCGACAGTTTGTATGTTACAATAACTACCGTTCCAACTATTATATTGCTAAGTAGGGAGTACCACAAGGGTCAAACTTAGGACCGCTTTTATTTCTCCTTGTTGTGAATGACATTGTGGAAAATTTGACTTGTAACGTGTTAATCTACGCTGATGATGTGAAAATTTTTACTGAGATCCAAAATGTACGGGATTGTAATAAGCTACAAAATAACTTAAATAGTATTGCAAATTGGTGTAATACTAACAAACTTGAACTTAACATCAGTAAATGTGAAGTTATAACATTTACTCGTCGGAAATCACCAATTTTATATAACTATAATATAGACACTGTCAACTTATCTCGTTCCTCGCAAATTAAAGACCTAGGAGTCTATTTCGATCCAGAACTTACTTTTACATTCCATATTGTCAATTTAATTGCATCAGTCAATAGAGTGATAGGTTTCATCATTAGAAGTTGTACGGATTTTTCTAATATTAATGTACTGCAAGTTTTATATTATGCTTTCATACAGTCCAAGATGGAATATGCTATAATCATTTGGTATCCCGTTTATGAAACTCATATAGCGAGACTAGAAAAGTTACAACGTAAAATATTAAAGTATTTTTGGTTTAAATGTTTTCACTATTAGGTATCCTGATCAAAATACGCCTGCTGATACCCTATTTAGAAAATTCAATATAGACTCAATTAGATCAAGATTTAATGATATCAAAATAGATGATTTATTCAAAATAATTCACTACAAGGTTGATTGTTCAGATTTACTAGAGAAACTTTATTTTCGTGTACCGAGATTATCTTCACGTTGTACTGAAAGCTTTTATCTTTCTTCATATAATTCAAATGTGCTGTGCAAATCACCAATTTATGTTATGTGTAGTTATTATAATTCTGTTTCTGATGAACTAGATATTTTCTTTTTGTAAACTCTACTACTGTAATTTATTCATTTACTTATCATGGGTTGTAAACCTTTTAAAGTAATAAATTTATTATTATTATATTTCTTTTTTACCTCCCGCCATACCGTAAGTAAGGGAGGCAATGTTTTCGGTCTGAAAATTCGATAGTGAGTTTTCAGAAAACAAGTACGAATTAGGGTATTAAACTTAAATGATTACATTGTATGCTACTAACTCGTTTTTTACAAAAAACCTGACTAGCACCATTTTATTTTCAACGGCTCAATGATTTTGTTAAATTTCATGTTTTAAAAATGTTTCATCAAGGGATGGCAACATCTCCAATTGAAATTATTACTTGTAAATAGATTTTTGTATTTATATTTGCTCTGTGTGTTCGTAAATTTGTACTAAATGCCACGGAAAAGCACATGCCGAAAATATTGACCAAAACTAAGAAGTATGCAGAAATGTGACTCAATATTTTTGACGCATCATTTCATATTTAAAATCCATCCTACTTTAAATAAATAAATATATCATCACGGCATATTACCCATTTCTGGGTGTGCCAGTATCTACAACACACGTAGACATCGGTAATGATGACGATATATTTTACCGTGTGGTCGCTTACCAGGCGTCACCTCACGGGCACTCATAGCTGGTGTGGAGAGTGCACCACAGGGGTCACTTTTGTACCATTTAAAATTGGAAATATTTGGCGTCTGTCAGGATCGAACCCGGTTCCCCAGGTTCGCGACCAGACACTCAGGTACGCGGCCTCGGGACCCCACATTCTACTTTTATATTTATATTTTTTTTTAATCGAAAATCATTGCAGAAATTGTATTCTGCATGAGAATTTTGAGAAGTGTAATAGGTTACGAGTAGAAATCGTATTCTGCATAAGAATATTGAGAAATGTAATAGGTACAAGGCCGTTTAAATTAGATAAAAGTAATTGTATAGCTATAAATAGTTAATTTTTAGCAATGTCTTAGATGTTATTAATCAAAAATTGTCAACCTTACAGAAAAAATTGAAACTGTTATTCTTAACCAAAATCCAAAACGTAATTTTTAAAACGGTTTTTGATGAAAAACCGGTTGTTAAATTGTTGAAATTAACTGGTTAATCGTTAATATATTCATTCATAAAACAAAAAAATCCTATTTATACATTGTGTTAAAAGAAATGTTGCCTAGGGGCGCAATAAGAGCGTAGGCAAAAAATTACAATTAAAAAAAGTAATGAAAGAAGAAATGAATTTAAAAATATGAGAATTAATTAATTACAGCAGAGCTGGGATAGATACTTTTAAAAAGTATCTTAGATACTTTCACAAGATACTGTCATAAATTGATTAAAGATAAATAAATATCTAGATATTTTTCAGTGCAAGTATCTTAAGATACAAATATTTTCAAAAGAGTCTAATATATTTACTTAAGATACTTAAAAGTATCTTACATAGTTAAAAGTATCTTAGATACTTTAAATTATCTTATTAACCTTTCAGAAAATGTTTTAAAATACAAAATTTATAGGTAACCATATTTAGTGATACAAATAAAAATAACTATTTTGTTGTATTTGACACGTTTTTTGCGACTAAACCACCTTCAAAGGTATCTTTATAAAGAAAAAGATACTTTCAGAGTATCTAGATAGTTGAAAACTATCGAAAGATACAAAAAGTATCGTAAGATACTTTTTACTTCCTTATACGAAGTAAAGGAAGTATTGTAATCGCCAAAAAATTCGGTTTCCGGATTTCAACGGAAATATCCATTTTGACCATTCCTGAATCCATTTTGACTAATTTCGTCGTGACGTCTGTACGTACGTATCTCGCATAACTGAAAAACGGGAAGCCGTAGAAAGTTAAAATTTTGTATTAAGACTGTTATAACATCTAGTTGTGCACCTCCCTTTTTGGTCATTACATAACTTTCGGAAGTGGTACTTTACTTGAAGCCTATAATAGATTTTAATGAAAAACTATATTAAAATATAATCCAAAACTATTCAAAATTGGTATATAACACTTCTATATCAATGGGAATAACATAATAGATTTTAGTTAAAATAGTCTACCCGGAAGTGGTACTTTACTTGAAGCCTATAATAGATTTTAATGAAAACTATATTAAAAATAATCTAAAACTTTTAAAATTTGGTATATAATACTTTTATATCAGTGGGAATAACATAATAGATTTTGGTTAAAATAGTCTAATCGGAAGTGATACTTTACTTGAAGCTGTTATCAGTTTTTCTTGAAAAAAATGGTTTTATTTTGATTTTCATAATAAATGCTTCAAATAAAAGTTTTAGAAAATTAAATTCTGCGTCGAAAACATCAAGTATTATTAAATTAGCTCTTTGTATAAGCGAGATATGTATATTTAAAAATTATGTAGTTTTTGGTTTCTGTAATTAAGTTTGCTATGAATTAGGACAAAAAATAACAAAAAAATGAAGAATTTAATGTCAATGTCAAATTATGTCAAATACGTGCAATTTTATGATTGGGTCTGTTATAATACATATTTTAATTATTAACAAAATATGTATAGTGTAACAGGCGTACAAGGAAGTCATGTGGTGTCCACATCAGATATTTTTTTTTTACTGACATAAATTTATATTTGTCATTATATATATATACATTAGCGAAACTAGTCATCAATAATAAATTTTGTGAAACTAAAAACTAGGAATGACGATGGGTACTCGGGTACTCGGAACCTATCCGATAATAATGTACCCGGGTATAAAATTTCTTACCCGATTACCCGAAATATACCCGCTACCCGTTAATTCCCCGATACCCTTTAATTACCCGAACATTTTTCAGCTGCCGGAGAGATTATATCTAAATGAAATGCTTTTTATTACCATACCATAGGTAATTAATATAATTTATGTTAAGTTTTTTATAGAGATACAATATATTATTTATTTGTGTTACTTTTTTACTTCCTTGTACGAAGTAAAGGAAGTATTGTAATCGCGAAAAATTTCGGTTTCCAGATTTCAACGGAAATATCCATTTTGAGCATCCCTGAATCCATTTTGACTAATTTCGTCGTGACGTCTGTACGTACGTTCGTACGTACGTACGTACGTACGTACGTACGTATGTACGTATCTCGCATAACTGAAAAACGGGAAGCCGTAGAAAGTTAAAATTTTGTATTTAGAACTGTTATAACATATAGTTGTGCACCTCCCTTTTTGGTCATTACATAACTTGCGGAAGTGGTACTTTACTTGAAGCCTGTAATAGATTTTAATGAAAAACTATATTAAAATATAATCCAAAACTTTTCAAATTTGGTATATAAGACTTTTATATCAATGGGAATAACATAATAGATTTTAGTTAAAATGGTTTACCCGGAAGTGGTACTTTACTTGAAGCCTATAATAGATTTTAATGAAAAACTATATTAAAATATAATCCAAAACTTTTCAAATTTGATATATAAGACTTTTATGTCAATGGGAATAACATAATATATTTTAGTTAAATTGGTCTACCCGGAAGTGGTACTTTACTTGAAGCCTATAATAGATTTTAATGAAAACTATATTAAAATATAATCCAAAACTTTTCAAATTTAGTATATAATAGTTTTATATCAATAAGAATAACATAATAGATTTTGGTTAAAATGGTTTACCCGGAAGTGGTACTTTACTTGAAGTCTATAATAGATTTTAATGAAAAATTATATTAAAATATAATCCAAAACTTTTCAAATTTGATATATAAGACTTCTATATCAATGGGAATAACATAATAGATTTTGGTTAAAATAGTCTAACCGGAAGTGATACTTTACCTGAAGATGTTATCAGTTTTTCTTGAAAAAAATGGTGTTATTTTGATTTTAGTAATAAATGCTTCAAATAAAAGTTTTAGAGAATTGAATTCTGCGTCGAAAACATTAATTATGATTAAATTAGCTCTTTGTATTCTCTAATTAAGTTTGCTGTGGATTAGGACAAAAAATAACAAAAAAAAATAAAATGTTGATATCAAATTATGTCAAATATGTGCAATTTTATGATTGGGTCTGTTGTAATACATATTTTAATTAACAAAATATGTATAGTGTAACAGGCGTACAAGGAAGTCATGTGCTGTCCACATCAGATATTATTTAATAGATATATGTAAAAAATAATTATGAATTTTATTAAAAAGTAAACTGCTAATATAAGGGTAACTGGTAATTAACAAAATAACGAATTATGTATACGTACTTAAAGGATAACGGGTAATTAAAGGGTGTCGGGTAATTAACGGGTAAAGGGTACTATCCGGATAATTGTTTCGTGTACTCGGATACCAAAATTATAGGAATTTGTCATTCTTACTAAAAACTAAGTATTTCGATATATAATAATCTTATATTTGTTATTTTTTTTTTTGTTTTTTTACGACTTGTTGAATATTTACGAGATCATTTCAAAATATGTAATTCTGTTTATATATTTTGTCCAAACTTTTTTATTTCATTTTTAATAGTTTTTAAAATATATTTCACCAAGGGATGGCAGCATCTCCAATTAATGTTATTACGTCTAATATGCGTTCATAAATTTGTACCAAATGCTGCTGAAATTTACATATCGAAAATATTGACCAAAACTTAGCAGGGTGCAGAAATGTGACTCAATATTTTTGACGCATAATTTGGTTTTTAAAATCTGTTGCTAAAACTGCAATATGTCCATCCAAAAAGTCAGTGTTACATACTACTAATATTTTTATATTTATGTATTTTTTTATTATTACTGAAAGCATGAGAATCTTAAAAATTGTAATGGGAATGGATACGAAGACGAAGTTGCTTAAAATAGTTTTTTTATTATTATTTATATTTGTACTATGCGTTTGTAAATTAGTACAAAATACCACAGGAATGCACATGCTGAAAATATTGACCAAAGTTAGTATGCAGAAGTCTGATTCACCTTTTTTGACGCATAATTTGATATTTATAATCTGTTTCTAAAAACTGCTGTACATCCAAAATGTCATTGTTACGTACTACTAATATATTTTTGGATAAAAAAGGCCAGATAGATGTTATCTATACAGACATGTCAAAAGCCTTTGATAAAATAAATCATAAGATCTTATTGCATAAAATTCGCAACTTCGGATTCCATGATGATCTAATTCATTTCTTTGCATCGTACTTATGTAACCGTCGACAGTTTGTATGTTACAATAACTACCGTTCCAACTATTATATTGCTAAGTAGGGAGTACCACAAGGGTCAAACTTAGGACCGCTTTTATTTCTCCTTGTTGTGAATGACATTGTGGAAAATTTGACTTGTAACGTGTTAATCTACGCTGATGATGTGAAAATTTTTACTGAGATCCAAAATGTACGGGATTGTAATAAGCTACAAAATAACTTAAATAGTATTGCAAATTGGTGTAATACTAACAAACTTGAACTTAACATCAGTAAATGTGAAGTTATAACATTTACTCGTCGGAAATCACCAATTTTATATAACTATAATATAGACACTGTCAACTTATCTCGTTCCTCGCAAATTAAAGACCTAGGAGTCTATTTCGATCCAGAACTTACTTTTACATTCCATATTGTCAATTTAATTGCATCAGTCAATAGAGTGATAGGTTTCATCATTAGAAGTTGTACGGATTTTTCTAATATTAATGTACTGCAAGTTTTATATTATGCTTTCATACAGTCCAAGATGGAATATGCTATAATCATTTGGTATCCCGTTTATGAAACTCATATAGCGAGACTAGAAAAGTTACAACGTAAAATATTAAAGTATTTTTGGTTTAAATGTTTTCACTATTAGGTATCCTGATCAAAATACGCCTGCTGATACCCTATTTAGAAAATTCAATATAGACTCAATTAGATCAAGATTTAATGATATCAAAATAGATGATTTATTCAAAATAATTCACTACAAGGTTGATTGTTCAGATTTACTAGAGAAACTTTATTTTCGTGTACCGAGATTATCTTCACGTTGTACTGAAAGCTTTTATCTTTCTTCATATAATTCAAATGTGCTGTGCAAATCACCAATTTATGTTATGTGTAGTTATTATAATTCTGTTTCTGATGAACTAGATATTTTCTTTTTGTAAACTCTACTACTGTAATTTATTCATTTACTTATCATGGGTTGTAAACCTTTTAAAGTAATAAATTTATTATTATTATATTTCTTTTTTACCTCCCGCCATACCGTAAGTAAGGGAGGCAATGTTTTCGGTCTGAAAATTCGATAGTGAGTTTTCAGAAAACAAGTACGAATTAGGGTATTAAACTTAAATGATTACATTGTATGCTACTAACTCGTTTTTTACAAAAAACCTGACTAGCACCATTTTATTTTCAACGGCTCAATGATTTTGTTAAATTTCATGTTTTAAAAATGTTTCATCAAGGGATGGCAACATCTCCAATTGAAATTATTACTTGTAAATAGATTTTTGTATTTATATTTGCTCTGTGTGTTCGTAAATTTGTACTAAATGCCACGGAAAAGCACATGCCGAAAATATTGACCAAAACTAAGAAGTATGCAGAAATGTGACTCAATATTTTTGACGCATCATTTCATATTTAAAATCCATCCTACTTTAAATAAATAAATATATCATCACGGCATATTACCCATTTCTGGGTGTGCCAGTATCTACAACACACGTAGACATCGGTAATGATGACGATATATTTTACCGTGTGGTCGCTTACCAGGCGTCACCTCACGGGCACTCATAGCTGGTGTGGAGAGTGCACCACAGGGGTCACTTTTGTACCATTTAAAATTGGAAATATTTGGCGTCTGTCAGGATCGAACCCGGTTCCCCAGGTTCGCGACCAGACACTCAGGTACGCGGCCTCGGGACCCCACATTCTACTTTTATATTTATATTTTTTTTTAATCGAAAATCATTGCAGAAATTGTATTCTGCATGAGAATTTTGAGAAGTGTAATAGGTTACGAGTAGAAATCGTATTCTGCATAAGAATATTGAGAAATGTAATAGGTACAAGGCCGTTTAAATTAGATAAAAGTAATTGTATAGCTATAAATAGTTAATTTTTAGCAATGTCTTAGATGTTATTAATCAAAAATTGTCAACCTTACAGAAAAAATTGAAACTGTTATTCTTAACCAAAATCCAAAACGTAATTTTTAAAACGGTTTTTGATGAAAAACCGGTTGTTAAATTGTTGAAATTAACTGGTTAATCGTTAATATATTCATTCATAAAACAAAAAAATCCTATTTATACATTGTGTTAAAAGAAATGTTGCCTAGGGGCGCAATAAGAGCGTAGGCAAAAAATTACAATTAAAAAAAGTAATGAAAGAAGAAATGAATTTAAAAATATGAGAATTAATTAATTACAGCAGAGCTGGGATAGATACTTTTAAAAAGTATCTTAGATACTTTCACAAGATACTGTCATAAATTGATTAAAGATAAATAAATATCTAGATATTTTTCAGTGCAAGTATCTTAAGATACAAATATTTTCAAAAGAGTCTAATATATTTACTTAAGATACTTAAAAGTATCTTACATAGTTAAAAGTATCTTAGATACTTTAAATTATCTTATTAACCTTTCAGAAAATGTTTTAAAATACAAAATTTATAGGTAACCATATTTAGTGATACAAATAAAAATAACTATTTTGTTGTATTTGACACGTTTTTTGCGACTAAACCACCTTCAAAGGTATCTTTATAAAGAAAAAGATACTTTCAGAGTATCTAGATAGTTGAAAACTATCGAAAGATACAAAAAGTATCGTAAGATACTTTTTACTTCCTTATACGAAGTAAAGGAAGTATTGTAATCGCCAAAAAATTCGGTTTCCGGATTTCAACGGAAATATCCATTTTGACCATTCCTGAATCCATTTTGACTAATTTCGTCGTGACGTCTGTACGTACGTATCTCGCATAACTGAAAAACGGGAAGCCGTAGAAAGTTAAAATTTTGTATTAAGACTGTTATAACATCTAGTTGTGCACCTCCCTTTTTGGTCATTACATAACTTTCGGAAGTGGTACTTTACTTGAAGCCTATAATAGATTTTAATGAAAAACTATATTAAAATATAATCCAAAACTATTCAAAATTGGTATATAACACTTCTATATCAATGGGAATAA
This sequence comes from Ophonus ardosiacus, assembly GCA_943142095.1. Classification (NCBI taxonomy): domain Eukaryota; kingdom Metazoa; phylum Arthropoda; class Insecta; order Coleoptera; family Carabidae; genus Ophonus; species Ophonus ardosiacus. The sequence goes on along the minus strand of OW964826.1, from coordinate 50,049,923 downwards.
CATAATAGATTTTAGTTAAAATAGTCTACCCGGAAGTGGTACTTTACTTGAAGCCTATAATAGATTTTAATGAAAACTATATTAAAAATAATCTAAAACTTTTAAAATTTGGTATATAATACTTTTATATCAGTGGGAATAACATAATAGATTTTGGTTAAAATAGTCTAATCGGAAGTGATACTTTACTTGAAGCTGTTATCAGTTTTTCTTGAAAAAAATGGTTTTATTTTGATTTTCATAATAAATGCTTCAAATAAAAGTTTTAGAAAATTAAATTCTGCGTCGAAAACATCAAGTATTATTAAATTAGCTCTTTGTATAAGCGAGATATGTATATTTAAAAATTATGTAGTTTTTGGTTTCTGTAATTAAGTTTGCTATGAATTAGGACAAAAAATAACAAAAAAATGAAGAATTTAATGTCAATGTCAAATTATGTCAAATACGTGCAATTTTATGATTGGGTCTGTTATAATACATATTTTAATTATTAACAAAATATGTATAGTGTAACAGGCGTACAAGGAAGTCATGTGGTGTCCACATCAGATATTTTTTTTTTACTGACATAAATTTATATTTGTCATTATATATATATACATTAGCGAAACTAGTCATCAATAATAAATTTTGTGAAACTAAAAACTAGGAATGACGATGGGTACTCGGGTACTCGGAACCTATCCGATAATAATGTACCCGGGTATAAAATTTCTTACCCGATTACCCGAAATATACCCGCTACCCGTTAATTCCCCGATACCCTTTAATTACCCGAACATTTTTCAGCTGCCGGAGAGATTATATCTAAATGAAATGCTTTTTATTACCATACCATAGGTAATTAATATAATTTATGTTAAGTTTTTTATAGAGATACAATATATTATTTATTTGTGTTACTTTTTTACTTCCTTGTACGAAGTAAAGGAAGTATTGTAATCGCGAAAAATTTCGGTTTCCAGATTTCAACGGAAATATCCATTTTGAGCATCCCTGAATCCATTTTGACTAATTTCGTCGTGACGTCTGTACGTACGTTCGTACGTACGTACGTACGTATGTACGTATCTCGCATAACTGAAAAACGGGAAGCCGTAGAAAGTTAAAATTTTGTATTTAGAACTGTTATAACATATAGTTGTGCACCTCCCTTTTTGGTCATTACATAACTTGCGGAAGTGGTACTTTACTTGAAGCCTGTAATAGATTTTAATGAAAAACTATATTAAAATATAATCCAAAACTTTTCAAATTTGGTATATAAGACTTTTATATCAATGGGAATAACATAATAGATTTTAGTTAAAATGGTTTACCCGGAAGTGGTACTTTACTTGAAGCCTATAATAGATTTTAATGAAAAACTATATTAAAATATAATCCAAAACTTTTCAAATTTGATATATAAGACTTTTATGTCAATGGGAATAACATAATATATTTTAGTTAAATTGGTCTACCCGGAAGTGGTACTTTACTTGAAGCCTATAATAGATTTTAATGAAAACTATATTAAAATATAATCCAAAACTTTTCAAATTTAGTATATAATAGTTTTATATCAATAAGAATAACATAATAGATTTTGGTTAAAATGGTTTACCCGGAAGTGGTACTTTACTTGAAGTCTATAATAGATTTTAATGAAAAATTATATTAAAATATAATCCAAAACTTTTCAAATTTGATATATAAGACTTCTATATCAATGGGAATAACATAATAGATTTTGGTTAAAATAGTCTAACCGGAAGTGATACTTTACCTGAAGATGTTATCAGTTTTTCTTGAAAAAAATGGTGTTATTTTGATTTTAGTAATAAATGCTTCAAATAAAAGTTTTAGAGAATTGAATTCTGCGTCGAAAACATTAATTATGATTAAATTAGCTCTTTGTATTCTCTAATTAAGTTTGCTATGGATTAGGACAAAAAATAACAAAAAAAAATAAAATGTTGATATCAAATTATGTCAAATATGTGCAATTTTATGATTGGGTCTGTTATAATACATATTTTAATTAACAAAATATGTATAGTGTAACAGGCGTACAAGGAAGTCATGTGCTGTCCACATCAGATATTATTTAATAGATATATGTAAAAAATAATTATGAATTTTATTAAAAAGTAAACTGCTAATATAAGGGTAACTGGTAATTAACAAAATAACGAATTATGTATACGTACTTAAAGGATAACGGGTAATTAAAGGGTGTCGGGTAATTAACGGGTAAAGGGTACTATCCGGATAATTGTTTCGTGTACTCGGATACCAAAATTATAGGAATTTGTCATTCTTACTAAAAACTAAGTATTTCGATATATAATAATCTTATATTTGTTATTTTTTTTTTTGTTTTTTTACGACTTGTTGAATATTTACGAGATCATTTCAAAATATGTAATTCTGTTTATATATTTTGTCCAAACTTTTTTATTTCATTTTTAATAGTTTTTAAAATATATTTCACCAAGGGATGGCAGCATCTCCAATTAATGTTATTACGTCTAATATGCGTTCATAAATTTGTACCAAATGCTGCTGAAATTTACATATCGAAAATATTGACCAAAACTTAGCAGGGTGCAGAAATGTGACTCAATATTTTTGACGCATAATTTGGTTTTTAAAATCTGTTGCTAAAACTGCAATATGTCCATCCAAAAAGTCAGTGTTACATACTACTAATATTTTTATATTTATGTATTTTTTTATTATTACTGAAAGCATGAGAATCTTAAAAATTGTAATGGGAATGGATACGAAGACGAAGTTGCTTAAAATAGTTTTTTTATTATTATTTATATTTGTACTATGCGTTTGTAAATTAGTACAAAATACCACAGGAATGCACATGCTGAAAATATTGACCAAAGTTAGTATGCAGAAGTCTGATTCACCTTTTTTGACGCATAATTTGATATTTATAATCTGTTGCTAAAAACTGCTGTACATCCAAAATGTCATTGTTACGTACTACTAATATATTTTTGGATAAAAAAGGCCAGATAGATGTTATCTATACAGACATGTCAAAAGCCTTTGATAAAATAAATCATAAGATCTTATTGCATAAAATTCGCAACTTCGGATTCCATGATGATCTAATTCATTTCTTTGCATCGTACTTATGTAACCGTCGACAGTTTGTATGTTACAATAACTACCGTTCCAACTATTATATTGCTAAGTAGGGAGTACCACAAGGGTCAAACTTAGGACCGCTTTTATTTCTCCTTGTTGTGAATGACATTGTGGAAAATTTGACTTGTAACGTGTTAATCTACGCTGATGATGTGAAAATTTTTACTGAGATCCAAAATGTACGGGATTGTAATAAGCTACAAAATAACTTAAATAGTATTGCAAATTGGTGTAATACTAACAAACTTGAACTTAACATCAGTAAATGTGAAGTTATAACATTTACTCGTCGGAAATCACCAATTTTATATAACTATAATATAGACACTGTCAACTTATCTCGTTCCTCGCAAATTAAAGACCTAGGAGTCTATTTCGATCCAGAACTTACTTTTACATTCCATATTGTCAATTTAATTGCATCAGTCAATAGAGTGATAGGTTTCATCATTAGAAGTTGTACGGATTTTTCTAATATTAATGTACTGCAAGTTTTATATTATGCTTTCATACAGTCCAAGATGGAATATGCTATAATCATTTGGTATCCCGTTTATGAAACTCATATAGCGAGACTAGAAAAGTTACAACGTAAAATATTAAAGTATTTTTGGTTTAAATGTTTTCACTATTAGGTATCCTGATCAAAATACGCCTGCTGATACCCTATTTAGAAAATTCAATATAGACTCAATTAGATCAAGATTTAATGATATCAAAATAGATGATTTATTCAAAATAATTCACTACAAGGTTGATTGTTCAGATTTACTAGAGAAACTTTATTTTCGTGTACCGAGATTATCTTCACGTTGTACTGAAAGCTTTTATCTTTCTTCATATAATTCAAATGTGCTGTGCAAATCACCAATTTATGTTATGTGTAGTTATTATAATTCTGTTTCTGATGAACTAGATATTTTCTTTTTGTAAACTCTACTACTGTAATTTATTCATTTACTTATCATGGGTTGTAAACCTTTTAAAGTAATAAATTTATTATTATTATATTTCTTTTTTACCTCCCGCCATACCGTAAGTAAGGGAGGCAATGTTTTCGGTCTGAAAATTCGATAGTGAGTTTTCAGAAAACAAGTACGAATTAGGGTATTAAACTTAAATGATTACATTGTATGCTACTAACTCGTTTTTTACAAAAAACCTGACTAGCACCATTTTATTTTCAACGGCTCAATGATTTTGTTAAATTTCATGTTTTAAAAATGTTTCATCAAGGGATGGCAACATCTCCAATTGAAATTATTACTTGTAAATAGATTTTTGTATTTATATTTGCTCTGTGTGTTCGTAAATTTGTACTAAATGCCACGGAAAAGCACATGCCGAAAATATTGACCAAAACTAAGAAGTATGCAGAAATGTGACTCAATATTTTTGACGCATCATTTCATATTTAAAATCCATCCTACTTTAAATAAATAAATATATCATCACGGCATATTACCCATTTCTGGGTGTGCCAGTATCTACAACACACGTAGACATCGGTAATGATGACGATATATTTTACCGTGTGGTCGCTTACCAGGCGTCACCTCACGGGCACTCATAGCTGGTGTGGAGAGTGCACCACAGGGGTCACTTTTGTACCATTTAAAATTGGAAATATTTGGCGTCTGTCAGGATCGAACCCGGTTCCCCAGGTTCGCGACCAGACACTCAGGTACGCGGCCTCGGGACCCCACATTCTACTTTTATATTTATATTTTTTTTTAATCGAAAATCATTGCAGAAATTGTATTCTGCATGAGAATTTTGAGAAATGTAATAGGTACAAGGCCGTTTAAATTAGATAAAAGTAATTGTATAGCTATAAATAGTTAATTTTTAGCAATGTCTTAGATGTTATTAATCAAAAATTGTCAACCTTACAGAAAAAATTGAAACTGTTATTCTTAACCAAAATCCAAAACGTAATTTTTAAAACGGTTTTTGATGAAAAACCGGTTGTTAAATTGTTGAAATTAACTGGTTAATCGTTAATATATTCATTCATAAAACAAAAAAATCCTATTTATACATTGTGTTAAAAGAAATGTTGCCTAGGGGCGCAATAAGAGCGTAGGCAAAAAATTACAATTAAAAAAAGTAATGAAAGAAGAAATGAATTTAAAAATATGAGAATTAATTAATTACAGCAGAGCTGGGATAGATACTTTTAAAAAGTATCTTAGATACTTTCACAAGATACTGTCATAAATTGATTAAAGATAAATAAATATCTAGATATTTTTCAGTGCAAGTATCTTAAGATACAAATATTTTCAAAAGAGTCTAATATATTTACTTAAGATACTTAAAAGTATCTTACATAGTTAAAAGTATCTTAGATACTTTAAATTATCTTATTAACCTTTCAGAAAATGTTTTAAAATACAAAATTTATAGGTAACCATATTTAGTGATACAAATAAAAATAACTATTTTGTTGTATTTGACACGTTTTTTGCGACTAAACCACCTTCAAAGGTATCTTTATAAAGAAAAAGATACTTTCAGAGTATCTAGATAGTTGAAAACTATCGAAAGATACAAAAAGTATCGTAAGATACTTTTTACTTCCTTATACGAAGTAAAGGAAGTATTGTAATCGCCAAAAAATTCGGTTTCCGGATTTCAACGGAAATATCCATTTTGACCATTCCTGAATCCATTTTGACTAATTTCGTCGTGACGTCTGTACGTACGTATCTCGCATAACTGAAAAACGGGAAGCCGTAGAAAGTTAAAATTTTGTATTAAGACTGTTATAACATCTAGTTGTGCACCTCCCTTTTTGGTCATTACATAACTTTCGGAAGTGGTACTTTACTTGAAGCCTATAATAGATTTTAATGAAAAACTATATTAAAATATAATCCAAAACTATTCAAAATTGGTATATAACACTTCTATATCAATGGGAATAACATAATAGATTTTAGTTAAAATAGTCTACCCGGAAGTGGTACTTTACTTGAAGCCTATAATAGATTTTAATGAAAACTATATTAAAAATAATCTAAAACTTTTAAAATTTGGTATATAATACTTTTATATCAGTGGGAATAACATAATAGATTTTGGTTAAAATAGTCTAATCGGAAGTGATACTTTACTTGAAGCTGTTATCAGTTTTTCTTGAAAAAAATGGTTTTATTTTGATTTTCATAATAAATGCTTCAAATAAAAGTTTTAGAAAATTAAATTCTGCGTCGAAAACATCAAGTATTATTAAATTAGCTCTTTGTATAAGCGAGATATGTATATTTAAAAATTATGTAGTTTTTGGTTTCTGTAATTAAGTTTGCTATGAATTAGGACAAAAAATAACAAAAAAATGAAGAATTTAATGTCAATGTCAAATTATGTCAAATACGTGCAATTTTATGATTGGGTCTGTTATAATACATATTTTAATTATTAACAAAATATGTATAGTGTAACAGGCGTACAAGGAAGTCATGTGGTGTCCACATCAGATATTTTAAGATAAAAGATAAAAATACTTTCAAAAAGTATCTCCATTATCTTAAAATACCATCACGTATCTTTTTTGGAAAGATAGTCCCAGCTTTGATTATCAGTAGATATTTTCACTTGAAGAAACACCGGCACAAGATGCCTTTGAGCCCTTGGAAAGAGGGGTGAAGGGGGTGCCAAAAAGTTGACTTGCTTATAAGTAAAAATTTGTCTAGTTACGCCCCTGATCTTCATAACCACAAATTCTAGTTAGACAAATAGGAAACATAAAACATTGCTGCTATCATAGTTTCCTCTAATTTCGACTGTTATTTGCTACAGGCTCTGCCTGTCTCTCTTATTATTAAATCATTATCTGTGGACCGGTATCTGAATAAGGTTACAGGGTTACATAATTGTCGTGTGATACCCAGACTTGTATGCGGAGGCGATGATTGCTGTTAAATTTTTTAATCCAGCTCTGGATGATGCTGGTGATCATGCAGTCACTAAAATACTCTCACTTGTTTTTATGATATCATCAGTGACGCAACACTGCAGTTATTTAGTTAACTGACCGACTGAAACAGAGCTCCTCAAACTGTTGTGTTGCTAGTACCATTTGCAGGTGCGGCAGATGTTTTTCTGTTTGTGTTTTTTGTAATCTTTTCTTGACTTTTCTAATCGCCAGGTCGGTTGTGTTTGTTGTTTGAGAAGATAATAATTATCACATTTTTTTTGCAGCATTTTAATTGTTATTTGTGATAATGAATAGACTGTTTGATCTGTTACATATGTGTGTTTAGTTTCTATAGTGTTGGTAGTACTGTGGCGCGGTGGTGTAGTGGTTAAGGTGACTGAGTGGTAAACCAAAGGTCGCCGGTTCGATTCTCAGTGAAGGCGTGTTCAATGATGAATATTGCTAACCTTTGATTATCCATGATTGATTGATTAGTCTTACTGAGAACACGTTGAACTTCACTGATTTACAATTTTATTGCAAATAAATTCAATATTTTTTGCATGCTATGTATAAATAGCCTGAATATATTGAATACGAAGAAGGTTAAATTTAAATACTGAATCATTACAATTATTGTAAAGGACAAATTAGGTTGCAAAAATATTTAATATATGAACAATTAAATGTAATTTAGTTTTCCAAAAAAAAATTACAAAACTGGTTTGCTAAGTATGTCATTAGGAGTTGCTATTAAAGTCATTGAAGGTTTCTTTATTTATTATTAAAAACATCTGTCTGCTAAGTAAACAATTGAGAGTATTCATTCATTGAACATAGTCATCTTTTATATTCTTAGAAATGATGTTCTCACTTTACATTAATAGTAAACGAATATTTGTCTTAGTAGTTACACCCACAGCAAAGATCGTATAATATGTCCTTACGGACCTATTACATTAAAAGAGAGAGATATTAATAAAAGTGAGATGTACAGGGTGAAACAAATTCGGGTTCCTCATATAAAAAACTTTCTTATTATGCACTCTACAGAAAATTGATGTAGGTCTTTATGGGCCAACTTATTGAGACAACTTTAATAAGCACTATAGGAATTTTCCATCGTCTTTTGTTTCTGAGCCATAAGCTAAAACTTATACCTCATAATACAGTGTGTCCCATTTAGAGGTGCCACCATTGGGATCTCGAGAACTATAAGAGATACGATGTCGGTTAAATGGAACATTTTGTGCGCCTTTGGGAGGGCATCTCAGATGTGCTTTTGTTTTTCCAAAAATTCTCATAGAGCACTAGATAATGACGAAAAACTGAATATTGTTGATATTTTATTTTTCAAATAACTTCTAAACTATTAGTAATTGAGAAAAACATTTCAAATACAAAAGATAGATATTTTTATTAACTAACCACTGGCGTACGAAATAAATTTTTATATCCGTAAATTTTCGAGATATAACACAAACTTATATTTGTTTTGCCTCCAAAATTATTATTTTTTCCTTATTTTGTATTAAATTTATAATTATTTTGAAAATATTGGTAGATTTCTATTTAGAAATACTCCTATTTAAATAATTTATTTCGTTAGAAAATTTTGCTCAAAACTCGTATCAAACAAATTTTTATAATATTTTGTATCTGGTCGCCCTTGGCACATTATAGTGTAATTTGTAATTATAAGTCTAGAATAAAAATATTAAGTAATAAAGGCATAAAACAAATTATTTCGATCAAATATAATATAATTAATAAAAATAATAATGTTTTTTTGGGAAATAATAAGAAAGTTCAGGAAAATAAATAGAAAAATTAAATTTTAGGAGCAAAACAAATATAAAACATAATAACCCTTACATCGTTGAAAAGAGAAAAAAATAATGATTTTTTGAGACTAAAATCAGATATGGGTTCCATTTATTTACGGATATAAAAATTTATTTCGTACGTCACTGGTTAGCTAATAAAAATATCTATCTTTTATATTTGAAATGTTTTTCTCAATTACTAATAGTTTATAAGTTATTTGAAAAAGAAAAAATCAACAATATTCAGTTGTTCGTCATTATCTAGTGCTCTATGAGAATTTTTGGAAAAACAAAAGCACATCTGAAATGCCCTCCCAAAGGCGCACAAAATGTTCCATTTAACCGACATCGTATCTCTTCTAGTTCTCGAGATCCCAATGGTGGCACCTCTAAATGGGACACATTGTATATCGCTTATTATGAGAGATAAAGAAAAAATGTTTAGATACTTTTTATACTGTTTTTTACGTAAAATAACGTGAGGTAATTAGATTTTTTTCAAAACTTTATAAATCTCGAGATGCAACACAAACATAATATTTTTGCAAATAGTCTTCTTTTTTCCACAATCGAAAAGTGACAGTTAATGGCATAGTTGTTAAATGATTTTCTTAAGACGATATTACAAATTCTGGTTAAACATGTACATTTTATACGACATATATATATTTTTATTAGATAGAAAATATTTTTTGCCGTTTTCTTTATAATTTCTCACCGATATAAACTTATTTTACTTCATTCTCGTTATTTGACAACATGGTGTCAGGCACCCAATGATTTAGAAAAAATCCGCTAGATGGCATATCTAAAATGACGTCACAGAGTCATTAAAATTAAATGGGTCCATTGCATAAATGCAAAATTTTCGGCATTCTTGTCTTGACATACATCAACGTTAGCGTGCTCTTTATTAACTTTAATATTAACTATCTTGTAATACTGTCTTTTATGTAATTTTGTCTGCAAATATCTTTGCAAATATTTGAAAGAATGATATTGTCATATTTAATATATGAATATTTCTCAAAGATAACAAAAATAAACAATCATATTTCTTCTTTATGTGACATCATAGTTCGACTTAGGAAGTTCTTCGACTCTTTTAACCAGTTTAGGTGTGGTCGCCAGTTTTACAAAGAATTTGATCTAGATTTATGAGTTTTTTTATAAAATTTATGTGCTGTAATTACCACTTTGTTAAGAGCTAATTTATAATATTCTCAAATGCTGTAATTTATAATACACTATTGTTCTTTGTAAGATATAAAAGATGCTTTTAAAGATTAAAATCGCATTCATCCTTTTTTAAGTGCACATTAATGATAGCATAACTTGCTGATTGATTTTTTTTTTTTACTTTGATACATTTAGTGGTAAATGAAAGCAATGCACCAAAAAATGAATGTATTTCAAAACATTTGCGAGTATACTTGTGCAGCTCAGTAAAAATGTTAATACAAATATAAATTGCTGTACATATGATGAAATCGTTTTAATAGTTTAGTTTAGATACATTTTACTATTTTGCTCTAGCACAGCCAAACATACTTCTAAAATCATAATTTCGTAATATTCTGCTTCCCTAATAATTTTAAATACAAAATCTTCAAATAAAAATTGTAGAACATAAAATTCTATACTTGAATCAATAAGCAAGATTAATTTTTAATGTTTAGGAATGGCAGAATTTAGATATGAAAATGTCGAAAATCACCCCCAAAACAAATGTATCTGTCAAGTTAGATTAATTAATGAATTAATTAATTACATTAATTGGTAACAGTGTTGTAAAAAAATAATAAATAATTATTTACTTGAACACAAATTATAATATGTAATTAAAGTAAATGAACCTAACTTGACCGTTGAAAATTTGTTATTTATTTTATGTCTTACTAGTATGTTATTGTTTTATAACAACCTCAACATTAGGTCCGTTATTGAGTAAATAATGCCTTAGGGCGTATTAAGTTGCTATGGTAATGTTGACAACAAACTGAGGTTAATAATACTGATACTAACATAAAGTGCAGTTAAGGTTAAGAAGCATTGTGAATTGTAGTCGTTTATAATCATATTTGTTTCATCACAAGTATAAACCAGCATACTTCTTATTCTTAGCAATAACATTGTTCGTCCATATTGACAGAAAAATACCACAAGAAATAAATTTTGTGTTTGAAAACATGCTTTGTTTACAGAAACAAAATATTACCTAGATACTGCATTCACAGGCTATTTTGTAAGTTGTATTAAAATTTTGTGATTTATTATTTTTGTTTGATAAATTCTAGTCCGACAAAATGTTTATTAAGAATTTCTAGTAAGACATAAAACGTTGAAGGCACCACGGGTGTTAAACGACAACGTATTCGCCTCGGGCCAGAGGCCCTCGACAGTACACTGTTGACCTCAGGCATTATTGTCCTTATAACAACCCTTGGTACCTTAATTACTATTATTTTTTTCATGATTATTGCTATTTTTGGGATTATTTTTAAAAATTTCATACATAATTTCAGCCGTTACCAAGCACCAAGCATGAACAATTAATTAAGCTTATTGATCCTGATACAGAATTATATGCTCTACAACTTTTATTGGAAGTATTTTTACCAAAAATAATTTGGGAAGCAGGAAATTACAAAAGTATTATTTTACATTTTCAAGTCCAATGTTCGGCTGTGCCGGTCACATGTATACAAATAATGCTTTTAAGATTTGCTACCCGTGCCATCTAGCGGGAACATACATAGTTATTATACTTGTTTTGAATGTAACATGTAACCTTTATTTTTGTTTTGAAGCCAGCCTCAAAATCAATTACATAAATTAAAAATTATTCCTTGAACAAAACTGACTCTTTGTCGTGCTCTTTCCACATATACTTTAGTGCTCGTAAAGTAGCGGCGGAAAAATATGTTATTAATAAAATCAGCTTAAATGTTTAAAAGTATATTGGCATACACTGCAAAGGCCGTGACTATTTCAACATTTGGGTAGTTTAATTAGGTTAAGTTGGTTTATTGAATAAAAGAAAATAGGTACTGTACATTTCCATAATTTGTCAGATTTTTTTTACTGTCTCTGTACAAATAGTTCCATTTCTTATTTATTTTCTTTGAAACAATTTATTTTTAATTTCGTTTGTTTTCAGGAGGCCGGCCACGCAGCTGGTAACTCACCATGACGACAGACATCTCCATGGTCCGTTGGGACCCTACGCTTCAGCAGGAGATCGTCGACGACTATGAATACGACGGAGGAAACTCTTCATCCCGTCTCTTTGAACGATCGAGAATTAAAGCTTTAGCTGGTTAGTGGCTCTTGCTCATTCATATGCAAACTCGTTTATTCATCATAACGCAACGTCTTTCCTTTTCCGGATAGGAACTAAGCAACACTTAGAAACAGTTTATGTTTCCTCCATATTTATCTAATTTATCTAATCTAATTTCTGTTTTCCGAAGCTAAATTTTGCACATTAATGCACGTGTCAGATTAATATAGTTACAATAATGATTAAGATAAACAAATATACCAGTAAAGCCGATTGTGTATGATTATTTCGGTTGTAAAAATAAAAACCAATAAGAGGGTCACACTAGAATTATTGATGTAGGTTCTGGAAAACAAATCAATTATTTGTGTTACCTATTTGAAATTTTGCGGAAGTTAAATTATTGTTCATATACGATAGCGCGAGAATTTTGAAGGAACTCGCGGACAGATTCATGTCTTTTATTGGTTTGGTTCGAAAATTATCTTCATCCGACCAATAGAATGACTTGTCTCTGTTCTCAAGTTATTTAAAAATTCTCTCGCTACCGTGAATGGACAATAGTTAGCACTTAATTACACTTCAATTTTTGACAAAAGAAAATTTAAAAGTAATAGAACATCCACCATACTTACAACTAGCGCGGGTTAAGTTGAGACTAATCTAGTGTGCGTTGAACCTACTTGGACGGGTCGAAATGTAATGAATAGGGGAGTTACGTATATTGACGTTTAGCCGATTTTTTACAATAATTGTTACCTATTTACCAATAATTATTATTTGCTATTATTACAAAAAGAAAAACACTCCACCAACATTTCTGGATTTTCTGGATTCTGGATTTGAGGTGGAGGGTGAAGAAAGAAACTGCACGCGCACTTAGGCCTCACAAATGGGCCCATTGTACTACACAAACATTTCAAATTGATAAAAAGGATAAGGGGATTCATTCACAAGCCAAAGAAATTATTGTCTAAGTTTTCAGATTGGCTAGTATGCGCGGTATCAGTATCAATTTAACCCGCACCAGCTATACCTTGTTTACTATTGTTCGATTTTCGGCTGTTTTTTGACTCAAAAATTGACGGGATAAAGGAATTTCGCTTGTAGAAGAGATTAATGTTGCAATTCTTGATTATTTTGAAAGTTTACCAAAATTAGATTGGTTGGAACTTTTAAGAAGTGGAGTGAAAGAATAATGAAATGAATTATTGTTGAACGAAACTACTTTGAACAAATTTAAAACATAATTAAACATATGAATCATTTGTCTTATTCTCAATATTTATTTATTTATTTATTTATTTATTTATTTATTTCTAGAGTAACCTTCGTAATATATTACTAAATAAATTAATTGTAATATTGACAAATAACTTTCCATTTTAACAAAATCTTCTATCTGTGATATTGTATCTTACTCGGAAAAAATTCACAAATTTATTTTTTGTGTATTTTCAGTGTCACCCGGCATATTTAAATAATTTTTCCGTTTATAAACAATTTTTATTAAGCTTTAAATAAATATTGATTTATTACTAAGGCAAGGAAATATTAAATATTTTTACCATTTAGCAATAAAATTTATGACAAGAAACAATTGTTTTGCGTACCGTTATGGCGCTTTGAATTAATGTATTGATAAAAAAAATTATTATGATATGTTTTAAGATTAATGCACTCTGTATCAGATATATTTTTAACCGCATGCTAAAGTAACCTTTTTTTCAAATAATCGGACTATATTTTTATCGTATTTACTAAAATTGTATTTCCCTCCGGTTTATGTTATCAGTTCTTATCGAACGTTGGTTTAACAGTTCCCGTTTACACTTGTTCAGTATAGAAACTTTAATTGTGTGTTCCACTTGTGTATTTATTTAAAATGAGTGAAGAGGATGCAATAATACTTTATTACGATAAATATGTGACAGAATTACGCGGTCTGTGTCTTGTGTTATAATCTAATCATATATATGTGTTTATTTATTTACCGATAAGTCGAATTCTTAGAAATATTTATTACTTTTGTTTTGTGTTTACCTAGAAATTAATTGTGTGTTTTTTTTACTTTCCAGACGAGCGAGAAAGTGTTCAAAAGAAGACATTCCAGAAATGGGTCAATTCACATTTAGTTCGAGTAAATGCACGCATCAGCGATTTATATATAGACTTACGCGATGGCAAAAACTTAATAAAGCTTTTGGAAGTTCTTTCCGGCGAGAGACTTGTAAGTAATTCATCTTTTAATGTCGCCCCGGTAAACGATCGTTAACTCTTTAGGCCGACCTGGTCTTATTTTCTCCAACAAAAAAAAAACTCTAAATCCATTAAAAAAAAACCAATAAAACCCCTACTAGCTATTTATGTGTTTAGTTGTAAAATGATAGTGTTTTTCGCACTAGTTCGGCAACACGTCATATGCGAAAAACACGATTTTGCAACTAACCACGTACAAGGTTTTTTTATAATACCGTTTAGATTCAACGTTTACTAGAAAAAGAAATAATGAATTACTAAATTCAGAGGTTACTATCACTTTTTTTTGCATTATTATGAAGTGACAAGTAAAAGCACTTATGCGAAAAAGAATGACATGAAACGGATTGTGAATATTATTCAAATTAATTCTAACGTACAGTTTTTGTAGGATAACTGTTAAAGGGTACGGAAAGTTCCATTTCTTAAATAAAAATTACTCTTTCTAAAAAACTCGGGGTATTTTGCTTTTGTTTTTATTTGGCCATGTGTTTGAGAAAATAGGATCAAAGTATGAAGCCCTAGTTTGTAAAGCCCCGCCTTAACTAAGGCAAATTTAAAATTCAGACCTTAAAATCTTGCTTATTTGCAGAAATTTTTAACTCCGACTTTCACATGTGGTCTTATTTCCCACTAATAAATGTTAGTTAATAGCAAACCGCATCAATATCATAACCTAAATTGTAAAAATTGCATATGTGTCAATTTTTCGATACCATATTGTTCTTATAACCGACAATTAACTTAATCGGCAGTTTACCCAGAGAGGAAAATACCGGGCCTGAGTTTATAATAAATTGCCCAAAAAAACTCGAAAATGCCCAATAAAACCCAAAAAAGTCCAGTTAAACCTAAAAAATCCCTCTGAGTCGGGTTTTTTAAAAACCATGGATTTTTGCTAACCCTGTTTTTTGGCCTAATATTTCCAGCGTAATATGAATTTTATTTGATCTTTTATAATATCATTTATAAGTGGAAAATTTATGTAAATGCAATTTTCCTTAAACTCACATGAATAATTATTTAATGTATTCATAGGAAGATAATATTTCATTTAAATTCAAATTGAATATTATATTTTAATATTAATAATTATTTTTCTGTGCAGCCACGCCCAACAAAAGGCAAAATGCGTATTCACTGCTTGGAAAATGTAGATAAAGCTTTACAATTTTTAAGAGAGCAGCGTGTTCATTTAGAAAACATGGGTTCACACGATATTGTAGATGGTAACCCTCGTCTTTCATTAGGTCTCATTTGGACTATCATCTTAAGATTCCAGGTAAATTTTAAGAAATATTTATACAGACCCTCACTATTGGGGTCTCGATTATCTGATACGAAGCTGATTAAATTATGAATTTTTGTTTGAACTTCATTAGGATACTTTTTTATGTTCTTCGAAGGACGATGCACAATTTTTTTATCACTGATAGATTTCGAATTACATAGTATAAGGAAAAAGTAAAGTTATAATTTTTATGTTGATGTCATAGTGGAAAGTTACATCATTGAAGAGAGAATTATTGTAGCTTGCCAACGATATATAGTTTATCTATGTTTATTTGTTTCAATTGCCACAATTATTATTAAATTTATAGAGTAAAAACAATGTGGCAGTCAGAGAAATGAGAACACAGCTTTAGATTATAATTTGTTTATTCTCATTTTTAATTTTGTTCTTAAAATTTTATTTAGTCCTATTAATTTAAATATTTTTATATAGACGAGACAGCATAGTAAGCGATGACATATTGAAAATAAAATTTGAAAAATATTTCGGTGTTGAGCAATTTAATAATATTTAAGGAAATGAGTCGTGGATATGAGGAAATAAACATGATAATACCTATCTGATAATTTCATTTGTTTCATTGCTGCAACAACCATTGTTTTTACCCTCTAAATTTAATAATTCTTGCATTTATCTGTTTAAAACATGGAAAGCTAGAAAAAAAATATCTATTTCTGAATTAGAACTTCACATTCTAGCACCCATATTAATGTTAGAAGGAGCTTCATTCTTAAACGATTTTTGGTGATATTTTGTTATTTGAGATTAGTATGACTGCAATAAATACACTAAATATCTAGGGAACGGCTAGAATAAAGAACACAGATTTGTCACCAACGTAATAATTCTACCAGAAATTTCCCTTAATTGTCAAATATTTTTATAAAGAAATAATGTAAAAGAAAGCTTCAACAGAGAAAATAGTATAAAAGACATGTTACAAAAGGCAATTCAAGTACTAGTTCGTTCGCGCACTCGCCGCTGTTCGCTCTTGAGCGAATTTTTCAACCCGTGCTAGAATACGTTACCTTCTGCAACTTATATTTTAATATACTATTATTTTCGCTATAGTTCGTACGCTGAAACGAGAGAACTAATTCTTGAACATAAACAAATCATTCTATTGGTTCGGCTTCAAAATTATCCTCTTTTGGCCAATAGAATGACTTGTCTTTGTTCAAGAATTGGTTTCACATTCTCTCGTTTCAGCAAACGGACTATAGTGTAATTTTCCACTTTGAGCTCATAACTCGAAATCTAACAGGGATGAAGAAAACTCGAGCATAATCGTTCGAAAAAAAAAAAAAATGGAAAAGTGCACAACCTAAATTCAATATCATTTCATACTTTTTTTGTACAAATAAGAATCAGCAAAATTTATTATTATTATATTTATCTAATGACCTAAACATTTTTCGGGAAATACAAGTATATCTAAAATGGTGTACAGATGATGCAACTTTGCCCTAATTTAACCGATTTCGTATCTCATAAGATTAACGGCATTCCAACAGTGAGGGTCGTATTCGTAAATCTTGTATTATGAAAAATGATTATAATATAAATTCTAGATCCAAGATATCACCATCGAAGAAACGGACAACCAAGAAACCAAATCTGCTAAAGATGCCTTACTGCTTTGGTGTCAAATGAAGACAGCCGGATATCATAATGTAAATGTTCGTAATTTCACCACATCATGGCGTGACGGTCTAGCATTTAACGCTCTCATCCATAAACATAGGCCTGATCTAATTCAGTTCGAAAAACTTTCGAAGTCTAACCCAATGTATAATCTTAATAATGCATTTAACGTTGCTGAAGACAAGCTTGGACTTACTAAACTACTCGATGCCGAAGATATATTTGTCGAACAGCCTGACGAAAAGTCAATCATCACATACGTTGTCACCTACTACCACTACTTCAGTAAGATGAAGCAAGAAACCGTACAAGGCAAGAGAATTGGTAAAGTAGTCGGTATTGCCATGGAGAACGACCGTATGATTAACGAATATGAAAGCCTAACTAGCGAATTATTACGATGGATCGAGGCAACAATTCAAGCGCTTGGTGACAGACAATTCGCCAACTCTTTACATGGTGTCCAACAGCAGCTAGCTCAATTTAGCAACTACAGAACTGTAGAAAAACCACCTAAATTCGTAGAAAAAGGCAACTTAGAAGTTCTATTGTTCACCTTACAATCAAAAATGCGAGCAAATAATCAGAAACCTTACACACCAAAAGAAGGAAAAATGATTTCGGATATCAACAAAGCGTGGGATCGATTAGAAAAAGCCGAACACGAAAGAGAACTCGCTCTTCGCGAAGAACTTATCCGTCAAGAGAAATTAGAACAACTAGCCGCAAGATTTAATCGCAAGGCCAGCATGCGTGAAACTTGGTTATCAGAAAATCAGCGCCTCGTTTCGTGCGACAATTTCGGCTTTGATCTCGCTGCCGTTGAAGCTGCAGCTAAAAAACACGAAGCCATTGAAACTGATATCTTCGCGTATGAAGAGCGTGTTCAAGCCGTTGTTGCAGTTTGCCAAGAACTTGAAGCTGAAAACTACCATGATATTGATCGCATTAATGCTCGTAAAGATAACGTACTCAGATTGTGGAACTATCTTTTGGAATTGTTGCGCGCAAGACGTATGCGTTTGGAATTATCTATGCAGTTACAACAAAACTTCCAAGAAATGCTTTACATACTCGATTCCATGGAAGAAATCAAACTCAGATTGCTTACAGACGATTACGGGAAACATCTTATGGGTGTGCAAGATTTGCTTCAGAAACACGCACTCGTTGAAGCCGATATTAATGTTTTGGGCGAGCGGGTGAAAGCGGTCGTTCAACAGAGTCAAAGATTCTTGGATCAAGAAACTACTGAAGGCTACCGTCCATGCGATCCTGCTATTATCATCGACAGAGTACAACAATTAGAAGATGCGTATGCTGAACTTGTTCGCTTGGCTGTTGAACGCCGTGCTCGACTGGAAGAAAGCCGCAAATTGTGGCAGTTCTATTGGGATATGGCTGACGAGGAGAACTGGATTAAAGAAAAAGAACAAATTGTTTCCACTGGAGATATCGGCCATGATCTTACGACCATCAATTTGCTTCTTTCAAAACATAAAGCTCTTGAGAATGAAATCAACGGACATGAAACGCAACTCATGTCTGTTGTTGCTGTAGGAGATGAACTCGTACGACAACAACACTTCGGTGCAGATCGCATTCAAGAACGATTACAAGAGATCCTCGGAATGTGGAACCATTTGTTGGATCTTGCTGCTTACAGACGCAAGAGATTGGAAGAAGCCGTTGATTATCATCAATTATTCGCAGATGCTGATGATATTGACATTTGGATGTTAGATACTTTACGTTTAGTATCTAGTGAAGATGTTGGTCGCGACGAAGCAAATGTACAGTCATTATTGAAGAAACACAAAGATGTTACGGATGAATTGAAAAATTATGCTACCACAATCGAAGCGTTGCATCAACAAGCTTCTCAATTGGGACCACAAGATTCCAAATCGCCAGAAGTTACTGAAAGACTAGCTTCTATCGACTCACGATACAAGGAATTGTTAGAGCTTGCTAAATTGCGCAAACAACGTCTGTTGGATGCTTTGTCTCTGTACAAATTATTCTCTGAAGCTGATGGCGTTGAGCAATGGATCGGAGAAAAGGACAGAATGTTGCAAACTATGGTTCCCGCTAAAGATATCGAAGATGTTGAGATCATGAAACATCGTTATGATGGATTTGAAAAAGAAATGAACGCCAATGCTTCTCGGGTTGCTGTTGTTAATCAACTAGCCAGACAACTACTACATGTAGAACATCCCAACTCTGAACAAATTGTCGCTAGACAAAATCAACTTAATCAAAAATGGGCTGAACTTCGTGAAAAAGCTGAAGCCAAACGCGACGAGCTCAACAGCGCGCATGGCGTTCAAACATTCCACATTGAATGCCGAGAAACAGTATCTTGGATCGAAGATAAAAAACGAATCCTCCAATCTACAGACAGTTTGGAAATGGATCTTACTGGCATCATGACTCTTCAACGTCGTTTATCTGGCATGGAAAGAGATCTTGCCGCTATTCAAACTAAACTCAATGCTTTGGAACAAGAAGCAGACGCTATTGAAAAAGAACATCCTGAAGAAGCAGCTCTAATCCGAGAAAGAATCACACAGATTCAGATCATTTGGGAGCAACTGACTCAGATGTTGAAGGAACGTGATTCCAAACTGGAAGAAGCTGGTGATCTCCATCGCTTCCTCCGCGATTTGGATCACTTCCAGGCTTGGTTAACCAAATCACAAACTGATGTTGCTTCTGAAGATACTCCTGCTTCTCTTGCCGAAGCTGAAAAATTGCTGTCTCAACATCAAACTATTCGTGAAGAAATTGATAACTACACCGATGACTACACTAAGATGATGGAATATGGAGAGAAGATTACTGCTGAACCATCTACTCAAGATGATCCACAGTATATGTTCTTGCGTGAACGTCTAAAGGCTTTGAAGGATGGTTGGGCAGAATTACACCAAATGTGGGAGAACAGACAACAACTTCTTTCTCAGTCTTTGTCTCTTCAACTTCTTAACCGAGACGCTAGACAAGCAGAAGTTTTACTCAGTCAACAAGAACATGTTCTCAGCAAAGATGATATTCCAGTAAGTTTGGTACTTGTGTTTATTTGAAGTATATTTTAATATTTTCTTTGCAGAGCAATTTGGAACAAGCCGAAAATATGATCAAACGTCATGAAGCATTCCTAACTACAATGGAAGCGAATGACGATAAAATTAACACTGTCGTACAATTCTCTAGTCGTTTATGTGATGAAGGCCATTTCGCCAGCGATAAAATCGCCAAACGTGCTGATAGCGTCAACGAAAGACGCAATGCCAATCGCGAAAAAGCACACGCGATAATGGAGAAACTTAAAGATCAACTTGAACTCCACCAATTCCTACGCGATTGCGAAGAATTGGGTGAATGGATTCAAGAGAAACATATCACTGCCCAAGATGAAACTTACAGATCCGCGAAGACTATCCATTCCAAATGGACCCGTCATCAGGCATTTGTAGCTGAAATCGCTGCGAATAAGGACCGTTTAGTGAATTTACAGAAAGCCGCTGATGATTTAATGAAGGAGAAACCCGAATTTGTCAATATCATCCAACCGAAATTATCAGAGCTTGGCGAATCTTTCGATGAATTAGAACACACCACCAAGGATAAAGGTGACAGATTGTTTGATGCAAACCGAGAGGTTTTGGTTCACCAGACTTGTGACGACATTGACTCTTGGATGAATGAACTCGAGAAACAAATCGAAAGTGAAGATACTGGCACTGACTTAGCTTCCGTCAACATTCTCATGCAGAAACAACAGGTAAAATGATCACATTTTTTTGTATTCATCTTCTTTTTTAGCTTTTTCCTATTCAGTAAGGAACTTTGGATTTCGCCTTCTGAAGGTGTATTTAATTAAAACACTTTTATTATAGATGCATTGGACGTTTCGAGAGACCCACGGTTCTCCCCATCAACGGGTTAAAACATTTAATCAAATCTTTTCTAAATTAATTATTTGTTGTGCTTAAAAATCCTAAATTGTAACAAAAAACTTTACCTACATACTAATTTTGTGAGGGATTAAAACTTGATTACATTTTCGATTCGAATGAAAACAGCACTGAATGTCCCATGAAATGCTGTTGAAAGTAATTTGTAATAATTTTTCAGCCTCCATACTAGAAGAAACATGCCGTATATTTGTGAGGGATTAAGGCTCGAAATGAAGATATTTTGTTAAATTAAATGAAATATGTTACATAACTCGAATTCACAGTCATTTATTATTATTGTCGAGAGGTGGTTCATTCTTGCCCCTGTACTGCGACCTTTCTGGTCTATTGTACCCTCCGTGTTTCCGCCTATTCTAGGAGCCCTGTATGTTTTGTAAACTCCAGGATTTTCTTTAGACTAATGTCCTTTAGTGTCTCAGTGTGCAATTTCTTTGCTCCTAAAAGGCTATGTCTGCTTGCCATAAATACTTCGCAGTGACATATTAAGTGTTCAGGGGTTTCATCCTCTTCTCCACATCCTCTGCATGTTGGTTCTTGTTTGAGGCCCAACCCCTTTAATTGACAGTGTCCTGTTACCAGTCCTGTTATTAGTCTGACATCTTGCTTGCTCATTACAAGTAAGTTGTCTGTTCTTTTCTTGGATGGCTCATTCAGGAAGAGCTTGGAATGTCTTTGGCCTGATGTGGCTGTCCAATGCCGTTTGTGCCATTGCCAAAGCAAAGTATTAAGTTCTTGCTTAACTGTTTGCGCAGTTATTCCGCAAGCAGGTTCTGGTCCTATAAAAGGTATATTTGTCCCGTATTTTGTAAGATGGTCGGCTGCCTGGTTTCCTTCAATTTCTGAATGCCCGGGTACCCATATCAATCTTAATTTATTCGTCGCTCCTAAGCAATTCAATCTGTGGATGCAGTCCAGAATTAGTCCTGAGCCTACCTCACACGAGTTTAGTGCCTTAAGTGCGGCTTGGCTGTCTGTTACTATGGAGATTCTTCTATTGTGGTAGTTTTTCTCCTAACTGGTGGCAACACCACTTTCCTTGGTCCCCATTCACCGTCATAATTACGTAATTAATTTAGAAAAAGATTTTATTAAATGTTTTAACCCGCTGATGATGGGAGCCGTGTTTTTTAATTAAATACACCTTGAGAAGGCGAAATCCAAAGTTCTTTACCAAACATTTATCAACCTAGGTACCTACAAAAAGAAAAATACTTTTCCCTATTCGTTAGGAGTCGCTATTCTTGATTTTCTTCTTTCACTCATTTCTGTTTTGTGTGTCGTCCTTATTCAGTTCCTTTTCTCTCAAATTCAATTCCTTTTTTCTCAAGTGATCCGCAATAAAGTCCTTCCATCTTCTCTTTGGTCTTCCTCTGTTTCTTCTACCCTTTACTACTAAGGTGTTTCTTCTTCTTCCAATATATTCTTCACCTTTCCTCATAACATGTCAATATCAATGTAACCGTCTCGTATCTTTCTAGAAACTTCTATTTCCCTTTCCATCCTTTTCAAATATTTTCTGTCGGCCTTAACGCTGTTTTAAAAACTTTCCCTTTGGCTGCTCTTTCAATGAATCTTTCAGTCACACAACATCACAGATACTCTTCCCATTCTTACCTGAATTCTGTGTTTTATTTCTCTCTCTCTCTCTCTCTCTCTAGTCCCCCATTCTTGGGCCCTGCATTTTCTACAGTCCCCGTCCACTGTTCAAGCTTTTCATTTGCAATGTCTTTTTTCTTATATATTTATTTAATATTTCTTTTAGATGATTGAGACTCAAATGGCCGTGAAAGCGCGTCAAGTCAACGAATTAGAAAACCAAGCAACCCATCTTCAACGCACTGTCCCCGAAGAAAAGATGGAGCAAATCAAGGTCAAGAAAACTCAAGTAGAAAAACGATTCGATCAATTAAAGGAACCATTACTCGAACGCCAACGCCAGCTAGAAAAGAAAAAAGAGGCCTTCCAGTTCAGAAGAGATGTCGAAGACGAGAAATTATGGGTTTCTGAAAAAATGCCTCAAGCCACATCTAGCGACTATGGTAATAGCCTCTTCAATGTACATATGCTGGCGAAAAAGAACCAATCTTTACGCACTGAAATTGATAATCACGAACCCAGAATTACTTTGGTTTGTCATAATGGTCAGAAATTGATTGATGAAGGTCATGAAGACTTAGATGAATTCACCAGATTGATTAATGAACTTTTGGACAAATGGCAGCAATTGAAAGATGCCGTTGAAAACAGGCGCAATAACTTGCTGCAGTCGGAGAAAGCACAACAGGTTGGTATTTTTTATTTACTTTAATTAGGGGATTTTTTAACTTCTATTATTGTACAAATTACTAACTTATCTTTTAAAAGTAATTGTATTATGTGATTTTTTGCGAAAAATCAAATGCTTATATTTATTAACCATTTTAAAAACTACAGTGGACCTCTTGAAATCTTAGTAAAATCATTTTTCTTTCCTTCCAAATGTTATTTCCATGATATATTATGAAATAAAATTTCGTAAAGACAAAACAGAAAAATATCAGACTAGAAAAACATAAATGTTACTAGTTTTGTACATCTAGGTACAAATATGTATGTAAACATATTTTTTTCAGCTATATAAAGCGTATTTTTTAATTAAACTCTATAATCCGAACTTTTCACTAATCCGAATACCCCTCTGCATGAATTAGTTCGGATTAGTAAGATTCCACTGTATTTGTTAACATCTACAGCCCGATTCACAAAAAAGTTTAAGCTAATCCTCATTTTTTGATTAGCGAATTCTACTCTAATTTTGACAGTTTATATCTTAAAATATATAATAATTACTTTCATAAAAATTGTATGTTAAACGCTACTTTAGGCATCTAAAAGAATTAATGAACATAAAAAAATACAAAAAAGTTCTGTACAGTATGTACCTATATTTAATAGAGCCCGCTATTAAATATAGGTACATGCTGTCCAGAACTTTTTTGTATTTTTTTATGTTCATTAATTCTTTTAGATGCCTAAAGTATAAACTTCTAAATAAATATTTTATTGTAGTACTTCTTCGATGCCAGTGAAGCTGAAGCATGGATGAGCGAACAAGAATTATACATGATGGTTGAAGATAGAGGCAAGGATGAAATATCTGCTCAGAACCTTATGAAGAAACACGAAACTCTTGAATTAGCAGTAGAAGACTACGCAGAAACTATTAGGCAGCTTGGAGAAACTGTTAGACAACTTACAGCAGAACAACATCCTTCGAGGTAAGATTCCAGTGGAACATTTAACAAAAGTATTGAAAGTTAAACCTCTTCATCAAATAGAAAGATTTTTTTATTGAAACGTTAAAATAAGGGATTGTTCTTATAATCTATGGCGATAAGAAATCTAATTTTACAACACCAATAGGGGATCATTATCTTTTTCTAATATCTTATCTTATTTGTCTCTGGACGATGTTAAATCTACTCGTATCGTCAGAAATATTCTTGTTTGTAACTATTGTTTTAGTATTCCCAGACATAGTATACTTTTCTTGCTAAGAAATGCCTAAAAGTTTTCAATCAGTCGCACCTGAGAAATATTTGAAGGAGTATAGTTTCTCTTTCTCTCTGTTTTCTATAAAATGATGACTCCGTAATGCTTTGCAGCATTTGAAGATTCGCTCAAGCTGAGCCGCTGTTATTTCTGGCCAAAATTCTGCTAACAATCACATTTTTAAAATGGGGTCATGCCAAAAAAAAAAAATGTTGCTAATATTTTTATAAAAATAGAATCTATAACACTTATTATCCATATTACAACATAGAACATCCCAAAATATAATACTTTTCATTCATAATTTACTTAAAAGATATTCCCGCTACGATTTTCTGTGACGTCATGTATCGGCTACTCACACAACGACACTAGTCACACGTACATGAAGGTCACAATGTCACAAACTTCAAACGCGAAATTAAACGTAAGATCAGAGTAAACTAACCAAATATTTATAAAGCTGTCAGAGGAAAAGTGCGCTCTATTCAATGTTTTTTGTTTTATAAAGATTTATTTATTTCATTAGAGAAATAATGGCTGGTAGCACAAGCCTTG
Source organism: Ophonus ardosiacus (assembly GCA_943142095.1). NCBI lineage: Eukaryota > Metazoa > Arthropoda > Insecta > Coleoptera > Carabidae > Ophonus > Ophonus ardosiacus. Next base: position 50,024,467 of record OW964826.1, on the reverse strand, counting down.
TTTTAACTAAAACACTGTTTTAAGAAATGTCAAATTTCATTATTTAATAACAAAAATAAATAACATCAAATATATTAAAATATGATTTTGAAGCAGCACATAGTTTGTATTCAATCAAATATTTTTTAAAAAATCGTTCTTTACACATAAGGGTAAAATTAAACATTGAAATTTGAATTTGACATTTCTTAAAACAGCGTTTTAGTTAGAACAGGGCTTGTGCTACCAGCCAATATTTTTAAATGCAGGTTTGTGTGCTTGATATATAATTTAATACATAAAAGTGCAATAATTGTATATTTATAATGATAATAATGATAAAACATGGCGAAGAAGAACTATACAGTTCCAACTTGTGGAAACAATTTATTATTATTATAACAAAAAAAATATTTATAAACAATCTTAATTTACATTTTGTCCGCCAGGGTGAACTGGAATCGTTCAAATACATGACGTATGCGCTCACGTGACCTCATTGAGATTTGAAATTGACCCCTATTTTTAAAAAATTTAAAAAATCTACAAAGCAATGCATACAAATGGCGTGAAAATATTATTTACATATACTGTGACCGGTAGACTTTCAGGAAAAAAATAAAACAGAAAATGTGGCATAACCCCATTCTAAATTGTCGAATTAATTTGTGCGATGACTTTAACTTTGTCTTGAGTACTTTGAGTAAGGCAGCTTCTGATTTGTCGACAAAAGTTCGCGTAGTCCACTTTTTGGTCAATTAATATGTATTACACGTTCTTCAAAGTCCCATAGAGTTCGGTAACAATAGTCTGTCCAACATTTTGATCCCCCAAAACGATAACAATTTCAAGTTTCGACTATTTATTCAACTAACCTATAGATAGATTCGCGTATTTCAAAACTTTTTCTAACTATTTTAACATGGTATATTAATATTACAAAATAACTTATGTATTCATTATGTCCATTGACAACTAAATTAGATTTTATCTAGTAATAAAATTATATCGTAAAATTTTTCTCATAACTTTTGTTACAATCGTTGTGCTCCTAGTTTCAAAACTTTAATATTCATTTAATCTTTAGCGAACCAATGGCAGTGAAACAATCTCAAGTGGACAAACTCTACGCCGGTTTGAAAGACTTAGCCGGAGAACGAAGAGCTAAACTTGACGAAGCTCTACAACTATTCATGCTGAACAGAGAAGTCGGCGACCTTGAGCAATGGATTGCTGATCGCGAAGTAGTCGCCAGCTCTCACGAACTCGGCCAAGATTACGACCACGTTACTCTGTTATGGGAACGTTTCAAGGAATTCGCTCGCGACACCGAAGCCATCGGCAGCGAAAGAGTCCAATCCGTGAACGATATCGCTGATCAGCTCATTTCTGTTGGCCATTCGGACAGCGCCATCATTGCAGAGTGGAAGGATGGCCTGAACGAAGCTTGGCAAGACCTTCTGGAATTGATTGAAACTCGCACTCAGATGCTGGCTGCATCTCGTGAACTACATAAGTTCTTCCATGATTGCAAAGATGTCCTCGGTAGAATATTGGAAAAACAGAACGCTATTTCCGATGAATTTGGAAGAGATGCTGGATCTGTTTCTGCCCTACAGCGTAAACATCAGAATTTCGTACAGGACTTGCTTACTCTACAATCACAGGTAATTAAAATGTCTCTATTAACCCAAAATTCATACATTTAAGTGAAACACAATGGATACATTCAGTAGAATTTTGCGTTCACCCACCAGTTAACCGAGCGGTCACTGTTCTGCTAAATGCACATTTTAGTTTCATTAAAAAAAAATTACTGTTCTTAAATTGTCAGCTACAACTATAGTATCATTAAACGAAAATTTGGTATCAATTTTATTCAACAAAATTCTAAAAAATATAATGCTATAATGTATTTAAATGGACGATTTTAGTAGCATCAGTTTAGAAAATAGAAGTAAAAGTTGTTCAACTTGTAAGAAATGTAAATTACTTTGAAACAGTAGTGCATTTGCATTTCAAGAAATATTTTCATATATTCAAACTCCAAATCAAAACACTGACCGTGACCACTGAATGCTGACCACCGATTTTTTTCAGTCACGTGTTAGTTAAACTGCCTCTTTGTTTTGCAGTAGTTGTCCGCTACGAGCTCTGCTAGTATAGAATAAAGACATGCACATATGTCTTCTACATTTCATATTGCAGTTTTTATTTTTTATTTTAAAAGTTCATCTTCATATATATATAGTATTTAGTCTTTGTCCGATTTAAAAATTACTTGTAATAACAGATATATTAATTTTTTTAAGTTGTATCTGTTACTTGAATTCCTTTCTGATGACGTAGAATTCACGGAATGATATTAATCAACCACATCTTATCATGTGTGCTTAAAATCGTGTCGAAATGGATCCTTAGACTTTAAAACAACCAGGTATTACATATTGCAGACCTTATAAAACACTGGCGAGAAGAGCACAGTTCTATTTTTTCAAAATAAATAAACTAACCTCTCTTTTACAGTGGAGTTACTGAACACATGTCTCCCAAACGTCAAAACTAATCATGTCATTTCTCTTTTGTCTCTTTCTAATGCCCGTGATTGTGACGTCACAACTTTCAAGGACATTGTATAGAGGGCAAAAATAACAGTTTTCAGAAATTAATTAAATATTTTAATAAATTTATTTAAATGGATTTCTAGTATTTTCTATCATTATTTAAATGTAAACTAATGAATTTTATTAATACAAACACTAAATTCGTCTATGGTAAATGCCCCCGTTCGCAAAAAGCAAATTATTTGGTTTTCAATAAGTAAACGTAAAACGTAGAAAATACTATATTTGTAAATCTAGCAGTTCTAATATATAAACTATCGCTGCATTTGCTAGCTAGCAAAGACGCTAGACTAACAGAGCGTAAAATAGAAGATACTTCCGTTTCAGTAGATTTGCTAGCTTCATTGAAGCACCTAATGAGAGGGATAGTAAAAAGAGCACCCTTGTGGTTTCTTTATTCTCTCTTATCATTCTTGAATTCATTGCAGGTGCAACAAATCCAAGAAGAATCTGCAAAACTGCAGGCCTCTTACGCAGGTGACAAGGCAAAAGAAATCACAAACCGCGAAGGTGAAGTTGTAGCAGCTTGGGCAGCGCTCCAGGCCGCTTGCGATAACCGAAGACATAAACTCGCTGACACCGGTGACTTATTCAAATTCTTCAACCTGGTACGCACACTTATGCAATGGATGGATGATGTCGTACGGCAAATGAACACGTCAGAAAAACCAAGAGATGTGAGTGGGGTTGAAATGCTCATGAATAATCACCAGAGTCTTAAAGCAGAAATTGATGCTCGTGAGGATAACTTCACGGCTTGCATTTCACTTGGAAAAGAATTGCTAGCTAGGAACCATTACGCCAGTGCTGAAATCAGAGATAAGTTGGTTGCCTTAACCGATCACCGCAATTCTGTGTTGCACCGCTGGGAGGAACGCTGGGAAAATCTGCAACTAAGTGAGTACAAAATCAAACACTTTTAGAATACATTTCAAAAACTTTGATACATGTGTTAAAAAATACTCGAAATCACAGTCATACCGCATTTATTCTAACAAAACACTTATACCTTCTTCATGTACAGGTGTCTCACTTTCGATGTTTATATCGGGTAATGTTAACGATAGCGCAAAACCGTTTGTACATTCCAGGGTCAACTTTTTGAGAAAAGTTTAAAAGTCACCACAGGTATTCTCGATCTTCTTTTGTTTCTAAGTTATAGGCAAGATCTCATTCTTCGTTCATTTTAAAAATATCTCATGTCTTCTTTACTGTGATAGTTAAAGAAAAATTGTTTAGACAAAATTTGTTCCGTTTTTACGTAGAATAAAATGATGAAGTTATAGTCCAGTCATTTGGTAGAAAAATAAGGGTTTATTCCACAAAAGGTCGGGTATTTTTGATTTTTGGATATATTGTATATTTAGGGGTCCTAATAAAAAATGCAAGTTTTCCCCCTCGGGGTCCTTCGGGAAGCACCGCCAACTTGAGATAAAAGGCGCAAAAAAAAGCGGTTTTTTCTAAATATCTCTTTACTGATTTGCATTAGGCAAAAATAGTTATTATCTAATTTGTTGACTATAAAATTCTCTACAACTTTTATCTAAAACATTTTTTTCTATAATTAATAGATAGCGAGCTACAGTGCTTCAAACAGAGCAATTTTTTTGAAAATTACATGAATGCTTCATTTAAATAATATTTTATTATATTTTTTTTACGTTTTTTTACAAATTACTTTTTGACAATCATTAATTATTATTATTTAACTAATATATATAAATATTAATTATTGTTTATAGTTTTTTTTTTTTCATTCTAAAGGTTTTTTATAGTCCAGCAAATTTATGATTTTACCTTAAAGTAATTACAACAAAAGCTTTTTAACGGAATCCAGTCCCATAAAAGTGCCCTGAATAACATATCAATATTTTCCCGAAATCGGAGCATGGGAACCTCCCGCCAATTTGGACAAATGGCGGCTTATTCAGGTTTATGGTCATTTGCTTAAAACAATTATGAAAATATTTAAATTACTGAAAAAAACAAACAATATTACGTACTTGATACTTAGTCTAATAGGTTTTACAACAGTTTACATTCGACGTGGCATCGAAGGAAGTAAGTTATCGATAACTGTTTTATAAAAATTGTTAACGTTTTCCTGCAATTTTTTAGTTTTTCATCCACCACTCTGATCTTGTTAAAGATACGATGATGCGGTTTTAAAATTTGAATTCAGCATAAAATTCTCTTTCGTATCGTGTATTATACTATTTTTGCCGATGAACGATTGGCGAGTTACTGCCAACTAAAACTCATATGAAATCCCTCTAAAATTTTAAACATCTGAAAATCGGCTCTTTTTTCATTTTCTCATTGAAAATTTCAACAGGCTTACAGATAACCAATATTAAGTATTTAATAGGTGTCAAAGTGGTTGATGTTGGCGGTGCTTCCCGAAGGCCCCCGAGGGGGAAAACTTGCATTTTTTGTTGAGACCTCTAAATATATAACATATCCAAAAATCAAAAATACCCGACCTTTTGCAGGGTAAATCTACCTAATGACTGGACTATTAGATATTTTGAAAACTTATTAATTCTCGAGATATAACACAAACTTAAAATTTTTTAAATGGGAAGCTATGTTGAAAATAGTGTCATATTTTTTCTTATTTTATAAGCTTGTCATTGATAAATAACACGTCTGCATTATTTTATTTAAAACATTATTAATTTTTTGAGGTGAAAAAAATCTGTGAAATCTTGGAATATATAAGTGTATATCAAAACGTCGATGTTGTAAGAAGATTTCAAGCATTTGTAAACAACGAGTCTACATCACAGTCGAGAAATTTACGCTCATTTCACACGCATTTTATAATTTTTATTAATTATTTACAGTTTTGGAAGTATACCAGTTCGCACGCGATGCCGCCGTGGCTGAAGCATGGTTGATAGCTCAAGAGCCATATTTGATGAGTACAGAACTCGGTCACACGATAGACGATGTCGAAAATTTGATTAAGAAACACGAAGCATTCGAAAAGTCCGCTGCTGCACAGGAAGATAGGTTCAGCGCTTTGGAACGACTTACTACGGTAAGAACCATCTTTGCTTTTATAATGAAGTATAAAAATATTTTCTTTAAATGGTTGGTTCAAATATAAACGGGAATTTATTTCTATTGTCGTGGGATGTGTTGCTGAGTTCCTTAATTGACAAGTTTTGTCTAAGTCAGACGTGACTTCATCTCCCAATTTTCAAATAGCACAAAAACAGGTCAAAAAATCCGAAAAAATAACGATTAATGTTAATCGAATTCAAGAATGTATTTTTTAAAATAATTTTTCTCTGTTTCGGAATTAAAATCACAAATTATAGCACGTATATTGATGCTAGAAGGAGTGTCATTCTTAATCGATTTTTGGTGATATTTTGTTGTTTGGAATTGGTGTGACCACTAAACCTTAACAGCAGACACATCTAACATAATAAAAACACAAATCACTGTAACCAACCAAACTCAAAAAATCCCTTAATGGAAATTGTCAAGTATTTTTATAAAGAAATAATGTAAATGAAATTCGAAACTGAGAAAATACTACAAACTATTCGTTAAAGAAGGTTTTTCAAGCACTCGTGCGTTCGCCCGCTGCTACGCGCTCGTGTTCGTAATTCAAACTCGTGTTAGAATACCTTCTATAACTTATGTTTTAATATACTATTCTACTCCCGTTGTTAAAATAACGTAGTGGTTTCCATAACGCTAAATAATGTTTGATAACAAATGATTCATTAAATACGAACCGAAGTTAAAGTAAAAGTAAAAATAACAAACATAAAAAGTATATTTCTTTATTTCTGCTGTCTTAATTTACAATCGTAGAAAAAGTATAGTATCTATGGTGGTAGCACGCACTTTAGAATTCTATCAAAAGAAGCATTTGTTCTCGCTTTTCGCATCGAAGCGAAAATTTGGTAGCATGCGTGTCTCAAAATATTCGCCTGCAAGCGTTCGACTTGAGGCGAAAGTGTCAAAGTAACGTCAATATTTTGCCACAATTCTATTCAAAGCCAATTTATATATAATTTATACATTTATTATATACAACTGTCATAATATTTTTTATTTTAATAGTATAAAATCCAATCATTTTCGAATCAAAAAGCGAATATAGAATTCTAAAGTGCGTGCTTCCAAGATTCGTAAAAGTAAAATCGTATTCGCCTGGTTTCTATGATAGAATGCTAAAGGGCGTGCTACCACTACTGATTCGTCTTACAAACTCTGCTTTATATATTCATTTTTTTATACATTTGCACCGCTCGTGTCTTAAAAGATCTCGTGAGTAAAGCGACGTTTATAAAACTTGTTACATAATATAATATTTATCTTTATTTAACCGGTTAATAAGAGTATTTAACAAAAAAAAACTTAGTTTAAAAAGTAGTTAATTTATTATTGTTAAAAAAGTTTATCTAAAACTGGTAAAAAATCGATTTTAATACTTATCTGTTTTTTTAATAAATAAAAATATCGGGTTTAAAGTTAAAAATCTCGTTATTGGATTTAAAATAACAAATGATGCTTTCTCCACTACAACTTTCAGTGCACGTGACAAAACCTTTAAATAAATTTGGCACACGTAGTAATACGAAATAAACCGTGATGATATCTCTATTTTATTTATTTGTTTGTTTTTATGTCTATTTTCATTAAAATCATTATCATATAAACAGGGTGTTAATGAATAATTTATATGGTATGTAGGGGATGCAAAATAAACTAACTTTTACTAATAATCGGAGACGGTGCGTCTTCGTATATTAATAAAAGTTAGTGCGTATTCGAGCTACATGCTTTTAAAATAATAATATATGCAGGTATGGTCTAAAAATATGGATACACCTGCTTATTTGTAAAAAAATGTATTCAAATTGATTCTCTCCTGTAGTTCCGAATGAACATTACGAAATCCAGTTAAATTAAACATTCTGTTTTATTTTTAGCTATGACCTTTGCTTTCTATGAAATTTCAAATACGTAATAACATTAGATTTCTTGTTTACATTCAGTATTATTCGAGCTTCGTTCTTAGATCGTCACATACGAGTATATCTCTGTATTGTGTTATTTATTAATATTAAGTTGAATTTATTACAATGTTAATTTTTGGTTTAAAAAATATTTATATTACTCAAAATTTTGTTTTTGAAAGTAGTGAATCTATTCAAAATTATAAAAAGAAAAAAACTGATAATAAGCACCGCTATTTAAACTGGAAATTAGAACGGTTTTCCCAAACGAAAAAATTTCGTTCTCCAGCTTTCAAATTACTATTAAAAAGAATAGTTAATAGTCTTCATTAATATTCATTTTGTCATGATCTGCGCAAATTTAGAAAAAAAACTTTACAATTTTCTTTATAAACTTAATTAATTGACATTAAAACCTTAGTTTTCTTTAAAAATATTTGTGAAATAAAATATTGGAAAGCGGTTTTCCATTAGAAGATAGTTCCGAAATGACGTTCCCGCCCTAACACACCACCAAGAATAATTCTAATTTATATTAGTTTTAATTTAAGCTACGGTAAGTTATGAGAATAAAATTTTCTTTTATATTTGAACCACTCTGGTTTCTGGTATTATTATTCAAGTGTTATTTTTATTTATTAGTAGTTGCATGTTTAAAACAGTATTAATTATTTAAGCTTCATACTTATTCAATAATATGGATAACCAGTAATTTATAGCGTTTTCAACTTACTAAAATTTAGTGCGCACTGAATGGCACTCGAAGCGAAAAACAAATTTACTCAATAATTTGATTGTTAAAGATTTATGCCGATGTCACTGTATTATACATACCATCAGACCAATTTTTCATTAAAAACTGATCCGATAGGGTCGTGAGTAATTTATGACTTCGTCCACAGTTGTTTAAAATGTAGTGGTAATCTACAACTAAATTTAATTTTTAGAAAACATATAATTATTTAAACAAAATTAACCTCTAATGACATCTTGTCAATGTGACATTTGATTGGCATTGCTGTCATTGCCTGTCTCATTTAAAATAAAACATAAGGAATGAATTTGGCAGAAGTATGATATTTAAATATTGTAAGAAATTCAGCCAAGTCAGAAAATCACTAGTGCACAATGTGCACACAATATTTTTTCTATAACTAAATTTAATTTAGAAAGCAGGTACAATTATTTAAACAAAGTAACCTCTAATGACGTCTTGTCAAATGTCAAATGCGTTCCCTATGTTTCATTATAAATGGGACAGGCAAATACATTGCTGTCAATCAAATGTCAAGTTGTACCCATGGATACGACAAAACCAATGTTTCACGTTAAAAAATACTCACGGTATATATATATTTTTTTTTCTAATTTCTCTATTTCTATTGAGTTGTTGGAATCCCACATTACCAACAAATTACGACGATAACGAATAATGATGGCGAATAAAATCCTTCAAGAATTCTCACTTCGTTCAGTTTCATAACATTCAAATCTACAAAAAGTTCATCCATGAAGTTGGCGCGTATCAAAACGTTTATTTCTCGCACGCTTCCAAAATTAAACAGTACCTCACTGTCTACCTAAATTCGGTTGTGCGTTTAGGTTATGTTTCTTTAAGATTATTTTTATAAAAGTTACACGCCCAGATATGTAAAGGGCGATCTATGTGCATTAGGAATTTGTATAAGTCAAAAAATGTATAAGACAATATTTGTACAAGGCCAAGGTATGTACAGGACGATCTATGTACATTATGAATTTGTATACCTACCCATTTGTACTGAGTAAAACATTTTTCTTTGCAATTTGTTCTTTAGAATGTATTGTTTAAATTTGGAAGCGCGCGAAAAATAAACGTTTTGATACGCGCCAACTTCAGAGATGAACGTTTTGTAGATTTGAACGTTATGAAACTGAATGAAGTGAGAATGGGGGATTACGGCTCAATCGAATTAAAGGAAAATAGTAAAAAAATACGAATGTATTTGCTGAATAACGAATATTAATAAAAAAAATGAAATGGTATAATGGGGAAGTTTAGCATGGTAAAAATTCTACATAACATACTATTTTCTCACAAATATAACACAAATGACTGCTGAAATTGAAATTAAAAATTAAAATTATTGCTCCATTTATTTATAATTAATATTTTTTGGGTAAACTTTAAGTACGTCACAAGTCAGTTATGCGCAAACTCAGACAACGGTGAAATCGAACCACTTGAACGTAGGTCGTAACAAAGCGTAAAAGCGCTTCACTCATAACTGCAACCGCGTGCGTTAGTGTATAAGTCGACACGTTGCACCAAGCCTGTACCGACGTCATCATAGCTTAAAATCGGCTTTTCCGGAAAATCTGGGCATTTTTGAAAAAAATAAAACATGTTTCATCAATTTTCAAATAATTTCCCATGGAATAAAAAAATTAAAAAAATCGCTAAACTTCCCCATTGAGATATTTCGGAAATAAAGAGTTTTTTGTTATAACGCTTCGACTCCAATATGAAAATATTTTGATTGGCGACCGAAAAAACCGCCTATACATGCATTACAAATAGCGTGTTAGGTGGGATTACTACCAATGAAAGTTAAGAAATTCAAATTCGAAAGGAGGGGCTAACATTCCTGTACTACAGTTTCCAAACAGTTTTTATTTTAACATAAATTTCTTGCATTAAACTTAATAATTTAAATACACCTGTAATTATAAAGTATGTATACAGTGTTATAATATTCATTTATTTTTATGTAAATATAACTTAAAATTGCATATATTTCAAGAACATTTAGGTCCATGATGAAAACAGTTTGATATAAAAACACATAAATGTGACTTCACGCCAATCTTTTCAAATTTCGGGAGACCATAACTCGCTTATTAATAGGAATTTTTTCACCGGATTTTCATCAATAGTCTTAGTTTTCGTAATATTTTCAGATGAAATTATAAAAAAAAAATGGTGTAATCCCCCATTGAACATGTTGATGAATGAACATTAGGACTTTGCATACCTAGCCGTTGAAAGTTCATTGTATGCGATTTCATAATAACCTGAAAAGTGCGCACTGAATAGATAAGTGGAAAACGCTATTCATTCATTTCTGTCTGTTTCATTGTTTCTGTTATTAATTCTCTGTTGTTGTTTAGTTTGAGCAGCTCGGTTGTAGTGGGTACATGGCGACTATTAAACCCTTGCATGACGTATTTTGCAATCACAATAATTACACGATTCCTTTCCCTCCTCCTCACTTATATGTTTTCTCGCCATTTGTGCCGTCAAATGCGCCTTTTAATGTTGGTCTAGTTGTACGCTGTATTATTTTCGGTATAGACAGATTTTATAAACCAAAAATATTATATCGTTATGTATTTACCATGAATGGAGTTACGAAATACAATCCTTTGGCTCAAAAGAAAACAGATCCCTCTTTCTTACATAAATGGAAAACAAAATCTATCTCAAGAGCGCAAAGTGAACATTCTCATAATAATGACTCCAAAGTATCGTATAATCGTTCGGTATCTTTACCGCACGATGATTTAGAAAAAGTGCAATTGAGAAATTCAGATGTTGTAGAACCGGCAGATATTAAAATTATTTGTAGAGATTTTATATTAGCTGAAAGATATATTGCATTAATTCAGACCGGAACTTTTGATATTAGTAAAGATTTTCAAATGTATGCAAATAAATATGATACATTTTTATTAAATTCTCCCAATAACATACCAAGAAAAAATCGTGTTAAAACTTTTGGTGGTCATGGCAAAAGTTCAAATAGAAATTCCTTATCCAAAACCTTATTACGTCCTTTAACTGTTAACTTCCAGGTAAGATGCTAATGGAAATGTTAACAAAACTAAAAGTTTATAACAAAACTAACACTTTAGCTTACAAAAGCAAATAGTTATGTATGATGCACGTAACATATTAATGTTTGTTTTTTTTATATATAAAATAATATTTGAAGCATTTAAATTTAAAAAAATATCTCGCTATTATGTCATTTTTTGTCTCATTTTCTCTAAAATTCTTAGTTCATTTTGTTCTTGCAGAAAATAGAATAAAAAGAATATATAAAAATTAAACCCGGCGATATTATTAAGACACTTTTACTTGCAAAAAATACTCTACAGTGTGTCCCATGTAGAGATGCCACAATTGGGATCTCGAGAACTATAAGAGATACGATGTCGGTTAAATGGAACTTTTTGTGTGCCTTTGAGAGGCCATCTCAGATGTGCTTTTGTTTTTCCAAAAATTCTCATAGGGCACTAGATAATGACGAAAAACTGAATATTGTTGATTTTTTCTTTTTCAAATAACTTCTAAACTATTAATAATTGAGAAAAACGTTTCAAATACAAAAGATAGATATTTTTATTAACTAACCAGTGGCGTACGAAAAAAATTTTTATATCCGTAAATTTTCGAGATATAACACAAACTTATATTTTTTTAAATGGAAGCCATATCTGATTTTAGTCTCAAGAAAATCATTATTTTTTTCTCTTTTCGACGATGTAAGAGTTATTATGTTTTATATTTATTTTGCCTTCAAAATTATTATTTTTTCCTTATTTTTTATTAAATTTATAATAATTTTGAAAATATTGGTAGATTTCTATTTAGAAATACTCCTTCTTTTTAAATAATTTATTTCGTTAGAAAATTTTGCTCAAAACTCGTATCAAACAAATTTTTATAATATTTTGTATCTGGTCGCCCTTGGCACATTATAGTGTAATGTGTAATTATTAGTCCAGAATAAAAATATTAAGTAATAAAGGCATAAAACAAATTATTTCGATCAAATACAATATAATTAATAAAAATAATAATGTTTTTTTGGGAAATACTCAGAAAGTTCAGGAAAATAAAGAGAAAAATTAAATTTTAGGAGCAAAACAAATATAAAACATAATAACCCTTACATCATTGAAAAGAGAAAAAGAATAATGATTTTTTTGAGACTGAAATCAGATATGGGTTCCATTTAAAAAAATATAAGTTTGTGTTATATCTCGAAAATTTACGTATATAAAAATTTATTTCATACGCCACTGGTTAGCTAATAAAATATCTATCTTTTATATTTCAAACGTTTTTCTTAATTACTAATAGTTTAGACGTTATATGAAAAAGAAAAAATCAACAATATTCAGTTTTTCGTCTTTATCTAGTGCCCTATGAGAATTTTTGGAAAAACAAAAGCACATCTGAGATGGCCTCCTAAAGGCGCACAAAAAGTTCCATTTAACCGACATCGTATCTCTTATAGTTCTCGAGATCCAAATGGTGGCACCTCTAAATGGGACACACTGTATATGATTTTTCATGAAAAAGTTACAGATCTTTTGAATTTAATTGCTTCAGTGAATATCGTTATAAGTGGGATTTGCTTTGTACTTGCATTGCTTTCAAAATAATCGGTTCTCGGCAAAATATTCATCAAATATTTTCCCTGTAGTTCGAATTAAAAGAATTGAAGAAACGTCAAGAACAAGCAGAGGCTGAAGAGCGGGCTAGACAAGAAGCTGAAGCTGCCAGAATAGCAGCAGCTGCTGTTGCTGCAGCTGCTCCTCAAGAGTCTGCAAGTGAGACTGACGCTGCTGCGTCGCCTCACGAGACCACTGCAGAAGAGGAGAAAGGTGAGTGACTGTTTAACAAATTTATGGATAATCAATAATAATTTGTTACTAACTCTTCATTAGAAGTATGGCAAAAAATGATAATGGATTCAGAAACTTGTCGAAATGGTTGAAGTTTGAAAATGGAAATGGAAAAGTTGCATTTATTTTTGATTGAAGTACCCTGAAGATATTTGTCTCGTTCTAAAAATTTTGTTTACTTAAGCAAATGTGCGTCACGAGTTGTTTTGATTTGGAGGAAATTTTGGCATATACAAAACTTTTAAATCGTAAGCAGTGTTTCAAAATATCTGTTATATTAATATGCAGGGTGTTTTTTTATTATTATTTTAAGTAGGTCGACTTTGGATATCGCGGAAACTATGACTTTGGTGTAATGGGACAAAAGTTGTAATAATAGGGGGCCATTTTAGTGAAACTTTTGGTTTTACAGACCAGTGGAAAGGTCACTAGATAGAGACAAATAACTAATTTTGGTTATATTTTGCAATTTCAAAAAATCGCCAAATTATTAGTTATCGAAAAAAATGTTTCAAATAAAAAAATCTTATTGTCTATACAGTGACGTACGAAAATATTTCTTCTGTTGGTAAATTGTCAAGACTCCATTTTTCCACTCCTCATTGATATAGTGGATATAGTGTATCATATTTGTTTTATCCTCAAAATTTAATTTTTCATATAATTTTTCCTGAATTTTATTATAATTATTGTCCATCTCATATCACTTTCTTGCTTTATATTTTCATTGTAAACTCACACTTAAAAATTACTTCTTATTTATCACAAAAATTAATTTAATTGATTTTCTGTGCAAGAAGGTTTAATGCAGGGATGGTAACCATAAAAAATATCAGTTTGGGTTACGGTTTCGGTCATCGTGAAAATAAAAATTGTTTTGATTTGGGTTTCGGTTTTTATACAGCAATCGGTTTTGGTATACCGGTTTTACTAAAAGGGTTTCGGTTTTGCAAAATAATTTAAGAGAATAATAATATTATTAATTAAATTAGTTTTGATTGAACAATTAATTATTATAATGATGCAAAAAGTGTCCACAAACACGTGTACACAGTTTTATAACAATAAATTTTAATGGGAAGCAAATATTCAAAATATTCTAATTTCCCATGTTAAATGCCTATGTAAATGTAACATGTAACGAATTTCGAGCGCCACCCGATTGAGGTACTACGTTGAAAATTGAAATACGTTTGGACAAAAAAAAATGTTTATACTTTTTTATACATAAGTATTTTAATAATAAAAATTAACAACTACAAGAGACCTGCATATAATGCGGTTAATCGAAAAATATTAAAGGGTTTTGCTTTCGGTTCCGGTTTTGTATCTGTTTCGAATTTCGGTACAGGTTTCGGTTTCGGTTTTCATATTTTTCCGGTATTTTTCGGTTAATGGTTTCGGTTCCGGTTTCTGTTAACATCCCTGGTTTAATGTAATAAATTATTTAAATAAAAGATTATTACTAATTGGAATTTTTACCAATATTTCCAAAATAACAATAAATTTAATATAAAGTGAGAAAAAAATATCGAAGTAAAACAATAACAAAAAACAATAATAACCCTTACAACATAAACAAGAAAAAACTGGCATTTTGTTCAAGGTAAAAATCATATACACATACGTTCCATAAAAAAAACTATAATTTTGTGTTCGTTTTCCACTGCATAAACAATATAATGGGGGATTACACCATTTTTTTTATATAATTCCATCTGAAAATATTAGGAAAACTAAGACTATTGATGAAAATCCGGTGAAAAGATTCCTATTAATAAGCGAGTTATGGTCTCCCGAATTTTGAAAAGATTGACGTGACGTTTATGTGTTTTTATATCAAATTGTTTTCATCATGGACCTAAATGTTCTTGAAATATATGCTATTTTAAGTTATATTTACATAAAAATAAATTAATATTATAACACTGTATAAGTCTACATACTTTATAATTACAGGTGTAATTAAATTATTAAATTTAATGCAAGAAATTTATATTAAAATAAAAACTGTTTGGAAACTGTAGTACAGGAATGTTAGCCCCTCCTTTCGAATTTGAATTTCTTAACTTCCATTGGTAGTAATCCCCACCTCCTAACACGCTATTTGTAATGCATGTATAGGCGGTTTCTCGGTCGCCAATCAAAATATTTTCATATTAGTGTCGAAGCGCTATAACAAAAAACCCTTTATTTCCGAAATGTCTCAATTATACCATTTCATTTTTTACCTTCCGTCAAAAGGAAGGTATTTTTTTTGGTCAAAAAATTCGGTGGTGAGTTTTTAATGTATAAGCACGTTTTAGGGTCCCTACAATACGAATGTACTATTTT
Source organism: Ophonus ardosiacus (assembly GCA_943142095.1). Lineage (NCBI taxonomy): Eukaryota > Metazoa > Arthropoda > Insecta > Coleoptera > Carabidae > Ophonus > Ophonus ardosiacus. The sequence continues at coordinate 50,008,872 of OW964826.1, read as the reverse complement.
TAAGATGATGTCTGTATGTGTGTATGTGTGTCCGTGTGTGTGTCTGTGTGTGTGTCTGTGTGTGTGTCTGTGTGTGTGTCTGTGTGTGTGTCTGTGTGTGTGTCCGTGTGTGTGTGTGTGACAAATTTTTCTCCGACGATAACTCCAAAACTACAATTCTAAAAATTATGATTCTTTCATATTCCTCTTCTTTACAACCATATGAAGAGCTGATTAGATTTTGGTTATAATTGGTCAACCGGAAGTACCCTTATTTGAAGTTCTTAACAGTTTTTCTTGAAAAATCGCAGTTAAATATCATTTTCGACATTTTATGTGATTATCAATAGAAAGAATGTCTTATTCTCTATACGGTTCGATTATACATTTTCCTTCATATTCCATAGATATAGAGTTATAGAGAGATTAAGAGAGATTAACTTTCGAAAATCAGTCAGCATTGCAAAAATTATGAAAACAACAGAAATATTTAAAAAACTCTAATTGACAGATGTCAGTGGCAAGTGCAGAACCAAAGTGAAAAGTATGTGATCTGAAAGTGATATAAGTGACAGAGTGTCCCTCGCCAGTGACTTGCATTTGCGGCCTCGCCTCAAGATAGAAACTTATAATGCCAGAAGTACGAGAAAGGCAAAAGAGAACATGGAAGGACTGTATAGCAGAAGATTTGAGAGAGGAAGAACTGTGTAACGAAGGTGCTTTGGACAGGAATGAGTAGAAGAGAAGAGTAATAAACAGTGACTTCTAATAAAATAGGGCAAAGTTGAAGCAGGAGGAAGTGTTAAGTGCAATACATAATGTACGTTCGTATTCGTATTAAAATTTTATTAGATTTTAGAATCTTTTCAAAGGAACTTTCAGTATGGATATGTAAAAATAGTGTGTTCTTGTTACAATTATACAGGATATATAGAATATTTTTCAAGGAACTTTTGGTATAGGATATGTACAAAATACATCGAATTGACGGAAGGTTTTGTGCTGGCCACAACAGATTTTTTTTTATTAATATTCGTTATTCAGCATATACATTCGTATTTTTTACTATTTTCCTTTAATTCGATTGAGCCGTAATCCCCCATTTTATAACATTTTTATTTGAAACATTTTTTGCGATAACTTATAGCAAAAACGTAAAAATAGACCAAAATATTTTTTTGTCATTATCTAGGACCCAGGCATTTTTTTTTTCTTTTTTTAATAGAAGCCTCACTAATATGTCCTTCTACTGTAGCAACATTACATCCAAATCGTAAACTTAAAACTGTGAAAACAACACCCTGTATTTGTTATATTTTTGTAAGACATAAATTCCTATATATTTTAATTTACTATACGCGCCGTCAAATGAGTATGGACTATTGCTCAACTTTTCCCTTCTCCGCACCCTGTCCCTTGCCCTGCGGTGTTGCCGTTTCTTCATAACTTAGCATTTTCAACATTGCCCCTGAATTGGCAGCAGTGTAGAAATCTCCAAACCATACTTATTTGATGGCAAGTATAACAAAAGTTTAACTTTGGTTTTGAACTTGTTATCATACATAATAGGATAATAAATAGAAATAATTTTTATATAATTTTTCCATTTCTATGTGGAACAAAGTCAAATAATCTGATAATTTGTGCATGGTTAATTAAGTATTAATTCACACAATCTATGTGGAAATTAACTAGCAACTAGCCGATCACGAATCTCACGAAACTTCACAAAAGTTATCAATTTGAAAAAAATGTCAAGTTGCTTGTGAGCAAACATAGCATGTGTGTCCTAGTCCTGTCATAACAAACACTTGTGTACCTGTCGGTCATTTTAACACGCTGCGATTGGCTGCACTGCAGTGGTGGGACGCAAGTTGTCAGCCAAGACTGTGTCGCCAACTGAACAAGGCACGGCACGCGAAGGTGAGGTGTTCTCTCACCGCATTACCTGATTTTGTTTCTTTATCTTTTGTTTGTTTATATGTTTTGTTTATTTTTATAAATTCATTTGTCACGTTCTTTTTCAAATTTTGTATGGTAAATGTTAATTTTTCAGTATTATTAGCGTAAAACATAAGAAATGCTATCTTAACTTTTTTAATATATATTTTTAACTGTATTTTTATACAAGGTAATTGTAAAAGAAAAATAGGAACAAATGGCTCTTTTCCTTATTTTTCTATTTCAGTGTTCTTATAAATCTATAAAAGCAAAGCGCACTGTTTGATACAATGTATAGACAGACAAAATTCACAACACACAATACACAAACTGTGTGAAATTTCAGTTGTTAGCGGGAGGCGCTACCAACATATGTAACTGACAAAAAAATAAACACCAAGTCATATTTTCGACAAGTCGTATTTTAAAAAAAAAATCTGTAAAATTACCTCAATAGAAAAAATTGTATAAAAGCATGTTTTATAAGGCCTGTTAACGCATTCTTTGTAAAACTCGTCTTGCGGCTCGTTTTCCAAATTTGAACTAGTACGTTAACAAATTGTCTTGTGATACTTGTTTTTTAATGTACTTAGCCATATAATTTAAATTACAAAGTTGGGGACTAACTTAAATATTACTTTCTAATGAAAAAAGTTCCTAATTCTATTTACGATTTCCCTAGAAGCTATTATCATCGTTAATTCTTTAACGAAATAATTTAAATTAGCTTATAGTGATGCTAAATATTTCTATTTACATGAAAACTAACCTAATTAATTAATAATTTTTCAAAATTACGAAACATAAATGCATTACCAATTTCATAATTTTGAAAAATTAATAACTGGATTAATTTTTGATGAAATTGCAAGTATTTGTCACAACTAATTTTTAAATTAATTTCAGAAAATATGAAAGCATTATATTTAAAAAAAAATATGCCTGATATCGGTTTCAGCGAAACCGGAAGTAGAATTTAGGACCTTTTCACATAAAAAGAGGCATTTGAGTTCGCTCTCAACTCTGTTCGAACAAAGTAGTTAATTTTTAGCAACTGGTTAAAACTCCAGTTTTCCTCTTATGTCAATACTTGAGATGTGTAATTTTTTAACAACTTTCTAAAAAAAGCCGTTTGTCCCTATTTTTTCAATCATCTAATATAAAAATTATGTTATATTTAGTTAAAATTGAATCACTGATAACCTTTAGCAATTCTTTGTTGATTACATGTATTACAAATTATTTAATCTTTATTTTTATTAACGCGTACATAAAATTCTTTATTTTTGTATATTTTTATCAGAAATTTAATTTTACTGTAAATAGATACGTACAAATTAATGTATTAAAACACTAAATTAGTTGTAATGATATAAAATTTGTAATATTTTATCAATCACTCATTTATCATAGCACATTTGTATGTTGCTAAATGCTTTAATTGTATTTTCACAGAGTTCTTGTTTTTATAATGGTGATGGTATATCTGCTCCCTTGATAATATGTTATTCCTTTTAGGTATTGCTGGTGTTTTTAAGCTCTTTCATAATGCTTTGTGTTTATTGCAAATAAACTTCAATCTTTGTCATGTACAATACTTTAGCACAATTTTCTAACAAACCACACAAACGGAGGTAGGTAAACAATTTATCATGGTATCAAATCCACCCTATAGTCTATTCAAATCCGAGAGCCAAGTAAACAATGAACAATGCGTAATTAGCACGTGCTCAACTGTTTGGTGCTTTGTGATTGGTTCTGTTGTCACATAACTGGACGGATTATACGAATCGTGCCTGTTTATTGCTGGTGGCTCAGTCCGACCTGTAGCAAAATCACGGGCCAGACCACGGAGTATAATATAACTACTATTAGAGGAGTTGCAACGAAGCAGCGGAAAGCGGCACACTTTCTTATCGCCGAGCAAAGAGAGAGACAGAAGATCGGAGGCCTACGTACGGCTGGCGATTATGTAGTTTATGAGATCATGCATAATATTTCTCAAATAAAAATACTTTCGGTGTATATTTTATTGATTTTTATTTAAAGGACAATGTATAATTAATTTTAAGACTTTATAGTTCAGTTACATTCCTATAGTATGATATTTATTTTTTTTTAAATATGGACATTTCAATTTCTCTATACATATACATTTTAATTGAATAATGGCCGGTTGCACCAATGTAGATTAAATATTAAATTTGGCTTAAATTGACAATATTGCGTTGCAATAAAAAGTCAAATGAATTATAATATATTGCTGTCAAAATTTCGATTTGCATTTTTTTATTTAAGCCTTGTTGATGCAAATGGGCATAAGAGTTTATAAAAATTTATTTGTTACAAATAAATCGTAAGCTTGAATAGATCCAAATATATCTACAATTGAAAGAATGTAATAATTTTTTTCGTTTTTGAGCATTAATAATCATATTTCTATTTGTTAAATTAACGCCTTGGCACACATTTAATATTTCTAATTCTTATAAAATTTTAGAAATATTATTTGGTAAAACTATTTTGTATACCTTATTAAATAGTTGTCCGTAAATAAAAATTTTTACATCTAAAGATTCCGTAATTAATAATTGCTTTTCAATTACTGGAACTTCTGTATTCGAAAATATTAATTTTAAATATACAAGGCATGCTTTGCCATTATTTGTTATTTTGCTCAAGGACCAAAATTCGTTAGGCAATGTGATTACAATATCATTTTTCAAAATTAAATTGAAAAGTGAAGGAGACGTCGTTGGAGTTTCCAAATTTGTTTCTAAAAAAATATAGAGATCATGTCGATACGACTACATTTTTTTATAAAAGTACCATGATGTACTCGGATACATGTTAATAATGATTCATTATTATCCTCATCGATATTACTGTTAACGAGCATGAGTATGGTGTCGGTTGTCTTACGTTTTTTGTTTATTGTATCATATTTAAGTATCTCACGTAGGGTTGCCAACTTTACAAAATTATAAAAAGGACATTTTTTCGGTACTCGATTTCTGAATTATGTGTAGGATTTAAAATATGAGAAAAAAATGCGCCGCAGGCGATTTTTTGAAAATTTTCAAGGTCGAACGTGTTTTAATGCAAAGTTAGATAATATAGTTTTTTACAAAGAAGCAAATTTAACAAATTCTTAAAAAATTAAAATCAATATTTTGACGATAACAAGTACCGCCACCTTTTTTGAAAAGACTGTAAACTAAATGTTAGTAGAAAAATTAGTACCAATACGTCAACAATTCAAAAATTCTATCGTTATTTCATTACATTACATAAAATGTGAAATAATTATTTCATTTTCATATTTATAATAACAAGAAAAATATTATTAATAACAAAATTTACTATAAAAGGACAAATCGCGTCCTTTCCTGGTTTAGAAAAGGACAAGGACAAAATATGCTCAAAAAAGGACAGTCCTTTCCAAAAAAGGTCAGTTGGCAACCCTAATCTCACGTCTCTTTTTAGGGGTATTAACATTAAAATAATTTGGACAGTTTGGAAATATGGTAGGATAAGCACCTTTTTTCAAGTGAAATATCTGAAAATATTCGTTTTACTTCCCACTTTCTTTCTTACTTAATTTATTAATGTAAAAAATATTATTAAATGTACAAATATCAATATTTCCTCATCTTTAATATGTTTGGCGCACACAAAGTCTTTATTAGAAAACACTCTGTCTTTGCGAGGTATTTTTCGTACCCAAATTTTCAATGTTTTTTCATCTTTAGGAGCACCAAAAATTGAAATTTTTTCTTTACACGCCGCGTAGCCACTATTACAGTTCGGTACAAAATATTTTTTCCCCATTTTATATTAAATTAGAATACAAAACACTTCACAAACGTCAAAACAACCTTATGTCAAAGGGAATGTAAAGGTAAATCTTTACGCTCATCGGCCTCCGATCTTTCATCTCTCTCACCGCTCTCCCTTTCTATCATGATAAAATTGTGAGACATAGCTAGGATAGGGAAACTACATTGCGTTGCACAGACGTGGGCCAGACCTAGGCTACACGAAAGAACATGGCTGAATGCTTATCCCCACTCCAAGCGTGACGTCACTGCGTGAGACGAACAACTGCATTGTAAGCAACGGAAATATTCGGAATTTTTAACAAATATACTTGTAAAACGTGATTTGTGATTTATAAATATATACAACTGCCGACCCAGATGGAGTAGCGGTAGCGCTAAAACTTCACGTTCCAAGGGTCCCGGGTTCGAATCCCGGATAAGACATGGGTGTTGTGTATTTCATCTTCATCGGCGCCGCAAAAACTATGTTAACAAATAAAGGAAAAACTGTTTCATCCCCATCATATAATTATCACCGCTTATAACTACAAATGTATTAAAAAGCGTGTATGAATAAATAAATAAAAAATCGGATGTGGCCAGCACATGACCTCACGCAAATTCCATGTTTAAAATAGTAATGAGCTTTAAGTAAAGTATCTTTTTCCGTTCCGGTTGATCGTTTGTAAACAAATCTAATTTGTTGTTTTAATAAATAGAAGTCTGTAATACGAAATTAATTTCGTGCCAAAAATAATCGATTATCATCAACTATAACAGTTCGACCTTGTCGTAAATGTGTAGTTGTAAACCAATATTTGACATTTTGAAAACACGTACTTATACTGACAGATTTATATTTACAAATCAAATATATTTCTACTAAATTCTTCTTAACACGGTTTCATTATTAATGTAAATTAAAGTATTATGTTTTTGTTTGACGCATGGGTCAGATGATGTACAAAAATAAATTATTTTATAAATTTATATTTAAAGTTATTTAAAGTTTTTTAAGGTTATATTATCGTAGAATTGAAGATTGTGCCATTATATTATATTTTTAATAGTAAAAGTTGCTGAAAAATTATATTCAATGCAATTTTTTCAAGAAAAACTGGTAAAAGCTTGTTTAAGTGATACTTCCGGTTATCTGATATACACTAAAAACTAATCAACTCTTCCCACATTAGTATAGAATGGGTATACAAAATTTCAAAAATTTCTGATTGATAGTATTTGAGTAATCGTGTCCACAGGATCCACACATCCACATACACACACACATACATACATACCCACAGACATCATTGTAAAAATGTTAAAATCGGATTCTGGGGACATCAAAACGTGCTTATTCACTAAAATCTCTATATTCGATTTTTAGCACGATCCCTATACCTCCCTTACCTAGGGTAGCGGGAGGTAAAAAAAAAGACTATCTTACTGTAGGAATAGAAAAGTTTGATTGAACGAGCCGTAGACAAGTTCGTCAAATCCTATGAGTCAAATAAGACACTTTTATTCAACTTGCATACAATGTGAAAATGTTAAAATTGGATTCTAGGGACCTTAAAACGTGGTCATTTACTAAAATCTCGATATGTGATTTTTAGCACGATCCCTATACCTCCCTTACCTAGGGTAGCGGGAGGTAAAAAGTAGATACGACTCGTGCGTAACTATTCAACTACTTCCTATGTTTACAAAACAGTCGTTCGCTTCTCGCTGTGACGTCACGAAATAAGCATTCAGGCCCGTTCTCTCGTATGACCACGGCCAGCAGCATGCATTTGTTTTGACGTATGACACTCGGATTTGAATGAACTGTAGTATCTTTTCTTAAAAGTACAGTAAAAAATTTGCATTCTTTATTTTATCATATTTATTTTACAAGCTACGTTGTTTAATGAGTCAGTTATTACTTGTTTTTTACATTACTCTTTATTTTATTGCTAACTTACGTTTCAGAAATGCTTTAATGAATAAAATATATGCCTCATCGCGGTAGTTAATGAAGTACTTGTGTTCATATATCTTACACGAATAAAATAAATAGCAATAAAATTTTACTGTTCATTATTCTGTAAAATTAACATGCACGGATTGTGTTACAATACTAACATTTGTATTGTGCGTTCATGTGGCATGTTGCATGCATGTGTTATGTTTATGGTATAGTGCATGGAGCAACATTACCCAGAGGTAGCTCTCAGACCTCATCGACCGGAAAGAGACCAACGTCGGTGCCTGCGACCTCTGCAACCTTGCCGCATGCAACTCCCAGTCGTGCAACCGCCAGTGAGTATCCTATTTTGCACAATCCCACTAACATTTTGTTACATTTGGAGAATGGTTTTTGTTTTGTTCCGTCCGTTTGTTTTGTATCTTTCGTTAAGCAAAAATGAGATCTGATTATTTTTTTATAATTGCGTAAAAAGTATATTCATTTTGATCAAAGCCAGCCAACGGAAGTGCGAACGTCATCTAAATTTAAAATTTGTAATTATTTTCAAAAAATTATATCTCGCTTAAATAAAATGGAAAACTACTTAAATTTATTTATTTGTGATTCATGCAAAAAATTGTTTAAAAAAAATATATAAAAAAGTAGTAGAATACCCCATTGCATTATAATTCACAATAACTGAGAGGCTTCATTCTTTTTGGCTCCATGCAAATAATTAGTACTCATATTATATTATAATTAATATCTGTATTATTACGGCTATAAACAATTCTCTTTTTTTAAAAAAGAAAATATAAATTGTGACATTTTTATAAAAATTACGCTGAACATTAAACTGTTCATAATAATATGTAACCCCAATCAAAACAGGGCAGGTATCATTTCGAAAGCATTTGCGCGGTATTCAAACTACAAGAAAATGTAAAAACTTCACAAACTAATTAAAATAGCGATTCAATTATTTTGTATCTGATGGCGATTTTCATGATTTTATTGTTAGTCTTGATCAAAATATTTGACACCTATTTTTAAATAGTAATACACAAGAAAATCAATGGCCCATATTCTCACCTCTTGAAGTAGCGCTGTTACTGCTTTTTAAATTTTAGTTTATGCATAGATATAAGTTTTTTTTTATAAATTAGACCTATTTAAAAAAAGTTTTCACTATTTAACGTATGTTTAATTCTTTAATAGGTACCTATTTAAGATTAAATTTGACATTTGATAGTAAAAGTAATGAAAATATGGGTTAGTAACATTTTTACGAAATACTAGTGACGAAATTACACCAAAAGAGAGAGATAGTACTCGTCCGTAGTGAAACACTATTATGAATAACAAAAAAAGTAATCAGCATAGCATTAATGCATTTTTTTTTTTTCATTAGTTAATTCGCATCTTGTTTCTAAACTTGATATCCAAAACAGATTGTAAATATTATTGTATTTATTTATTTTATTTTGCGTATGGCGTACTATTCTCACAAAATTTAAATACGAGCCCTGCCCAAAAGAATTCGCCACATCTATTTATTATAATTTTTCATATAAAAGGAAATTGTTTACACTTATTCAATTATTATTCCTAAACTTACTTTTATGTTATTAGAGTTAATTAATTGCTTAATTAATAAATGTGTAGCTACCTTGTAAAGAGAAGGGATGTAGGCGAATTCTTTTGGCGCAGGGCTTGTATAAGTATTAGATTTAAAAATAAAATAGTTTGTTAGACGAGGTCGTAGTTTGAATTGGCATTTATATTTAAATGTTATCTTATTTTCAGACAATAAATTTAAGGCTAAAATTGATACGAAATATACTTTCTTTAAAATGACACTTTCTCGGAAATTCCCATTAAAATTTTACAAATTTTTTTTATAGGGCCACTATAGGCACTTCTGTTCGCTGGGCTTTGACTATATATGCAAATGTTTGATTTGTTATTATGATAAAATTAATTAAACTTTTTTATTATTTTTCATAATAAATTCATAATAACATAACAAATTGATTAACACAAACATTAGGCGCATATGAAGTAAATGAATTAATAATTTATTAGAACAGATACTCTAAAATTGTGCTGTAGATTGGTTATCATTAACCTGTTTTACATATCGTTTAAATTTTGTTGTGTTTGTGTTGTAATGCTTTGACATGTGGTGTTACTGTATGTAAAGCTACGCGGTCTAGCGAGAAGGAGAGTCGCAAGAAAGACAGATCCCGTAGTAAGTCGCCGTTCCGTAGCTTCCGTTGGAAAAAGAGCGCTGCAAAGAGTGCAGGACCCGCCAGCGATGATGAGGGTAACCTTGAACGCGTTACAGGTATGAGATTACAAGTAGTCACTATCAGTGCGATGACTTCTTTGCCTTTCTTAAGCTATGTCTAGTCTTTGTTTATTCATTTTAGGACACTTTTTGAAAGCATGAGCAGGATCAGGAAGAGTTTCAAGGGTTATGGATATCTAACAACTAATACCACATTTTATTACAGGACATTTTTACACCTTTCCTTTCTATTTACCATCACCGTTATAATGCGAGCACATTATTAACTTGAATGCTTTGACTGTTCATTATAAAATACTTATTAATATTGTATTTGTTTCTGTTAGAACGTACAAGTCCCGGAGAAGAAGAACCCTTGGAGGGCAATTTGGTTCGCAAACATGAATGGGAAACTGCAACGAAGAAAGCATCTAACAGGTTCAAAATTTATTCCATCTCTATTTCTTTGTACCCTGTTGCCCCATTCCAAATTTTCAGTTCACTAAATAAATTCAAATATTCAAATTTTTCTGATTTTTATTTTTATGAGTAACTTCTGAATATAAAATAATATGGAATTTTGATTTGCATTTCATTTGGACATTTCTTATTTTCTTTTGAACAATGCTCATTTTTTTATCACTGTTAGATTTTGAGTTATGAGGTCAAAGTTATGATTTTTATATAGGTGTCGCTTTTTAGCGATGTATGACTTACTGATATTCATTTGTTTCAAACATGTGTAAAAATGTAACAATAGACACTTACAAAATGGGGTCATTTCACATTTTCTGATTTATTTTTTTCTTGAAAAAATAGGTCAAATTAAACATGTATGTGTATGTTTTTTATCTTATAAGTCTTTAGAATCAGAGATATGATTTTTTAAAAGTTGCGTTTAATTTCAAATATTTCAACGGCTGACGACACATATTCACGGATACGACAGTCGAGCTCTATCGGTTTAATTTAGAACTATGACTATTTGGTTTGGTTACATAATTTATACTGCACTAGTACTTTTAGAGAAATAGAAAGTAATAATAATCTTCTCTCTTGTATATTTTGCTGTCAGCTGTCACACTTTTAGGTTAGGTTACTGTTTCATGTGAAGCGTGTGTGTATGAGAGTGAATTGTCTTTGTGTGAGTATGAATTTGTGTCGTCACAAATTTAGTCCGTGTTTAAAACCGCGAAAGTTTATTAGCAAATTTATGAATGAAAAGTAGCATATTTCAAATTATTTTCTATCACTATTTTTATTAAATGAGATGGATTTCATGATTTTATAAAAAAAATCGACAATTATTTTTTTTGAAATGACCCCATTGCAATTTGCACGAGCGCCTCTAACGGCAAAGCATAGAAACCAAGGTTGCTATGGTTACCACGTCCAAACAAAGACCTGTCATCAGCCGTAGACTCTACACTGTAGCCATCGTTTTACTTGAATAATCGAATGATCTTCAATATTATCAAACAAAAAAGCTGCCCCAGACACATCTTCTGGTTTTAAACTCATTTTTATTAAACACAACGTACAAATCACAATAAAGAATTAGGTTTAACATTGAATAACAGATGCGAACACAATGACAGATAGGAACAGGGAACGTAACGTAAGACAAGCAGGGGAGTTTTGTTTGGATGCATGATCTTCTATCTCTCTCTTGCAGTGACGTCAATTTTGTAAGTGTCTATTATAAATTTTATAGAGTAAAAACAAAGATGGTTCTTATGTATAAAGCATATTCTGAGAATCATACTAAATTCGCGCATTATCTAACGGGGAAAAGAGTATCATAAATTCTAAAATAATTATTATTGTTATAATGTTTCGCCAAGTGCCTACAGCTGAATCTATAAATTTTATGAAATTAATAATTTTATTATGTAGATCTTGGGACAAAGTGTACTGTGTCGTTCGTGGTACACATATGGCTGTTTACAAGGACGCAAAGAGTGCAAAATCTACACCTGAGCAATATTTCAAGGGAGAATCACCAATGAATTTGGACGGTGCTACAGTGAAAATCCCAGAAGATTACACAAAGAAGAAGCATGTATTTAGAGTCAGGTAATTTCAAAATATATTAATTTTCCATATTACACTTTCTAATTTATGAAATTTTTTACCGGGTGGTGGCGGTTAGGGTGAACATAGGGGTTTAACATGAGATTTTAGTTTTATAAAATTTCCTCTTTCCTGTTCATTTTATGAGAAAAACTGTAGAGTTGTACAGAATTAAAAATTACATATAAAACTGTTTTCACATTTTTTATTATATTTTTTGTTTATTCGCAGTTTAAAAAAAATCCAATTTTCGGTTTATTAATAGCAATAGTCATTGTACTTGTTTTCTTTTTTTATTATTATTATTTTCATAAATAACTAAAAACAACAAAATGTAAAAATAATTTTTTCTACAGTCAATATAGAAAGTAGCCATTTGCGCTTTCTTTTGTGAACGCAAAATGTCACTTTGCCGCTCATGCGCGACAAAGTAGTAAAAACGCTCGCTGTCCAAATTTCTAAGTATACAAGTTGAGAAATGTCACTTGTCTACATTCTTAATGAAAATGTTTAGTTAGGAACTAATGGCACTGTAATAACACATTTATCACGTTCACAAGTCAATTTGATATATGTTCTGTCGGTATTTAACATAACCTAACAAAATGCCACACTGCTGTGAAAATGAAATAGGGCATTCATTTACAAAAACGAAAGTATAAAATGCTTAGATTAGATTGAATAAAAACTCAAGAAGAATGGAAAATAACGATAAAATAAAATTAAATATAAAATAAATTGTGTGAACAGTTATGTTTAGTAATAGGAATGATTGTACACAGATGGCGGTAGGATAGTTGCGAGTCGTACTGACATCTGATCTCTAGTTAACTATTTATTTTGATTACAATAAAGTTATTAGTTATTTCGTTACTTAAATAATTGTGAGAAGTCAGTCAATGCACATACATGTCTATGTAATCACAAATTCCTTGAATTATTTGTTAATTTTTTCAGTGTGACAGGCGTGACAACTAAACTAACCACACATTTTGCTACAAAAACTCATCAAATTATCACAAATCCTTGCTTCCACGCTCTAATTTTTTTTTTTTTTATGGAATAGATGGCTAATGTAACGATATAATCATTTAAAAGCCTTTTTAAGTTTAAACCGTATCTTTTGTATTAGCCAATCTTTATTTATTGAGCAGTACTGTAAGTATAAAGTGTACATTTTATTATTTTTTGTTATGGTGGAGGACCCCATTGTGGCGACTGTAGAAAAAATCTTGTGTGTGTTTCGAGCGCAAATGGACATTGTCGATTTCGAGAGAATGCCGCGCGACCTCTCAATCGACAATGTCGCATTTTGCGCTCTTAATACACAAATAGCTATTGTATGTATCAGAAATGTTAAATATAATAAAAACAGATTTTCATTATTATTATTATTATTATTATTATTATTATTATTATTATTATTATTATTATTATTATTTTCATAAATAACTAAAAACAACATAAAATGTAAAAACAGTTTTATACGCTACTTTTAATTCTGTACAGTTTTGCGCTCTACAGTTTTTTCTATAAAATGAACAGAAGAGCAGGATATTTCATAAAACTTAAATCTCATGTTAAATTTTTATGTTCATTTCTACCACCACTATCCTGTACATATGAATATTTATATTAAATTGCAATATTCTGATAGATTTGCAGCGGGCGCGGAATTCTTATTCCAAGGTCATGACGACGCCGATATGAACAACTGGATAGCAGGTTTGAGCAGGCGTGCTGCTGGTGATTCTGCTGGACCCAGCCGCTCTCAAACTTTACCAGCTAGCGGACAGAAAGACGAACCGAAACGACGCAGCTTTTTCACACTTAAAAAAGTGTAAGCGAGGAGTAAAGAAGACAGTGCGTTTACTCTTCTTCTTTTCCTTTGCAGTTAATCTAAAATTGGTTAGTAACAAGCTATACATCACACTGCGGATCAGCAACTACCATCGTACAATATGTATTCCATTGTTATTGCCTATTACAGAAATCGCGTCAGTTTTATCACTAAACTTCGTTCAACATAAACGTGAGTTTTGCGCTTGTCTTATATTACACACATATATTCGTTAATAGTTGACTTTTTATATATGTATATCTTTTATATGTTATTAATTTTATATTATTATAATTTATTTCATAAGACGACTCAGTTGAAAAACTATAAATTTTTATGTGTTCATTCATATTATATAGTAAGCACAATTTTATACATTTTTTAAATATAACACCAGCGCTTCCCCATATAGCAAATTTTATATATGACAGACGTTTTTCGTTTCCGTTTTTGTGAATGCAAATATTTTTCACATTTTTTATGAGTCTTCACGTACGTTTAATTGTTGAGTATGTTTTGTAAAGAATTTTCGTTTGATGTAAGTTTTAGTCTATGGTATATTTGTGTGTAATAATGGCAAAGTTGAGCGTAGCTTATAATATATCACTATTAATCGAGCTGCTGCTGCTACTACATTCGGTCCGGACATATTACTCAAAAGCATGCAGCAATAAAGTATAAGTGGCTAAATGTACAAATCTTAATTCCCGCCACATTGTATTAAAATTCTAATAATATATCAATGAACCACAATATGTGCATCGAGAAACAATGCGTACCAGAGTTGTCTTTATTTATTTATCATTTTATTTCCAGTTTTAAAATTCTATATTATATTATATAATAAAAAATTTATGAGAAGTCTGATACGTGATGTTTTTTGATGAAAAACTGAACGTGTTATTTGTATTCTTTATGTAGTTGTGCAATTTTACTGGTACTGTTCACTAAATGCTTCGGACACGATTTTGCTTTAATATTGGGTGGATTAAAGAGAGAAGGTGAACAATTAAATATTATTACATACATGTAATTTAAGTTAAATAGAGTAAGTAATATATATTTTACATATGAAATGTGTGCTTTTACGGAAAGAGTTATTAATAAAAGTAATGAGATTTATTTTTGTTTATTTTTATTTTTCTATATTTTAGTTCCCTTTGGATTCGGACAAGTCTATTTGTTTCTGGTTTTGTTGAGTTTTGAAGCTTTGACGTGCTGCTGTTGACTGTATTCGGTGATAACATCACCATCATGTGATGGTGACTTAAACTTTATCACTTGTTTGTGACTAATAAACTGAAAAAGTGTTAAAGGATAATTCTATTTATTTATTTATTTTAAAACTGATACGCTGTTCATAAACACATCTATTATTTGATGTTATTTGTGTCCGGCCTCAGTTGCATGAAAATTAGTAATTAAGTAACCTAATTCTAATAATAAAAATGTCTCTCTTTTTATCAGTTTGTGGGAAAAATAAAACATTTTGCTTAAGTGACTTATTTTTCTCATAGATTTACGTAAATGTAAGAATTCCGGTTTCAAGTACTACATAACTTAAAACGTGTTATAATGGAATTGTATTTGATTTGTCTGTTCATTAATGCTTGCTTTGTTAACAATAACTTATTGTTTAGTGATATATTTAAAACAATAATAAACTTTTTTTATATTCAGAACTGCCGCAAGGAATTCAAATGCAAAATAATTTTTAAAGTTGAAACAAAAAAAAAAACTATGCTCGTATTAGGAAATTCCTTCCATTGTGCACTTTTTTTAAATATTCCTATTTACATGTTACTATTTGTAGCAAGCTTAAATAATTTATTTTGTTAGTACATTTAATAACTCCTTGAGATTAGTATATTTGCCTTATACTGTAAAACAAAATTGTTTAGCATTATTTATAAATTATGTGAAGAAAATAGATTGTCCAATAAATTTAATAATTAAAAACATTAAATTTTCTCATTTATTGCAAGTAAATAGTTCCTTTAGAAAATAAATGTAATTTTTCCCTTTTTAAACTAGTCGTACACAGAGAATTATCTCCATTGAGTAAATCTGCTGTAATTATCCAATAATACCACCTACATCCTATACTATATTAATTTTAATGAAGACTGCTCTAACTGTTAAGAGAAGACAGCCCTATTAGGGTCCTATATCATTTTTTACCTCCCGCTACCCTTGGTAAGGGAGGTATAGGGATCGTGCTAAAAATCACGTATCGAGATTTTAGTAAATGACCACGTTTTAAGGTCCCTAGAATCCAATTTTAACATTTTCAAGATGATGTCTGTATGTGTGTGTGTATGTATGTATGTGTGTGTGTGTGTATGTGTAGGGATTTTGTCTTCGCTCTAACTCAAATACTATCATTCAGAAAATTCTGAAACCTTGTATTTCTATCCTATTCTAATATGAAAAGCCATTAGATTTTGGTGTAAATCGGATAACCGGAAATGGCACTTTACCTGAAGCTCATAATGGTTTTTCTTCAAAAAATATCATTAAATGCCATTTTTTCGCATTTTATGTCTTATGACAATTAAAGATTATTGAATTTTCTACAGGAATACATTAATACTTTTTCTATATATTTTGCAGATAAATTTAAAAATAATTTTTTTTATAAGTCCCGAAGCCTAAGATAAACACAATTCCTTTGTTACACAGTTCATATTTCAAATCTGTTTCAAATGAATGTAATTTACAGTAAATGTCACTGTCAAAAAACTAATCACTTCAAATTAATAATAGTGACATTTTAAAAAGAAAATAGTATATAAATCAATAGTTTTATGCAATGGAACAGTTTGCAGCGTTAGTAAATAAGTAAGTATGTATTTAAATTAATAAAAATGGATAGGAAAGTGGCGAAGAAAGATTGTTGCGTATGTATGAATGCTATAATGATTGTGGACAAGGCGAAAGAAGAATGTTGTTAAAGAGTGAAGTGAGTCAGCTGAGCTCTTACTCTTATCCCTTTTCTTATTGTTACTATTGTTTCCGTGTATTTGCTAACCCCCTAAGTGGGAATCGCGTGATTTTATGTACGGATGTATGTATGTAAAAATTAAATAGCGGGAGGTTTTGTGTTGGCCACATCAGATTTTTTTTTTAGAATTCGCGTGTAAATGGGTTCTTGTGCGGTAACCAAAAATGCATTCCTTTGACATGGAAATGTGATAATTCCAACGACTGCGGAGATGGAACTGATGAATTAGGATGTAATAACCCTAATACTACTAGTACGACATCAGCTCCTACCAAAACTACTTGCGGTAACAATCAGTTCCAATGCAATGGAGGTATTATTTAAACCTATATCTCAACATTCAAAAGTATTGATGACGATTGTATTTTTGTAGAAGAATGCATTCCTGAATCTTGGGTTTGCGACGGAACCAACGACTGTCCAGGAGGAGAAGACGAAGCTTCTTGTGGTGCTGTTAGAAATTAAAAACAAATTTTGATTACACTGATGGATGCTGTTATATATTAAGATTATTGTTAAATATTTTAAGCTTGGTAACATTGTATTTTTGAAAATGTTAATATACATATCGTATGCAACTTGTTTTGCTCTCTATCGTCCGACACTGTGGTGTGAATCGCACAACAACCAAGTACAGATTTACTAAGTACGTAATACGAGTGCTCATTTGAATAAAGTTATATTTGTTGAGTAAATGTATATTTTATTATTTTATTTATTAAAAGTGATAGTTACGTAAAACTTTCTTGTTTTTGGATTGGATTCTTCTTGAAATAATGCGTTCTTGATATGCTTTTATAGTTTACCAAAGATGAAAAAAGAAAAGAATAATAAAATTTAAATCCAAATATAAAAGAAGTATTTGTTTGTGCAAATCATTTTGTCATAGTTCAAAACTTTATAGAAAAATAAAAATCAATGTGTTCTCTGGAAAAAATATTGATTGTCAATCTGACGCTAAATGTTTTTTTGCATAGACGTACAATTTATATTCTGTTTTTTTGATATTCTCAAAGTGCCATTCCTGGTGCCATTTACCTGCCTTCACCAATCAAGAGTACGCAGACATGCATATGGTTTATGGCGAGACATTACAAAATAGTCGTGCTGCTGTAAGACGGTACATAGAGTTATTTCCAAATAGACGTCAATGATTTTATATGTCATTTGTGACAGGTATCACATTTTTTCTCTTTTTAATGTCTCGCCATAAACCATATGCATGTCTGCGTACTCTTGGTTGGTGAAGGTAAATTGAAAATATCAAAAAAACAGAATATAAATTGTAAGTCTATGCAAAAAAACATTTAGCGTCAGATTGACAATAAATATTTTTTCCAGAGAACACATTAATTTTTACTTTTTTATAAAGTTTTGAACTATGACGTGATTGGTCAGTTTTAAAGGCCTCTAGTTCTTGTAGAAAGTATGTTAAACAAAAATTATTGCCAGATTTGCTATCATTGGAGTCAGTTCTACCATTGGTTAAGCGTTGATCACTTACTTACATAACACCCTGTATACATATTTATTTCTTCCCATATAACTGTGTTATTGGCGCAAATTTATTTTCTATATGCCATCAATCGAAGCTAAAATGTATTACACGCTTTCATAACGCGCGGATTTTTCCGGTGATGACGCTACCGAACCCGGCTCTCTTTTGTTGCCCGACACTGTAAGTAGATGTTCCCATCATCAAACCAGTTACTGCTAGATTGTTCCACTGGAGTATTTGGTTATGGTGGTTATGCGGCTACCATATACCTATTAATAGGTATATGGCGGCTACACGCTATTATTTTTACAAATACTTTAAACTATTACTAATAAGAACAAAATGAAATTTTTAAATATAAAGCGATAACATAAGCCGCACAACATTGGCAAATAATATAGATCTTCTGGTAGCAGCAGTCAATACAGCAGCTGCTCCATCACTGGGTTCGCTTACGATGTAAGATAAGGTAGGAAACGCTAGATATTAAATATTTGCCATTTTTTTTGTCTTCCATAAAGAATCGATTTTTTAAAAAAGAACAATTAGGGAATTTCTGAATTTAAAAATACTGGAAATCGTGGGATTCCCCATTTTCGTGACTGCAAGCCTCTTCAAGAAATACTTACCTCATGTCATAAAGTTTGTGTTTACACTTTTATTGCATAAATAACTGTTATTAATACCATATTTATTTTCTGAAACTGATAAACTATTGAACAAACCATGAATATTTATGAATCATAACAGTCCTTAGATATCTTAAAATCCTCGCTCTCTGCGGCAGTTATGATACTCATAATAATCCTATAGTCAGAAAAATTGACGTCGGATCTAACAATAAAACTATAAATATCGTAATTATGACAGCGGCATATCGCTCACTGTTTGCTTTGTAATATTAGATGCCGACGGGCCATTATTTGCGACGCTCTGTTCATACATTGAATATTTTCTCTACCTTTCTACCTGCTCTGTTTTAGTAAAATAATCTTACTGTTCCTTTAACATAAATGCTATTTTTGTTTGAAATAATTTTTGAAAACTACAGTTTTTATTCTCGTAAAAAATTATTTCAAACAAAAATAGCATTTATATGTTAAAGGAAAAGTGAGATTATTTTACTGAATTTAACTATACAGAGCATGTCTTTATTTCAACAGAGCGGCCAAATAATAGTACATTGACATGCAATGTTATAATCAAGCAGTGAGCGATATACCGCTTCGTCATAATTTCGATATTTATAGTTTTATTGCTATGCCCGATAGAGTCAATTTTTCTGACTATATTGGTTTCCTTCGGATTCGGACAAGTCTATTTATTTCTGTTTTTGTTTAGTTTTGAAACTTTGACGTGCAAGTATTGTAGTATTGACTGTACTCGGTGATAACATCACATCATGTGATGGTGACTCAACCTTTATCACTTGCGGTAGAACACTGACTAATGCACTGAAAAAGTGTTAAAAAAATCTATTTATTTATTTACTTTAAAATTGATAAGCTGTTCATAAACACATCTATTATTTGATGTTCTTTGTGTCTGCCCTCATTTGCGTGAATATTAGTAATTAAGTAAATTTAATAATAAGAATGTCTTTCTTTTTAAGTTTTTGAGAAAATTAAAGTATTTTGCAAAAATGACATTTTTCTTATAGATTTACGTAAATGTAAGAATTCCGTTTTTTCAAGTACTATGTAACTTAAAACGTGTTATAATTAACAATAACTTTTATTGTTTAGTGAAATATTTAAAACGATAAAAGAAACTATCGACTTTGGATATTCCTTTCATTGCGCACTGTATATTTGTCTTATACTGTAAAACAAAATTGTATAGCATTATTTATTAATTATGTAAAGAAAATAGATTGTTCAATAAATTTAATACTTAAAAACATTAAATATTCTCATTTATTGTACCATACGTAAATGGTTCCTTTTTGAAAATAACACGAATTTTTTCTTATTAAACTGTATTTGAATATATATTTATGTCATTCCAAACACCATATATGTTTGTGTCGTATACAGACAATTATCTCAATTTATTAAATCTGATGCAATTATTCAATAATACTACCTATACGGGTACTTAACAGCGACGAAACATATAATTGACGCGGACATCTTTACATTAATTTTAACTGAGGAAACATTAATACCATAAAAGAAAGTTAGAGGTGTTGTTTCTATATAAATTATTGATTTTTTGAGTATTTTAATTGTATTATAAATATTCATGTACATTAGAAACCTGTTTCACCATAAAAATATTTTTTTTTAAGACGATTGATTATAAAATGTATAAAATGCGTAATTTATGAAATAAAATGTTTATTTACAAACTCTCAAATAATGTTATCAAAATATCATGAGCTATTTTAGTTCCTAGCTGAAAAATTTTAAAGCTAGTTTTACAAGCTAATCTTTCTTATGCCGCTCATACTTTGCGATAAACATACAAACATTAGTGTGTAAGTTTATAATTATTTTACCAATAATGATAACATTTGCAATGAATTATTACGTAATTACGTAAAATAAATGAATGTTAGCTGTTTTTATGTTTTTTCTTCTATAGTTCTATAACCACGTAAAAATATTACTTTGTAATTCAGGCTTCAAATGTGAATGTAATGAAATCTTCTTTGTTGTGGTGGCGCATACGCATTAGTGTTGCGCTTTGCGCTAAAGAGAGTGTAACGAGCTTGGAAACGAGAAACGAGTGACGAGTGTGACAAGACAAGACAAAAGTCAGCTGGCCGTCAGGCAGCGAACATGGCGTGTCAAAATTTTATAGTTTTGACTGTGTTTTTAGTGGTTGTTAATATTTTTGTGACAGCAGTGTCTTCGTTATCGGATAAAACTTTACATATTTATAAGGATCCTTCAACAAATGTACAAAGCCGGCGAACATTTGTTTTTGATGCTGAGGAAGAAATTCCGACGTATGATGATCGGCGAAAACGATCAGTTACACCTTCAGATTCCATAAGTGGAAAGAAATCTAATATAACAGTGAAGGTAGGAAATTATTTAGCTTAAAATTAGAATTATATATTTATATTTGAAAAACCTTGTTTATGACGTAAAATTGAATTAGGTTATGTATGATATGTCAACGTCAGTTATTTGAATATTGTTTTAAAATTATTTGTTATCTTTATTATTCTGCGTATTGTTATAAATTTGTTAGTGCAAATAATATTTTGCTGACCAAATTATACTTGCTGCATCATGTATCTAATTGTCATCTTGTAATGCGTATTTGCATTTCTTGCCACTAAAGATGTAAAAATAAGAGAAAATGTGGGACTTATTTGTTATTTAAACAATTGCAGATATTTTTGTTAAACAATTGAAAAATATGTTATTAATAATTATTGTTTATTTTAATTTAGATTAAAAAAAAAACATGACAAAAGTGTCGAATATTACATCTTCAATCAAGTATTTATTGTTAATTGAAGACTTCAACGTAATACGAAGTTGTTATTGTTACAAATAAATCAATACCGCGCTTCGTTATTAGCATTTAACAACATTTTTATCGTAGTACGCATGTATATAAAATGCTTTTAAAACTTTTAGATGAATACACTGAAAGATTCTCATAAACAGCTAATGGTACATTGGGTTGGAGAGCAGACAGAAGTAATAATTTGTTTAGCTAGAGATCCCAATCCACAATTAGTTAAGCCATCATCTGTTTATATATCATATGATTATGGAGACACGTATAAGAATAAAACAGAGTTTTTTAAAATTGACAATAAAACCTATGCGATGGTAGACAAATTTTACAATCATCCAAAGTATAATACACACGTAAGTGTCCTGAAAGTTTGTTTGGACAGGCGATCTTATTTTTATATTCGCTTTGTTTCAGTTTGTGTTTACTGATACTAAAAATAAATTCTTATTTACTACATTAGACCACGGGCGCAATATTACTAAGACAAAGTTAGATTTTGAACCTTCCGATATTTCTTTCCATGAATACAAGCCACTTACATTTGTCGCTCTGGACAAAAATGATGATGAAAAAAGGGTATGGACATTTTGTTACATTTAATGATAATAAACTGACAGGGTACATTTTCTCAGTTATGGCTAACCGAAGACTTTGGCAAAAACTGGAGAGTTATTCAGCATTTTGTTGCAAGTTACTTTTGGCACTCTGTAACTTCTGGAAGTGACGATATTCAGTTATTCGTTCAAAGATCTGAACCTACCGGATTGTCTTCCGTATTATCATCTAAAAATTTATTCAAATCCGAAACGCAACAAGAAGTAATCTCGCAAGAAGTACAAGATTTCCAAATTAAGGGGGATTTCATATTTATCACGAAAAAGTCAACGAAGGTAAGTGTATGCAAATAATATTTTTATATATCATTAATTATTTCGTGATGCAAACTACAACTTTCAATGAAAGTCCTTGAATTTTACACGAACATAATTTCTAGGTCAACTTTTTAAATAATTAGGGAAAAGCATGAACTATAAGTATGGGTGAAATTAATTAACATTCAATGAAATGTGATTAATCATAAGTCATAAATGCTAGTTCTTTGTATTTGTAGATATTCCTGTAAGCAAAGGAAAACCACATTTTATCTAAATGGTTTTCAAATTGATAACTACTGGTACAAACATGATTATATTTCATATATAATTAAAATTCTAGTTTTTTCTTCCGTCAACATTACTTTCGAAATAAATACTTTTGGAACATTATGACTGATATATTCGCTATTCAAAATTAATTTACATATATTATCTTTAAATTTACTGTATTGTATTTCAAATACTGAAATTAATTAGTAATTTCTACATGTTTGTTCAGTAATATTTTAATATTCATTAGTAATAGTTCATTTTCTTTTAATTTAAAAACATTCTTGTTATCCAAAAAAAACCGCAGTTTATCTTAATTATATTAAAATTGATAGAGAATAGGAAAAACATGATAATTTTTTGTAGCTAAGAAATGATAATTTTTCTTTGTCAACAATTTGTAACTGCAAACCACAAGATAAAATTTGCAAATATTAATTTGTGGAGAATTTATAATTTGAATAATTTGTTTAATACTTAAACAATAAGTTATTTTTTCGTGTAATTGATGGAAAGAAAATTAAAAAGTTGTTTACCACAAAACAACAAAATATCGTAACGCAGAGATAAACAAACAATTTTTTCAATGTCGCAGACAGAAAGTCGGTATGATACGAAACTATGACTGAAAACACATATTTTTTTTCAAGGGGCAGAAGTGGCTACTTTTACCCTAGGGCATATAATTTAGCATAAATACTAGTGAATTCTATAATACTACAAATTAATTGATGCTGTAATATATTTAAAATAAAAAGTCTACTATACTATTACAATTCGAATTATTTTAAGGAAATTTTCTTGTTGATAAGATTATTGATTTTATATATTGGTCGTGGAAAAATAGTAGGTACCTATATTGCAGTTTCTCTAAATACACCTCAATATAACTTATAACCTAACGCATAATACTTACATTTGGAAAACTCAGGCCTAGTTTTGTGCGTTAAATTAAGCTATGTTATTTTGTTATATTTATTACATCTGTAATTATAAATAAGGGTTAAATTCAGAATAGCCTCCTTATAACACAGGACAGGAATAGTTTATCATGAGCTTAACCCTCGAATGTATAATAATAAACATGAAATGAGACTTAACTCGAGAATAAACTCTGCGTAAATGTTAACACGGGGTTAAAAGATTTTCTTGGAATTCCTGATCTGTAAATAGTAGTGCTGCGAGGATCCGGCAAAACTTAGATCCGAGTACCCGGATCTCAAAATATCCGGTTCCTTGGATATCCGATGTTCGGATATTGAAGCGGATATCCGTAAATTTAATTCGGATTTGGATCAGATCCAGATTTGAGTCCGGATCCCTTTTGGATTCGGATCTGGACTTGGATCTGGATCCGGATTCGATGTTTTGTTTATGGACCCGGATCCGAATTTTAATTCTGGATCCAATTCTATATCAAACAAAAATTTATTGTGGATTATTTCATAATCAGATTTATTTGGTTTTGAAACTCCATGATAATACTTATACATTCAAATATTATCATCGAGTTCAATACTGAGAATATTCGAATCCGAGAACCGATGTGGATTCTGAAATTCCATATCTAAAATCCGATACTCATACTTATATTCGGATCCGGATCCAAAATCCAATACTCAGATTTGGATCCAAAATCCGATTCTCAGATCCGGATCCAAAATCCGATACTCAGATCCGGATCCAAAATCCGATACTCAGATCCGGATAGTTCAACAATCAATTATCCGGATATTTTTGGATCCGAAACCGAAACGATCCGGATCCCACCACTAGTAAATAGCAATTTGTTCATTATTACCGCTGTAAGTATTGTAAAAAAAAAAAAACGATAACAGCTTACGTGACGATATTTCTCCATTCTCCATAAGAGGCATGTAAACTGAAGGTTTGCTTGTCCAGAATAAGCTGTGAGCCGCCACCACGAATGTATAATAATAAATATGGAATAAAACTCAACTCTAGAATAAACTCTGTCAAAATGTTTTGTTAACACAGGGTTAAAAGATATTCTCGAAATACTTAATCTGGAAATACGAATGTTCGTCGTTTTATAAAATTCCTAGACGACTAGTAGATTGTAAAACATGTTAGATCATCGAAGATTTTACAATCTGGCCGCGTTTTATAAAACGACTGGGCTTTAATAGTCAGCAAAGTGTGTTTTTCCTTCGTTGGACGTAGCCCTCGGCTTTGCCTCGTGCTACAATTTTACTCCTCAGGAAAAAACATATACTTCTCTGCCGTGTTTTTTTTTAGCATGAGAATTTTATTGAGAAAATAGGTTTTTTTCCATTGAATACACGAAAAAATAATATTTTTAGATATTAAAAAGCAAAATTGCTAGTTTTATTCTGATAGGATTTCAATAGAATATTCAATATCAACATGCAAAAGCCAAAAAATTATGAAATTATCAAAATGTAAATATTGAGATTTATATCCTGATATTTTATTATGTTGATCCAGTTTAACCGATTATATTGTAATGTACATTTCTTGTACATACAAAGAAACCTGAAACCGTTTATATTCACTCTTGCATGTTTATTTTTTAGAACACTCTAGACTTGTACATATCTTATAAAGGAGGTCCTTTGACACGATGTGTGTTCGATTCCGAATTAACACGTAGGGAGTATCATATTGCTGATGTAACTGGAACCCGGGTAATGGTAGCAGTTAGTCACGATGACAATTTGAGTCATCTCTACGTCTCTGAAGGAATTGGGAGTGCAGATCCGATACGTTTCACCCTTTCTCTGGAAGGAGTGTTCGCATACTTTCCAAATAGCACTTGGAAAGATTCCTGGCTAAGGTAATTTTTTGCAATACTTATCTAAGTCGAACGGCCTTGTAAATATACTCAGTTATAAATTTTAATTTTATCGGCCACTATTCGCAGGTAATTTCGTTCTATTTTTGTTTTCAATAGGTATTATTTTTTATTTGTGTATATGTATATCAAATTTATGATTCATTATTAACATGAAATGTTTAGTCGCAAAGTCGTTGCTTATTTGTACAAGATATCTGAAGGGAGATAACAAAATCATTTGAAAGTAGGTTTTGTATAAACTAACACAATTTTTACATAGATACCGGACGTAATACGAAAGGCGAACGTTAAACACCAGACAACAATTTGCATAAAAATATGTTTCCAAAAAATGTTATAAAGAATTAAATTCTGCCTGAAATTGAATTATTTTATTTTTCACGTTTTGTAGCCGAGAACATCAGATTATTTTTTTATAGTATTAGCCGTGGAATTGAAACAGAATCACAAACGAATGTTATACAGACTGATCAAAAAAATTGATTCAGTTGGTAATAAAAATTAATTGAAATTAGTAACACTGATACAAAAATTTATTTCCTGTTGTTGACAGAGACATTTGAAAATTTTAATTTGGGTATATTTATAATTTTTCATTAAGATGGTTGTTTCCTGTACTGTATTATCTGTAAGCAATCTAAATCATTTCACTCATTTCAAATTCTATTAGGTCTCAGACCCCACCTCTGACATAACCTATTTGTATATATTGTTAAAATGATATGTCAAATAATATTTCCGGTTTCACCTGGTGTTGTGTAAACTGTGGAATAAAAATATACCCATTACCCAGAATTATATTGCCAACAGGATCACTGTAACATTTACCTATCAAAATAATTTTAAATTATAAAATATAATTTACATCAAAATAAAACTATTTAATAATTTGTAACTTTTCTTGGTATGAATAATTCTCCATTTCAATATTGATGACCAATATAACTCAAACACGAGCGTGTCTTGACAGGTCAAACAATATATTTCTTTTATTTCCATGGCTAACACTATAAAGAAGTAATTTTTATAAAATCACTTTTGTGCAAGTAAAAATTAATTAAAAAAGATACATTTTTATTCAATCAGTTATTTGAATTAATACAACAAAAAATATATATTTATTTCTTTCGCGGTGCCGATAAGCAAACTACAAATATAGTTTATCTAAACTTTATACATTTTAAGCTTTTCAAAATAAGTATTCTTTATCATAACTCTGGATTAAATAAATTTTTTATTAGAATAAAAAATGGTAATTTTCCGGGCATAACAAATTTATATTTTGTTTTTACATAAAATATATGATAATAGTACTCACATGACATGTTTTTAGTAATAATTTCATGTGAACTTTCCGGAAATGATACAATCAATATATCAGTCTGTTTTGACTCATTTCAAACTTTGTGATGTTGACTGTAAAGAATCGGACATTAGTCAGGTTTAAATCACATTTATAAAAGTTACATTAATGAATATTTTTCATATCTTCTAAATATTTAAGCATATTTGTCAGTATTTTAATATGATGAGTAATATGTAGCATATTTTCGACTATTAACGATGAATGTGAACAATTGATTTATCTTATACACATAACATATTTGGAGCGATAAATCGTGCATATGTTTATCTTCAAATAGGAGGATTTTGGATTTTGACAATTGATATGGAAAATAACTAGTTTTCTGTTTTGTTCAATAAAGTTTAATGTTAATATTTATATGTTTATCAATAACTTTGCCCATAGGGCAAATATAAAATTTTCCACTCTTAATTCTCGATTAGTTTTAGCCCTCTGTTTATTTAAAATAAAATAGCAAATACAATATTCATATAAAGCTTCAAAAATATATACAAATTAAAATATTCCAGTAAAAAAATAACAACCGCTTTTTCTTAAATTATTTTTTTTTTTTCTTACATTGTTGCTTCACTGTTTTTGTGTGTTAAGCGAAAATGTAGTTAATATTTCATGTAAAAATTTGAACAAGAATGTTTTTGAACAATATTTTTTAATAATCATTTAATCAGTAATGTGTAGTTTAACTGTTGATCGTTTTAGTAAGTGGGTGAATCCCCTACACGATAAATATTACGAAGTAGAAGTTGTGATTCTCCGAATTTTTTTATCATATGTTCTGTGAATCCCAGACAAACGAAATAACTGTGCTGTGCTGGGTTGTGATGAATTTAATTTACGAATTTACAATTTATAATTTCGATTTTAAAATATAAAGTCACTAAAACGCATACGATGGTTTATGAACTATTTACAAATTCAGAAATATTTGTTTTTTTAATCAAAATATAGCAGCGTATATCGGGGGTACCGTAGGCGTAGCGTTAATTGGAATGACTAATTCTAAATAATTAAATTAAAATCAATGTCATTGCCGTATTTATTGGTTTAAAATAGATGTTATTTAGAGTTCAATAATAATATCTAGTGAAAATATAAATAGTTTTTTGTATTACATTATTAATTTTTATTTTCCACGACACTTTTTGTGGGTAACAAATGACGGATATCCTTTTTATTTAAACATTTCCTGAAATTACTAAATATATAGCAATAATCATTCCATCCGGATATTTTTTACCATTTACCCGACTTTCCTATTTTTTCTTTCTTTTTTCTTTATAAATTTCATAATATTGTATAGGAATTTCCATTTGCATTCAAATATCGTGCGGTAGGTACTAATATAAAATTTAATCACACAGAATAATTTAATAACCGTCTCGCTAAATAATGCAAATAGTCAATGTCAAAACAATTAATTTCACATTATTAATAGATATATAAATTTAATGGATAGGTATATACATATACTTTTCAGAGAAAATAATTTCTTTTTATGTGTTTTATCCTCATTACTTCTGATGTATATAGGTATTTATTATGTAACTTTTTATATTTTCTTGTCTATGCAAATTTGAAATGATTGGGCTGGAAAAAAATTATGATTTTTTGCATTTGTACTGTATCTGTTAACTAACTGTATATTATTTAATGAGCATATAATGTAGACTATATTACACGAGGATGAAGATTAGAATACGAGCCGTAGGCGAGTGTTGTAATCGTCCGAGAGTAATGCATAATAAATATATTTTGTGTGATTGTTACAAACGTTGACGTCTGTCAAAAGTCAGATGTTGATTTCTTCATGTCGGCATGAATAACTGATTTCTTTAATGAAAGAAATGGGCTTAAGGATCATGGAGAATTTTAAATAAACGACGAAAGAAATTATATAAAATTCAATGACTCTGCACAGAATCCGTTCCAAGCAGAGACATTGAATCTTGCACAATTTCTTTTTACAAGTGTCTTCTTTTTCTTTATTAATAAGTTGAACTAACTCGTATATTTTAAATTTATTCATCAATATTTACTTTACAGAAGTTTATAAAAGTATCAGTATTACAATACAAAAAGTCGTACTGTGGAAATGACGATTTCATATTCCACTAGTGTAATATGAGTAGCATATTGTGTTTGAAGTTGGCTACATAATGTATTTGTAATTCAATACTTGTAGGTAAAATCAGTTTATGGTATTTTAAAGATTTTAAATTAAAATATATAAAATTTAAATCGAATATAAAATTGATATACGTATGTGCAGGATTTTTTATGAAAAAAATTATAGTCCCGGAGGAATTTTCTATCGTCTTTTGTTTTTGAGCTACAGGCTAAAATATGTTTTATTTTGAAAATATCTCATATCTCGCTTATTAAGAGAGATAAAGAAAATAAATTAGATAATTTTTATACGGTTGTTCACATAGAATAACGTGGCGTAATTAGAATTTTAAAAACTTGATACCTAATTACAGAAATATAACAGAACCACATTTTTTTATTTTTATTTTTTTATATTGAAAATACATATACTTCATTTCACGTAAGAAAATAGCAGATGGTACTTGAGAGCCAACCGCTTTTACCATATATTAAATAATTTAAATTCGTGAAACTAAACTTTGTCAATAATAAAAATATTTTTATCTGTAAAATGTACGAGTCTTGAATACTAAAAATTACATCAAAACATGATTAAATATCACTTAATTTTGTCGATTTTATTTGATAATTAACAGCTGACAAGTGTGACTGTTGTGAACTAGATTAGCATTCTGACCAATCACAGCGCAGAATTATATCCCTATCTAAACCAACTCTATTTTCTTACGTGAAATGAAGTATAGTTTAATTTTTTTCTCATTTTATACGCCTTTTAATAACTTGCTTAACAAGTTTACATTATTTTGTTTTAAACATGAGTAAAACATTATTAATTTATAGGGATGAACAAATTGAAAATTATTATGAAACAAAAGGAAAAATCAATTATAAAGCATCATTTGTTTATTTTGATACAGTATCTATTAAATTTAGTATTCACTTGATAACGATTGGAGATATGCGAAATTTTGTGTATTATTAAAAAATAAATAAAGATAATGAAATTTCGAAATTCATCTATTATTCATTTTTTTAATATTTCAGCCATCTTTCTGAAGAAGCTTTCGCTGATGTGTACAAAGTAGAAGGTTTAACTGGCATTTACATTGCTTCACAAGTCTCCAACAAAATATATTCCCAAAACATCAGCCCTCAACATTTAGTTTCTATGATAACATACGATCATGGAGTAGTGTGGCAACCTATAAATGCCCCTCAGTATGACGATGAAGGCCAAAAAACCCCATGTACTGCGGATACAAATTGTTCGTTACATTTGTCACAAAAGTTCAGCCAACTTTATCCAGATACCAGAACACCTAGCATCATGTCAAGTAAATCAGCGCCTGGAATTATAATGGCCACTGGAGTTGTTGGAAAATCCTTGAAGGGTCATTTTGGAGTTTATATTAGTACTGATGCCGGCATAACATGGAGAATGGTGAGTTAATTTCATATGAATGTGTTAAGAGGTCGGTAGCGAAATCAAGAACCCAATTTTTAATCAAGATAACGTGAATTATTGAGAATTATTTATTTCACAATTCACTAGGGGTGTCTCATTTTCGATTATTTTTTTTAAGGTATCTCTCGGGAAATATTAATGATAGAGCAAAACCGTTTGCACATTTCGGGGTCAACTTTTTAAGAAAAGTCATCACAGAAATTTTCGATCTTCTTTTGTTTCTGCTACAGACAAAGACTTGTTTCTCGCTCATTTCGAAAATATCTTATTATTATAGAGAAAAATTGTTTTTGCAAATTTTGTACCGTATTTTAAGGTAGAATAAAATGACGTAATTAGATTTATTAAAATCTTAATAATTCTTCAGATATAACACAAATTTGTGATTTTTTAAACGGCAACCTATGTTGAAAATAATATCATCTTTTTGCTTAATTTATAAGCATTTCTATATGTAACAAGCCTACATACTTTTGTTTTACACGAATAAAAGATACATTATTTTTTTGGGGCGAAAAAATTGAAAATTATTAAGAAACAAATGAAAAAATATATTACAGTTCCTCATTAGTTTATTTTATTTCTAATATTATTCGTTTCAGTTTTAATCTTTCCAATTAATTTACTTCAAAAACCATTTTTTTTTTTTCGAATTGCCAACTGTGATGACATTTAATAATAATTTAACTTATCAAAAAATAATTGGTTTAGAATAATTTTGAGAACATAATTAATAGATACCTAATGGAATCAAAATAAACTAATGTTAATGATGAACTGTAATAGATTTTTTTCATTTGTTTCTTAATAATTTTGAATTTTTTCCGCCCCAAAAAATTAACAGCCCGCAATCAGGCCTACGTCTTCGGGAACTATACCTCGTCCAGATTTCATTTGAACAAATGACTTTTAAATCCTCTGTGTTAATCCTAATCTTTGCTACTGTGAATATTTTTACGTTTCACACAAATATAGTTTCTTCTCAAAGTACATTTATATGTCTATGAAAGTTGAAAATTGCTTGTAACTATTTAAAAGGGGAAAAGTTTTATTGGGGTTCCTAAGAACCATAGTTGACCTGTAAAATTCTTACCCAAGATGTTATGCTTGCTTTAACAATGGACGCTCTTTACTGAATTGAGAAACTGGTAGTGCCAAAATGTAAATATGGACGAGGTACAGGTTTTATTGAGTTATACCCCAATAAAACTTTTCCCCTTTTAAATAGTTGCAAGCAATTTTCAACTTTCATAGACATATAATGTACTTTGAGAAGAAACTATATTTGCGTGAAACGTAAAAATATTCACAGTAGCAAAGATTAGGATTAACACAGAGGATTTAAAAGTCATTTGTTCAAATGAAATCTGGACTAGGTATACCGTGAAATACAGACCGAGTTGCCATAGCAGAATGGCCAGACCATCTTAAGTCTGGCGTAAAGCTAAAAGCGGTCATTTTAAATAAATATAATTTTGTATTACTGTAAATACTCGAGTCAATAAATTACTTGCAATACAAAATGTATTATTATTTTTACAAATTTTTAGCAGCCTATAAACCATGTGACAGTATTTATGGCAAGACTGTTTATATACTCTTATCTTTCTGTTTACTAAAATTGTGATAAATATTTTTGAATATTTATAATTCTTTTCATTGCCACTCGTTTTTATTGTTATCATCTTACCGTTACTTTTATTTGCATGTTTTGCCGTTTTTAAGATTATTTTGCTTCTTTATCTAATAATAAATAAATATATTAAATTTAATTGTACTTATCGAAATAAACAATTTTTTATACTATCTGTAACTTAAAAGGATTTATATATTTTTTTAAAATCCAATAAACCAAAAAGATCAAATGGGTTAATTAATACCAGTTTTTATAGAAATAAACACAAAAATAAATGGACAAGAATATCATGTTATAAACCTATTTAACAACTTGTTCCATAATAATTAATATGCACGGACGTATCATAATTTGACAATTTTACACGAATTTTTTTCACATAAACGCCATTTTATAGCCCGCGGGCCTCATTATAGACCGCCGGGCTATAATGAAACGTCAAACCAAATTATAACCTTCAATATAAACAATTTAAACAGGCAACATGAAAAGTTTTAATTACAAATCGAATTTTTTTATACTCTTTAATGAAAAATGAAAATTAATTTTGTGGTATTTGCATGGAACGCACGGAGATACACAAAATAAAACTCAAATGACATAACTAATAAACAAACAATAAACTGTTGTTCTCCGCTTTCATAGCAACATTAGATACCGGATGTACGAGGACAAATTCTTTTCGATACAATTTTTCTAACACTCATAATTTGAAAATTTTCGTCCGTGCATAAAGTTTTGTATGTACCACGAGCGTAACTTGCTTTTATGGCCTTTAACGTGTTTTTATCCCTCGGCTTACGCCTCGGGCTCAAAATCCCGCCGCAGGCCATAAAAGCCTCCTTACGCTCTTAATACATAAATAACTATTATGTTTTAGGCTTTGAAAGATTTCTGCTTCTTCAATATGGGTGACCACGGCGGCATTTTAATTGCTGTTAAATATTTCAAATCTCGCGGCGAAACTCGACACATCATGTATTCTACTGATGAAGGAGAAAAATGGATTGAACAAAAATTCCACGACGAAGATTTAAGATTGTATGGTTTAATGACAGAACCTGGAGAAAATACAACCATATTTACGATGTTCGCTTCAGAACCTAAAGAACATCAATGGATTATTATAAAAATTGATTTGCGCAATATGTTCTGTAGGTTTTGAAATATTTAATTTTTTAAAAACTTTATTAATAAATTAATTTTAGCCTATGATTGCAAAGAAGAAGATTACAAATTATGGTCTCCAAGTCAGTCACATGATCATAGATTAGTTCCTTGTGTAATGGGAATGCAGCAAACATTTGAAAGACGAATTCCGCATACGAATTGTTATAATGGGAAAGATTACGACAGGCCAGTTAAGTTACAACCCTGCATTTGCGATGCTGAAGATTATGAATGGTAAGTAATATTTATTTTTCTACCAGCGTGCGAAAAATAAGTGGTTTCAAACCCTGGTTAACTTCATTAAATTGCGCTACTAATATGGCCGTCTCAAATGTTACTAAAATTACTCAAACCAAAATTATAGATAGAGTACTTCAAGTGCCGCCATGGCACGGAGTAAAAATGTACTATTTAGAAAAATAATCTGTTAAAATTAATATTGAATTTTAATATTTAAATTTTGAAGTATTATATTTTGCACATCTTAACTTCATTGACAGGGACCAAGTAGGATCAGCGATACCGACATTAATATTGAAATAAATACCGAGATTTTTTTTTATCAGTGAACATGGGCGTATGTCATTACCATAGTTACATTTAAAATGATTGACAGAAATGCATTGTCGCGTTTTTTTTAAAACTGGACATAGGACGTGACATTTAGTATATCTGTCAATGTCATCAAATTGTCATACTTCAAAATGTATACAGTTAACGAAAAGTTGAAATTGTAAATTGGAGTAATTATAACGAGTCTACAACAAGTATCTCACTTATGTGCATTAACTTTTAATAAGCGACTCAATCCAACAACTATAAGAAAAATTTACAATGACTACAGAACTAAAGGATGCGTCAATAAACAGCACAAGAAGAAAATCAGACCAAGTACTGTAGTTAATAGTAAGAAACAAGAAATTATGCAATTAATTGAAAGTGACAAGAACATTTTAAGAGTTTTAAATATCAAAATCACCAAGAGTTATTACACAACGATATAGAACGAAGAAATATCTTTTGCGAATATATGATGAACAAAATTAATAGTGGGGAAATATTACTGGATCGAATTTAATTTACGGATGAAGCGACATTTTATATTAATCGGGAAGTAAATTCACAAAATTGCAGGTATTGGAGTCGTCAAAATTTTCACTTATATCTGCACCAGGTATTCCCCCAACGCTGGATAGGACGTGGTGGAGAAGTGGAGTGGCCTGCAATGCCACCAGATCTTGCACCAAACGATTTATTTTCTTTGGAGCCATTTAAAAAAATGTATTTACAATGATGACAAAATAAATAATGATCAATTAAAAAATAGGGATAAAATATAATTTATATTAATTATTTCTTGCCTTAGGCTTATGTCAGAGTATAGAATTATACCATACAATTTGAACTTCTTCTTCAACTGTATACATTTTGAAATATGACAATTTGATGACATTGACAGATATACTAAATGTCACGTCCTATGTCCAGTTTAAAAAAAACGCGATAATTCATTGCTGTCAATCATTTTAAATGTAACTATGGTAATGACATACGCCCATGTTCACTAATAAAAAAAACTCTCGGTATAACTATACTTGCCGTCAAATAATTATGGACTGGAGATTTCTACACTGATGCCAAATTTTTTAAGTGTCTACCTGTACAAATATCTGTAATCTGTCAATGTCATTTTATATTCTGACATTTTTGTTAGTACTTGCGTGCGCCTTTTATTCCCAATCCTATAAATTGCATTATATTACTTTTAAAAAGAAAATGAGTGAAACTAATGAATTAAATAGTCCTAGTTCTTATAAAAACGTTTAGGAAAACAAGATTTAAATGGGCAGGCAAAAATTATTGCCAATGTACGCATTTTTTTCAAAAAATTGGCGTTACATCCTGAAAAAAATTATAATTTATTAAATAACAAGAAAACTTTGGATTTGACTGCAGAAGCATGTTGTTTTGGCGGATCTACTGTTCACCTAATAATCAATTATTCTTACCTTTTATTTAGATTTCATTGGTTATCGTATTTTAACGCAAACATGACCTTACCTTAATGTGTGGAAACTTTGGTCAAAATATAAATATAAATTTTCCACAGACAATTTTTATATTTATTACTGTCTTACCTTACTTATTTGTTATAATATTTTCTTCATTTACGATGTATTAAAAATTTTAATTAGTTTTATGACATTTGCGTTCATTCCTGGTCATGCCAAGTTACAAGCGGCAACACCGCTTGGCAAGGGACAGAGTGCGGAAAGGGATAAAAGTTGAACATCAGTCCATAATCATTTGTCAGCGAGTATAGGTGTCACCACTATCCGTACCAAATCTCATTGAAATCAGCAAAAAAACTCGCGCAAAATTTTAAGCACTTATCGATGAGCATCAGAGAGCATCGATGAGCTCATTGATGAAACAACAGAACGCACCCGTCATCGACGAAAAATATCGGCTCTGCTATTTTCATCGAAGATCATCAATGAAACGAACGTATCTCATTTCACACGTATCTTTTGTGCCTCACGTCACTTTGACTTGTGTCAAACAACAATAAACTAGGGAAATATCAATTTAAAAACCGACGGTGTAGGAACATTTCACTGGTAATATTACCAACTTTTCTGTTTTTCGTCAGAGAAAAAAATTATGTATATATATGTCATTGATGAAACCAGGGAATACCTGGATGAAACACAAAATTATCGATGACGGATGCGTACTGTTGTTTCATCGATGCTCTCTGATGCTCATCAATAAGTGTGCCATAGGCTCTATTTGGGAAAACAATGTTTTGAAACGGCCATAATAAACATAGCACAAAACGAAATATTGCGTAATGCTATTCTTGCTTGGAAATTATTGCAATAACCCAAATAGCAGATGATAATATTAATACATTTGGAATACAGTTTGTAGTTTTTATTATTTTTATAAATGATTATAGAAAAATCTTGTTTGAAGCACATGCTGAAAACATGATTCTAAAACTTCATGCAAATTTCGAAAAGTGTGAAGCATACGTTTCAGTATCACAAATTTCCCATACTTGTTGCAAAAATAACTATTTAATTTAGATTTTACTTTGTTCCGAATAGTGACTTCGGCTTCCACAGTTCTGGTCGTCCAGCCCATTGCATTAGAAACAAAAGCATTCCTTACGATCCATACGCAATTCCAAAAACTTGTGCTCCAGGACAATTTTACAACCGAACGAAAGGATATCGTAAAGTAGAAGACGACGCTTGTAGTGGAGGGTTCACCTACTTGTATGAACCTGATTCTTTACCTTGTCCCATCAAAGAAACAGGAGAATTTTTAATAGTAGCTCAACGTGAACAAATAATTCGAGTTAATCTCTTGAATAATGAATATGAGAACATCCCTGTAAATGATCTTAGAAATGTGATCGCAATTGATTTTGACATGAAGAATAATTGTTTATATTGGGCTGACATTGTAACTGATACTATTGGCCGACAATGCTACAACAATGGAACAAATTATCCAGAAATTCTGGTTGAATCTAGTTTACAATCTATTGAAGGAATGGCTTTGGATTGGATTTCTAATGTTTTATATTTTGTTGATGGCATGCGAGCAAAAATTGAAATCATTAGAACTGATATTCATCATATGGGACGCATGAGAAAAACTATAGTCGATTCTAAAAACTTGAAAAAGCCTAGAGGAATTGCTGTTCATCCAATATCTGGATACATTTTCTGGACGGATTGGGCTCCAAACGAACCATCAGTCAGCAGATCAAACATGGATGGAACTGACATCAAAAAATTGTTTGATCACAATGTTGTTGATTGGCCAAATGGCATTTCTATCGACCATATTGCTGAAAGAATATACTGGGTTGATGCCAAGGGAGATTATATTGCAAGTAGTGATTTAGACGGAAAAAAATTCAGAAAAGTTTTACAGCATGACGAAAGATTGTCTCATCCATTTGCAGTTGCAGTATTTAAAGACAATATGTACTGGGATGATTGGAAACGAAATGGAATTTTCCGTGCTGATAAAGATCACGGCGTTAGTATCCAATCAATCAGAGAATCGCTTCCCGGATTGATGGACCTGAAAGTTTTTGCTCATAGTATCCAAGAAGGAACAAACCCTTGTTCAAACAAGTCTATTTGTGATTATATTTGTCTCGGAGCTCCTAATAGGGGCCATGTTTGTCTTTGCCCAGACGGAATGACAATGCACAACGGAAAATGCATGTGTCCTGGAAACATTCCACCAAATGCAAATCTAACCTGTCCTAAATCAGGAAATACTTGCAGCCCAGAGCACTTCCCTTGCAAAAACGGATTATGCGTTCCGAATCTCTGGCAATGTGATGGAGAAGATGATTGCGGAGACAACTCCGATGAAGCAAAATGTGAAATAGGAACTTGCAAACCAAATATGTTCTCTTGCGTGCAAGACGGCAAATGCATTCCACAATATTGGAGATGTGATTTTGAATATGACTGCCCGGATTCAAGTGATGAACTGAACTGTACAACTACTAAATGCAATGATACGCAGTTTGCATGCAAGAAT
This sequence comes from Ophonus ardosiacus, assembly GCA_943142095.1. Taxonomy (NCBI): domain Eukaryota; kingdom Metazoa; phylum Arthropoda; class Insecta; order Coleoptera; family Carabidae; genus Ophonus; species Ophonus ardosiacus. The sequence continues at coordinate 49,970,693 of OW964826.1, read as the reverse complement.
CACAAATGCATACCAGCTAAATGGAAATGTGATGGGGAAAATGATTGTGGAGATAATTCTGATGAAGTTAGTTGTTTACCAGAACCTCCGACCACCTGTAAACGTAAGTTATATATAAATTTTAGTAGTAAAAATATTTAAATTACAAGGTCAGTAAGTGCGAAATGTAAATTTCTGAGTGCTCTAGAAACATCTGCTAGAAATGTGAATTTATATACATTTTTTCCAAATATATTTTAGAAATGGTTAAGTTCATATAGGAAATCGTCGCTTATGATACAGAACACAAATTATGCACACTAAATTATCAAAACTTGGACTGCAATAAACGTAATTTTCATTAAATATTTTATTAATTTTCATCTTTATATAGTTTTGTGTTTATAATAATAATTATAAACTTCAATTATTAGCGAAATTCACTGTTTAAGAACAAAAAGAGTTTACATCTACGTCATAGATTATTAAAAAAAAAAATGGCGCACCGAATTGCAGTTAAGACTTTCTGCTAAGTGAAAATTGATTCCGGATTTTAAAAAGGCTTTAACAGAAGGCTTGAAACTAATAAGATTTTGGAATGGAGTATACAGGGTGTATCAATATAATGGAACAGTGCCGTTTATTCGTGTATGTGAAAAGATACAGAAAAAAGTGATTAGGATATTTTGTAAGGGATAGAGGGGGACACATTTTAGCATAAACTGTATTATCTTAGATCCAGTGGTACTCAAACTATAGGCCAATAATATATTTTTTTAAATGGCATTATATATATTTTATTAACTCATTAAATAGAGAATTTTGTTCTGAATTCAGCGATATAATAATATCATACCCTTACATTGCGAAAAAAATATAAAAATTAATTCAAAGTTAGTATTTCATTTCTACTGTATCTAAGTAATCTGAGCAAACATTCAATCAATAAAACAAAAAATTTATTTTAAAAGTTGAATTTATTGCCAAAATCGTAGCTTACTTGAATGTAATAAAACTAAAATAAACTTTATTTTGTTTTATTGATTGAATGTTTGCTCAGATTACTTAGATAAAGTAGAAATGAAATATTAACTTTGAATTAATTTTTATCAAATTTTTCGCAATGTAAGGGTATGATATTATTATATCGCTGAATTCAGAACAAAATTCTCTATTTAATGAGTTAATAAAATATATACAATGCCATTTAAAAAAATATAATATTGCCCTATAGTTTGGGTACCACTGGATTTAAGATAATAAAGTTTATGCTAAAATGTGTCCCCCTCTATGTCTTATAAAATATCTTAATCACTTTTTTCTGCATCTTTTCACATACACGAATAAAAAGCACTGTTCCATTATCTTGATACACCCTGTATACAGTGTGTCCCATTTAGAGGTGCCACCATTGGGATCTCGAGAACTATAAGTGATACGATGTCGGTTAAATGGAACTTTTTGTGCGCCTTTGGGAGGCCATCTCAGATGTGTTTTTGTTTATCCAAAAATTCTCATAGGACACTAGATAATGACGGAAAACTGAATATTGTTGATTTTTTCTTTTTCAAATAACTTCTAAACTATTAGTAATTGAGAAAAACGTTTCAAATACAAAAGATAGATATTTTTATTAACTAACCAGTGGTGTACGAAATAAATTTTTATATGCGTAAATTTTCGAGATATAACACAAACTTATATTTTTTTAAATGGAACCCATATCTGATTTCAGTCTCAAAAAAATCATTATTTTTTTCTCTTTTCAACGATGTAATGGTTATTATGTTTTGTATTTGTTTTGCCTTCAAAATTATAATTTTTTTCCTTAATTTGTATTAAATTTATAATTATTTTGAAAATATTGGTAGATTTCGATTTAAAAATACTACTTGTATATAAATAATTTATTTCGTTAGAAAAATTTGCTCAAAACTCGTACCAAACTAATTTTTATAATATTTTGTATCTGGTCGCCCTTGGCACATTATAGTGTAATTTGTAATTATGAGTCTAGAATGAAAATATTAAGTAATAAAGGCATAAAACGAATTATTTCGATCAAATACAATATAATTAATAAAAATAATAATGTTTTTTTGGGAAATAATAAGAAAGTTCAGGAAAATAAAGAGAAAAATTAAATTTTAGGAGCAAAACAAATATGAAACTTAATAACCCTTATACCATTGAAAAGAGAAAAAAATAATGATTTTTTTGAGACTAAAATGAGATATGGGTTCCATTTAAAAAAATATAAGTTTGTGTTATATCTCGAAAATTTACTGATATAAAAATTTATTTCGTACGCCACTGGTTAGTTAATAAAAATATCTATCTTTTGTATTTGCAACGTTTTTCTCAATTACTAATAGTTTAGAAGTTATTTGAAAAAGAAAAAATCAACAATATTCAGTTTTTCGTCATTATCTAGTGTCCTATGAGATTTTTTGAAAAAACAAAAGCACATCTGAGATGGCCTCCCAAAGTTGCACAAAAAGTTCCATTTAACCGACATCGTATCTCTTATAGTTCTCGAGATCCCAATGGTGGCACCTCTAAATGGGACACACTGTATACAGGCTGTTTCAAAGAAAGTAAAAAAAAATTAAATGAGTAAAAAAAATATCTCAGCATAGGTCTAACAAAACAGACAATGCTAGTGATCGAACAAAATTTTGTCTGTCAGTAAATAGACTATAAAAAACAATCAAATTTTATATGATACATTTTTCTCAATTTCTAATAGTTACGAAGTTATATGAAAATTAAATATTGGTAAAGGTAAACAAATTATTATATTATTTAATTAAAGTCGTAACTCTTACAGTTTTCAACATAGCAGACCTAAACCCCGTAAAAACTCATTTTTCTCTGCGTCATATCTCGAAAACTATTGAAAATCGGACCCATGTTGATTAAGCTTTTTTTACTCAATTTGGTCAGTACTATTTGCCCTTATTTTTTTTACATTTTTTTTGAATACTCTGTATGTGACGTATATACTTTTTTAGCTTTGATTGTCCCTATCACACAGTTTTACTAGTTTTAATTTAAATGACCCATTTTCTAATTTCTTTTTATGGCAGTGGACCCCATTAATATCTTCACAAATACATTTTTTTCAAAATTATATTTTACTCTTTGTAAGAATATAGAGCGTAACTTTATTATTTTAGCCGGAGAATTCCATTGTGCAAGTGGTGCACTGAAATGTATTCCTCATCATTGGTTATGTGACGGAGATTCAGATTGCCAAGATAAATCTGATGAAGTAAATTGTACAAAGAATGCTTGTGCTGAATGGCAATTTTCTTGTGAAAAAGATCATCATTGTATTTATAAGAACTGGATGTGCGACGGTGACAAAGATTGCGAGGATGGATCTGATGAAAAGAATTGCCCAAATGCACCAACTCCTATACCGCATACTACTTTCAAACCAACGGTAAGCTTGAATAAACACTTTTTATAACAGAAACTAGAAAAAAAGTTTTGTAGAATTCGTGTCATGATTGGATGTTCATGTGCGGTAACCAAAAATGCATTCCTTTCTGGTGGAAATGTGATAATGTCAACGACTGTGGCGATGGAACTGATGAATTAGGATGTGATATTCCTACTACCTCTACTACGACATTAGCTCCTACCAAAACTACCAAACCTCCGTCTTGCGGTGACAATCAGTTCCAATGCGATAGAGGTATTATTTAAAACTATTATTAACATTCGAAAATATTCATGACTATTGTATTTTCGTAGGAGAATGCATTTCTGAATCTTGGGTTTGCGACGGAACCAACGACTGTCCAGGAGGCGAGGACGAAGCTTTTTGTGGTGCTGTTAAAAATTGTACTGAGAAACAGTTCAAGTGTAAAAGTGATGGAAATTGTATTCCGCTAAAGGCTGTTTGTGATAAAGAAGTTGATTGTTCTGATGGAAGCGATGAAATTTGCAGCGATAGTCATCCAAGTAAGTTAATTTCAAAATTAATTTCACGTTATTTTGTGTGTGTGTGTATGTCTGGATGTTGGAAGGACGGTTCCTCAAAAACTATAATACTTAAGACCCGTTTAACTAAGTATTCCTCAATTTGACATTAATTGGAAGAGCTGAAACGGTTTTGATAACAATTGGACAACCGGAAGTAATATTTTCTTTAAAAAAAATCTTATAAATATTATGTTTTGAAAATGTTTGTTATTACAAATATAGAAGAACATCAAATTCTTCATCTAATTCCCTTAAAATTTAAATTATATCTTGCATAGATTTAGAGATAAAGAAAATATAATATATAGAATAATCTGTTGTCATAAATCGCACAGTTTACACGACACTAAGGAAACCAGTTGTCAATTCAAATGTTTGTAATTCACAGATAAATGTCAGTGTCAAACAGACATTACTGAAAGCTTTTTCTGGGAAGTACATTTAATATTTCTTATTGAATTATTAATTAAATAAATATTTAAAATTGGAAGAAGGTATGTATATTAATAGTACATATCGTCGGATTTCTGGTAAAAAGACTTAACCGCCTTTTGACTAGTTTTGAGATAAACAGGAAAAACTTGTTTTTATTTACAATATTGATTTATTTAACAAGATATTGTGTTATATCGATGAGATTAATATTTTATACATTTTTCAACATACTTTCGCAACATTTTGAAGCATATATCATGAAATATTTAATAAAAATGTTTTTTTTTTTTGTTCAATATATAGCTTAATACCTAAATTTTTAATATTTATATAGTTGTGAACACCAGATTAATAAATAATATCAAAATAAATTAACTTTTGTGGAACACAACTCGTTAACATCACCCATTACATTAACACAGAATGGCGTTTAAGACATTTCGTATAAAATTTCTGTGCGCATCAAATAGTGTCAGATGGCGTTTACGAAACTTTAGAATGAATTACCTTCGAACATAAATTTTTTGGCGCTCAGATATTGTGTTTAGAGCATGCGTCGTGAAGAGACGTATCCGTTTATGTGCATAACTCATTTTATCATTTTTTGGCGGTTAAGTCTTTTTACCAGAAATCCGACGATATATCCTTAATAAATACCGCCAATTCCGTCAATGAATGGAATCCATCTTTAACATTTTAGAAGAGTAGGACAGGATTCCTTATGGAATGAAAGAATAGATATAATTAGAATTATTTGTGTGTACAAAAAATGTTAAATTCGATACTTATGTAACAAAACGGAAATGGTGACAGGTATTGTGCTGGCAACAACAGATATTTTTTCTTTTTTATAAATTTGAACATTTCACATAAAAAGGAGTGATTTTTTTTTATTAATGGATCATGTGCAGCGAATAATTTATACAGATTGCGTTTTAGAACACCAGGAAGTTATATTATTTGAAACCACATATTAATTTTTTACTATATATGATTAACCGGAAGTGGTACTTAATTTGAAGCTCTTAACAGATTTTCGAGGAAAAATAATAAAATATCCAAAATTTCGTTTTGCATTCTTTTCTATTTATTGAAACTACAATTTAGATTTTGTTTACAAATGATCAACAGGAAATAATGCTTTACTTAAAGCTCATTGCTATTTTAAATAAGGAATTATAATTATTGGCTACAGTTTATTATCTAATGATAAAAGTTATCGACTGAGTTACAGAATATGGATGATTATCTAAATTTTGACGATAAAAGCTGTAGCGCAAAATAAAAAAATCCGGTTTAACATGTACATAGCTCAATTTGTTATAGATCTTAAAATTTATAAATATTACTTGTCTTTAAACTTTAACTCGCAAGATAATGTATTAATCTGAATAAAACTCGATTTCTGGACTGACATTATCTTTGTTGAAGACACAAAATTGTTTCACAACGTTTCGGATGCTAAGATCTGCTTCCGTCATCATCCGAGACGTTGTGAAACAATTTTGTGTTTTCAATAAAGATAATGTCAGTCCAGAAATCAAGTTTTATTCATATAAATATTACAATTTAATATTCGGTTCATTGCGAGCTCATATTTATCATCTTTTACACCAATATCATTGACTGAATATTTTAACTGATAAAACTTTTAAATCTGCACTGTCCCTCGTAAATTGTAATTTTTCTCAAATAAATCAAATTTGAACATTTAAATCGCCCTGTAAGTTACAGGTCCACTACATTTTTAAGTACAGGGGCTAATATTTTATATATATGCAAAAAGTATCAATTGCCACATTAAAATATAATCTCTTTTTTAGCACCTGGACCGGTCAGTTGCTCCATCGGCTATTTCCCTTGCGATCTAACGCGCTGTATTCCTCAAGCTGCATTGTGCGATGGCAAACAAGACTGTTACGATGAATTTGATGAAAAAGACTGTACAAACAAAACAGAAAGAATATACCAAGTATTACAAATGGGCGTTGATGAACGCGGAATTAATTCAACTAGTCTTTTACTCTATTGGTGGATTCCAATACCACAAAATGTTAAATTTGAATTCATGCCATCGATTCATAAAACGCAGACTAAGAAAGTTGTTTGGAAAAATAACACTAAATGGATTGAACACTCTGAGTTTAGATTTACTGATTTAGAACCCTACACTGAATATAATATGACTGTCTATGTGCGAGTTAAAGGCTCTGAGAAAATTTCACCGCCGGCTAAATACTTCACGGCTACTACTGGAGAAGGAAGTAAGTTAATTTAATAAAAATAACTCATATACAGGTGTCTCTTAAATAGGGGGACATGGCTTAACCACAGATTCCTGAGGCTAAAATAAGACGATTTAACCAAACTTGCTTCTACCGGAAAGTGGACCATTTAGCCAGAATTCTGCTTCAAAGTTCTTCGAAAAAAAATTAATTTTGCTTATAATAATCGGACGTTTTATTCGATTTGGATGAAATTTGGTATGACAGTTTATATGGTTATAAGTCATCTTTTAAGGTGATACTTGTTATTATTAGTGAACCACTAGTGTATGAAACTTAGGTCTCCCAACATTAACTAGACCGTAACTTTTTAATGGCAATGCCGAAAACGTGAAATTATTTTTCTTCAGAAATATACATTCAATAGTAAACTTTTCTTTCTCTTTGTAATTTGTGATATCTGTTACGGTTCACACAGAAAAAAAATAAAATCTGAGTGTTGGCACTGCTAAATTTTTAAAATAAATTTAATCTAGCCGTCTATCCAAATGTCAAACAAGTAATTTTTAATGGCAGTAACGAGTTGTCAATCTTCACAACTTGTTTAGGAGTAAGCTGAGTTAATAATAATAATAATAATAATAATAATAATAATAATAATAATAATAATGTATTTATTTGTTATGAAGTCATTGACTTATACAAATTTCCTTACATACTAGATATCAATTTTGCCTATATATATATATGTACAATTTATTTTGCAGAGACATTTCTATTGCCCTCTGCTGGCAACCTCGTTACATATGCAGAGTAGCTTATAGTGACCTCTGCTGTCACTCGGACTCATCTGGGTGTGCAGGTTATTTTTTTATTAAAATCTGACTCGTGCGGGACTCGAACGCTGTCCCGGTAAGCTGAGATATGTAATCGTCTTATTTATAATAATGGTAGTAAAATACTATTAGGCCGAACAAACGGATGTTACTAATTTTAAAATATTGCGAAGAAAATTTTTGACAACCCGTAAAACAATTGTTACTGTCATTAAAAATTACTTGTTTGACTTTTGGATAGACTGCTAGATTAAATTTATTTTAAAAATTTAGCAGCGCAGACACTCAGATTTTATTTTTTTCTGTGTGAACCGTAACAGATATCACAAATTACATAGAGAGACGAAAGTTTACTATTGAATGTATCTTTCTGAAAAAAAAAAATAATTTAACGTTTTCGGCATTGCCATTAAAAAGTTACAGTCTAATTAATGTTGGGAGACCTAAGTTTCATACACTAGTGGTTCACTAATAATAACAAGTATCACCTTAAAAGATGACCTATAACCATACAAACAGTCATACCAAATTTCATCCAAATCGTACAAAGCGTTGTGTTAGCAAAACTATTTTTTTTTTTCAAAGAACTTTGAAGCAGATTTCTAGCTAAATGGTACTCTTTCCGGTAGAAGCAAGTTTGGTTAAATCGTGTTATTTTAGCCTCAGGAATCTGTGGTTCAGCCATGTCCCCCTATTTAAGAGACACCCTGTATTAGGCCAGTCGGCAAGCGGTTTATTGTGGAAATAATTGATGACAAGCTAGAGAACTTGTCCAGTTGGCGCACTCTGCAATTTCTGGACGCGTGAGAAAAAGACATACTTTGCTCACTTGTACTAAAAATAACTTATTATTCTAGAATAATTTCCACTATAACCTCTTTTAAACGCCCTACCGACTGGTCTATATTTGTAATTTATGTTTTGTTAATGATATTTTTAGTTCCAACTGAACCACTAAATATAAGTGCGGTACAGCAAAATGGATCCCATATTCTTGTAAGCTGGGATGCTCCTGCATATCCATGTGGAATAATCGTTGACTATGAAATTTGTTGGGCTCCTCCTATTCCACCAATTAAGCAGCGACTTCATTCTAATAAGACTTCGCATCTTTTATCAGCCGATTTCCAACCAAATGTTGAATACTCCTTCTGGGTGAGTAATTTATAATGTAAAACTTTGATAGTCCCTTTCGTACAGTTTTAGAGTCTAGTTTTAATATAAATGACCAATTTTCTAATTTGTTACTTATTAGGTGTAGGACCCCATTATTTTTATAAAAGGACTAATACTTTTCGCGATTTTAGAGTTGTTAACGTATCTGGCATGGTTTACATGCTGAGTAATTTTGCTGCTGAAGATTGTTCTAGAATTACGTGTATAATGTTGTATTTTTAATTAATTTTAAGGGTAGGGGTATTTTTAATTTTATTATCAATCTAAGTTATTACGAATTTTTAAAATGTCAAATATATGTGATGCAAGATTATTGAATAGACCACATTAGTGAGGTTATGATTCACGTTTGGTGCGAAACCCTAAATCAAATCAGAATGTATGAAGTCTTACGGAAGCGCATTTTCAATTCATATTATTAAAGCTATCCTGTGTTACTTAAGTACAATTTTGAGTTTCTTACTAACTTTTAACAATACTCTTTGCTTTCTGTACAATAAAAGTATAAACAAAATAATAAGTTAACTATAATTTTATTTTAAAGAAAGAAATTGTAACATATGTCGTAACTTGGTGCAATGACTACAGTGATAGATCAGTTGAATTTGTAGGTTAGTTTTGGATTTCACCAGGATTTCACGCTGTTTGTCTTTAAAGTTATAAGTTTTTAGTTTGTGTTGACTGCGTTGTCTGAAATGGTTATTACGTTGTCCGCATTAAATAATTTCTTTGCTGACGATCTAAATGATTGTGTTTACAGAGAAGAAAATGCATGTGCAAGTCAGGATTAAATAGAATCGAAAACAGCTACGACCTACGTTTTAATGAATTTGTACTTGTTGCTTTAATGGGGAAGTTTCGCGATTTTTTTTTATTTTTTTTATTCCATAGGAAATGACTTGAAAAATGATGCAACATGTTTTATTTTTTTCAAAAATGCCCAGATTTTCCGGAAAACCCGATTTTAAACTGTGATGACGTCGGTAGAGGCTTGGCGCAACGTATGTCGATTTATACACTGACGCACGCGGTTGCAGTTACCAGCCTTGAGACTGAGGTGTTGTTACGAACTACGTTCAAGTGGTTCGATTTCACCGTTCTGTCTGAGTTTGCGCATAACTAACTAGTGACGTACTTACAGTTTAATCAAAAAATATTAATTATAAATAAATGGAGCAATAATTTTAATTTTTAATTTCAATTTCAGCGGTCATTTGTGTTATATTTGTGAGAAAATAGTATGTTATGTAGAATTTTTACCATGCTAAACTTCCCCATTACAGTTTATTTAATAATTTTGGGTGTTTTAGATATTTATACGACATAAGTAGATAGATAATACATTAGAGATTTGTATTTATAAAGTTTAATAGATAAGATTTTCATTTTAAAGTTCTTTTGAACATTTTGAAAATAGCATATTTTTGTTCCCGTATTAATAACAATCATGGGAGTATAAATCGGCAGAGGGCAGAGGCGAGATAGGGTTTTAGTTTGAATTTGCCGCCACAAACTGACCGTTACAACGTGGTCTATGAGGTGCGGGAGGCCACGTGACTTTGACAAGTGCTTGTGGGGCCCAAACATGGTTGCCAAGAATACGGCTTGTGTACGTTGCTTGTGTTGCCAAAAAATTTGAGTGTAAAATTAAGAAATAAAATTGTAAAGTTAGTTATTATTAATGAATATCATGTTGTTTTACTTTCTAACGCATGAACTTATTTTTAAAATATTTTTTTAAAAAATTATGCGACTTGTGCTGCCATCTACGACACAAAGATTTCTTGGCGCACTAAATTTGAAGAAAACCATCAGATGAAAGTTGAACGTCTTGTATATTTTAAAAATTAAGTTTATGTGTTAGAAAGTAAAACAACATGATATTCATTAATAATAACTAGCTTTACAATTTTATTTATTAATTTTACACTCAAATTTACTTGGCAACACAGGCAACGTACACAAGCCGTATTCTTGGCAACCATGTTTGGGCCCCACAAGCACTTGTCAAAGTCACGTGGCCTCCTGCACCTCATTACTTGTTCGTGTCAAGTTATATTGTGGGAAATGGTTTAATTATATGTTTTTATATTTTCCTAAAGCAATGTTTTTCTTAATAGGTTGTAGCACACAATCATCTTCACGAAAGCAAAAGTTCCATAGTCAGCAAATTAAAATTCGACGGTGATTCTAACATTGACATTATCCGCGACCTAACAATAAGAGAAAAGACCAATAGCAGCGTATCCCTTGCTTGGCGAGTAGTAACCGGAGCAGATGGTTATCTAGTAACCCCTGAAGCTCGAGCACCGTATCCTCAGTATGAAACTCTAGATACCAAGAAGAATTCAATTGTAATAGAGGGCTTGTCTCCCGGAATATACTACACATTTAAAGTAAAGGCCTATAAAAAGAATTTCACTGGACAAGAAAGCTTTATTTCAAATCTAACAGATGGCGATAGATTACCGGAAATTTCTAATGTGCACGCTAAATTGGTATCAGGAACTACGGTGAAAATTAGCTGGGACGCGCCAAAAGATATTAGGAAGGTTCAGTGGGTTTATGGAATTTATTACGCTTTGAATGCTCCAGACTTATTTAAAGGTAAGTCTATGAATAATTAATAATTAAAGTGAATCTTGGCTAACCACAAGTTTGATTCAACATTTTGCAAATTGAAAAATGGGTTTATCTACCAATTTTTTATTTTATTTTATATTATGGGAGTATAGAAGAATTATAGTATATAAATCATAGTTTCACTCAAAAAAGTGTGTAATATATGAGAAATTAATAATTAAAATGTGATACAAAATTCAAATTTCGTTCAACGTCATTCTCCGTGAGACTGGAAAGAGAGAAAACTGTTAGACACTAGCGCCTCCAAGCGAGCAGCGATAAAAGCTTGTTTGTTTACATACCGCAAAATCAAGAAAATTCTGCAAGTTTAATAAAATATATTGTAAACTTGAAAATATATTATTACAATACAAACTTACCAAACTTATTAAATGCTGATAGTTGTATAATAAAAGTCGAATATACAATAAATACGAGTCTCTGCCAAAACCAAGTATCAAAAGTAGTTAACAAGGGCTGCGTTCCAAAATCAAGAACACCAAGTTTTGGCCTAGGAGTTAAGAGTATGATGTGTAGTATGTTTTGGAACGAATGAGAGTATTGTTGAAGTAAAAAATTGAAACTAAATTAAAAATAATTCTAAAAAAATACAAAACTACTTATAATTATTACAACATTAATATCAAGCCCGTATTAAAAGCGCACTTTTATAATAAAAGCGCTTTTATGAAGCACTCTCCTCATAATATATGAAAATACGCTCCATAAAAGCGCTTTTATTATAAAAATGTGCTCGTAATACAGGCCAACGTGTTTACTTATGTTTATTTTCAACCAAAAGCATGTTTTCTTCCTCAAGAAAGCAAATTACTTTCATATGTTAAGAATCGTGAACATTCACTTTTGAAAATATTGTGGAGTAATTTCTATACTCTCCTCGATAGTAGGGTAAGTAGAACATCACTTTGGAGTACACTGGCTGTTTTGGAAAAGGTTAAGAGTATACTCTGAGAGTAAGGTTCTTAGTTTTGAAACCACTTTAAGTAATTTCGTACTTAGAGAAGGGTTTTGGAACGCAACCATAGTGGTATGATTCCACTATATTTCTCTCTTTCGTAATACTATATTTGTCTCAGGGAGCGTGACGTAGTAACCAAAAGCCGTCAAATGAGTGACATAAATTAATTGTAAGCTTATTCAAATGCGTATAACACTGTTTACATTTTTTTCAGAACTATTTAAGTGTTATAAAAAGTAATTTATGCTTAAATATTATAAATCTTACAGTGGTGGATGACCTCATTCTTATTAATTTTCGTGAAAAAAACTTCAAATGCTTTTTTTCACCCGTTGGGTTAAGTTAAAACCAATATGGGATATTCTACCGATTTTTAAAATATTTTTTCTGATAATATATAAAAATTTAAGAATATAGGTAGAAACGCGATAATACATTTTTTTTAATTCGAGTCTAAATTTTTTTGTTGAGACATCGTAAATATTTAATACTAGTAACTAATTTTTATTACAGGAGCGCCAGTGAATACTACCAACACTTCAGCAATAATTGAAAACCTAGAAGCATGCGAAGAATACGTATTTTCTGTAGGTGTAGTCGGACCTTTAGGCAAAGGCCCATTGTCTCGCAATCCCCAACTAGCCATGACTCATATGAACCCCAAAGCTCCACCAAAACGCCTCACTGTTATGAAAGACGGTCAAGATGCCACTGCAATGAAAGTGCAATGGGCTGCCTCTTGCCCTGCTTTGAAATCACCGATCGGATACAGAATTAACATCAAAGAATTAACAGTGAATAAAACTATGGCCTTCTATGCTAACGAATCCAAAAATCCTGAGCTTAGTGAGAGCATTAAAGTTAACCTGGGAGGAAGATATGAAATCAGTGTGCAGACGTTCACGGAAGATTCAATTCCTACTAAACCGGTGGTTTACAACGCGCCTCCAATTCATGCGCCATATCAGGTTAAGATTTGGCCGGAGAAGAATGGAAGTTATGTTGTCTTTTGGCAAGAAAAAGATTTACCCGAATCATTAAAGAATGGAACAAAGTAAGTTTACAAAATAGACTATAATATACTTGCTGTCAAATAAGTATGGACTGGAGATTTATACACTGTTGTCAATTCAGTGGCAATATTGAAAATGTTAAGTTATGAAGAAGCGACAACATTACAGAGTAAGGGTCAGGATGCGGGGAAGGGAAAAAGTAGAGCATCAGTCCATACTCATTTGACAACGACGTTTCTTTGTTGTATTAGCACGTTTTAAGCGATTGACACCGATTCCTAAACCGTTGCCTAGCTAGGAATTTCCTAAATTTAAGAACTGTCTAAACTGATTCTTATCTTTTTTGGATTTCACCAAATAAAGCAATGCCCATCTAGAAATTACATAGGCATCGGATTTCTAGTTATTTTTGTGCAAATATTATATTTGTGCTCTGGAAATAAATGTATAATTTATGATATTTGTCAATTGTTTTTGTTAACATTGACATTGAAAATTATTCTAAACCAAATATTTTCTAATTAGTTAGTTTATCGACATCACAGTTGACTTCAACACAATTCGAAAAAAAAAAATGGTTTAATATGCTTTTGAAGTAAATAAATTAAAAATATGAGTAAAACAAACAGATAATATTAGAAATTAAAAAATGATGACTGTAATAGATTTTTTTCATTTGTTTCTTAATAATTTTCAATTTTTTCACCCTAAAAATTAATAATTCATCTTTTATTCATGTGTAAAACAAAAGCATATAGACTTGTTATATATCATTAAAAAGCTTACAAAATTAGTAAAAAGATGATACTATTTTCAACATAGGTTACCATTTAAAAGTTTGTGTTATATCTCGAAAATTATTAACTTTATTACGCCATTTTATTCTAACTAAAAAACGGTAGAAAACTTGTTAAAACAATTTTTCTTTATCATATACAGGATGTTTCAAAACATGTGTCGGAAAATAAAGGGTGGGATTGGTTGGCTAATTATAAGAAAAAAAGTTCCTATTAACATGGTTCCGCAAACGCACCGTTTTCGAGATACAGGGTGTAAAAAAAATTATTATGAAAAGCATGAAAAAAAGTAGCAACATGATCACAGAACTTTTATTTTACAAAACTAAGCAATAACATAAAAAACAAGAAAAATCACAAAAATTGTTGAAAATGACAACAACAAAACACTGCTACTTTTTTCATGTTTTCCATCATAAAATGCCGTATTTCTCTAAAACGGTTTACGTTAGAGCTTTTGACTAGGAGTACCTTTTTTGTGTAGAAAATATTGGTGGTTCACAATGTGCTTTCAGAATGCCAATTTCCCAAGTGTCATAGAAATTAGGGTCATAAAAACCTCACGTAACCCTAAAATCTCCGTCAATGGCACATGAAAAAAATTGAATAAGCGCTTAAAAAGTAGCTAATATTAATGCTAAGATGTGTACAAAAGCTGAGTTTTGTATCTCAAACGGTTCCTGAGATATCGTCAAAAAATAAAAAAAATATTTTTTTTTTACACCCTGTATCTCGAAAACGGTGCGTTTGCGAAACCATGTTAATGGGAACTTTTTTTCTTATAATTAGCCAACCAATCCCACCAATTATTTTCCGACACATGTTTTGAAACACCCTGTATAAGATGAGATATTTTCGAAATGAGCGAAAAACGACTTTTTATCTATAGCTCAGAAACAGAAGACGTTCGAAAATTCCTGTGGTGACTATTAAACTTTTCTCAAAAAGTTGACCCTGAAATGTGCAAACGATTTTGCTCTGTCATTAGCAATAATTGCCCGAGATACATCGAAAATGAGACATTCTGTACATAGTTTAAAAGATTGAAAAAGTGCACCTCGTATCTCTTATACAGTGATCAAAAATACATTCATTTGGCAATAAGAAAAATTCATGAAATTGGTAACACTGATTTATTTCCTGTTGTTGTCAGTGACATTTGAAAATTTAAATTTGGGTACATTTCCAAGTTGTTATTAAACTTTTATTTCGTACCCATAAGCAATAATCTAAACATTTCAATCACTCAAAAACCTATTAGCTGTCAGACCCCACCTCTGACATAACCTATTTGTATTTATGTCAAATGTCAAGTCAAATAGTATTTCCGCTTTAACCTGGTGTTGTGTAAACTGTGGAATAAAAAGATCCTCAGAATTGTATTGCAAACTGCATCATTTCTTTTTGATCACCCTATAGTTCTCGAGATCCCCATATTGAACATGTTATTTGGGGCTTTCTGTATATTGAATTTTAAGTAAATCTAGCAGTTTTATCATATTTTTAAAGTATTTCAAGGAAAACGTATATCAACAGCTATTTTAAATATGATACTAACATGAATTATTTATTTTTTGTTGCAGTTATAAATACATAATTCTTGTATCTGAAGGAAATTATTTGAACGAAACAACAGCTGATAGATACGAAGTTAGAGGACCACCATTCATTCTAAATAATGTTGTAGAAGGAGTCATTTATACAGTAGCAGTATTTTTACAAACTGACGAAGGATATAAATCTTTAATGTCCGAATTAAACAGTATTGAGGTTCCTACAGATGATTCCTGTAAGTATTATTAATTTTTTAAGGTTGTGGTTAAAAAAAACAATATTTTTGCAATTATATTCTTATAAACAAATATTTTAATTTCCCCATTTCATAATTTTATATTTTAAGAATATTACGGTTTTTGTGGTTGGGTTTTGGGAATAATTTATGACAAATAGCAATTATTTACTAATAAATATATATTCCAATGATAAATATGTATCGAAATTTATTTATATATCGGTATTTTATACAATAACAACAGGAAATTCTACTTTTTTTTTAAAATTACCACTTAGATGTTTCATAATACAATTTTTTTTATCGTAAATGTCTATTAGATTTTGGATTCTGCGTCTTTTTAAATTAAATAAAAAATATGAGATATTATTAGATCACCCGCGATATGAATTCATGGCCCATTTATATTTATATTAATGTTATTATATAATTAAAATAACGAATTAATGATAATATTTAATTTTAGTGATACCTTCAAGCAGTATGGTAGGCGTAGTTGTGCCATTGGTCTTTATTTTGATCGTGCTTGCCGCTGTTTTGGTCTTCTTTGTTATTCGGCATCGACGTTTACAGCAAAGTTTTGTTAGATTTGCAAATAGTCATTATGATACTCGATCTGGAGCGACCACTTTCGGAGGAGATACACTAGGTAAGTTCAAAAAGTAAAATTATTTATTATTTATACTTACAAAATCATTTAGAAATTTTTATAAACTAAAATTATTATGTATTTGGTAATTATGAGCATAATATGAAAACTGAAAATTAAGTAGTTCTGCATTTTATATAAGTACCAATGAGAATAATTTAATGAGCACAAACTTTTTTGACAATTTTAAGTATTGGTTACCAAAAGATTACTTGAGTACCAAAATTAATAAATGAGAACTGAATTGTTGCCAGAAATATATTTACTAAGTACCAAATAAAAGTTTTAACCTTAGAAAAATTAAGTTTTTGTAACCAAAAATAATAATTGAGCTATTTATACTATACTAGCGGGCGTTAGGTTAAGGTATATTTAGAAAAATTTTATGCGAAAAATGTCCAAATTTTCGGACACAAATTTGATTTATTTTAATGTTTAAATATTGGATTTCAAATAATATTTTTAATAGCAAAATTAAATATTTGATGTTCATATTGATGTTATCCGGCTCTAATTTTTCTGGGTACCTATTACGAATAATTTAGTTTGGGTGACGAATAATAAATAATTGGAAATTACAATATTATTATAGTGAATTCCTATAAATACTCGAAATCTCGGTTAGACAACATTTATTCTTACAAAACCAACGTTTCGGTATATATTTATACCCTCCTCAGGGTTTATAAACATTGAAAAATAATATAATATACCCAAATCATTCAAGCAGCCAATGCACGTCACCACTTAGTGTAAAAACCTTAATACATTAAAATCACTAATAGTGAAAAATGAAATAAAATTTCAATCATTTTTAACCGTCAAAAAGTGTATAGCCTTACATAATTATTATTAAGATGAATAGTAGAGTTCATTACTTATCGTATATGACATGAATAATATATAAATAATGTACATAACGTCATATTATTCGTTTAATTGTTGCTATAGTTGGCAACATTGATAATTTGTATATTCATACTGTCAAAGTTATTATTTGAAAAATATTTGTATCGTGTTTGAAACATTTTTGTGCGTTGTAAAGGCCTATTTATAAAAAAAGTAATGTTAAACGCAACGCAACGACGCAACGTGACCGTTAACGCAAACATATTAATAAATATCTATGAATCTGCCAAAGGTAGCTCTTCTAAACAGTCAGAAGAATTCGGTATATTTCTTTAAAATTCGGCTCACTTGTATTTATTGCCTTTATATGGCATACATAAGTATAAATAAGGTTAGTATTACAAAATAATTTAAATAGAAATGGACAGTGACGAAAATACAGTATTTATTTTGTAGGTATGACAGTTCATGACCATGTCGATAATACAGATTGCAGTCTGTATAACTCCTTGCATAAAGATTCTAAAACCTCTGCAAACGTACCAGTACATGACGTCACACATCTAGTTACTTTTATTCAATTTTTATTAATGACGTACATTGGCTGCTTGAATGATTTGGGTGTACATAAAATACAGGGGTCTCTCAAATATGGGGACATGGCTTAACCACAGATTCCTGAGGCTAAAATAAGACGATTTAACTAAACTTGCTACTACCGGAAAGTGTACAATTTACCCAGGATTCTACTTCAAAGTTCTTTGAAAAAAAAAATTAATTTTCCTTATAATAACAGAACGCATTATTTGATTTGGGTGAAATTTGGTATGACAGTTCATATGGTTGTTATAAGTAATCTTTTAAGATGATACTTGTTACTATTAGTGAACCACTAGTGCATGAAACTTAGGTGTCCCAACATTGATTAGACCGTAACTTTTTAATGGTCACGCCGATAACGTGAAATAATTTTTTTTCGGAAAGATACATTCAATACTAAACTTTTCTCTCTCTCATTTATATCTGTTACGATTTACACAGAAAATAACAAAACCTGAGTGACTGTACCGTGAATTTTTTAAAATAAATTTAATCTAGCAGTCTATCCAAATGTCAAACAATTTTTAATGATGTCATTCAATATTATCGACGGCAACAGTTCATGGCTATGATGTTGCCATCCACGTTAAGCTTTGCCCGCCTGCTCCCATTGAACAATATCCGTTGAAGTAGAAAATTTTGGGTTTGGGCATTTTCATGTATTAAAACTAGATAGAGTGTAACATATATACCGAAAGGCATGTTTTGTAAGAATAAATACTGTATTACTGAGATTTCCAATATTTGTTAACACCTAATCTACACCACATTTGAGTAATTTACCCACATTTACATTTCATAAATATTTACTGATTGACATGAAATTTCTCAGTTTTTATTTTCTCCGAAATAAAATGATTAATGATTATTTATAATTAACAGGTGAAGACGATAGTCCAAATATTCGAGGCTTTTCAGACGACGAACCACTAGTAATTGCATAAATAATTTAAAATTTCAGTGTACACGTCCAGTGCTGAATAGTGCAAACCATGTATTATAAAAAATTCCTATAGTTATTAAAATGATTTAATTTATTTTCATGGGATTTTATTATGTTGTTATATTAGTTTTTGTAATGTTTTGACTGTGTGTTTTGTAATTGAAGTTTATTGAAGTATTTTATATTATAAATGATACTTTTGTGATTTTAGTAAGGTAGAAACAAGACTTTATTTTCTAAACTAGTCCTAAATCCAAGGTTTAGTTTGTTAATAATTAGTTTTTTATTAAATGTAGGACTATAATAAGTATTGTATATAAATTATAGTATTGCACATGATTACCAAAATAAATTTCAGTTGTTACTGTGTCAAATTTCTGTGATAACACAATGTAAAGAAAGCTTGTATGAATTTAATATACAACGTAGGGATAGTGTTTTTCACACAGAAATATTTGACATTTATGTACCCTGAAATATGTACTATGTACCTATTTGAATTTTCATCGCTAAATATATATAAATATTGCAAAACTATTTTTATGCGCCAAATGTAATAAATAAATAAATATAAATATAATAATATATAAAGCAGTGAAATAACTGTTGTTTCATTTCACTTTTTCTTCTTCACATTGCAACTTTCTTTGTTTTTAAACTTAATTATCCAATTCATGTCCCATAAAAAATTAAACTAGTGTAATTAATACGCACAACAGCTGTTCTTCACGCAATGTGCATATGTAGTATGTCTAACGATGGTGTCATTCATCCACTTTAGAAATATCATTCATTCAAAACCGCGTTTAGCGCAATAGGGTTTTCTCATAATCAACATTTCGTCATTTATGAAACATAAAATTACTAAACCGCAATAACATGCACTCAATACAAAATTAAATGTTTATCAGTCGACCCGCATCCAAAGTTATTTTGTAAATTAATACTGGACAATAAAAGTCAATTAAATTATGCTGGGTCCGTCGGACCATTTAGTAGTTTCAATTAAATGGGAAACTTCAACTAATATCCCACATGAATTTATGTATTTAAAAAAAATGTCACTTTAGTTCGTGTTAGTAATAATGAAAATATGAAAAAATGAATCAGGATTTTTAAAAATTATTATTTAGCATCAGTATATTTTAGTATAAATAGTTTTTTATGTAACAACTGTAACTTTTTTTACGAGATGAAAAATTTGCAAATGCTTCGAGTAAAAATAAAGTACTTTTCCGTTAACCGTTTATTAATAGCTTATGTTAATGTATAGCAAATCATTCATTAATGACCCCTATTAATGCATGATTTTATTAATAATCGATTTTAGTGGGCCACCACAGATACCGCGTAATATTGCTGTACAATTATCAAAACATATGTGTTAAACGTTAATAACCTAAAAATATTGGAACATTTGGAACTAATACGTTTGTTAATTGGCGAGTAATGATCTCAACAATAGACACTTACAGAATGGGCTACTTGCATGGTACTGAAAATCCGATTTCTATCACTAAATACGTAATGTTATGTTGAAAACATATATAAAAATATAAATTTTATTTTAAAAAAGTTATTTGTTTTTTAGTAAATTAAGAAAGAAAATTTTCTGTGACGTCATTATATTAAACCGAGGAAGAGAACCATGTTTAAGAATGTAACTTATAGATGGCATTGCGTGCGAGAAAGTTTTAATTTGAATTTGACATTTTGCTCTCTCTGGGCTCTCAAATATATTAATTACTTCACAAATAAACACATAGGTAGTTACATGTAATTTAAAATATCGATACGAAAAAACAAACTAAAATACTAACCTTCAAACTATTGTTGAAACGTCAAACAGGAAATCTACATTACCCGTACAAACAAACGCTATGGCTTTACGATCACTCATTGGTGCGGCGTAATTCTACGTCACACATGACGGTAATTCAAATAATAAAATTTCATTATTTATTTTCTGGCTAATTAATAAAAATTATGTCAAAAGAAAAAATAGGGGTAGCAAGTTTTTACCTGCTCTTCAAAAATATGGAATAAAAAAAAAGTACGCAAGTAGCCCATTGACGTCATTTGCAAGAGAGAGAGATAAAAGATCATGCATCCAAACAAACCTCCCCTCGTTGTCTTACGTCCCGCTCCATGATTCTATCTGTCATTATATTTGCATCTGTTATTCAGTGTTAACCTAATTCTTTGTGATTTGTTCGCTCACTCGATTATTCAACAAAAACTATGGCTGGAGTGTAGAATTATATGGCTGATGACAGGTCTTTGTTTGGACGTGGTAACCATAGCAACCTTTAGTTCTATGCTTTCCCGCTAGATGCGCTCTTGCAAATTGTGTGAAGTGTCTATTAACACGTTCGCTACACTCATGTGTTAAAATGTCTAAATTATTAATCAACGTTAGCCGACATTATGGATCAAAGGTGCAAAAATTTTTTTTGCTATTTTCTCGAAGAATGGCCTGGAAGATGAACTTTCAAAAATAATTAACCAGAATATCAATTATGAAAGAAATTTAAATTACTCACAAAATAAACAATATTAGGTATTTAATACTTAGGGCCAGTTTTACAATCCCGGGTTAGAATTTTAACTATAAGTTAAATTAACAATTTGAATCGGATTCCTGAAAGAAATGATCAATTTGTCATTTGACAGTACATTTCGCTTCAATTTTGTTTATTTAACTAGTAGTTAATATTTTAACCAGAGATTGTAAAATTGGCCCTTATAGCCGAGACAGACGACAAAAAATAATGATCATTAACGGTTTCATATAGTATGTGTACGTGAACTTGAGACTATTGATAGATGTCAAAATTGCGTCTATTAACAAACCAGAAAATATTGAATGTAGTAAGCTCGTGCTTATTGTATTGTAGTCGTACAGTACTAAACAATAAGAAGCACGTTAATGATCATTAATTTTTGTCGTCTTTCTCGGGTATTAGTCTAGCAGGTAGGTAATTAAAAATAATAATAAACAAATCGAAAATTAAGAATGGAAATTTTTTTAATTGTCGTAAAGATATTTTTCTCATTTGTTGTCACAAAATGTGTTCATATAGTTGCCTCCTATTTGAAAGCAAACGTCGCACTTGTCTAACAAATAATTTATAATAGGTGTCGCTGTGGCGTTAATAGAGGAAAATAAATTGTGCGAATGTTTGTATTCAGATAAGAGGCAAAAAATTTAAGAAAATAAGTATATCGTTTTCTGATATTATTTTTAATAATGTTTAAATATTAATATTTGTTTTTTTTTTTATTATAATTTTCCATTTTTTTGTTTCCTGAATCAAATCTCAAAACCATGGGCGTCACTTTTGGTATATGTACTTGAATAAATTACAATTCTTTTATTATAATAGTTTAATAATTTATTCAGTGCAAAAATTTTATATATGCATATAATCGACCTGTTGAAAAATTTGAAGGTCATTGCATACTTAATAAACAATATTTGCATAATAAAAAATATTTATTAATAATATGAGGTGTGCGTAGTAAAATTATTAATTTTTTGAGGTCTTTGTTCTACAATAGTTCATAATCGAAGTTACTAATATTCAGTTCCTTCTTCCGGTTTTTTAGACAAAACATGACAAGCATAGAATTTATAATGAGTTTTTATATATTAAATTATTTTTGAAATGATAAACACAATTAGATATTAATTACCTGCCGAGAATGTTAAGTAACACATAACAAATAATTAATATTATAAACACATTTTGCAGCATTGTAGATTCATTTTAAAATTGATATTCGAACGGTACACATCATAAACGAAATCGGGAAGAAAACAACGAATATTTTTTAAATTGGGGAAAAAAGGTAAGAAACAAAATTTAGTACACTACTTTTAGTTGTCAATGGAGATCCAAAAAGACCTTTGCCTTACAAAAGGTGGGGGAAAAAAAGATTTTAACATGTTTGGGTCGAGACGGGGATGAAAAATTCAAATTTGTGACCTTGGAGAGGCTCGGCGTGAGCCGCCATCTTGGATCAAAGGTGTAAAAAATGAGTTTTTGGATATTTTCTCAAAAATAGTGGCCCGTATCAAAATTTTACAAGAACATAAAATAAATAAATAAATATATCATCACGGCATATTACCCATTTCTGGGTGTGCCAGTATCTACAACACATGTAGACATCGGTAATGATGACGATATATTTTACCGTGTGGGCGCTTACCAGGCATCACCTCACGGGCACTCATAGCTGGTGTGGAGAGTGCACCACAGTTCACTTTTGTGCCATTTTTAAGTTCGTATTTTTTTGTACAAAAAGGGTTTTTGCTTTTTTTACCTAGGATGAACTCTCAAAGAGTTATGTTTAAAAATAGTTAACCAGAATAACAATTTATGAAAGAAAATTAAATTACTCAAAATATAAACAATATTAAGTATTTAATACATATGCCCGATTGCACCAACGTATCTTAAATATTAAGCACGGTTTAAATTGACAATATTTCATGAAAATGAAATGTCAAATGAATTATAATATATTACTGTCAAAATTTCGATTTGCATTTTTTTGTTTAAACGTAGATTAAACGTGATTAAAATTAATTTCATGTTGGTGCATTAGTCTAATAGGTATTGTTATTTACAACAGTTTACATTCGTCGTGGTATTTTTGTCCACGCTTTCCTCCTAATTTATCAACCACTCTGACACTATACCGCGGTTTGAAAATCTTAATTTAGCTTGGAATTCCCCTTCTTGTCATGTATTATACAATTTTTGCTCCGATGAGTGGTTCGCGAGTTATTAACAATTTAAAACTTAATTTAAATGAGATCTGAGCCGATTTGCAGATATTTCAAATTTTAGACAAATTTCTTATGTTTAAATTGTAATAACTCGCGAAATACTCATCGGAGAAAAAATCGTTTAATACATGACATGAAGGAGAATTCCAAATTGAATAAAAATTTACAAACCGCAGTATCGTATCTTTAACAGGTCAGAGTGGTTGATAAATTTGTAGAAAAGCATTGACAAAAATTATTTAAAAATCGTCGATAATTTACTTCTTTCGACGCCACGACGAATGTAAACTGTTATAAATAACAAAACTAAAATATTAAACACTTAATATTGTTTATATTTATACAGGGTGGTTGATTTTTCATTGTCCAGCTTATATCTTCTAAAATATTAAAGATACAAAAAAAAGTTACATAGAAAAGTTGATTAATACAAATTGATCTATAATTTAGCATAAACAATTTTTTTCCAAGGCCTACCAATTTTTTGGAAAAATGTTTAACTTTAATTTTTTAAATGGAACACCCTGTATATTTTGAAAGAATAAGATTCTTAATAAATTTCTCTTTACAATGATGTGTAACAAGTAAGGATTTACCTTTAAATTATGTCCTATAAAGCAAATAGAAATATGATAAAAGTAGGCTATGATATTCTATTGTTTATACCTGTAACTTCTGTCATACATGAACATTGGCTACGTAGTTGTTTTCCTTTGAATAAAATTATGTCTAATAAAGCAAGTAATAGAATTGATGATTTACAGAATTATTAATACTTTTATTTAAATATCAAGTAGCAATCTGTGACATATGTTACTGGTATAAACAATAGAATATCACAGCCTACTTTTATCGTATTTCTATTTGCTTTATTAGACATAATTTAAAGGTAAACCCTTACTTGTTACACATCATTGTAAAGAGAAATTTATTTAGAATTTTATTCCGTAAAAATATACAGGATGTTCCATTTAAAAAATAAAAGTTAAATATTATTCTGGAAAATTGGTAGGCCTTGGAAAAAGTTGTTTATGCTAAATTATAAACCAGGTTGTATCAAATAACTTTTCTATATAACTTTTTCTTGTATATTTAATATTTCAGAAGATATAAGCTGGACAATGAAAAATCAACCACCTTGTATAAGTGATTTAATTTTCTTTCATAAATTGTTATTCTGGTTAACTCTTTTTCAACATACTTCTTTGAGAGTTCATCCTCGATAAAAAAAAAAAAAATACACAAACTCTTTTTGTACAAAAAAATACGAACTTTAATTTTATATTCTTGTAAAATTTTGATACGGGCCACTGTTTTCGAGGAAATAGCCAAAAACACATTTTTTGCACTTTGATCCAATATGGCGGCTCACGCCGAGATTCCCCAGGGTCTCAAATTTGAATTTTTCATCCCGGTTTCAACTCATATGTTAAAATCGTTTTCCCCCATCTTTTGTATAGTAAAAACTTCTATTGACTGGACTATTTAAAAAACAATACGATACAAACTTACATTTAATATGTTTGTCTTATTGTGCGTATTAATGATTTTACTGTTTAACACTTAAGACAACAATGAACACTGACTGAAGTAACTTGCATAAAAGTTTTTCTCATATTGAAATCAGATCAGATAAGCATTGAAATATTAGCGCTGGACGCGCAAAACGCTGTAACCTTAGAAACACACATCTTAAAAGTGCATAGCTGTGATTGTTACGCTGTACCATGCAATGTTATGTACGATTTAATTCCATGTTCGTCACGCCTCACGGCTACATTAACAATATTACGTCTGAATAATTGTTTGATGTGACATCATCAGTTTCCCATCAAAAAGAGCCAATGTGCGTTGGAGGGGGCATTTTCTTCGTAACAATGACTAATCTAGCGCTGTGCTAAGGTTAATTGGGATTTCAATAATGTCGCGCTACAAAACTTTTACTCATTCGGTTAGTTTGATTCAGATACGTGATCCCGGGTAGCAATTCGTTTATCTTTTAGTAGAATTTTAATTTTATTTGTTTACTTTATAGGTGCGTTGTCTGTGAATGTAAATATTTATTGTAATAGTGAACAGTTTGAGATCTTCTGATCCCAGTGTGTTAAAGTTAAATGAATGCCGTGGTCGACCAGAAATGCGGTGATTATAATGAAAGTCTATTAAAACTAATTTAAAATAATAATTGTACACCCGTTCTGTACCGCCCAACATTACTCAGTCGGGGCTCTGTTGTTTTAAAATCTGCGAGTGTTAACTACGATCTTTCATTATGGAAGAGGAGATTAACGACGAATTTTCGAGGTATGTAAAATTTTATTAGTGTGATATGCGCGTTTTCCTATTGTTGACATGCGTTTGAATCGCTTGCAATTCGCTTAATTCTATTCATTGTCAAAATTAGTTCGCATTACTTTACGCATTGGAGTGAATCAGAATAAATGATTGTACAATCAAATTTAATTAGTCGCAATGAGCAATCATTTATCGGCAAAGAAGCGACACTGTTATGAAATTAATTCGCTTGTTTAAATTAATTTTGCTGTCATTATGAAAGAATTTAGGACCGTTTTCATAATAAACTTTTCTATTTAGGTTGTTTAATATCTACTTTAACACTCATTTGGATGTCATAAAGTACTTCTTTAAAGAACTCAAACCTAATATAACCTCACCACTGTAGCGAGCACTGTGACATTACATTGAAATAAAAATAAAGTAATTTTAATCAAAGTCTTGAAGTGAGCCGGATGTTATGAAAACGGCCCTTAATATCATATTTTAGCTTCATTTTTTTTCTACATCGCAAGTAACAAATAAAGCATTACTTTTAGCAAATACAAATGAGATCGCTATTTCCTATTTAAATAATGCTATCATAATAATCATATTGCTACATATTTGTTTACTTAAGCAAACTAAAAAAAATGTAGTGGCTTATTTGTTATCAAAAATTCCGTTAAATGTGCGCTTAAAAAAAATTTTATCAAATATTTTTGCTACATAAGTATACAGGATGGTTGATTTTTCATTGTCCAGCTTATATCTTCTGAAATATTAAAGATACAAGAAAAAGTTATGTAGAAAAGTTATTTGGTACAACTTGGTCTATAATTTAGCATGAACTATTTTTTTCCAAGGCCTACCAATTTTCCAGAAAAATATTTAACTTTAATTTTTTGAATGGAACCCTGTATATTTTTACGGAATAAAATTCTAAATAAATTTCTCTTTACAGTGATGTGTAACAAGTAAGGGTTTACCTTTAAATTATGTCTAATAAAGCAAATAGAAATACGACAAAAGTAGGCTGTGATATTCTATTGTTTATACCAGTAACATATGTCACAGATTGCTACTTGATATTTAAAAAGTATTAATAATTTTGTAAATCATCAATGCTAGTAATTCTATTACTTGCTTTATTAGGCATAATTTTATTCAAAGGAAAACCCCTACGTAGCCAATGTTCATGTGTGACAGAAGTTACAGGTATAGACAATAGAATATCATAGCCTACTTTTATCACATTTCTATTTGCTTTATAGGACATAATTTAAAGGTAAATCCTTACTTGTTACACATCATTGTAAAGAGAAATTTATTAAGAATCTTATTCTGTCAAAATATACAGGTGTTCCATTTAAAAAATTAAAGTTAAACATTTTTCCAAAAAAATTGGTGGGCCTTGGAAAAAAAATTGTTTATGCTAAATTATAGATCAAGTTGTATTAAACAACTTTTGTATATAACTTTTTTTGTATCTTTAATATTTCAGAAGATATAAGCTGGACAATGAAAAATCAACCACCCTGTATACATGAGTTTCGTTTATTTTATATTAGTGATATAAAAGTCTCCGTACAACAATAGTTTCAATTAATTAGGAAAAATAGTATTCTAAAATTTTGTTTGGGGTTAGTCAACGAGAGTAGAAAAATTAACTTTTATTGCAACAATAATGAATAGCAAAGAATACCTCGATATTTTAAAAACAAGTTTAAAGCAAAATGCCGAAAAATAGTAGGTAGCAGACAATTTTAATTTCACGCATGAGAAGGATCTGATAAATAATTCGCATCTCGTAAGACTATTGTATAATATAAAAATAAGCGCAATCACCTCTTAAAGTCACCGGACTTAAACTCGATTGAGAAAATACGCGAAATTCTTGAAAGAAACAAGAATATTATACCATTAAAAGCAAAGAATAATTTAAAAATAAGTTACAAGAAGAATGGCAGAATATAGCACTATCGATATTCAAAAATTAGTATAAACAACTAGTTAAGGGTGGTTAGCGAGCATTTCACTAGCATTTTTTTTTCTGTCAATCGGATTATTTGTATGAGTATAGTGAAATCAATTTTCTGACGCGGTGCGTACACTATTTTTTCGTATTTTATATTAGTATTAAAATTTGAATTTTTTGCATAATATTCTGAATTTAAAACATCTAAAAAAAACATAGTAGTCTGATTCTCAGTAAAGTAACGTGACAGTTATTGTTTTTTGTACCGTATAATCTCTAAACAAATAAATTTTTGGAGATCGATTTGAAAAACGATGGATCTAGATTCTAGATGATGAAAAGAACAGGGAAAACGATTTAGAAGGTAAAAAATAAAAAATAAAAATAAATAATTCCTTGTGTCAAAGTGTATTTTAATTACAAAACCGTTGCTATGCAGTAACGGTTGCTATGTTGTAAAGTAACTCATTACTGTACGATTTTGAGTATATTAAAATAGTACATCACTGTACAAAATACGAAAAAATAATTTTACGCATTTTTTATTTGAAGTATGTCTCTCTAAAATAATCCGTAAATCAAATTGACAGAGAAAAAACAATGCTAGTCAACTGCTCGCTACTCACCCTGGGTAGACTACTATTTTTTGTAAAATAAATTGAAGCTATTGTCGTACACAAATTTTTTTGTATCACTGTACGTTTATGTAGTAAAAAGATGCGTGTTGGGTTGCTTATATGTATGCTATTATCTAAGATGATTATTGTTTTGTCGAAATATGAATACGCGAGGTTTTTGTGATAGACTAAGCTGAAAAAAGGAAGTCGAGTCAGATGATAAAAAAGGTTTTACCATGTGCGTCTCATATGTGGTCTGGGTGTAAAGCCATTGTCACTCGCCGATTGTGAATTGAGTTGTGTTGAACTCCACAGTCCGGGGTACCGGGGTGGCCAGTGTGACATGCGTTGCGACATCTGATTGTTAGATAATAAGCGATTGTGCTGTTTGACCATACAAAAGCTTTCCGCTGTGCTTGTTGCATGATTTAGTTTTGTGTTATTTATCTGCAGAGATTTGGTACACCACAGGTGGAACAGACCAATGTTGATTTTCGCAGCTGTTGTCACTGTTGCCATCATTGTTGTCGGATTGGCGGGCAACCTACTTACGTTTGTTGCTTTCATTAAGGACCGGAAGTTGAGATCTGTTGCTGCGGCTTTCATTGCCAGGTAAATACAACCCCCTGTTTATTTTTACTAAATATTAATAATTAATATGTATTTAAAATGAAAATAATAATATTTTTAATACCATTTTTTTATATCGCAGTTTTTATAAATTTTTTGAATATATTTCTTTATAATTGGTCTATTAGTGTAATCGGGCTTTTAATTGTAAAGTAAATAACAGTGAAGACAATGGACTGCATTACGAACATAATTTTATAGTAAAAGCGCTTGTATGTAGCACACTCTTAAGAATATAAGATAAAAACGCGCTCATAATACGGGCCAATAATTTTATTTTGTTTGTAGTGTCTTTAAAATAGAGGTTACTTTTTAATGCTAGGATTTATAAAGATGGTAAAAACTTTTAAATATTAGATTAAAAAGAAGAGTACAAAGTAAAAAAAGAGAAAATGTACAGAAATAAATAGTTAAATGTGCATAATATATGTACATTAAAATACAAGTTTCATAAGACATAATTTTAGCGCACGTAGGAGCAAGTGCTCTAAAATGTCTTATGAAACGTGTATTTTATACTGTTTTTTCTATTTTGGTTGTTTGGTCAAAAAATATTTTAAAATAAGTATTTGTTATTTTATTTAATAATTTATGAACATTGATTAGGAAAATTAATTTTTGATTTGATTGTTGGTAACAGTGATTGGCATGTACTTTATTATTTCATATCAATAGTAGGTCTTCTAGAAATAAAAATCTCTTAATTAGATTTGAGTTCTTTGAAAAAGTACTTTATGACATTCAAATGAGTTTCATAAGATACATAAGTATTAAACAACCAAAATAGGAAAAAAAATTAACATTATACCCAATAAACGCATAGTAACATAAACTAACACCCAAACTTACGTCCGCAAAACTCGTAACTGTCTAAATTTTACTCTACTCGAGTAGCAACCTTTTGCATCCCATTCCTTTTTACATCCAATCAACAGGTGTTAAAGGCGCTCTGTTTTTTCTAACATAACTTGAACTTAATACACGAAACTCACGCCCGCAAAACTTGCTACTCTTTTAATATCTTACCAGCAGGAAAAATAGTTGAAAGTGGCGCTACTTAATACTTATTTATTTTGTCCGTATATAATTTTTTACTAAACTGCGTTTGATATTTTACTTTGCGAAAAGATTTTTTATTATGAATCTAATTATTAACTAAATACTTTGTATAAAACTGTTTAATTTTATATTTTGTTTAAATTGCAGCAATTTCTTAATAGGAAAATTATTAATTTTTAATTTCTTAGTATTATGACAAATAAAAATGTTTTCGGTATTTATCATTGTAATATTTTATAAATATTAAAGTATTTTTTGGTTGCGTTACTCTTTTATCGAGGTTTGTGGTTTCCTCATTTTATGAATATAAAAAAATTGTGATGTCATTCATGACTGTTGCAGTTTTATATATTTACAAAAACAAAGTTATTATTTTCATATAATTTTCATTTCTTTTTCAAAGTTATATAACTAATTTATATTATATTTTCCTGATTTAATATTTGTATTATACAGGTAAATATTACCTCTCTGTTGCGATATCTGATAACTGAAGTTTATTGATTCAATTTGTATATATTTCTCAAGTATAATAAATATTATTATATGACTAATACGTTCAGGCATTTATAAAAAATACATAATACACTCTACGAGCTCAAATGGACAATATTTTCTTCAATTAAGATTAATGAGGTAAAAACAGAACCATGAGTAATAGAGTTTTTTTTCTTCATCTTGCAGTTTATGCGCAGCAGACTTGCTTTTTTGCATCACAGTTCTTCCGTTTGCTGTAAGTCGATTTATTGATGGCAAATGGGTGAAAAACGAAGTGCTATGCAATTTAGTTCCGCTGCTTCGATACGGAAATGTCGGAGTTTCTTTACTTTCCATAGCGATGATATCAGTCAACAGATACTTGCTTATAGCATGGCCCCAGCTGTACACAAAAGTTTACACAAAATGCAGGGTAGTTTTGTTTGTTATTCTATGTTGGGTTATAAGCTACGGCCTAATGATTCCCACATTGCTTGGAGTCTGGGGAAAGTTTGGTTATGACGAAAATCTGGAAACCTGCTCAATAAAAGAAGATGACAACGGAAGAAACTCGAAAAGTACGTTTTTCATTGTTGGATTTGCCATACCTTGCATAGTAATTGTTGTCTGTTACATGCGAATATACTGGGTTGTTAGAAAGTGAGTTTTTAAAATGTTAATGAAGTGATGTTTTGTAAATTAATGTTAATATGATTCATATTGTCATTGGTGTCCTTTGTAGATCGCATGCTCGACTTCAAAAACATGGTACCGGTGTCGATACAAAACGAAGCGAATGGCACATTACCAAAATGGTGTTGGTCATATTTCTCACTTTTCTTATCTGTTATCTTCCCATTACCATTGTTAAAGTGCTGGACGCGACGGGGGAATATCCAGGTAATTATTTCTTATATATTTTGCATAATTATCTTTTAATGGTGATAACTTTTTAACTCTTATCATTCACACCGAACACTTGTACTTCCGTTTCACAGATTACTGTATAAGTAAATGATCATTCTACGTAGGTAACGGTTATTTTATTTCGAATATTTCAATTATTCATATCATATTTATTGAGATACGCATGTGAATGCTAATTAAAGATAATGTAATGTTAAACTGTTACATTAAATTTAATTTTTAAATAAATAAAATAAATATATCAGCACGGTATATTACCCATTACTGGGTGTACCAGTATCTACAACACATGTAGGCATCGGTAATGATGACGATATATTTTACCGTGTGGGCGCTTACAAGGCGTCACCTCACGGGCACTTACAGCTGATGTGGAGAGTGCACCACAGGGGTCACTTTTGTACGATTGAAAGTCTGCACACGGCCACGCGACCCCATTTAATTTGTAGGATATGCTAATATCAATTTTCAAATTGTTCATATAAATTATTTGAAAACAAATGTAATAATTTTAGAAATATTTGCATCTCTAATTTCAAACATTTTTTCTTACAACCGTACGGAAATTGCGTACTTTACGCACTCTTTACGATGTGTAAAGTGTCACTTTTTAAACACTAGTGCGTGAAAAGTAAATACGTAGCTAGGTAACATGCACATTCGGTTAATTTACTTGTCAACTACACTAACAATATTTGAAAATGTCTGTATACTCGTATTATTAGAAATAACACTAACGTTTCGGTTATAGGAAAAATATTATATGCAACTTGTGTGTAAAGAGTATTTTTTATTTCTCGTTCTAATTTTCGCATTCGGCTAAAGTACGCTTGTTACATAAATAACTATTTTTTGTTTCCCACATAATGATTTCCAAGGTAACGCGTTAAAAAAAGCTGCATTGTATATCAATTTTAGCCTTAAATATTATAATTAAGATATTACTTAATTATAAAGTATTTTATTAAAAAAGTGAAATTTAAAATTATTTAATAATTTTATGACGTCATGGCCCCAATTTTGCTAATTCTTAGAGCCTGCTTGCATTCTCTGTTATGTTTGTTTGACTTTACTTCTAAAGTAACTTAAAAAATCGACAAATGCAACGTTATTTTTGACAACAATAAATAAGTAAAAACATTTGAATTTGTTCATATAATTAATTTTTCTTTGGAAATAAATTTAACTGGATGTTTTTGAAACCGATCCTGCCACACTTTACGCGCTTCTACTTGACGATGTATTCTCTATTCAGTCTTACTTTCAACAATTTTATTATTTTTTTTTTTCTCGAATATTATTAATTTGTGGGAAAAATAGGAATAGAGAGATTATTAGAACTATAAAAAAATGCTCGAAATCCTAGTGTGTCTTTTGCATAAAAAATAATTTGCAATGAATGTTTAATTTGAAATGATTCATGTGTATACAGTGTGTCCCATTTAGAGGTGCCACCATTGGGAACTCGAGAACTATAAGAGATACGATGTCTGTTAAATGGAACTTTTTGTGCGCCTTTGGGAGGTCATCTCAGATGTGCTTTTGTTTTTCCAAAAATTCTCATAGGGCACTAGATAATGACGAAAAACTGAATATTGTTGATTTTTACTATTTCGAATAACTTCTAAACTATTGGTAATTGAGAAAAACTTTTCAAATATAAAAGATAGATATTTTTATTCACT
Source organism: Ophonus ardosiacus (assembly GCA_943142095.1). Taxonomy (NCBI): domain Eukaryota; kingdom Metazoa; phylum Arthropoda; class Insecta; order Coleoptera; family Carabidae; genus Ophonus; species Ophonus ardosiacus. Next base: position 49,937,360 of record OW964826.1, on the reverse strand, counting down.
AACCAGTGGCGTACGAAATAAATTTTTATATCTGTAAATTTTCGAGGCATATCACAAACTTATATTTTTTTAAATGGAACCCATATCTGATTTTAGTCTCAAAAAATCATTATTTGTTTCTCTTTTCAACGATGTAAGGGTTATTATGTTTTATATTTGTTTTGCCTTCAAAATTATTATTTTTTCCTTATTTTGTATTAAATTTATAATTATTTTGAAAATATTGGTAGATTTCTATTTAAAAATACTCCTTGTATTTAAATAATTTATTTCGTTAGAAAATTTTGCTCAAAACTCGTATCAATCTAATTTTTATAATATTTTGTATCTGGTCGCCCTTGGCACATAATAGTGTAATTTGTAATTATGAGTCTAGAATGAAAATATTAAGTAATAAAGGCTTAAAACAAATTAATTCAATCAAATACAATATAATTAATAAAAATAATAATGTTTTTTTGGAAAATAATAAGAAAGTTCAAGAAAATAAAGAGAAAAATTAAATTTTAGAAGCAAAACAAATATAAAACATAATAACCCTTACATCATTGAAAAGAGAAAAAAATAATTATTTTTTAGAGACTAAAATCAGATATGGGTTACATTTAAAAAAATATAAGTTTGTGTTATATCTCAAAAATTTACTGATATAAAAATTTATGTCGTGCGCCACTGGTTAGTTAATAAAAATATCTATCTTTTGTATTTGAAACGTTTTTTCACAATTACTAGTACTTTAGAAGTTATTTGAAAAAGGAAAAATCAACAATATTCAGTTTTTCGTCATTATCTAGTGCCCTATAAGAATTTTTGGAAAAACAAAAGCACATCTGAGATGGCCTCCCAAAGGCGCACAAAAAGTTCCATTTAACCGACATCATATCTCTTATAGTTCTCGAGATCCCAATGGTGGCAACTATAAATGGGACATACTGTATACATTAATCTCCAATCACTTCTTCAACTTTCCTTGCGACAAAACATGGTAAAAACTAAAATAGGTCATTGAAAAAAAAAAGATAAAATAAGCAACAGATAACTCTTTATTATTTTGTACGTTATCAACCACTTTTACCACGAATCTTCAGGATATCTGACATCCGGTGAAGGAAATTATCTTGTATTCAATCTGGTTCGTGTTGATAAACGTTTTATTAATGTGCGTAACTATACATCCGTTTGACATTGAAGTAAATCTAGTTGCGGTGACAATAACGGTAGGCGCTAATAGGATCTTATGAATCATTTAATAAATATTTCTTTTGTGAGTAATTCAGTTTTTTAAATTCTTATAAAATTTTACTTTTTCTTTAATGGTATTTGTGAATGGATATTGTATTATGAATCAGTTTGGATATGTAGTCACCTGCTACGTGGCTAATGATGTTCAATGACATTTTTCTAACAAAATTTTATTATAAAATAAATGTAATTGCTTCCAATATGATTAAATTTAAAGAATTTAGTTATTCATATTTTTGATTGTCTTTTTTAGTAAACTTTATGTAAAAAGGGGATGCCACTCATATCGATTTTTTTTATATAAATTATATACATAAATATTTTCTATATGTTTTACTACTTTTTTTGTAAATTCTAAAATATATTACACACTTTCAAAACACGCGGATTTTTCCGGGCTTCATGACGCTACCGAACCCGGCTCTCTTTTATTGTTTGACACCATGGACGTAAGAAAGTAGGCGTTCCCTTAGACCAGGAATAGAGGGGAGACAAGGCATATTCACGCGTATATTTCCAAATCATCTCTGCGATTTTGACCCTTATTGAATCAGCTGGAATCGCTAGTCGACCAGTTAAATATTGTTGTTACAGTTGACCAAATCTAAATAAACAACTTGATTATCCATAACATAAATAAAACAATTTAAAACTAAGAAAACTATGAATCAAACTAAAGACGTATGTATTCAAAGAACATCAGAAGTCAAAATAATGAATGATAACGTTGGGTGACGCTTGTTGATTTTGAAAATTTATTCGTTCGACTGCACACGTATGTAACACATCTGGTCGATTGGGCGATTGCAGCTGACTTTGACAATTGACATTTCAATAAGGTCGAAAGTCGCTATGATGATTTGGAAAGTCTTCTTACGGCGAAATACATAGCATGCCCTGTCCCCCCTCTATTCCTGGTCTAAAGGCGTTCCCATCATCAAACCAGTGACTGCCAAACTGTTCCACTGGAGTATATGGTTATGGTGGTTATGCGGTTACATGCGTTTATTTTTACAAATACTTAAATGCTAATAAACTGTAACTACAATAAAAAGAAGTAAAAGAAAAGAAAATAAGAACAAAATGAAAATTTCAAATACAAAGCGATGAGCCGCACAACATTGACAAATAGTTTAGAACCTCTGGTAACAACAGCCAAGACAGTAGCTGCTAAGAGAGAACGCACGATATAATGCCATTGCTCTCCACCACGGGTTCGCTTTTCGCTTACGTCGTAAGGCGGAAATCGGTGGATACTAAATGTTTGCCATTTTTTATTATAATAATCAAAATTAATTATAATAACAATATGTCAAAAGGTAAATGTCAAATAAAAACTAATAAAACATCAGTAATTCAATGGCACTCTGAAATATGCTGTAAATTGCGAATTTTAATTTAATTTTTCTTCATAAAATAAAAAAAATGTGATTAATTTTAGTTCCACATTGTGTAATTTTTAATTCTGAACTTTTTATTTACAACTTTTCTCTAAAATTAATAAGTCAGAAACTACAGCAAAATGAAAAAATAACATTAAATTCCATATATTACGGACCCCCGGTAAAAAAAAAAAACAAAAAAGCAAAAATAAGAAGTAAAGTGAAAAACATACAGTTAAATATCTAAACTCTAATAATTGTTTAACATTCTGATAAAAATTCGGTTGTTTTTTAATCTGAAAACGATTTAATGTAAATCTAAATACGGCCAATTAATAAAATAATCGAAGATGATAATATAATTAAGATACATCATTGCATTTATATTTAAACAAATGAAATCATCAGTTATGTATTATCAATTGTTTATTTTTTAAGTTTATTCCAATTATTAATATGAGTTCTGAAAGATATTTTAATTATTGTCTTCATTTTCATTATTTTTACTCAGCAATGAAATAATTTTCAATTTCGTTTTGAATTGTCAATGCTTAGTGTGACGTTCATACAATTAATTGAAATACGTCAAGACTATACATTTTGATAACTAAATTAGGAAATTATTAATGAAAATAATCAAATTATTATCTCTAATTAAGTTTTCCACTTGTTTCATTACCACAACCATTGTTTTTACTCAAAATTTAATAATTGTTTCATTTTTCTGTTGTCAACAATTGGATGTGGACAAGTTATACATTGTTGGAAAGCAAAAAAGTCAAGCAACATGGTTTTTAAGTTGTAAACAATAACATTTTTATATTTCTAGCTCTCCACATTACTGGATATTTACTACTTTATTTATCATCATGTTTGAACCCCGTAATATACGTCACAATGAACAAACAATATCGCCAAGCATATCTCTCTACTCTACGATGTCAGTTCGGACAGCACGACCATCACAGTGTAGCTGCTCATCACGAACAACAAAGTAGAACAGTCTTGTCTGCAGTTTACCTACCAAAGAATTCCAAAGTTACTATGTCTCCCGCATAGTTGAAAGTTAGATACTAGGTGCCATAAACATTCATATCATCATTAAATTATTTATGATAGAGAAGGAAGGTAACAAGTATTAATTTATTCTTCTTTATATTGTGAGAAATTCTATTGTTTTCATTATTTTTTCCATTTTTAATAAATCATCTATTTTATTTTTGAAATGAACAATGGTATTTAGAATATTAGAATAAAATTATTTTTATTCTCACAGTATTAAGTTAGCACAATGCAATATCGTGTTCACAGTGAAGTACAAACCAAATAGCGAATATTTTATATATTTTGTACATATTATCTTAAGTATATTTTGTATTATATTTATCTAGAATCTAGAATATTTTCTATTATGTACATATATTTTGTATATCTTAAATGAGAGTATTGAATATACATAGAAATATGAATATACGAATTAAAAAAAAATTATAAAATAGATTATTTAATTCCAGTTTTAATAGAAACAAATGTGTACACCGTATTTTTTTTTTTTTTAGAAAAAATATTTATAAGTAGTAGGTGTTAATTACATTTAATATTTCTTATTTTATTATTAAGGCGATTGCCGGTGCTACTCTAAACAGCACTTTAGTAGAAATCAAACTACACTCGTAAATATTAAGTTATAACTTCAAACTTGATACCATTGTATAGTAGATAGATCAATGCATGGGGCTGACCAATTATTTTGCATAATTAATTTTTATTGCATTTAAATTTAGTTCAAAAAACATCATAAAAATGGCTATTTTAAAATTTATTTTTAACACGATAACTGTACTTTATACAAAAAATGTTTGGGTCACCCCCATAACGCCCACCTTTAGTAGTAAGTCTGTGAAAAAAATCTAAATTATCTCTTTTAGTTTAGCTGTGATTTGATTTCTACTAAACCCCTTTTTGCCGCTTATTTCAGAAATCGGAACGATAGACTATGGAGGAGAAAGTGTTAGGAGAATATGTTCCCCCTCTACTACACACATCTCACTCATTCCTACAATTTGCTTCACAACACGGGCTGAATTTTCCCCTTATGCTTTAAACAAGGACAAACACATATAAAAGCAGACAGAGAGAAATAAACTTAGCAATCTTAAAAGTAGTGGGGGAACGTAAGAAGTTTGTCTGCACTAGTGTCATACTAGCTACAAAAGTGATTTCGCTGAGCGACCGGCAATGCTCTTAATTAAATATTTATAATTATAGATACATATATTACATCATTACATATAACCTGCATAAATACCGCCAATCTCATCAATGAATTGGAAGAATCTTGAACATAAGAAGAATAAGAGTGAATAGAATAAATTAAAATATATGTAAAGAAGATATGTGTTTTTGTGTGTATCAGAAATGTCAAATATGTACAATACTTATATAGCCTAATATGGAAATGGCGAGAGGTGTTGTGCTGGCTACAACAGATTTTTCTTTCACGTTTTCACTGTTGACGTAGAGAAATTTTAGTATGCAACTCAAAAAAAAAAAAAAATACATTTTACTCACTTATTACATAGGTAAGTAACTGTTTAGTAAAAATGAAACTATCTTATAATACAATTATTACAGTAAAGCAATAAATGTGTAATATGTTCAGTTATTTTTATTTTGCCGGCTTTTTAAATAGATTGTTTACTACTGTCGTTTTTGCGCGCATGTACCGACCTTGATGCCTTGCTGTTTCGATCAAAGAAATGTCAAGGTTTACAAAACAAATGCACGTGGATTGTTGGTAGACTGGAAACAAATGAATAATCAGTTATTTTGGTTTGATTTATTGAAAAAATTAACTCATTTGTGTAGAGCAATATAAAGAAGGTGTGCTACACTTGATAAGTATTATCAGCCGACCTTATGTCAAAATCAAGGACGGACGGAATAGTTCTGTAATCCTTACAAACAAGTGGCAGTGCTTCTTTTACTCGGTACGTAAACGTACGTACATAATGTCATGCTGATAACCCGCAGTCTCTAAGTGGGGACAATATAGATTGCTTAAATTAATATATTAAAATAAATTAAAGTTCTCATCCATTTATTCGTCGCCTGTTTGTTCTGTGTTCTTACAATGTTGGCGTCGCATAGAAACGCAGTAAGTATTTAATATTTATATTATTACTACAATACTATTAATTGTAGTGTTATTTAGTAAAAGTATTATTATTTTGTAGTGCAATCGCATGCTGTCAATTCTAAACAGACAGTACTCAAGTTCTTCAGCAGCTACCACTAAATTATTCATAAATGGAAAAACACGGGAATCACAATCAACTCAATGGATTGATTTATTCAACCCTGCTACAAATGAAGTTGTTACTCGAGTCCCTTGTAGCACTCAGGATGAGATGGAAGCTGCAGTCGGATCTGCCAGAGAAGTAAATATTAGTTTATTTTAAATATTACTCACTCCAAATTTCATACTTATTTTCATGTCCAAATATTTTCCTCGAAATGCCTAAATATGTTGTCGAGTATGTTATTTATTTATTTATTTATTTAGCGTATGACATTGCTATATAATTACATGTTTAGAAAATAGAAATATGATGCTACAAATTCACAAACAAGCATCAAAATTGCATTAATCAATTGCATTAAATATGTTATAATATATTGCCTTGATATTACTTTCCCATTAATACATGGAGTTTTTACAGTAATTTTATATTTCCGTATCTGCAGTAACTTTATTATAAACATTAATATTAGAAAACAAGATATTTTTCACGTTTGTTATCTATATCTTGTTTTCTGACATTAGTTTTTAATAGTTTAAATGTTAATATATGTTTTTTTCTATTAATAATTAATAACGAAAGACATTTTCCACGCTTAATTTTCGATGTGTTATAGCCTCTTAATCAAATAGCAAAAGAACGGCGTTACTTTTCGGACATATTGTACATAAAACTTATAGAATATTTAGGCGTACTGCTCTTTTCATCAATCAAAATAAACCATTCAAAGACTCCTATGAATTTTATAATAATCAATAGTGACCTTTTTGTATGAAATAATAATTAAGATCCATGTACAGTAGCGCACCCAAAAAATAAATTCAGAAGGGGTCAGCTTGGAAATATAAACTTTTATACCCTGTAAACAGATTTAAAATAAAAAGAAAAATAAATAATAGGAGTAACATTTTGAATATAATTCGTTAAAAACAAATCTATTATTACTTTTTAAGGGGTAATACAACCCTTTCTGTGCGCCACTGAATTTAACTAAACCCCATTACGACTTGAAAGCTCTGAAATGAAAAGAAAGAATAGTGAAGTGTAGAGTATAGTGTGTTCAAAAAAAAAAACCAAATTCGGAGTAGGCTATGAACACAGAAACGTATGTCTGATCATTATTCAATTCAAAAGTCAAGTTGTCAAGTCAAACTTGATGGCCTGCTTGATAGTGAAATGTAATTTTAAAGAGAAAAGATAATAAAGGATACAGAATATTGCCACTCGCCGTTTTCTATTTTATTTCTATTTCCAAAATAAGGATTCAAGAAGAAAAGCTTAGATTTCTTTAGATAACATTTTAAACAATATTTTGTGTCAAATTAATTAAATATATTCGAATTAACATACGTTTTTTTTTGTTCATAGCCTACTCCGAATTAGGATTTTTTTAAACACACTGTACAACTTTGAACAAATTTAAAATGAAATTCTAAAAAAATTGATCTATGTGTAGGGCGTTTTAATAGTATATTTTTTAACATACATTATTGCAGGCATACAGAAGTTGGAAAAACACTTCCGTGTTAACTCGTCAGCAACTTATGCTGAAGCTCCAAGCTTTAATCCGTCGAGACATGAAAAAAATCGCTGCCAACATTACCGAAGAACAGGGTAAAACACTAGCCGACGCCGAAGGAGACGTCTTGCGAGGTCTCCAAGTCGTTGAACATTGCTGCGCTGCTGGTACTCTCTTGCAGGGTGAAACCATGCCAAGTGTTGCAAAGGACATGGACACAATTTCCTATAGATTGCCACTAGGTGTCACCGCTGGTATTGCACCCTTCAACTTCCCGGCTATGATCCCGTTGTGGATGTTCCCTGTGGCGTTGATTGCCGGTAATACTTCTGTCATTAAGCCGTCGGAGAAAGATCCCGGTGCGACTATGATGTTAATGGAGTTGTTAAATGAGTCCGGATGCCCGCCTGGAGTTGTTAATGTAAGTAATTGTTGTTAATATAATAATAGAACATGATTTATTATGATGATAACGCGAACTGTAATAATAAATAAGAGAGTTTATCTGCTTCTGTTGAATTATACTTTCATTATATTTTCATTTGATGATTAATGGCATTTATAACTCACTACTGCAAGTATACTGTGGAGTTATAATTTATAATTTACTGTTTTAACTATATAATCGGTATAAAAGTGTAGTTGATGTTAGGCATTATAATTATGATATTTATGTCATGTCAAAAGTATAGTAGAATACTCGCGGAAAACGGCTCGTGTCGCAATCTGCATCCTCTTGAATTATAGCTGTTATTTGCACAATACAGCTATAGTGGGTGTAACAGGAAAACAGGTTCTTCTTGCTCAAAAGCCTATTAATTTTAGACAATAATGTTCCAAATAAATATTGCAGAGAATTAAATTCTGCAATATTGTTTCAAATAAATATTGCAGAGAATTAAATTCTGCAACTTAATTCTATAATCATATTTTTATATTTTGCGTACATAATGAAATTACGAAACCCAATTGCGTATAGAAAGAGCCCTCATTTCGATACGCAACTTTTTATTTTAGAAGGTTGGTACTAATGATATTTACTTAAATTTTCAAACGTCTGAATAAATACCAACCCATTGTTAACAGCTACAACATTAGACACAAAATTTACTAAAATCAACTCGGTTTAATATAGCAGGCTTTTTAAAAATATTTTAATATATAATAGACGCAAAATAGTATGCATAAAATGCTAATGTCTTTTAGAAAACTCACCAGGGCTCGTTTTCTAAATTTTAAGGCATACGAAATTTTTTTTTATAAAACTCGTTCATGAATATACTATTACTCTGCACGTTTTACAACTGAGAAATATGAATTTAAAAATTTATTACAGTTGCTTGTTTAAGAAATTGAAATAAAATTACAAACAAATCTAATAACGAGAGTCATGATTATTAAAAATTGAGAAATATTTACACAAAGAAAATTTACAAATCATTAAATAGTATTATTTTAATACGAATTATACATATTTTATAATTTGGAAATAATTATTTTCAATAATAATGACGTAAGCAGAACGTTTCTGACAGTTCAGATAAAACAACCTTATTGCATTTGTTTGTGATTTTGTTTCAATTCCATGGCCAACACTATAAAGTACAAACATTTTAAATTCGATTTGCTCTGTTACAAAACATATAAAATAAAATATGATACAGAATTTAATTTTTTTGAACCATTATTGTCTAAAATTAATAGGCCACTTTCGCACAAGAATGTACTGCTTTCCTATGTTAAATGCTTGTAGAATAATTTTAGATAGATCTTAAATCATATACATAATTTATTATTTAACTGTATAAGTAGAAATTAAAATATTTTGTTATTTTCATTTTAGCGAAACATTTGCGTCACTTATTTTCGTTAGTACATTATATTTCAAAATATTTTAGATAAAAAAGAGACAATAATAATTAATTATATACAAAGTTTTTAAATTGTACATATAATGTAATATATACATAAAATGAACATTCATTATTCATATAATTTTTTCTCGATGAACTTAACATTGAATTCAATATCTCATTTGTTATCCAATTGTAAACAACACGCGACTTAGTTTCCATAGCAACGAGATAACGCAAAATGTTTTTATTAGGTGATCCATGGTTCTCACGAGGCTGTTAACTTTATCTGTGATCATCCCGATATTAAGGCGATTAGTTTCGTTGGTTCTGATAAGGCCGGTAAACATATTTACCGCCGAGGATGTGCTAATGGCAAGCGTGTGCAGTCAAATATGGGCGCGAAAAATCACGCTGTAGTAATGCCCGATGCAGAAAGAGCAGCTACTATCGATCAGCTTGCAGGGGCGGCTTTTGGAGCGGCTGGGCAAAGATGTATGGCCCTCAGTGTTGCGATTTTAGTTGGTAAGTCGATGAAGAGTAAGAAACAAACAAACAAAAAAAAAAAAAACCGTTAATGACGGTCCAGACAGAGCAGCAAAAAAAAAAAATCTGATGTGGCCAACACATGACCTCCCTCTAATTCCATGTTTAAAATAGCAATGAGCTTTAAGTAAAGTTTAACTTCCGATTGATCTTTTGTAAACAAAATCTACTTTGTTGTTCCGATATATAGAAAAGTTTGTAATACGAAATTTGAATTATATTTTGTTTTTCCTGAAAAATCTGTTAGAGCTTCAAATTAAGTACTACATCCGGTTTATCATATATAGTCAAAATCTAATATGATGTTTGTAATTAATAAGAGTATTAAATACCTACCAACTTTGCGAAGTTTTGGATCATTAATACATTTTAAGGGAAAAATCGTCACACACACACATTATTGTCAAGATCATCACCAACTTCCTTATGCTCTAAAAGGCAATATATGTAAATTCTTCGCCGTACATTATTCATTTCGTAAATGTGTAGTTGCAAACTATTATTTGACACTTTGAAATCAAGTTCTTATTGAGAGCTGTTTGATATATAATCCTGCAAACATCAAACTTAAATCGAATTATCCTGTATATCTAATATTTATGTATGATGGAAAATATATAATTTTTACAAACCTTAATTTCATTAGAATCATAATTAAACTACTAAATTCTTCTTAATATGGTTTCATTTTTAATTTTAATGAAAACTGCTTCAGTGACAGTGACATTTGTTTAAATATGTCAAATTTGTTATTAAAGTATTGTTTTTGTTTGACGCAGAGGCAAAGTGATGTACAAAAATAAATTATTTTATAATATAATATAAAGTTATTTCAAGTTATTTACTCAATGCTATTATCGTAGAATTGAAGATTGTGCCATTATATTCAATTTGTATTGGTAAAAGTTGCTAAAAATTATATTCAATGAATTTTTTACAAGAAAAACTGTTAAAAGCTTGTATAAATGATACTTCCGGTTATCCGATATACACTCAAAACTAATGAGCTCTTCCCACATTAGCATAGAATGGATATACAAAATTTCAAATTTTTCTGATTGATAGTATTTGAGTAATCGTGTCCACATGATCCACACACACAGACACACACACACACACACAGACACACACACACACACACAGACACACACACACACACAGACACACACACACAGACAGACACACACACACACACACACACACAGACACACACACACACACACACACACACACACAGACACACACACACACACACACACACACACAGACACACACACACACACACACACACACACACACACACACACACATATACCTACAGATATCATTGTAAAAATGTTAAAATCGGATTCTGGGGACATCAAAACGTGCTTATTCACTAAAATCTCTATATCCGATTTTTAGCACGATCCCTATACCTCCCTTACCTAGGGTAGCGGGAGGTAAAAAATGGAATTAAAAGAAAAAAATGATAATACCTAACTGACAAAAACTAATTGGTAGACAGTGGTTGTTAAGTAGATTCGAGAAATGGTAGCTAGATTCCATCTGATCTATTTCTGCGGATGTGCGTTAGTTCACTATTTTTTTTTGTGCTTCTCTCTGAACATTGCAGTAGACATTCCCTTAAAATAATATCAAACCGGTTAACTATAGTAGTTAGATTGTTACATTAACAAGTTAAATAAAGCGAGTAATAAATATCTTCAGGAATTATTGGTATAAATTATTTTTTCGCCAATTAGCATTAAAGTAAGATTTTATTGATAGTTGCTAGACAACAAAGTTTTATTTTCTTTACCACCGGCAGAGTTGTTATTATTTTATTGTCTTATAACTGTTACTTTAAATTTGTTTTTTCAAAATTATGTTACGTATAATGATGAATACGACGATGGAAACATTTAAATAATCAATATTAATATTAATTCAAAAAAAATGTCAAACATGCAAATTCACTGCCTAGGCTAAATTCAAAGACTTCACTTCACCTCGTCTGTGAAACACTTTAACGGTATTGAATCTTTTACTTTTTTGTCATTTAAATAAGTAACTATTTTACACCCTTAAAAGAAAGTTTTTTCATTTAATTTTGTGTATAAATTTTTACTTTTATTATAATTAAAAATTGCTAAAAAGATTAAAAAAAGTGGACTTCCTCATCTTTTTAAAAATAGTTGCTGGTTTCTATTAAAAATCATATTTTTATAGATTATTTAAATATTATCAATATTCAATATTTTCAAATGTTTACTCATGAATTATGGATATTGACAAAACTCTTGAAATTTATTAGTTACAAGTGTTGCTTAAATTTATCACATTCAGTGGCACGAGTCAATAATGCGATAAGAATATTAGTAGTTTTTTATTATTTAATTACGGGTCTACATAAATTCCTTTTACATATTGGATGTTTATTACTTTGTGAATATTCAGTTTCACTTCCAAGACATACTTATAAATACGCCATAAAAGCTTTTATATACGTGTACATTAAACCACGAGCAAACTGAAAGTTGAGAATGTGGCAGTAAAAGGTTTATTTTTATTTTGTTATAGGTGAGGCTCAAGAATGGATTCCAGATTTAGTTGAACGAGCAAAGAAATTGAGGGTAAACGCTGGTCACGAGCCAGGAACTGATTTAGGTCCTGTTATCTCTGTAGCGGCAAAAGAAAGGATCCACAGTTTAATTGAATCAGGCATTAAACAGGTATGGTTGCCCCATTAATTATTTGTATTTATCATGTAAAATTCTAACTTTTTTATGTGCAATGTGGTGCAAAAATATTATGTTGAAATTTTGCGATAAGTTATAAAGACGTATTTTTCGATTTCAAAATTGTTATGATAAAAGTAACATTATGATGAATATATTACATGTATGCTGATATAAATATCATACAAAAATGAATAGGTACATATATCTAAATTATCGTAGTCAAGTACACACAGTAAATTTCTTTTTTCCACAATCGTTAGCAAAATTCATTATTTTTCAATTTAAAATAGTGAGCAAAGTAGCATGTTGAATCACAACTAAGCAAAGTGAATGGTCGCGTTCAGCACCTCTCATCGTTGGCATCGCTGACCTCCGAAGTTTAACGAACACAATGAATGGACGAATGTAATTGGTCCAGCAATTGCATTCGGCAATCATCGGCACGCAGCGGTGTTCATCGGCACGCAGCGGTGTTCATCGCTGCCAGCGCTGTCGGGGTGCTGAACGCGCCCATTAACTTTCTTCACAAGTGAGCAAAATACACAAGCCTATAATAATGTACGTCAGGAGTCATATCTACCATTCTACATGAAGGAACAATAATGTTTTGTAGTTAACTTTACATCAAATTCACTTATAAACATATGTACTTTTGAGCTTTTCATTAATAAAAAAGTACAATGTTTCGTTTTTTAGAAGATTGTGGAAAAAAACATGTTTAGCACACGTGAGCATGTCTTTTTCTCACTTGTCCAGTTGGCGCACTCGCTCCCGCTTTGCGGCCAACTTCCAGACGCGTGAGAAAAAGACTTTGTCACTTGTACTAAAAATAGCTATTTCCTATTTAGAGTAGACACGTCACTAATGGCCAATTGTACCGCTTAGATAAATCCTTAACTACAGGTTAAAAAAAAGTGTATATTGAAATTTTGATACTAATATTAAATATTTTATTTGACATTTCTTTTCGAGACGATATTGTCAAATTCACCAAAAGAAAATTTAACTATAAGCGGTGCAACTGGTCTTAAGAAGATCTACAAGCGCACTGTTGGATACAATGTATTAATGTATACAATCAGGCAAAATTCACTACACACAATTCACAAACTGTCAAAATGTGAAATTTTAATTGTTAGTGGGAAGCGCTACCAACATAACTTACAAAAAACACCAAGTCGCATTTTTTAAAAATCTCATTGTAAAATTTCCTCAATAGAAAAAATAGTATAAAAAACATGTTTTTAATGTACTAATATTACATTATAAAGTCATTAAATATTTGTCTCTTCTTCATCATTAATACCAATCGTAACTCACTGTTATAAGTTAATATCAAGTATTAAAATTTGTAAACTCATTTGGACCAAAAGTATTAGATAAAGTATTATATTCTATTCTCATGTAATAAGTGTAACCTGTAACTGTCATTATTTTACGCTTGCTGATTAATTTGCTATTAAAGTTTCGTACAGAAGTATTGACAATTTGGTTGTTATTATTTTATAGGGAGCAAGATGCGATTTAGATGGCCGAGGAATTGTTATAGAGAAGTATCCGAGAGGAAACTTCGTAGGACCAACTATCCTTTCCAATGTTACTTCCCAAATGGAATGTTACAGGGAAGAAATTTTCGGTCCTGTTCTCAGTATTATGGCTGCTGATACTCTTGATCAGGCCATTGAAATGATTAATGCTAGTCCTTATGGAAACGGTAATTATTTATTTAATAATAGTTAAAATGAAAATCTCATTATGTACGCTTGCCGCTAGAGGCGCATCGCCATTTTGAAAAGAATATAAATTCTCATCAAAAATGTTTGTAACATGTATTAAGGGTATTTATTTTTATTTTATTGTACTCTGGTATTTAAATCCTGATCAAAACGAATATAAATTCTCTAATTTAAAGTTGTCATTTTGTTACATATTTCAATATTCTACATCCGGTTCATAATTTTGAAGTTTGTCGTTGGTCGGTTTTGAACTATTCTTAACGCCTCAGCCACGCGATCTAATTATTTAAAATAATAATATTAATTTCAGGCACCGCCATTTTCACAACAAACGGATCAAACGCCCGTCAGTTTATAAACGAAATCGACGTTGGCCAAGTCGGTGTGAACGTTCCCATTCCAGTTCCTCTGCCAATGTTCAGCTTCACTGGAACTAGAGGCAGCTTCCTCGGTGATTGTCACTTTTACGGCAAGCAAGGTTTGAATTTCTATACTCAGACTAAAACTATCACAAGTTTGTGGAGGAAGGGACAATCAGTTGCCAAATCTTCTGTTGCTATGCCGGTAATGCAGTAAAGAATCTCGTAAAACAATGCATTTCTCTTCAAGAGCTTAAATGTCTTCCATTACTCTTAGTCAGAAAAATTGACTCTGGCGGGTCCAACAATAAAACTAAAATTGTAATTATTACAAAGCGGCATATCGCTCACTGCTTGCAGTATAAGATTGAGTGTCAACGGCTATTATTTGCGCCGCTATGTTGAAATGAAGAAATGCTCTGTGTAGTAAAATAATCTTACTGTACTTTTAACATAAATGCTATTTTTGTTTGAAATAATTTCTTATGAGATAGAAAATTGTAGTTCCAAAAATTAATTCAAATAAATAGCATTTATGTTAAAGAAATAGTACGGTTATTTGACTATACAGAGCACAGAACACTTTTTATCTAATATTATAAAGCAAACAGTAAGCGATATGCCGCTTTGTCATAATTACGATAATTATAGTTTTATTGTTGAACCCGACAGGCAATTTTTCTGACATACCAGTGCTTCCATTCATCATTGGTAGCATTTATTTTATTTTATTTTTATAAAATATATTTTATGTGATGATATTCTCATATAGATATAAATAATATATTTACAATGTTTTTATCTTATTATGTAAGTTCATTTCATAAATACATTTTATCTTTATTTTTATCAGTAATATGTGTAATTAATTACGAAATTACTACTTTATTTATTTTTTCATTTAATCATTTAAAAATTCCCACTTAAAAATCTGTCTCCTCTGATTGGTTATTGCTCAGTCCATGTGCTTTCAACTTTTTGACGTTTTAGTTACGCAGTTGTTCCCGTATCATTTTTTTGTTTTTGTGTTATTTCTGAAGTTGTTGATTTATTGATGTTATTGTAGTGTGAATCTAATATATACGGCTCCTAATGAACCAATTATTTCTCAGGCTACACTTTTTGGTAAGTTTTTAGTAATAATAATTAATTTTTAACCTAACTTAACGAGAAATATCAGTACATGTGGTTTGATTTTGATGTAAATAGTAAACAAAACACATAAAGTGGTTACCGAGTAAAGCTAGAAAACAAGTATGATTCCCTGCAGCTAGGAAATTAATTTAAGGGAAAATGGTTAGTAAAGTTTAAAGAAAGTATTGACTATTTTTGCATATGTGCAAAGGGAAAATTAATTTTATCTGCAATCAGCTAGTAAATTAACATTTTCCGAATAATTTTTTAACGAGAAAGTCAAAATCTCTTAAAACAGTGCCTTTTGTGTTGCTTTCTCCAGGCTAGAGACAAGTCATTAATGCATATGTTTTAACATTTTTCGTGTTCATTTGATTTCTTTAACATTTCAGTATTAGATTAAATAGCGTACGCACCTTGTCCGAAAAGTAATGTTACTTTCAGTAAAATGTTACTTGGTATGTAATGCACTATTTTGTCATCAAATAAAGCGTTCTGTTTATAAGCAAAAAAAATAAAAATTAAAGAACTTTAAAGCAGAATACTGGTGTAAGTAAATGGTACACTTTCGGATATAGATGTAAGTTTAGAAAAATCGTCTTATTTTAGACATAAGATAGGAATCCGTATTTAAGTTATGTCTACATATTTTAGAGACATCTGTATAACAGGAATAGTACAATTTATTACAAAAAGAAACAATAGAATATATTATTTATACATTTTTATTATATTTTTGCCACCCGTCAAAAAGTATGGACTGATGCTGCATCCTATCCTTGACTAGCGGTGTTGCCGCTTCTTCATAATCATACCTAAGAATTTTCAACATTATCGCTGAATTGACAACAGTGTAGAAATTTCCAGTCCATACATATTTGACTCCTAATATATTATTTTAAAGAATTGAACAGTTTATGCGTAGAACCTAAAATAAGTTTCGCTCTTGGTTTTCACTTTCTTTTATTAGGTAAAATTTAGACCATTTATTTATGAAAGAAAAGAATGGTTTCACTTTTAAGATCTTCTAAATTACCAAATTATTTGCTCCTTTGACGAATTTCATCTTGTGTTGACAGTATGAAAAAAAATATAATTGTCGCGCTCTAATATTCCTAGTTTCTTTTGTCACGATGCTGAGACACGTCTGGCGATAAAGAATGGGTAATTATATGTGTTTTATGTTTACAACAATAGAAATACCAACAAACTTGTGCTAAGAAAATATAACAATTTCTAGGTCAATATCTTGGTAGAATGATTTATATCTTCCATGGTCGAGTGCTGTCCGTGAATTTTAACGAAGTGGCGCTCAGAACTTCTTGTTCACTTGTTTCATTTCACTGGCATGGCAACTTGATGGCACTGATATCACTGCAGCATCTGGTCACTGGAGTCTAGAGCGAGATAGAAGCTTTTTGTTGATTTTCTACAGCAGGTAGATAGTAGATTATCTTGAAAGAGAACTGCAGTAATGTGAATTTTTCCTTACAGAAATATGTCTATAATTGCCAAAATTGAAAGTATTTTTTGTTGGTTGGTTGCAATTTGCAAATGATCATATTTTTTATATGTAGATGTAGGTAAATACGAATTTAAAAACTATACGATTGAAGTTTTATTTTAATATGGAAACAAATTAAACGCTAAATAAAAATAATAAATGCCAGGTAAAAAGAATAAATGCTCGACAAGAAGGTTAGATTTGGTTAGGTTTTTTCTTACAGAGATTTTTTTTTACAAAATCTAATAAAATACCTAGCATTTATTTTCTTTGTAAAATCTAGTAACACAGTGTGTTAATTAAAACCTGGCCATAGGCGTTTAACATGGGAAAACAGTTTTTCTTTGTGCAAAAGTCCCAAATTAATTTTAGACTAAAATGTCTCAAATAAATGTTGTAGATAATTACATTCTACGCCTAAATCAGTAAACAGTTTTAATTTTGCACGTTTGGTAACTTGTAAAATCTAATTTGATATTGTATAAATATTGCTCATTTGTAGCGATACCCATGGAATTTAAACAAAGTTACAAAGAAATGCGTACCGTTTGATTGCCACAAAAAAAGATATATAAAAGCTTCTAATATTGCAAGCGAAGCAGATCCGTTGATTTTCTGGCGCTATGAAGATCTTTATCCAAATTAAAAAAAAATAGCACAAATGTACTGTGGAAGGCTCATTCAGACAGACTTGCGAAATCGCTTGTCTTCGCCCAATTTGAGGATGATATCTTAAAAAAAAAAGAATTTTATTTACTAGCTTTCCGAAAGGTATGGACAAAATTTGTGTTTCTTATGCCCGGTTGCACTGCTGACCGTGAAAGTTGTAAACATAAAGCTTGCTCAAAATTAAAAGCTACAAAATATGAAACTAAAATCATTTATTTGGTCTCTTGTAAACGTTTTGGATTTTTTGGCACGATAACCAACAGATTGATTTTTAAGGTAGGGTACCAAGTTTGAATACTTCCGAATATCAATATTTTCTTTTACATTTAAAGTTGCTTTCAGCATGGAATATAACGACCATAATGTTGATGATTGATAAACAAAAATGTAGTTGTTGATGTTGACAACGTTTATGTGACAAAAGTTTTAGTCGCTTAGTAACATATCAGTATACTTAAATAAAGAATATTGGACTAATTTTACTTATAATAATTAATTCATTTTATTTTAATATTATAGAACAGTTGTAGGAAAAATATTGTGTGTACCACGAGTGCAAAAATGTAGCATTTTGCACCCTTAGTACACAAATAACTATTTTTT
Organism: Ophonus ardosiacus; assembly: GCA_943142095.1. Lineage (NCBI taxonomy): Eukaryota > Metazoa > Arthropoda > Insecta > Coleoptera > Carabidae > Ophonus > Ophonus ardosiacus. Next base: position 49,918,788 of record OW964826.1, on the reverse strand, counting down.
TATTTTTACGAAAAAACTTGCTGATTCTCAAATTATATAAAAAAAATCTTCAAATAAAAGTTGTAGGGCATAAACTTTTGATATAAATCAGTAAATAAAATTAAGAAATAAATTAGTTAGTTTTGTTAATGCAAAACTGTGTTTTATTGACAAGAAGCAGTCGGTTATAAATATAACATAATTTGTTTAAAGAACTCTGTACAGTTTAAAAACGATGCCTTAATTTTTTTTTATTGAAAAATACAATTAAATATAACCTAAATATTTTCGCGACTTTTGTTATTGCAAGTACAAGTGGTAAATCTCAATTCATATTGATACTATTCAAATATTTTGTGAGAACAAAAACAAAAGATAAAATAAATAGAACACTATCTTTTTAGTGTATGATCATTATATGTTACTTATGAATCATAGTTTACGCATTTGATAATAGCGTTTTTATTTTATTTATTTTTTTTGCTTTTTTACTTTAATGATACTTTTGAGTTTATTATTTATGATGATAATGTTATGCTTTAAATTGTTGTCCTCAATCGAAGTCTAATAGCTAATAAGTTGCGTGTCGCTTGTGCTTTACAAGAGCAAAGAAATTCTGCTTGTTTTGTTTCATGCAAGATGTAATTAATGTTTACTCTATCACTTTCCATAAATTAAATTAATTAATGTTTTGTTTTAACAAAACCATCCTAATATGTAGTAATTGTTAGAAAGCTTTATTAGTAAACAAAACTGAGTATTGTTATATATTTTGTTCTTAAATTTTAACAAATGAACATTAGCAGTTACAATGCAATAGAAGTGTGGACTATATGACCGTGAAAGAATGAACATTTAAAACAGAATGCTTTACTAACCAAGTTTAACGTTTAAATTGAGGTCATGAAAAATAAAAGACATGGAAAAGTCACGATCTAAGTTAAGAAAAAAGCAGAGAAAGCAAATCTCATTTGGTGGGGAAAGATGTGTAACACATTTCTTATTTATTGTGGTGTGTACTTATAATACAAAGTGCCGGGTTGCTATGGAGTTAGTTATGTTTTGATACTCGTGAGATTAGTGGTTGTTACGATGTTATTGTTTCTGTTAGTGGTTGCCGTTGCTCAAGCTAAAACTGTGCGATATTCAAATGTTCCACCGCGTTCTTCGATTGCCACTAAAACTTACGATTTAGAAGTGCCAGGTTCGGCACCTATTCGTATTATTGAAGCTGAACCAATTTGGAGTCCAGAAGTTATCACTACCTCAACAGTAACTCCAATAATTGGAAGAAAACATAAAACTGGTAAACAATATGTTACTACTCAGCCTACACATTCAACTATTAGTGAACCTGTGACTCATGAACCTGATACTTCAAATTCGTACTCATCTCAAGCATTAAACAATTTTTTAAAGGAATATACGCAGAAAATTAAAGAAGGTCGAAAAAAGTTTGATATAAATAGAGGAATTACTACAGAAGAACCAATAAATAAATTGGCAAGTATTTATTTGGAAAATGACAGAATGGATGATCACGACAAATTGAAAAGTTGGGGTTTGGTTGATATGAAGCGACACAAACATCCATATGACGACAAAAAGGGTTGGGTTTCACTAGAAGCTGTCCCTTGGTCAACCAGTAAAATATCAAAGTGGCAGAGTAACCACAAACCTGAACTTAAACCATGGGAAAATCCAACTCACCCGCAATCAAATTGGAACACAAAATATTCTAATAACCAAATAAAAAACCCGCTTTTAGAAACTGGTGATAATTACAGTGGCAGTTTTGCAAATAATGACAATGATTACAACAATGGGTATGACGATCAGTATAATTCAAACGAAAATATATTCCATGATAAACCAGTAGCAAACTTTGATGATTTTCCAAAACCAAATTATCCCGAACGACCACAATTTCCATCAAAACCATCTTACGAAATGGATTTACGGCCGACTAAAATAAAACCTGAACCGGCAGATTCCTGGTCTGGAGAAACACCTTCAAAACCATCATGGAATCTTCGACCAACATCTCTTAATACTCAACAAACTCAATACAATAACAATCCAAATCCCGACCACTGGAACGACAGAAATCAATCACCTGTATTCATGTTTGGTTCACAAAATTATAAAGATGAAAACAGAGATATAATAATAGATGGTCGTCCGGGTGATTTCCCCAAACCAGTGCAGAATACCTTCCAATCTTATGAACCAATAGAGCGCCCAGTTGCAGCATCAAGTAATCATCCACCAAATAATTATCCACAAAGTCACCCTCTTCATGGGAATGGTGAATGGGTGTTGGTATCAACTACCAAAGGTTACCAATACCCAAGATCAAAACATCAACGATCCATTGATGTAACTCCCGACTCTATAGGAACTCGTAGAGGAATTCGGTTGACGGTACTCCCACCTGGTAACGACACAAACGTAAACATGACTACATCTCATGGAGGGTTATTAGAAGTAGAATCTACTTTTGAAACAGTTGAAGAATCTCAACATAAACATTCTATTGCGGCCGCTTCGGCTGAAAATGTGCATGTACATCGCCCTCCTAACAAAAAAAATCCTCATAAAGTTAAAAAACCAGTGCGAACACAAGTTGTGCTTAATACAAAACCAAGACCTCCGAGACCTGGTGGACCTAATCGTGTAAAAAGACCGGTTACAACAATGAAACAAACAAATCCAGCCCCTGTAAATAGTAACCAGGATGCTACGGCCGTTTTGGCTGCAGTTGGCGCTGGTATGGTGCCTGCTACTATGGCTATGATGGTTCCTTTTGTTGCTGGAAGGAAAAAGAGAAGTGTTGATGTTAATTTACAAGAAAAAAATAATGCTAGTAAAGTACCTGTGCACTTATTTACTTACGTACAAAAATCCTATACTTAACTGTTGTTATTTATAATTGTTTCAGTTTAAATACATTTTAATTATACTGTATTGTTAAGTAATCCTGTTTATTGCGCTAAAACATATTTTAGTGTGATTTCAAACCGGATAATTAATTCGTTGCGAATTTTAAGTGTGGTAATTTATTGTTATAAGTTATTTAAGTTTTAATTAGATTATTTACAAGTGATATTGTATTCATTATTTAAATTATATTGTAAGTCCTATTTGTTATACTTGTTATATTTGTTAATGATGTAAAAATAAAACAAATAGTTATAAAAAATTACATTTATTATAAAATAATAATTATTATACAATTTTATCACTGGTTTATAAATAATTTCATTCATACATTTGGTGTATAAAATTATACCTACATAAATGATGTGAAAAATATTTTATGATCATGCTTAACAATACTAGGTGGTACTAAATGTTATATGCTAATAATCTCACTCATTCACTAATTACAATAAATAATTTACGGCAACCACTTTTTAGTGATGTGAATTTTTGGTTGCAAATAAGGCATTTGAAATACTTTTCTCTGTTTCGGAATAAGAATAACGTATTCTAGCACGCTTATTGATGCTACAATGAGCAATTCTTAAAATATTTTAGGTGACATTTTAACGGGGATACGCTAGAAATTATTGAGATAAGACACAAAGTGCATACTTCTTAGGGCCGGAAATAAAGACTTATATTTACCTCCAAAATAAATTCAATAAAATTCCCTTCAACAAGTCTACTTCTTAAAAGTTTCAAACCAATTTTCTTTTGGAACGTTTTCAAAATATTCATGATTTGTAGTATGATTCTCTTCTTCAGACGAAAAATTTCTACTCCGTAATTTCTTTCTAAGACTAAAAAAAAAGCAAAATTCCCACATTGTCAAATCAAGTGAGTATGGCTGTTATTTTATTATTTTTTAATTTTTTTGTCAAAAACTAAAAGAAATTATTGTTAATTCCATATTTTCACTCAAAACGATACTTTAAAAAATCAGTTAACTAAATTATAATTAAATTTTGTTTCCCATGGCCAACCTAATTTTCCTATTCTTAATAATTCTAGCCTGACCCTCGTATTTACGATTATACTCCATTCGCTGAGACGAGAGAATGTGGAACAAATTCTAGGACAGACAATTCATTCTATTGATAAAAAAATAATAATTTTGGAGGTGAACCAATAGAATGACTTGTTTCTGTTCAAGAATTAGTTCCACATTCTCTCATCTCAGCGAATGGAGTAATATTATCAACGCATTAAAATACCTACACAAAATCACTGTCACCAACCTTCTACCAAAAATTCCCTAATGAAAATTGTCAACAAAGAAATAATATAAATGAAAACCGAAACAGAGAAAATAGTATAAAACACTCGTTACAGAGGGCTATTCAACCACAAGATGTGTAGCTAGAATAGATTGTCTTCTGTAAGTTATGTTTTAATATATAATTACTTAATATTTCACGTTCATATATATATAAACTAATCAATAATTACGAAAAAGAAATATTTTCTAACGCGGTGGTGTTCTACTGTTTTCTTCTTTTAGCGCATTATTTACTCTACTCTGCACGCCTTTCAAATAATTAGAAAATGAATCAGTTGTTCTTAATAAGAAATCTAAACCAAGCCTAACTTTTAATTCTATTAAATTTCTAAGAAAACCAAAGAAATTGGGTTGTTCCGGTTGCAGTATCACGGTCGATTCTGTCGATTTTTCGGTACTTTCAATCATTGCAGATTTTTGTGATGTTGCTTCTGTAGACGATACTTTCTGGACGTAATACGGGTGTACTATTCCTGTTGGTTCATCATATTTAAAATCAATTTCATTGTCTTTATCATTTTGCGCAAATCTGCGAACTCTCAAATTTCGCGGTCCATGCTCTGGTACCGGGTCTGGTGTTGCGGGTTCGAATTCTTTTGGTATATTTCCAACTACAAATTGATTTTTCTCTAATTCTCCTTCATCAACTACATAACCTGATTCTTTTTGATGTTCTGCAACGACGTCTCTTCCATAACCTATTTTAGAGCCAATAGAAACTGTGTGAAATTCATTATTATTGTTGTTGGTAGGGTAGTTAGGATAATATTGGTCTCCATTTCTGTAATTATAGTTGATTTCATTTTTGTAAGCATCTTTTCTTGCCAAATGAGTTCTGTATGAATTTGAGTTGTAGTCGGTTTGTTCAGGCATTCCTGCAATTACTTTTCCAATCAATTCTTCTTCTGCCATTCCTCCTGCTGCGTAATCATCGTAATAGTAATCTTTTCGGTCAGTTGCGCCATCGAATGTTCTGCGAAGACCTGCGAATGGATACAAGAAGTAACTGGCTAAGCCGGCAGTAACCATTAACCCTACTAAACCAACACCAACAGTCGGCATTATCTCTCTAGATAAGTAATTGTAGATTTGTGTTCCAATTGGTTTTTCTTTAAGTGGTTTTGTTGTGTTAGTACTAAGTGCTGTGTCTATTTTGTCACTAGCAGTAACAGTTTCGTTAGTTGGTTTCCTTCTACGGTTTTTATTGTTGTTATTCTTCTTTCGTTTGTTGGCTGGTCTGCGAGGACGTTTAGTAGTTGCTGCTGATTTTTCTAATAATTCTATGCCTCCATCTTTAGCTTCTGGCCGGAGTTCGTTATTTTCATTGTTTTCAGATACAGTATTATTTGTGTCGGATTTGTTTTCGGGTTTACTAGTTTTTTGTTTAGTTGCGACAGTTGTTGTAGTGATAGTTGTTGGGGATATAGTTGTTGAGGCAACTACTGTTTTGTTTTTAACAGCACTGTTCAACACAGAAGCTTTAATTTTCGTCATCAATTTATTCTTCTCCGTAGTTTTTATAGTTTCTGTGGTTATTTTAGCTGCTGTTGTGGCTGCAGTTGTAGTTGTTACAGCATTTTTTGATGTTATTGTTGTTGGGATAGGTGTTGTGGTTTTAACTTTTCTAGTGGTTAGTGGTTTTATTTTAATAGTACCTTTTATTGGTTTTTCTGTCAAAGCCGTTGTTTTATTAACTTCAGGCTCGGTAGTAGTAGTCGTGGAGGTTGTCATTTTGATTGCAGGTTGTTTCCGAACTGGTTTCGAAGTAGTTGATTGACCACTCAGTAGAATCCAAGTGGATATTCCACTATCAGGTGTCGGTGCCTTAGTTTCACTGCGGTGGATAATAGGGCGTTTTTGAGTTTGTGAAGATTCCAAGAAGGAATCAACATCGATTGGAACTGCAATTCCTGGATGAGAATTTTCTACAGGCGTTTCTGATTTTTTCTTTTCAATATTTTTCTGCTGGAATCTGATTTTTGGAGGCGTTCTGGTATCCATTGTGAAAATTTCGGTTCTGTTAGGCTTTAACTGATTTGTAAGCTGTTGAACTGATTCTTTCAACGCAGAATTTGAATCTGTTTTATAGGTCCTCGTTTCTTGGTTTTCATCTCTGTGAACAATCAATGTATGTTTTAAATTATGGAAAACAGTTATTCATCTACCTTTTTACTATTATTGAAATAAAGGAAAAGGTATCAATGGACAGAAATACAAAGAAATAAAAGAACACAACGTTAGTAAAGTTTCTTTTTATTTTAAAAATAGTTGTTAGTATACACAAACATGTACATTTTAATTTGAATGTCAAGTCGAAATAAAGTGATCTAAAAGATAAATTTAATGGAGAATAAAACTTATTTCTAAAGTGGCACAGTTCCCTAGAACATTTTTTATGAAAGTCATATTTTCTAAGATGTAGGATTAATATAACTGTCTAGTAAAAATAAAATTTAATGTGGATAGAATATTAAAATAGTAAGTATTACGCGTAACAGTACTTATTATTACTAAATTTATTTTACTTCTATTCATATACTCTTACTTACATATGTACATTTTAATAAAAAAAAAATATTTGCATAGTAATTACTGTAAGTTAAAATTATTATAGCCATAGGCGCCAACCAGGGCTGGCAAAACAAAAAAAAAAACGTCCTATTGAGTTTCATTGGGCTTTTTTGAGTTTTTTTTTTATCTTGTTGGGTAATATTAAGTATTTTAGTTTTATTGATTTTATGGCCGGTTGCATCAATATTTTAATTTGGAGTTAAACAAAAAATTAAACATTGGTGAGACTGGCCATTAATATTATTTTTTAAAAGACTGCATGTTAATATTAAAAAAAACATATATTAACAAAATTTTCATAACAAAATTTATTTAGATTTATTATTATACTTTAGTTTAAATTTTTTTAGAAAACCTCAGTGCTTATTTATTTATTAATTCTTATTCAGGGGTCTTAGTTGACATAAATTCACCCAAAAATTCTAAAATTGTCATAAATTAAAAAGTATGCCATAAAAAATCATAAATTCTACTAACAAATTCGAATAACTAATGCAAATCGACATCTTATAATATGTACGAATAATTTTATATATTTTATTCAATTTTGACGTTTTAAACTGTCATTATTAACTCCATAGCAACAACTATAAGTAATACTTTTTTCACAAGTGAATTAATTTTTTTTAAATCACTCTCACATTTTTTTAATTCACTCTTTTGACAGACAATAAAGCTTTTTAAATAGACGACTTGCCATCTATCATCGACGATTGCGAGGACGATTGTCATGCACAGTCTACTGATTAGGTTTTTCTTTTGTCAAAATTAAATATTATAATGGTTGTTATTACTATTTCGTCAAAATTGAATAAAATATTGTACAAACCACGTGAGCTAAGAATGTTTATACACTCGAAGAAATTAACTCACTCGCCCTTAGGTGCTCGTGAGCTAAACTTTCTTCTCATGAATAAACATTACCTTAGCTCACTTGGTGTGTAAATATCTATTATGTAAGGGTATTTTTTATATTGTTTAATAAACATAAAAGTCCCAAATTTGTCATAATTTTTGTTGATAAAATGTCCTAAATTCCTAAATAAATTATTAAATTTGTTGCTAAGACCCCTGCTTATTTAATAAATTGTTATTAATTTGATTAATTGGAGATATTATAAGTTTTTTAAAAAACCTGGGTAGCTTTTTAATGAGTTTTTAAGTGTTTTTTTTTCGTTAAAAATCACGCATTTTTATTGGATGGGGGAAATTGGACAAGCCTTGTGCCCCTTCTAGGAGGAGTGAGTACCTTTGCTTCCACCCATAATTTACAGAGAGCCCCTTCCCCTTAATAATTTACAGACCTCAATAATATGACAGAAAATTTTAATAAACTTTTTATGCTTGCAGTGCAAATAATACTACTACTATACTTCATTTCACGTAAGAAAATAGCTTTAGTTTAGATCGGAATATAAATTCTGCCCTTTGGTTGGTCAGAATGCTAACCTAGTTTACGAAAAAAATGTAACTTGTCAGCTGTCAATAATCAAATAAAATCTACAGAATTAGGTAATATTAAACCAAAAAATATTTTTATTATTAAAATATTTATTTAATGCATGTAAAAACGGTTGGCTCTCAAGCACCATTTGCTATTTTCTTACGTGAAATGAAGTATAATTCTATTTTTTTTAAATTCTTATTTTGAAAAATATTTAAGAGTATTTAATTATATTTGCCGTCAAATAAATATGGACTGGAGATTTCTATACTGTTGCCAATTCCATTGTTCTTGTTGAAATGCTAAGTTATGAAGAAGCGGCAACACGGCAGGGCAAGTGACATGGTGGGGGAAGGGAAAAAAATGAGCATTAGTCCATATTTATTTGACGGCGATAATAATGAATTTTTAAGGGAAATATAGGTTACTTTTTTCCCCACCTCCATGATTTACGCCTATGTTTGTAGCCAATTATTAATTTTGATGTTATTATTGAATTTTACTTCAATGTATAAAATTATAAATTATTTTCCAAATAAAAATAATATTAATTTTGTTATTAGTTATTTTTAATAAATAAATAAATAAAAATATATTAAATTATAACTAAATAAATACTACTTTTTTCTTCTTTTCCAAGATTTACTTATATTCGTATTATATTGTTTAGCGAATTCATCTATTAACCGTAAAATAAAATCAGCTAAATGATTACTTTTGGATGTTCTACTCATTACGTCGTCTTTATTTATATTTTGATTAAAATTGGCCCAAGTTTTGTATTTGTTATGCCAGAACCAACCATCAGGTCTTGTATGATCAGAAAAATCACTCTGTTTAGCTTTTCGGGAAAGGAATACGGTCGGAAATAATGCGAGCGGAATAGCAAATGTCGTTAATCCTAGTGTTCCAGTTAAAATTAAAGTTAAGGGTGCCAGCACCAAACTAAGCAACGGATAATTAAAAGGGTTCAGAAATTCTAATAGTGCGATACCAGTATCTAAGAAACCACCACCACTGTCATTTTCATTGTCATTTTGAGGAAGACCAGGTAAATTAGGTAACTCAGGACGATTTCCTGAACTAGAACCACCTCCTGACTCCGAACCGCTAGAAGCAGCAGACTCTCCCAAGCTTGAGTCTCCTGCAGGTCCTTCTACAGATAGTTCATCTTGTTCTTCAATACTAGGCTCAACTTCAGGCTCATCTTCCATTTCCAATTCTTCTTCTTCGTCTTCAGGATAATCTTCTAGGTTATCCTCACTTGGATCATACTCAACAGGAACAAACTCGTCAGCCGCTTCAACTGGACTGTCAGTGAACACGTTATTGTGTGTCTGAACCTGATTGTTAATGACAATATCGAGGTCTGGACATACCTCTTTGTTGTAAGCAGCATTATTTGTTATTGTTATTGTGGGACAAGGATTGTTTCCGGTGCTAGCAGGGCGGGATTCGTCGCTATCTACAACTTCGGGCGTGAGATGGATGGTTTGGCCCATATGGACCTTGTGAGTGTTTGGTTGTGGGATCGGTAATGAAATGGCAGGTGCACTAATAGTAAGGATGTTATTAGTATTTGGGATTATTATTGGGAATGGGTTACTGTTTTCTGTAATTTCAATAGGGAAACTTGAAACTGTGTTATAGGTTGATTCTGCATTTTGTTTGACAGGAGGTTTTACTTTAATTTCATGCCATTTATTATTTTTATTATTAGGCAGATTTTCTGATACTTTTGTTATTATATGATGAGTTACAGGTTTTTGTTTTTTTGGTGGTGATTTAGTAGTTGTTACATACTTATTATAATTACTTAAATCTTCTACTGTTTGTATTTCAGTATCGGGCCAATGTTTATTATCTTTATTGGGTATTTTATTTAAATTTACGGGTGGTTTTCGTTTATTTTTATTCTTCTTAGCTTGTTCTTTAATAGAAGTAATATTAGCAATTTTATACCGAATTTGGACTTTCTTTCGCGGATCTCTTATTGAGTTGTACATATTTGCGGTATGCCACGTGACAATATTACCGTTATTGCGTTTCTGATTGGTAGTGGGGTGTATTTGGAAGTGAACGGGTATAAAATGACGATAATTTGGGAGTTCGCGTAACTGACTGTTGTACCTGAGGGGTTGGGGTTGACTATCTGCAACGGGAACGGGCTTCCAGTTCGAATCGGTGGCTGGGCTTGTTTGTGGACGAGCACACACTGCCGCTGCTAACAGCGGAACCAGGAATAATACACGCATTTTTATCTGAAAACAGAAATATCACATTTATTACACATGAACACAATATAATGATAATGTTATTTCTTTTATACTTTTTGATAATTTGATAACTTTAAAACAAAACCAATTTTGATCATATTACGTGCATAGGAATCGATCACTTTTCAGTTTTACAATAATTGGAGAATAGATTTTATTGAATTACCTTTAATTTTTGTGTTTTTTTTTTAAGTTAATTTTTTCCTTATACGTATGTGTTATATTTTTGATATTTTTATACAATATTTTTTTACCTCTCGCTAAGAGAGGTATTGGATTCATGCTAAAAATTGTATATCCAGATTTTAGTGAATAAGCACGTTTTAAAGTCCCTAGAACCTGATTATACCATTTTTTACGATGATGACTGTGTATGTATTTCTGGAAAAACTATAATAATTAACACTTGTTTACGTATTGCTCAATCTGGGAAGAGCCGAAAAGGTTTTGATAACAATTGGCCAACCGGAAGTAGTAGTTTCTTAAAAAAATCTTCTAAATATTATTTTTTGGAAATTTTTGTTATTACTTATATTGAAGAACATAAAATTCTCTTTCTAATACACTTAAAAATTTTATTATATCTTCTTTAGAAAGAAAATATATATAGAATAATCTGTTGCAATAAATCGCAAAGTCCATAATGTACCAAGGAAACCAATTGTCAAATTCAAATGTTTGTAATTGACAGACAAATGTCACTGTCAAAAATCAACAGTTTTATTGATATTACTGAAAGCTTTTTCTAGGAAGTACATTTAATATTTTTTATTGAATTAATAAGTAAATATTTAAAATTTTAGATAGGTATAGATATAATAATAGTACACACATCCTTAGATTCGCCATCCCATCAATGAATTGGAACCATCTTGAACGTTTTAGATGAGTAGCACAATTTTGTCATGGAATAAAATTAGATTTTCTAATAGGGGAGTATCACAATTTTTGAAAATTGTGTATATTAATTAATTGACGATTAATGATCTCAACTTCTCAACAATTAATTAACACAGTTGATAGTTAAATAACTATTAATTAAAGTCTTAAAGTGATTCTAAATACAAAAATAATAATAAAAACTTTTAATCGGCGCTTCATGTTGTTGAATTCATGATCATGCGCATGCGCACTTAAAAGCCATTGTACAACAACGACAACTAACAATTTTGGCAAACTGTATTAAACGCTGTTAAAACAATCAATGCCATATTCTTTTGTTTTAAAAGTGTGTCCCAAATAGGTGTGGTATGACGAGGGTGTAATTGTTCAGCAGATATTGTAATTTATTAACAAACACAACAATGTTCATAGTATACTCGTAATAACCTCCATCCTCCACTATTTGAGTGAATGAACCATACAAATTTTTGACCTATTTCAAGTGTATGGTACTACTGTTTTGATCTAAATAAAGTTGGTAAGAACCACGGGTAAGAACTAGTAAAAACTGATTTATGCTGAAGTCATATGCAATTTTGTGATAAAATGATGGGAAATATAATGTACTTGTACATAAAAATTTTTGGAGCAAATTAGATCTATTGTTACGTACATATATCTAATCTAGTGTATAAAAAAAATAATAAGAGTGGTTTTTGAGGTTAGCGAAGATTGCATTATATTCCTAAGAAAAAATTCCAATTGTATGTATTGGATAATTAATTAATACCAATCAATAGTAAATAAATATCATCTGGGAAACGTTACATAAAAATCATTCAATTAGTATTATAATAACATCGTCGTTACTTGTTAACAGTATTGTGAATAACTACTAATTAAATAAATTAGAAATACGGTACAGTAATGTTCTGTAGCCGAGAGAAGCAACAATATTTGTTCATTAGTGGGTCAAGTTGAGTGAACAGTGCTAGTGTTGTTATTATTATTTAGTGACATCATCATCTGCGTCAGTCCGGAAGAATGCGTTGAACCGTTATTGGCATGAGAAGAATTCAAACTACTTTTCTCGAAAACGTCAACCAGAAGTAAGTTGAGTTTTTTATCTTATCAAATTCTGATGTGAGAGATTATTTTTTACAAATAATATTCTTGGAAGAGTCCAGTTACATAGTTGTAGTTAATTTGAAACAGGTTATGTGAAGTGAAGTGAGTTTGGTGTTCTATTTTATCGGCTATTGTCTGATGTATCGGTATTTATTTAATTGGAAAAGAAAAGTGACCATTTCTTTACTTTCTAAATGGGATATAAAAACAAAAACTAATAGGACACGAACAGGCATGTGACTTTTTTGATCTTGAGAAGCAGATGTGTGTGTAAATGTTTCATTCGAAATTTCATGATTTTCCGATTTCATATGATTTATTTGCCACGGTAACCATAGTTAGATATAGCAAGGCCCTGGGTTCAATTCTCAGTGGGATCTGAATTTTTCGCAATTTTTTTAACATTATAACTTTACGAAAACGTCATACCCAATTTCGAAACCGTAATATTGTATTACGAACGCTCTATTATTTTAAAAGCGCTATTTATGAAGCGCGTATTATATTATATTCTTATGTATGATGTTAAATGTCACTTTTCACAAAAGCGCTCTATAATAAAACAAAAGTGGCTTCCTAACATCGACCTTTCAAGTTTGGTAGGTCGATGCTTCGTAATATGGCCATTTTTTGTTCGGTCAATTTTAAGGCTATTAACTTGTAACCATGGTAACGACTGTAAGAGTAGGATTAGACACGTAATGAACTTTTTTCATTCTTCTTTTTTATTTACAGCAATAAAAGAAACAAAACATTAAAATGGGTAAAATAACTGATGTTTTTTTACGATGAACGTACAATTATATAAATATTTTTGACGTTTGAAAAAAAAAAATGGTAAGCATTAGGTTTGAATAATTATTATTATTTTTAAAATATTTTTTATCTACCACTGTTATAATACACGTATATATTGCGCCTATTGATAGTTTTAATAGTTCACTCATATTCTCGAAATATTCATCTTCCACGGTAAGATTTTTTTTTTAATAAGTAAGCTACGTTGTATTATTGATACTTTTACAAACCTCTGCAGATTTAAATTCTTTTCTAATAACTGTAAAAGATTGACGACACGATTTCTCATTATTTATTCGATTCGCAACAAACAATAACTTTCTTCATAATCAATTCTGCATTTAATAACATTTTGGTATCAAAGAAAACAAATTTCACTGTAACTAATCCTACCCAGCAATTCAGGTCATACTAAAATAGGATAAAACACAAAACATGACCTAGAAAACAATAAAATCTCGACAAAAATCGTTAACGACACTCATTGTCAGAGAGAACAAATTACGTTAATTTTCTACAATTTATCGCTAAGGTGTTATAACACTTTAGCTATTCTTACGAGTTAAAGTTCATTGCTCTGGATACGGTTTTGTGTACAAGGATAGCGATGCCATGTGGCAGGGGCCTTCAAACTTTTCAGTATCCGGCGATAGGCCAAAGAAGAAATCAATTCGTAAATAATTAATGTCTTTTTTAGATTCTTTTAAAATAAGTACGACGTCGATTTAGAATTTATTTACCTAAGCATGAAAGAAAAGACGAGCAATGCTAAGTTGTTGTTGCCACATTTGACTGTTTACTTACAACGTTTGGTTTAAATTGAAAAAAAAAAAAAAATCTGTTGTGGCCAGCACAAAACCTTCCGTCAATTCGATGTATTTTGTACAAATCCCATACCAAAAGGTCCTTGGAACAGATTCTATATAATATCATGTAAAATCAAACACGAACACATACTATTTCTATTCTATAAATCCAATAAAATTATAACATAAACACTATATACACTAAGCAAAATGCACTTAACACTTCTTCTTATTCTTCAGCTTCCCCTATTTTATTAGAGGTAGCTGTTTCCTCTTTTCTTCTACTCATTCCTGTCCAACACATCTTCTTGACACAGACATTCCTTTCAGTCTTCTGCGATACAGTCCTTCCATCTTCTCTTTGGCCTTTCTCTGCGTCACTTGCGAGGAGCACTATGACATACCAATTTTGTGATCCTACACTTTCCATATTTGGTTTTGCATTTGCAACTGACATCTGCCAATTAGAATTTTTTTAATATATCAGCATCAGCTGTTTCCATGATAAATAGCAAAGCTGACTAATTTTTGAAAATTAATTTCTTTATAATACTTTAAATCTAAACCTATTGAATATGAAGGAAAATGTATAATCAAACTGTATAGAAGAATATTTTCTTTAATATGTATATACAGGAATACATTAATACTTTTTCTATATATTTTGCAGATAAATTTAAAAATAATTTTTTTTATTAGTCCCGAAGCCTAAGATAAACACAATTCCTTTGTTACACAGTTCATATTTCAAGTGAATGTAACTGACAGTAAATGTCACTGTCAAAAAACTAATCACTTCAAATTAATAATAGTGGCATTTTAAAAAGAAAATAGTAAGTAAAGCAATAGTTTTCTGCAATGGAACAGTTTTGCAGCGTTAGTAAATACGTAAGTACGTATTTAAATTAATAAAAATGGATAGGAAAGTGTGACGAAGGAAGATTGTTGCGTAACTATTATTGTGGTCCGGATGGGGTTATTCGCTACTGAAAATCAGTCACTTTAATATGTTCTTATGTATGAATGCTATGATGATTGTGGACAAGGCGAAAGAAGATTGTTGTTAAAGAGTGAAGTGAGTCAGCTGAGCTCTTACTCTTATTCCTTTTCTTATTGTTACTATTGTTTCCGGGTATTTGCTAACCCCTTAAGTGGGAATCGCGTGATTTTATGTACGTATGTATGTATGTAAAAATTAAATAGCGGGAGGTTTTGTGTTGGCCACATCAGATTTTTTTAATTTTAATCGATTTTTATTGAGTAGTATTTTAAGTACAAAATGAACATTTTATAATTTTCTGTTATGGTGGAGGACCCCATTAGTTACAAAAAGCTGTATTTAACATGGCCGCTAAATACTATCCAGATATGTATTGCGAACTTTTAAAAATTATATAGTTTGTTAAAATATCAGGTTTACTATACATTATACATTAAATTAACCCCTGTCCTGAGTTGTTTGGGAACCTCTGCCTTGTGTCCGGTGTCGCTTTGCATAAGAATGCGAGCAAAGTGGTGCCTGAATATTGCGTTTAGCGGCCACACTATCTGTATGGTGTGTTGATGTCTTGTTCCGGTGTTGTAGCGTAGCTGTGAATGGATTCGCACGGAACCTTGGACTTGGACTTGTTGGACGTGCCTTGACTTCTAGAGTTCATTGCACTTCACAATACTTATTTTCGACAAAAAATTATATTCAATTTAATAACGGATTTAGTTTATTGCTGCTTGGGAGGTGTTCTCAACAATTTACCGTTTATTTCTACCTAATGATAATAAATTATGTTCTGCAGGAAATTCCCAATTAAATAAGCAATAAAAAATTCAAACACTTTTTTAGATGTTCCCAAGTTTTATTACCACATTTTACAATTGTACATATTGTTTTCAAAAAATCTTATGTTGCTGGTACTAGCACATAGGCTATGTCCGATGTTGCATTTTAGCATTTAGTATTTAGGTCTTCTTCACATAAATATAACTCCGAATGGCACACTAGTTATATCCATTGGTTTTTATGGCAACACTTTAAAACAACAAAAATGAATTATACAATTCAATTTAATGCTTCAGAGTAAATGTTAATATTATATTTCATAAAATAGAAGCTAAGAAGTTATTCTTTGACACTAAATTTGACGTTTAATACAAATTATAGCAACGAACATGATTTGTTTAATTAGTGCGCGTCAACTTCAGGGCATAGTGTGCCAGGGTTGAAAAAAACCCAGTCCACCTGGGTTTTATTAAAAAAACCCGGGTTTTATTAAATAAAAGCGGGTTTTATTGACAAACATCGAAATATAGTATGTATCATTTTAACTTTAGTTTTATAAAGTATCTTAATACACATACCCAAGTCGGCGTAATAGATAATAGATATTAATATTATTATTATTTTTTTAAGACTAATGTAATAAACGATAAATTAACTAGAGAGTGTACATGCGTACACGAATTAATATTAATAGTTGAAGTCTGTGCAATGCAAATGTGTACAAGAATTAGATCCAAGTATCACAAGTGACAACTAATAGTATGTTTAATACACAACTAAAAAAAAAAAAAAAAAAGAAAATGCTGACACCAAGATTGGAGTTGTTCAAATATAAAAGAAACACTGTGTTCAGCTCGCACAGCAATGAAAAATATATTAAAAATGATCAAACACGAAGTACACAAAATGAAATTGGTTGTAAAATGTTGCCGGTGACAAAAATTTATGTATATATGTGTGTACCATATACGTATGTACCATATTTAATTAATAAAATATGATTTCATAAAAGTGGGTTTTTAGATGGGTTTTTTTTGGGTTTTTTTAAAAATCCCGGGTGGGTTTTTTTGGGTCGGCCAACATTACAACAACCCTGTAGTGTGCTCCTGCAAAACCCTAAAATCTAATTCCTAAAATCTTAAATAATCATTAGATTTAGGGTATATAAATTTAGGATTTAGAAATTAGGATGATAAAAGTGCAACATCGGACACAGCCATAATCAAATGTACCTATTACATTAAAAGAGAGGGATATTAATAAAAGTGAGATGTACATAGTGCGCAGTTGATTTTTGGAGCAGGTGGGTGATATGGCGGAGAATTTTTAAATTTAAAATATGGCAACAAATATATGTACAACAAATTATAAAAATAAATATTGTGTGCGCATAAGACCGCACGTCCGAAGTGAAAACTTAAATTGTTGACATATGGATCGTACAGCAAAGCCATCTCTTGACTGCTCTCGAAAGCTTTATAAACTTAAATGTTTCATGTTCCTTCCGTATTTTAACAACTCGCAGCCAATATTCTTTTGTAGTGCTTTCAAAATAATTACGAAGCGGGAGTTGAAAACTGTCAAATTAATTTCAGCCTAACCTAAAAACGGCCAAAGCTGTGAAATTATAAATCATGATTTGAAAATGTTCTTTGGTTAATTCCATTTTGATTAAATAGACCATTCCAGAATGACGTCACCTGCTCTCCACAGGAGTGATTTTAACCTCACTTTTGAATATTTTTAAAAATTATTTAATGGGGGATTACACCATTTTTTTTTATATAATTTCATCTGAAAATATTAGGAAAACTAAGACTATTGATGAAAATCCGGTAAAAAAATTCCTATTAATAAGCGAGTTATAGTCTCCCGAATTTTGAAAAGATTGATGTGACGTCACATTTATGTGTTTTTATATCAAACTGTTTTCATCATGGACCTAAATGTTCTTGAAATATATGCTATTTTAAGTTATATTTACATAAAAATAAATGAATATTATAACACTGTATAAGTCTACATACTTTATAATTACAGATGTATTTAAATTATTAAGTTTAATGCAAGAAATTTATGTTAAAATAAAAACTGTTTGGAAACTGTAGTACAGGAATGTTAGCCCCTCCTTTCGAATTTGAATTTCTTAACTTCCATTGGTAGTAATCCCCACCTCCTAACACGCTATTTGTAATGCATGTATTGGCGGTTTCTCGGTCGCCAATCAAAATATTTTCATATTAGTGTCGAAGCGCTATTACAAAAAACCCTTTATTTCCGAAATATCTCAATTATACCATTTCATTTTTTTATTAATATTCGTTATTCAGCACATACATTCGTATTTTTTTACTATTTTCCTTTAATTCGATTAAGCCGTAATCCCCCATTATATATTTTATGATAAATATCGAGAAATTTTGATTTTGATACAATTCATTCATAAAATTAAACCATAAATTTTTCCATGGCTCCATCATTGACTAAATTATGTATGAAATTTATTTCTGACAGCTGCCCCTCGCGAAATTCATTTGTTCTGGATTGATCTATAAATTCAAACATAACTTTCGAAGCTTAATAATTTCAAAAAATAGTACTTGTTTTATGATAGTGTAAATTTTGTTTTTCACGGTCTACTTGATTTTCTTGTCAGCTAGAGCTAAAAGCATGAACCTTTTATGTAAATGATGTTTTTACCTTTTAAAAAGATTCAAAGTAGTGTATAATCTTGTAGATAGAATGGTTGAAACAGGTTACTAGCTTTTTGTTTGAAATCTAGAAAATTCTTCAACACAAGAGTCTTATCTCGGTAGATGAAAGGGATGTAGAAACAAGCTAATAACGCGTTTAGTTTTTATGATGAGGCATCTTAATGCCTTCTCATGATGAGAGTCAGATGTTTTTTTTTTTTTTTTTTGTGTTAGTAGATAAGTATGGAGAAGTCTAGAATGTTTATATTCTAGGCAGGAAAGAAGTAATTACCTCGCTTCAAGTTATGTTGTGAGGGTTGTTATTGCTGTGATTCTGTGAATGATCTGTGTCGTTGCAAAAATTCGTAAACTGGTTTAAGGTAATGATTGTTTGTCTTTTCATTAAGAGCTACAGGATGTGATTATCATTTATAAAATTTCCTGTTGTTCAAAGGAATATAATTAAATATATTTTGCATAATGAAAGGTAAATTATTTATATTTCGTTCCGTATAATAAATATAATGTATTACGTTTCACGTATGATCAGTTTATGTCTGTTCATATTTAGTAGTAAACAAACAATTTAATAATTGGTTTTATAGGCGAATCGAAATTTGTTTTCTTGTATATTGTATGAGTATAATAAACAAGATTTTTTATTTCCTATCTATTAAATAAATATTTACTTTATTATTTACTTTATATATTTTTCTTTGACAATCATAAACTTTAATTGTAATTAAAATATGACAATTTTAAAGAAAAAGTGCAACTGCAGTATATAATTTGTTATAAAAATGAATTTTTAAAACTTAGAAATGCGTAGTAACAGATTATTATATGATTATTTTTGATCAATCTAGAATTAATTATTTCTTGTATGTTATAATTTTGAAAATTACAAATTAAAAAATCGGCAGTAGCTAACACATTACCTCTTGCCAATTCTATTTTATTTTAACATATGTATTGTATTAAATATATCTTGCAAACAAAAAACAAAATTGTTTTCTGAACGTATTACACATTTTTATTTTCTTCAAAATTATGCAATAATCTTCATAAGTAGGTAAATGATATTTAAACTATACAGTATGTCCACGGATCGAGTTCCAAAGAGAAAAATTATTTTTATTTTTTATTTTACAAAAAAATGTACTTATTCTTGATAAAAGTTTTTGGATGACCCGAAACGGCCAATTCAGTTTTAACATTTTCAAATTTTCTTTTAGTTTACCATGACAACGCAAACTTATTTTTTGGGACTTTGGGAATAATTTTCAACTCAAACGACCAATTTTCGATTTTTATCTGAAACTAAAAGAAAATTTGAAAATGTTAAAACTGAATTGGCCGTTTCGAGACATCCAAAAACTTTTATCAAGAATACATTTTTTTTGTAAAATAAAAAAGTTTTTTCTCTTTCGAACTCGATCCGTGGACATATGGTAGATACATTTAATTTTTGACACTGACATTTTTTGTCTTTTAATTACAAAAATTTTAAATTGTCCCTGAAGTCCTCCTTCATAGTACCACATTAGACTACTATGGGTCATTTACACCCTAACTGTGCTTTAAAGGTGTTAATAGGGGCTATCAAAGTTTTAAAAACTTTTGCTCTTAATATCTACGTCACACATCTATTCTATTTCAAATTCATGCTACTTTAAAGCTTTCTTTCTACTAACTGATATCGCCTTTTTGAAATCCGGAATCCATTTTAAGTGAATGCAGAAAATAACTAAACAACGAAAGTAAAGTACAGTTGGTGACATGAAAGAAAACCGGTCTGAGTAATGTTAAGGGTTAGCAGGATTTCTGAAAAACGGCACAATTATTAGAAATATTTTACTTTGAGTTGTTATACGTAATACGTGAATCGTTCCAAACAAGAGTAGTAGATTGCACAACAAATCAGTTGTCTTTTGTGCCATTGACTGTAAATAATATTTGTTTGAATTTATGATGCCCCGCCAGATAAAAATCACGTGCGTTTCTATGACAATTAAAGATATAGTGAATGACATAGGCTGCCAGTGGCAAATTTAGAATATATTTTACGCAGTTTTTTTATTAATTATTTATTCTTTTCGCTGTTTGAGAATGAAATGAACTTGACATCTACGTCACAGAATTTAAAAAAAATCTGTTGTGGCCAACACAAGACCTCTCGCTATTTCCATATTAACATTTCTGGTACTCACACAAAAATTCTAATAACTTCTATTATTAATATATTTTTAAATTCATAAATAAGTTACCTCCAACTCAGAAGAGAAAAATGTTCGAGATTCTTCTAATCCATTGATGAGATTGGCGATATTTCTGATGCGTATATGTAATATATGTATCTTTAATTGTAAATATATAATAAATAATAAAATAAGAAATATTAAATATAATTCTTAGAAAATGCTTTCAGTAATATGTATATCTGGATTTTTGACACTGACATTTTTATAAACATTTTAAATTTTTAACTGGTTTCCATGGTGTTATTTGGGCTGTGAGATTTATTACAATGGAGTATTTTATATATTTTCAATTCTCTATCTCTAAAGAAGATATTAGGAATGACGATGGGTACCCGGGTACTCGGAACCTACCCGATAATAATGTACCCGGGTATAAAATTTCTTACTCGATTATCCAAAATATATCCGCTGCCCGTTAATTACCCGATACCCTTTAATTACCCGAACAGTTTTCAGCTGCCGGAAAAATTTTATCTGAAAGATGAGTTTTTTTATTACCATAACTTAATTAATATGATTTATGTTAAGTTTTTTTTTTTAGAGATATAGTAGGTATATTATTTATTTGTATTACTTTTTATTTAATAAATATATGTAAACAATAATAATGAAATTTATTAAAAAGTAAACTGCTGATATAAGGGTAACTGGTAATTAACAAATTAAAGAATTATGTATATGTACTTAAAGGATAACGGGTAATTAAAGGGTAAAGGGTAATTAACGGGTAAAGGGTACTATCCGGGTAGTTGTTTCGGGTACTCGGGTACCAAAATTATCGGAATTCGTCATTCCTAGAAGATATATTATAAATGTTCAATGTATCGGACAGAGAATTTTATATTTGTAATAACAAATTTCCAAAAAATAATTTTTAGAATATTTTTTTTAAAGAAACTACTACTTCCTGTTGTCCAATTGGTACCAAAACCTTTTCAGCTCTTCCCATTAATGTCAGATTAAGGAATACGTAGTTAAATTGGTCTTTAGTCGTATAGAATTTGACCCTTCAACATCTAGACACATATACATACATACATACATACACACGTAACACACATCATTGTAAAAATGATACAATCGGATTCTAGTGATCTTAAAACGTGCTTATTCACTAAAATCTGGATATGTGTTTTTTAGCATGAATCCAATACCTCTCTTAGCGAGAAGACTTCTTCCTTCACTTTTTTTTATTTGATGCCGTAAAGCTGATATTGCATTTTTAACATGATTCATATACCTCCCTTACCTAGTAGCGGTAGGTAAATCGCAAATATTACAGGAAAATATATAATATTCTTTTGGAGTAACGGGTAACTCTATCTACAAAATCAACTTCCTCTACATATGTGATTCTCAGTCTCACCTGTATCAACATGTTGTCGTCGTTCACACACACTCACTTCGCGGTTGAGTAGCCAGTTTACGACTGCGGGGCTCCGAGCCCGGACCACGGTCACGTCAGCCGATGTAGCGGTACTTCTCCACGACGAGGCACTCGGCAGGTTCACTGCCTGCTCGGTCGCTCGGCTCTCCACTGCCCTAATTCCTAACCCTGGCCGCGCGCTCTGGCTCTGGAACAACGGTACTCGGTAACAAACATGCGGGTGTAAAGGGTAGAATCTAAAAGGAAATGTTATTATTATGGTAATGGTATCATAAATGTAAAGACATGTTGATATTAGATACAGAGCTGGGCAGTACTTAAGTACAATTGTACTTAAAGTACTTGATTTCCAAGTACAGGTGTCTCATTTTCGATGCTTTTTTAGGGTATCTCGGGACATATTAATGATAGAGCAAAATCGTTTGCACATTCCAGAGTCAACTTTTTGAGAAAAGTTTAATAGCCACCACAGGAATTTTCGATCTTCTTTTGTTTCTGAGCAACAGGCAAAAACTTGTTTTTCGCTCATTTCGAAAATATCTTATAACTCATTTATTATGGTAGTTAGAGAAAAATTGTTTTAACAAATTTTATACCGTTTTTGAGGTAAAATAAAATGGCGTAATTAGATTTTTTGGAAACTTCATAATTCTTGAGATATGACACAAACTTATGATTTTTTAAATGGCAACCTATGTTGAAAATAGTCTCATCTTTTTGCTTATTTTTTAAGCTTTTCAATGATATATAACAAGTCTACATTCTTTTGTTTTACACATGAATAAAAGATGATTTATTAATTTTTTGGGGTGAAGAAATGAGACACCCTGTACTGTATCCGAAATACTTGTACTTGTAAGTACCAATAAAATGTATTTAAATCTTTTTAGGGTACTTAAATACTTTATTAGTACTTAAGTATTTTCAAAATACTTAAGTACCAAGAAAAAGTAGAACATAATCAGAGTGTCGTATCCATGAAACACCTGCATTTTACGAATTATATTTTTTATTTTAAATTAGATTCATTTCAGATCGATTTTATTTAAATTTTTTTTATAAAGTACTTGAAAAGTACTGAATACTCTTAAAAGGTACTTGTACTTCAGACTTAAATACTTTAACAATTACAGTACATATTTAGTACTTAAGTTTAAGTATCTGATCTCCGGTACTTGTACTTAGTACTTAAGTACCTTCCGTCACCTTTAGGTACGGCAGGTATTGTCGTTGGTAAAAAAATTCGATGGAGAGTTTTTAATGAATACCTAAGCATGTTTTAGGGTCCCTAGAATACGATTTTACTAGTTGTACATGATTTTGTGTGTGTGTGTGTGTCTGTCTGTGTGTGTGTTTCTGTATGCGACAAATTTTTCTCCGACGATAATTCAAATACTGCAATTTGGCATCTGTCATCAGTCTCAACTTTACGTGCGCATACTATAACCGTTAATAATCATTAATTTTTGTAGTGTCGCGGGTATTAACTGAAAAAAAAATAAGTATAATTTATTTGAAAATTATATATTACTTTTTTTAAATACATAATACTTAACAATTAAACATTATCTTAGTTTAATTATAACATGCTTACAGTTAAAATTGAGTATTTTTTTTTTTTTTTAAAGGCATATGTCAATTAATAAATAATAATACTATTACTTTATTGACTGATATGTCAATGGTGGGGTTCAGCCATAGGCATATGGCTGAATATGGTAGAATAACAATGTTATTCTACCAGAAGACGAAAACGAGTATTAGGAATTGGTAGTAGATACTTGCTATGTACTATGTAATTCATATTATCAGTATCTAATTTTGTTACCAATGTGGGAAAGTAAAAAATAGTCAATTTCTTTAAAATAATTTGTTTACAGTTCTATTTAGGTTAGCGATAAACGCCGTATTTTTAAGTAGGGGAATATTTACAAGTTATTTGGAATGTTGGAATGTAGTAATGCGCATTTCTACTTTGGCGACTTCAATGCGTGGGTAGACATTGAACTTATGATTTATATTGAACGCACATTATTATAGATTTGAAAATATGAAAGTAATGTTATCGAACTGTAAGAATGAAGTATAATATATTTATCTTTAAGTATTAATAACTCGTGATCAACGAATCTAATTTAATTTATTTGTCTACCATTAATCAAAAAGGAAAAATATTAGGTTCCTACAGTAAAATTTTTGAAAGAAGTCCGATCAAGGCCATCTACGAATTGCATCTATGAATTAAGATTTTATGCTGTCAAATTTAGTAGTGTCGTTTACATAGTTTTTATGAGGTACACAAGATATTATGTAGCCTCATAAAAACTAAGTAAAAGACACTACTAAATTTGACAGCACAAAATCTTAATTCATAGATACAATTCGTAAATGGCCTTGATCGGACTTCTTTCAAAAATTTTACTGTACATCTGTTTATTTATTTATTTTATTTTTTTTGTTACAGTTATGTGACCCCTGTGGTACATTCTCCAAAAAACATGAGATGACGTCTGATACGCTCCCATAAAGGTAATTATTTTTAGTAACTCTTATATGTCACAAGTAGACTGCCATAATGATATATATATACAGTCGAACTTCAGTAAGTCGAACTTCGATAACTCGTATTTTTGATAACTCGAATCAAACTGGTTGGCAATAGCGCCAAGAGTGAGAATTATGGGTAATTTTTACTTGATAACTCGAACTTCGATTACTCGAATATCTTTACAATTCGAACAGAATATTTGGCGCCAGCTTCAATAAGTCGAATTCTGGGGGGAAAATTGCCAAAATTACACCAGAAGGTGTCACGTTAAATGATTTTATACATTTAGATTATGATATTGTTACTTCGGAGTTTCCCACAGATGAAGATATAGTCGAGCTCTACAAATCTGAATCCGAATCTGTAGAGTTCGACAA
The DNA here is from genome assembly GCA_943142095.1 of Ophonus ardosiacus. Lineage (NCBI taxonomy): Eukaryota > Metazoa > Arthropoda > Insecta > Coleoptera > Carabidae > Ophonus > Ophonus ardosiacus. The sequence continues at coordinate 49,893,597 of OW964826.1, read as the reverse complement.
TACAGATGACAGCGAAAGTGATATGATGGAGGATGATTTGCAGCAACCACCTTCAAACGAGTTGGTTGAAAATTCGTTGAGCGTTTTGAGTTCGTATTTAAATATTAATGAACATACAACCGATTCCCTGTATAATGGTTTAAATAACATTGAAGCTTTTTTTTTTATTGAAAATCAAAATAAAAAATTATCTCGTCAGTCACAAATAACTGACTTTTTTACACTAAAATAATGTTTATAACTTTGATCTGTACTTATATATATCAATCTGTATATGTATATCATAAGGTAAGTGGTTTTTACTCGAATAAATACATACATGAATAATATTTATACATGTGCATTATATTTAATAACCCGAAGTCTTGATAACTCGAACTTTTTTTGTGGCAAGTCATGATTTGAGTTATCGAAGTTCGACTGTATATATACTATTTTCTACAAATTCCATACCAAGAGTTCCTAAATCCAATAAAATTAAAAAGTGAGCATACACTATGTAAATTGTACTTGACACTGGCATCTGTCAATTAGAATTATTTAAAAACCTATATCAGCTGTTTCCATGGTTATAGCGAAGCTGGCTAATTTATGAAAGTTAATCTCTTTATAATTCTTTAACTCTATATCTATTGAATATGAAGGAAAACCGTGTAGACAATAAGATATTCTTTCTTATTGATAATCACATAAAATGACAAAAAAATGATATTTAACTGCGTATTATCAAGAAAGAAGAAGAAACAAAATAAACCCTAATAATATTTGTTGAATTTATGATGCCACGCCAGAGAGAAAACATGAGTTTGCATGAACATATAAGGAATGTTGAATAATATTAATAACTTAGGCTGCCAGTGGCAATAAATTTTTGTACTGTAATATACGTGCTTTTAATATTTTATTAAATTGGTTATTATTTAACCATTAAACGTTATATTAAACAAATTTATTTTTATTATATAAGTATTGAAAAAGATTAATTTAAATAGTGAACTTGCGAACTCCACTTGAGAAAGAAACATCTGTGTTATAGAATAGGTATTAAAAAAATTATTATGGCTTAACGAATAATAATTAAGACTTTTTGGAATTATAGATCACTTTCATTTTAGTTGAAATAACATAAAAAAAATCTGTTGTGGACAGCACAAGACCTCTCGCCATTTCCATATTAGGCTATATAAGTATTGTATTGCACCCTTTCAAACCGTCGGTTTATTACAAAAAAATACAGAACTTTACCCAAATACGGTTTTTTATTGTATTTAACATGTCTTCTGTACACATATAATTCTAATTATATCTATTTTTCATTGTATGACGAAGTTTCTAAAAGTTAGAGATTCTTCCAATTCATTAACCAGATTGGCGGTATTTCTGATGGATATATGCATTTTACCTATAATTTCAAATATTTAATTAATAAAACAATAAGAAAGATTAAATATACTTCCCAGAAAAAGCTGTCAGAATGTCACTAAAACTGTTGATTTTTGACACTGACATGTGTCATTTAAAAACTATGTTATAAACATTGGAATTTGTCAACTGGTTTCCTTAGTGAGTTGGCCTCTGCCATTAAATTACTCTATATATTATAGTGTCTTTATCTCTAAATCTATACAAGATATAATAAATTTTTTAAGTGTATTAGATGGAGAATTTTATGCTCTTCAATATTTAATAACAAAAATTTCCAAAAAATTATATTTAGAAGAATTTTTCCTAGAAACTACTACTTCCGGTTGTTCACTTGTTACCAAAACCTTTTCAGCTCTTCCCAGGAATGTCAGATTGAGGAATCCATAGTTAAACAATTTTTAAGTCTTATGGTTTTTGAGGAATCGTGTCTACAACATCCAGACATACACACATCTACATACACAGACATCATTTTAAAAATGTTATAATCGGATTCTAGGGACCTTAAATCGTGCTTATTCAATAAAATCTGGATATGCGAATTTTAGCATGAATCCAATACCTCTCTTAGCGAGAGGTAAAAATAATGGAAAGATATGCCAATATGAATAATGGCAAAGACAAAATATTTTTAACTTGAAGGGCCTAGAAGTTCACTTACATTTACGTATTATTTTATAATTTAGAAATTTAGTGATGATGGAACAATAAAGTGAACCGAGAAAAGGAACGCCTGAGGTATACTCTATACTATGTCAACAATACATATATGTATTGCTGGTTACCGGTATCCTATACAAGTAGGCGCTTGTAAGTCCATATTCTTGGGCCAAATGCAATGTCATGTAAAAAACAAAATACGTACACGTAAATTTTATGTTATTTTTAAACATGATTAAACTGTGATACTAACATTATTTATGTGAAACTTAATTACAATATAACCATTCTAACATCTTTTTTATTTCATTTATTAAATTGTATGTTGTTCTATTCTCTTGATGGTATATTTTATAAATATAAATAAATATTATTATTTCACTTGATGTTAGTACCACAAATATAATAATTATTGTATAAATAAAATGAAACACAAATAAATACATAAACTTTTTTATCGATTTCGGTTTAATAAACCATCGTCAGAGTAAAAATAAAAATATAAAATGAAAATTTATCACTGCCGAACGGTTTGCTTAATTATCTTGAAATTTTAACAGTGGTTGGAGGGAAGATGACAAATTAATATGACATAGCCTGCGATGTTGCCAAATTTACAGAAAAGCCGGAAAAAAATAAAGCTCGTTATTTAATTGCCACACCTCGTAAGTGTACCTAATCACTTTTACTAACAGATTGAGTACTAACCTAATTCTTAACAACAGTAATATTTTTTGACATGAGTTCTAACCGCTGAAATATATACTAACTGGAACTCGCATACTCTACCTATCAGCGTACGCTGCACTGAAGCCTCATTGAACATAATGGCTGGTCCTGTTCGCGCACGGTCGTGCCGAACCGAACCTAGCCGAATAACTCGTATCATATCTGATCGCTTTATTTTCATGTTATGCTTCATTTATTTAAACCTGCGCCACACGAAATAATTTCCGTCTACTCACGAACTGCCTCGATGTTTGCCGACTACTCCAGCAGCAGGCTTTCAATATGCCTTCACAATCACGGTTCGTACGCGCATTCCAGTTAGTATATATTTCAGTGGTTCTAACCTAACCGAATTTTTAATATACATGTACATTTTATACAATTCTAGAACACGAATCCTGTGTCTGAGATTCTATCGAATGTTTAAGTTAAATTTTTTAGAGTATTATGAGAAATAGTACTAACATTTCGGTTGTAGGAAAAATATTGTATGCAACTCGTGTGTAAAATAGCATTTTTTATCTCGTGCTTTTAAAAATAAAAGTGGTTATCGGAAACTGGTATTAAGAGAAAAATTAAATTATACATTGACTTCTTTTCTCCATCGTGAGCAATAAAATCCTATTCCACATTTTTTTGCGTCATTAAAGATATTTTTGTTTATTTTGCATTGATATATGTATGTAGAATTTATTTCTGTCTCTCTTAAACTGAAATGTAACATTTTATTAAACAAAAGAAGAATAGAAAAAATGAGAACAGTATAAATAGCAGGGAATTGTGAACAAAGAAGAAAAATAATACGTAATTTAAAACAAAATATGTCACAGAATTTATTTTACACATTTCACATTATATTCTGACATGTTGACATGTAAAAGGATGTTCTTAGTCACACACACTTATAAATACGTACGACAATTTACACAATACAATAACTACTCATCTCAAATTTAATCTTGTCGCAAACTAACGGTGTTTACAACAAAATGGCGTCAGTTACACTCTGTTAGCATGAAGCCTGCAAGTGTAATTTAGCTAAAAAGTGCAAAATGTTTTTTAATAACTTAACTTTTTACAGACATCGGTAATACTTCTCTCGAACTAATTTTGTTTTTATTGTTACTTCTTGCTACTTGTACCCAGAATTTTATTTTATTATTTACTTTGTTCAAGTCTTCTTAGAAGAAATAACATCTGGTTCGCGATGAATTGCTGACACATTTAGAGAATAATAAACAAAGTTTACTTTAGTTAGGTAATTAAAATTTGCTGAAAAAATAGCAGTACATAAATACATATTTATCTTAGTGCGAATACATATTTGGCAAATTTATTTTAGGATACTTTCTATTCGTATTTATTCTAGTTTCAATTTAATGGATAGTTGACTTCTATATTTTGACATAGTAAGCTATTTATTTTTAAACTATTTTGTTCATCAACCTTCTATTGTAATAAGGAAACGATAATGCCCGGTTTCACCATCATCAAATAAATTTTCGAATAGCTTATTCGTCGATTAAGAGAAAAATATGGCATCGAAACCATAATACAAATGACGGTATTTATTCTAGCTGTCATATTTTAATGCGATATTTTTCACTTATTCAATGAATAAGCTATGCGAAGATTTATTTGATGGTGAATCAGGTCGTAAATGAGTTTATTATAAAAAAATCAGATGTGGCCAGCACATTACCTTCCGTCAATTTGTTGTATTTTGTACAAATCCCATACCAAAAGTTCCTTGGAAAAGAACATCACCCATATTCTGTAACTCAATCGATAACTTACTTAACTTAACTCTATGACACTTATTATCCATATTGCAACATAAAACATCGCAAAATATAATACTTTTCATTCATAATTTACTTAAAAGATATTCGCGCTACGATTTTCTGTGACGTCATGTATCGGCTACTCACACAACGACACTAGTCACACGTACATGAAGGTCACAATGTCACAAACTTCAAACGCAAAGTTAAACGTAAGATCAGAGTAAACTAAACAAATATTTATAAAGCTGTCAGAGAGTGCGCTCTATTCAATCTTTTTTGTTTCATAAAGATTTAATTATTTCATTAGAGAAATATTATTTTTAATTGCAGGTTTGTGTGCTTGATATATAATTTAATACATAAAAGTGCAGTAATTGTATATTTATAATGATAATAATGATAAAACATGGTGAAGAAGAACTGTGCAGTTCCAACTTGTCGAAACAATTTATTAAAAAACCCAAAAAAACTATTTATAAACAATCTTAATTTACATTTTGTCCGCCAGGGTGAACTGGAATCGTTCAGATACATGACGTATGTGCTCACGTGTCCTCATTAAGATTCGAAATTGACCCCTATGTTAAAAAAATTATATCTACAAAACAATGCACACAAATGACGTAAAAATATTATTTACGTGTACTGTGACGGTAGACTTCCAGGAAAAAAATAAAACAGAAAATGTGGCATGACCCCATTACAGCAGACACCGAATAAAAAATGAAACTGACAGATGATACATTTGTTTCTATTTGTCAAAAAATATTATCGATCGACAAATATTATCGACTGAGTTACAGAATAAGGGTGAATATCCAGTATGAATATAATATTATTTTCTATAAATTCCATATCGAAAGTTCCTTGGAAAAGATTCTATAAATCCAACAAAATTACAACACGAACATACACTATGTAAATTGCACTTGACACTAACGTCTGTCAATTAGAATTATTTGAATATATCAGCTGTTTCCATAATGGGGTATTCCACCATAACAAAAAAATAAGAAAAATTTCAATTTAACTTAAAGTATGGCTCAATAAATAATAATTAAAACAATGAAAATGTTTTTTAAATAAAGACTACGACATATTTCACATATCCTAAAAGGGAAAATTGACGTCATACAATTGTTATCTTTCTCTCGTAGCGTACTCAGAGCAGTGTGTGTGAGAAAGACAAGTATAAGGGAAATGTGACGTTACACCGATTTCTCGAAAATAAAATACTATTAAACTAGGAACAATTAAGATTTTTTAATACTATGAATTGCTTCAAAACTGAATGAAGTTTTATTTAAAGTAATAAAAAAAATTGAGTGGAATACCCCATTATAGCAAATTCCTACAAATTTGTTGCGACTAGTTTTAGTTTAGTTTTAGAATTAAAAAAAAAAAAAAAAAAAAAAAAAAACTGAATATGTTATTCAAGTATTCCGCCATTTAATATTGGGTTACATCGCCTTTATCAGTAATACCAGATTTAATTATATTAGACATTGTATCCCTAAGGTCTGCACATTTTCCTGTGAGTATTGTCCCATGTGTCTTGTAAGGTAGATTTTACAGTACGCACTGGATTTTTACGAAGCTTCTTTTCATTGTGCCAAAAGTAAAGGGTCTCGGTCGGTAGAAGCTAAATCTGGGCTAAAAGATGATCCTTAAAATACCGGTCGAACTATTATCACAGTTATTTGGCCCACAGTTCTTTATAGTTTTCAGGCTATCTTTGAAGTACCCGAAAGAATTTTGTAGACATTTCTAACCATTCGTGTAGATTTTATAATTTGTTGAAAATATAAAGTGACCGAATTATTACGAGTATGGGATCGTATAATGGTATGTTAATGGTTCTTGAAGCATGTACATATGTTGATTTTTCATTTAAAGATGAATTTCTCCAAGAAACTACGTCATAGTATTAAAACCGTTATATTAATGTGATATTAATAGAACACAAATGTCTAGATGAAGTGATCTATTTGCTTTCACTGTCACGTAGGCTTGTGGTCGCATATTTATTTATGAAAATGATAAACTTTAATTAACATTTGATTTATGATTTATTTGTGTAGTTTAGCAATGCATTTTTACAATGCACACTACAAGATGAAATATGTTATGTACTGTACTATGTACCTACATCTGAAAAGCATTGGCTTGTGTTCTCAATCGCAGAAGGTCGTAAGTAGTGAGATGAAATATTTGCACGATAGAATTCAATATTTACGTTAAAGATTGTGAAAACAGATACATTTCTTGTTACAATACAAATATTAGCTGTTATATTGTTTTCTTAACAAGATGTTATGGGTCATTGTTTTGCTATTTATTGTACTTATCCATCTTTACAAATATGATTATCAATAAACGATATGTGACCTGGTTTGAATTGCAATATAAATAAACAGTTTTCAGTGCACTTTCTTATTTCTGTAATTGGTCAATTAACTTATGTACTTCAAATTTTATTGTTAGTGATTTTAGGATGAAAAATGATAACTACTGGAAATTGGAAATCAAATTTATCTTTGTTTTTCTTATAGACATAACATTATTTATATCTTTCATGTCACGTGATACTGGGTTCATAAAACTTGGTGCGATTGCTCGTTCGATCTTCACTCAAACCGGCCTTGATTTAATTTATTTGTATAAATTGTCTGACCTATTTTACATATTATTATTTACATGTTTTGTTTATTTCAGTATTATCTTATTACAAGAAAAATAGTTTATATTTCCTATGTAGTAATTTTGCGTAAATCCTGTTTATAATTAACAATTATATGAGTGCAAATGATTCTATATAAAAATATAAAATAAATAAATATCATTACGACTAATTAGCCATTTCTTTACTGCCAGAGAGCGCTTAGGAATTTATATCTAGAAATTTTAAATTTACAATTTTACAGTTTTGAAATTCTGAATCTGACCAATCAATATCTATCACGTGACTTGTCACTGCTTCTCATTTGACGTTTCACCTGTTTTCATCACCAATTTTAGTTTACAATTTTATTTTCATAGCCATGAATTTGTTAGGCGCTAATGAACAAGACAATTTTTTAATAATATCGGAATAGTATATTATTTAGTGAGCATATAATGTGGGCTATTACTCAGGAGAATGAAGTTTGCAACGCGAGCCGAAGGCGAGTATTGTAAATCATTCGAATGAGTAATAGCCATTACATGCGAGTAGAATACTATACTTTTTCTACGACTATTCAATAGCAATTTGAACTTTTCTGTCTGGATAGGTATAATTAAAAATTCTTAATTGTTGTTTGTATATTTAAAAATTTATAATTTTTTACCTTTGTTGCAAGATAAAAATGGTAATACCATGCGCTTTCATTATTTTTTTTTTTAATTTCAAGGAGAGTGAATTTCTTTACTCCATAATCTTAAGATTTTCGTTTCAAAAATGCGCGGCGCAGTTTTGATTAATTTTCTATATTTATTCTATAATATCTGGCAGCGTACAAATTTATTCATTCTCACTATCGAAATTAATGTTTTTAATTTAATTCATGTACATATCTTATAGCGATTCATAATTTTGACATTTTAACATTGGAAAAACAATTATAACATATGAACATTGTTCTGAGCCAAAGCATACTCGATAATATTGCAATTTTGAGTAATGGATGATTCTGATTGGTCCTCCCGTGTCATTACTCACGGGCCGTGAGTAATAAGTGAAAACTCACAGCCCGTGAGTAATATGTTGTATTGTTTAATTTAAAAAAGATATATAATGAAGGTATTACTTAATGGTCGTGGAAAAATATTTTTTACTATTGTTGATTTGTATAATAAAAAATAGAACAAACAAAAATAAATACATATATCATCACGGCATATTACCCATTACTGGGTGTGCCAGTATCGACAACATATGTAGACATTGGTAATCTTGTGATTGGTCGAATTTGAAATTTACATTAGAAAATATAAAATATAGTTATATCCTAAATATAAATTTCAAATTTCTAAATTTGTAAATCGTTCATAAACCTTCGTATGCGTTTTAAGTGAATTTATATTTTAAAAGCGAAATTAAAAATTGTAAATTCGTAAATTAAATTCATCATAACCCAGTCCTTAGAGGCTCTCAGAATTTTCGTAAAGAGAGCATGCATAGAAATGATTGTATATTATTTTGCTAATCATATTTTCCATTAAAATTTTCAATTTTGTACAGGACATTTTTTATACCGAAGATATCTTCATTCTTAAACTATAAAGTTTTTATAGAAGTAATCTGGAACAACTGGTACAAGTTATTGAGTATCTATTTGCAAATCTAAATAACTGTTATAATAATCACACAGTGAATATTGCGAGGCATTATTAAAATCGTTTTTTCTACCATCGATAGCGATAAAAAAGTAGGTTTTTCGAACATCATTTAATTACAGAAAGTGATTAGCTGTAGACCAATGCTCTTAGTAACAGCTTATACAGACATTCAAAATTTTCGCTTTCATAGATGTGATGATATAAGTAAAAATTATTACAAAATTTGTGTTAATTACATTGGAAAATCGATTAATCTTTCTGATCGTAGAAAACTGTTGAAAAGTGCAAATTACTTTCAGCCTATGGTATTTCTTTTTTCTGTTTTTATTTTAAAAAACTCAAAGGGTTTAATCTCAATTACTGAGTAGGTTCACATACACAAACAACCATGCCTTAGTGTTTGTGGTATTCGAACCCAGAACCTCGCACTCATGACTAAGAGGCGTTATTATTATTCTATAGAGAATGGGGTCATACAAAAAAAAAAAATGTTGTTAATATTTTTTATAAAAATAGAATCTATGACACTTATTATCCACATTGCAACATAAAACATCCCAAAATATAATACTTTTCATTCATAATTTACTTAAAAGATATTTGCGCTACGATTTTCTATGACGCCATGTATCGGTTACTCACACAACGACACTAGTCACACGTACATGAAGGTTACAATGTCACAAACTTCAAACGCGAAGTTAAACAGAATAAACTAACCAAATATTTATAAAGCTCTATTCAATCTTTTTTGTTTCATAAAGATTTAATTATTTCATTAGAGAAATATTATTTTTAATTGCAGGTTTGTGTGCTTGATATTTATATAATTTAATACATAAAAGTGCAATAATTGTATATTTATAATGATAATAATGATAAAACATGGTGAGAAGAACTGTGCAGTTCCAACTTGTGGAAGCAATTTATTAAAAAACCCAAAAAAACCATTTATAAGCAATCTTAATTTACATTTTGTCCGCCAGGGTGAACTGGAATCGTTCAGATACATGACGTATGCGCTCATGTGACCTCATTGAGATTTGAAATTGACCCCTATTTAAAAAAAATTATATCTACAAAATAATGTACACAAATGGCGTGAAATATTATTTACATATACTGTGACCGGTAGACTTCCGGGAAAAAAATAAAACAGAAAATGTGGCATGACCCCATTGTTTTGACATTCAATGTAATGCATCAAATTTTTCATTTATTTCGGCTCATCTACGTCACTATTTTTCTGTTTACCGACACGTAGATTTAAAAAAAAAAAATTACCTATACATTACGCGACGTTATACCCATGTAAAAATTTCTGAGTAAATGCACAATTTTTTCAAATAAAGATATATCTTTTTCTTGAAATTAAAAATAAAAACATCGACATTCTGGTGTTGCAGAATTTTTTTTTTTTATATTTTTAGTAGTTTGAAGAAGATATAAAAAAAAATTAAAGGGTAAAATTTTCTAAATCGTAGATGCTTCTAACATATTCTAAAATACTATTATAGATATGTCGGGTGTCTACCTTTTTTTTTTCAAACATTCAATGTTTAAAGCAAAAGTGAAATGAAGAAAAATGTTCATAATGAAAAATTGCAATTTTTGTACGAGTTAGAAGCAAAAGAAAATACACGATTTACGGCAATTATCAGAGTGCCATGAAAAATAAAACAATAATTTATGTTTGTTGATTCTGGCATATCTGACTGTTTTGACATTTCTTTTGAATTAATTCTAGTAATAATAAATTCGAAAGAAATGTCAAAATCTGTCAGTTATTCCAGAAACAACAAACAAATTATTTTTCATGGCACTCTGATAATTGCCTTAAATCTTATATTTTCTTTTACTTCTAACTCGTACATAAGAAACAAAGCTGAACATTTTTCTTCATTATACTTTTGTTCTAAAATTAATAGATAGATAGATAGATAGATAGATAGGTACAGTTACCAGCTACTTCTGATTAAAAGTAGCGCAATTCTAACTATATACACCTTCTTGGAAATATAGTAGCTTGTAGCTATCACCTAGTTGTGTCTAGGTACATGTAAGTAAAAATTCGCGCAATTTAACATGTGCATATCATATGTTGTGTATAAGTGAAACTTGATTCCGTTAACTTCATTATTCTGGTCGAAATTAGCACTTTATGTGCCAGAATTTTTCGCTTTTATAATTCTTTGAAGTTATAACTTATAACTATCATTTTCTGATCTACCGTTAAAATCACACACATAGTTAAACATTTTATAGTACAGAAATAATGATTTTAGTACTTAATTAGAGAGAAATTAATATTTTTATTTTCATTAAATGACGAAAGGTACGTGCAAACACTGTCAGCTAGCTACTCAGTTATTATTAAGAAATTGCAGTTAGTGTACAATGTTTTCTAATATGTAGGAGCCAAAAGCTATAATTTTCTCGTTTATAGGTTCATAGATATCACATCAATATGTTTAGTCAGGCGTTACCTATTATATCTTTTGTGCTGTACAATCTAGAAGAATATTTCAAAGGAAATTGAAGCCTTTGATACCCGCAAGTTTTCAATGTAATGAGATGAAATACATCAATTTGAAATAATACACCCTTACCTTTATAAACACCAGCTTTTATAGTAAAATTCAGGATTATTTCATATCCCTCTTGAAGACGTTTGTATCATTCATTAATTCATGGTTACGCCAAAAGCCTTCAATATTAACATCACTTCAAAACTCACGAGCATGTCAATATGTAGTTGTCAAACACAAATAACACTTAGACTTGACAGATCGTGGTATAGTAGACGCAAAATATAAGGGCGTGGAAACTACTAATAGCGGTTAAGTCCAGATCTGCATGGGTCTTCTTACCTAGAGTACTAGCCCGTATTTAAACTAAGCTTGATAGGTAATTACGTACTATTAAATTTGCAGTTAATCTTGTATTCTTTTATTTACTAACTATTTATATCGGTAGATTCACGACAATAATTTTCCATAATAATGTGATTTCTGTAAATAAAGCGAAATAAAACTGAATACATCCCTGTTTTTGGTCCAGTACATTGCTTGTTTATTAATTTGCAAATTAATTGGTCAACTTTTCGGTTTTGACTCACAGCACGACACGCAGCATGAGGTACTGTTATATTTTAGCCGCGTGCCTGAGTGTCTGGTCGCGAACCTGCGGGAACCGGGTTCGATCCCGATTGACGCCAAATATTTCCAATTTTAAATGGCACAAAAGTGACCCCTGTCGTGCACTCTCCACGCCAACTATGAGTGCCCGTGAGGTGACGCCTGGTAAGCGCCCACGCCCACACGGTAAAATATATATCGTCATCATTACCGATGTCTACATGTGTTGTAGATACTGGCACACCCAGAAATGGGTAATATGCCGTGATGATATATTTATTTATTTATTTATATATCAATATGTTAAAAAAGAAGTTTAATGAAAACGTATAACGCCCAAAATTCAAGCATTTCGTATACGAGCGCGCAGCGTACTTGAATAGCCTTCTGTAGCAATTGGTTTATACTATTTTCTCTGTTAAGGCCTTCATTTATTTTATTTCTTTATAAAGATATTTGACATTTTCTATTAGAGGAAATTTTGGACAGAATAGTTTGATCGGTAACATTGGTCATACCAATCCCAAATATTAAAATGTCAAATCAAAATCGTTTATGAATGAAGCTTCTTCCAGCAACAATATGCGTGCTAGAATATGACATTCTAATTCCGAAACAGAGAAGTACTTTTCTCTATAAAATTTAATTATCAATATTCAGCTTCTATTAATATTCCTACCAATATGTAAATGTGTGAACATTATATAGTATCCGAAATAGAGTGACCCTGTATAAGAAAAATACTACCCCATATTTTAAATATTAGATATATGATATGTATTTTCATACTTCTTATGTAAAGGTGACATATTCATAAAACCTTTTGGACTTAATAGAGCTACTTATATTTACTTTAAAAAGAATTAACCAGGATAACATTTAATGAAAGAAACTTAAATTACACAAAAAATAAACAGCTTGCGTTTGTCGTGGCATGGTATTAAGTAAATTATTGATGATCTTGTGGTTTATATTTTTATTTATTTAGATATTGGATTGCGACCTACGGGTCACTAATCCTGACATATTTGTGTTACGTGTGTTTTGTATATATATAATATATTATTTTGTATATAGTATGTTTACATAGGTACGATTTATTAAATTGACATCAATAAGGTATTTTATTATGCTATTTATGTGGTCCATTTGTGGCTTAGCGCTTCCTTCAATGTGGGCGGGTCGCGTATTTGGGGCATTCTTTTATGATGTGCTTGACCGTAATTGTGGTTGAACAGATTTCGCATGTCTTGGGGTCCGTTTTGTTCAGTATATGTTCGTATCCTGGACATCACGATTTGGAATTTTCTTTCATCTGGTACTTGCATTTCTCTGTTCCCTCTTTTATTTCACGTAATTTATTGTTTGCTTTTCCATTCCAGTTGGTTTTCCATTCTTCTTTAATATTGGCTTTCAAATCTTCGGGTGGTATAGTAACATCTTCTATTTCTTCTTTTGTAGTTACCTGTTTTGCTGTGTCATCTACTTCCTCATTATCTTTTATTCCAACGTGAGATGGTATCCACATAAATCTTATTGATGGTTTATAGATTTCCATACATCCGTTATAATTTTAAATAATTGCTTCTAATTATTAATATGACTTCTTGCAGTATTTTTATTGGTTCCTACAGAGCCACTCTATTTATTGTCCGATACTGGAAATCTACATAATAATATGTTTATTTAAAAATAAATTTAGAATTAATTAGATGAGGTATGAGACGTTCACAACAACCGGAATCTGATTGTTTTTAGGTCATCCATAGCAATAGCAATAACTTGCATAACATGTGACCACTACATTCCCAAATCAATAGTTTTACTTTTCGTAGTAAACAAATATGTTTACGCATTTTCCAAATTCACGTGTTGTAAAGTCGAAACCGTTAACTGGGTTTATTTTCAGTGCTTATGTACCCGTATGCACTTTGAGACTGGTTTATCTGTATTTTAAATGTGTTTATAAGTTCAATATCTTATCATTTTAAATATATTCTTAAACTGATATACATATTCACAAAATTAGGCTGAGAATTTTGGTATGTTTAAATGGTCCTTTAAAATTTTATGAGTATAATATTTGATCGTTTGGTTTTATATGTATATATATATATATATATATATATAAAAGTTATTTATGTATCAAGGCACTGAAATTATATTTTTCATCACGAACGAGTATAAGTAAAAATAAACCATTGTGAAAGCCTTTAATTGGGCAACTGTTGGCTTCCCAAATATTTCAAATAAATAGTGATAAAAAGGAACTTCATAGTCCCGAGGTGCATTTTAATTTTATTTGAAATCGAAAAATTTTGAAAATGAAAGTAATATTTATTTTATAGTATATGTTTAAATATAATCTGTCAGGCTGACATTCAATGTTGTTAATCTCGGAATTGAAGTTGTTGTATAGAACACTCAAAATTATCTGTTTTATCTCAAACTTATTCATCGGACTTATTAGTTCGTTCTTCTTGCACATATTTTTGCCATTTTACGTACAAATTTACTATCGTATATTGTACACCTGCCCAAATTATCGTACATGTACAGTAATAATCACAAGGTTGGCAACTCTGCAATTGCATGAAATCATCGTATAATGGATTACTTTAGTGCCAATTTCTGAGCTTTTAATGATGATTTTTGTGCACGTTATTTACTGTTTCAAATAAAATTTATTTTTATAAGAAAACACGGTACAAAAAAATTATTGCATGTATTAAGCCTATGGCACACTTATCGATGAGCATCAGAGAGCATCGATGAGTTCATCAATGAAACAACAGAACGCACCCGTCATCGATAATTTTGTGTTTCATCAATGACAAATACATACATTTTTTCTCTGACGAAAAGAAGAAAAGTTGGTAATGTTCCTGCACCGTCGGTTTTTAAATTGATATTTCCCTAGTTTATTGTTATTTGACACAAGTCAAAGTACGTGAGACACAAAAGATACGTGTGAAATGAGATACATTCGTTTCATTGATGATCTTCGATGAAAATAGCGGCGTCGCTATTTTTCGTCGATGACGGGTGCATTCTGTTGTTTCATTGATGAGCTTATCGATGCTCTCTGATGCTCATCGATAAGTGTGCCATAGGCTTTTAAAAAAAAAGAAAACCGTATCACATTCCTATTTATATACTGTTCCAGTTTTTGAGGAAAAAATATTTATTTGTTTACTTGTAAACATCTCTATTCAGAACGTGCTGTATAATAAAAATAGTTGGCACGTAAACGTGCTTGGGATTTTACAGCTGTAATTTATGCATTAGAGCGCTAAGAGGTGTGTTGTATCACTGTTAACGCTATAGACGCGAACGCGAAGCATTTATTTGCAAATTACATATTGTCTTCCGCACGCTTTACAAATGTTCTGCTTCAGCTTTCCTGTCCTATGTAAATTTACATTATCCATTATCCTGTAAATACGAAATGAGTGTTGTACTTTGTTTATGTTGTATGCACTGTAATAAAACGTAACTGATATATCGTAGATTTGTAGGAGTATACATAAATTTAAGATTATGTAGATATGCTTTTGCTTTTAAAATTTATTAACACATTTTGAATTTATACCTATTTATTATGAAGCGTAGTTTCACAAAAAAAAATATTAATCTATTAAATTCAATTTATTGTGTGCCACTTATAAATGCAAAATTGATTTCAATTTTACAAGAAAATCGAATTACAATAAAACCGAAAACTGAATACATCATTTCTGAAGATATTTATTATTGCAAATGTATGGTAAGTAGGAATTTTGACAGTGACATTTACTGTCAGTTACATTAATTTGAAATATGAACTGTGTAACAAAGGAATTATGTTGTTCTTAGGCTTCGGGACTTTATGGTTCATCACTTCCATGGTTACTCACTATTGTCAAAAACTGACAGCAATGTAATATTTGTCCATTTTAAAATTAATTAATTTTCATACAGACAAAATGCGAAAAAATGGCATTTAATGGTATTTTTTGAAAAACCATTATGAGCTTCAGGTAAAGTGCCATTTCCGGTTATCCAATTTACACCAAAATCTAATGGCTTCTTTTCATAATAGAATAGGGTATAAATACAAGGTTTAAAATTTTTTTGAATAATAGTATTTGAGGTAGAGCGAAGACAAAATCCCTACACATACACACATACATACATACACACACACACATACATAACACACACACACATACATACACACACACACACACATACATACACACATGCAGACATCATCGTGAAAATGTTAAAATTGGATGCTAGGGACCTTAAAACGTGGTCATTTACTAAAATCTCGATATGTGATTTTTAACACGATCCCTATACCTCCCTTACCAAGGGTAGCGGGAGGTAAAAATGCTGTTGATGTACGCCTATGGTGTGATTTGTGAATGCCGTTAAGCTTTAAATGAATAATTGTCGACTAACTACTTTATTTTCTAAAATCTACTACAATCTAAGTAAAAGTAAAATTCTTAGAATATTCATTAATGGATAAAACTTAAATCAATTTTTTTGTATAAATCTACTCTAATATATAACCTTAATTACTAGAGAAGCCAGAAATGGATTAATCTTAGAAGTGATACGATAAACTGAGGATTTATAAGTTTGATGATGGTGAATCTATAAAAAATTGTTTTTCATTTCTTACTGTTTTTGTCATTATTTGGAAATTTTTCGTGTGCAATTTTCTAAACATATTTTAACCAGTGGTGGATTTCCTATTTGGCTAAGTAAGCTGAAGCTTTCGCCAGAAAATTTCCGGCAGATAATTTTCGACAACTCGAAATTTGCGACGAATTTTTTTTTTTTGGAGAATTTTTTTAACTTCTAATTTTGGAATAATATTTAGGAACATTACTGAAATATTTATTATCCCTATGAAATCTGAACGAAATATAACAGAAAGCTATATTTATTTGTCAATATGGGGTATTCCACTCAATTTTTTTTATTATTTTAAATAAAACTTCATTCAGTTTTGAAGCAAATTATAGTATTAAAAAATCTTAATTGTTTCTAGTTTAACAGTACTTTAGTTTCGAGAAATCAGTGAAACGTCATATTCTCCCTATACTTGTCTTTCTCACACACACCGCTCTGAGTACGCTACGAGAGAAAGATAATTGCATGACGTCAATTTCCCCTTTTAACAAATGTGAAATATCTCGTAAAGTAATTATTTAAAAAATGTTTTCATTGTTTTAACTATTATTTATTGAGCCATACTTTAAGTTAAATTGATTCTTTAATTTTTTTTTTTTTGTTATGATGGAATACCCCACAGCTGTGTTGCTTTATAAAATATAACAAACTTATAATTAATTTTTTTAACAGAGTGCGATTATAGTTACTAAGCGTTTCACGAACAAGAATAATTTGTCATACTTCTGTTTTTTACTTCTACGAAAAACGAAAAATGTTGATATAAAAACAAATAAAAAGCGACATTCTTTGCGATATTAGTACATGACAACCTAACTTACCATATAATTTCGTTTGAAGAAGAACGGCAGCAATAAACGAATAGACATCTCGTCGCCCTCCTTGCCGACATAATATACTTTTCTTCCTTTTTCTTTCCTTCTGATTTTATTGAATGTTGCACGTAAATCCGTTTCTAAGAATCTGAAAATGCAATGTTGGTTACATGATGATGTATGAAGTAATTTCGCTTATATGTTACGTTATTTTAATTATCTTAATTGCTTGTACGTAATTAGAAATTTGTTGTTTGCACTAGTTATCCGGGTAAAATAAGTTTTTTTCATAACTTGTTGCTGTAAATAATTAGATCTATATATTACATATTTATAAATCATTTTAAAAGATAATTTTTCTTTTTCTAATTAGAGTTCTAATTTATTCAGTACATTTAGCTCATCGTAAAAAAGTAGAACAAATTTAAATGGGAAATATACAGGGGTGTTAGGGAATGCTTTATGATAATGATAATGAAAAATGCAAGTAAAAAGTCCTGAGCCATTTTCTCCTTCGATTAACAATTTCTTAAATAAAAAATATGTTTTTTATATTTTGCGTTAATAATGAAGTCATTACGAAACCAAATGCGTATCGAAGGAGCCTTCATTACGAAACGTAATTTTTTGTTTTAGAAGGTTGGTACTTAAATTTTCAAACGTCATAAATCAGAATTGACCTGAACTTTTAAATAATTGAATAAATATCAATCCAATATTACCAACTGTAACATTACACATACAAATTTCTCTAAATCAACTCGGTTTAATATAGTAGTTTTTTTTTTTAATATTTTCATATAAAAGACGCAAAATATAAAAAAATAGTATAAAGAACTCATTTTATAAGACTTTTTTCGCATTTGTCATTTAGAAAACTCGCCAAGGCTCGTTTTTTAAATTTTAACGCGTGTGGAAAAAAAAACATATAAAACTCGTTCTTTAATACTATTATACATAGTTTCTATTTTTTTATTATTTTTTATTACTATATTTTTTTCTATTTTGTGCTTTTTATGCCTTTTTAAATAAAAAATAGTAGTGTCAACATTTAGGGAATTTTGTCAGTTCGTATTAATGTGACGTTTGAAAATTCATTTGACATATCCACTCTTATTTTTGTAACACCATACAATGTTTTCTATTTCTTTTTAACTTTACTACTTCTATTTCTTCTCTTTTTCTTGTTCATAGTTTTAAATTTTAAATTATATAAAAATAAAATTCTTAACAATGGTTTGTGATCGTTTATTTAACGAGATTTGACATTTGATAAAAATAAATTGTACTACTTTATTACAGCACTCGAATAAGTTATTAACGAACTATTTTGAGTGCTGTAATAGATTTGTTACAGATGCACAATAGAAAAACATATTTTATACACCACAAATTTTGAGAACTCTTGAAATGAGGTCATGCAAATAAAATAATTGCACCTTTTTTCTGTTTAAATCGAAAAAGGATAGTCTAATTTATTGATCAGTATGATTAAATTATTTTTTATTTATATTTTTTGTTGTATAAAATCGTTTTAAAGTATGATATTTTTAAAAAGTTGCAAAAACCAGTCATGTTTTGTCGTCACAACGTTCCGAACCAAGCTCAGACTCATTTCAAACAGACATTTTATATAGACACATAATTTCTAAAAGAAAAATATATATAACCTATAAATTGAGGATTACATATCTGAATATGTAATAATATATTATTATAATATCGTTCTATTTATTTTTATAAATATAATTTTCATTTGGCGTGAACTTATCTACGTTACATCAGATGTTTCTTTCACTTTAGAATCTTTGAATTAGACGGTAGAAGGATATAAACGCATGTAAGACATTGAATATATTGCAGAATATTATTTTATTCTTTATTTTGGCACGAAACAACGTTCCATCGACATGTTTACTTTTATAAATTTTAGGTTATCTTTAAATGTTACTTTGACGTTTAAGACAATGTGAAAATCAAAATGGTCGTTCCTCTCACTCTGTGACGTCATTGGACAAGGGACGAAGCGGGGGTCTAGCAGCCTCATTTTAAAGACTGTCATTTTCAATTACCATTTTTTCATGATAAAAGATTGATTTGAGGAAAAATAAAAAATACGGGTCTATTATTTTTCACTACTCTATCAATCAAAGTTATAGAAAAAAGTCGTGCATGACCTCATTTACACTCTAAGAAATTTTAGCCGTGTAAAAACCGATTTGGTAAGTGGTGAAATATATTAGTGTAAAAATCAACACTAAGTTTTGTAAAATTTGCTATTTGTAAATAATAAAATGTAGTAAAAATTGTTGTGTTAAATAATTTATAAAAATTTTGCACTATTCATAGTAATAATTTAAAGAAAACTCATTCTACACTCTGATCAGTTTTGTCAAGTTCCTAATGAAACAAGTTAAAAATCGCACGGGAGTTTAGTATGTTGTGATATTTACACGTGTTCGGATGTATATTTCTGTGCTTTGTGTATTAAATGATAATACAAACTAACATTTAAAGTGAAATACAAAAAATTGTGTAAATATATTTTCTTAAACGAAGGCATCAGGTATGAAGATTTCCCATTGCCTGGTGGTAAGTACTATATCATCATTTAATCTATAAAAATGCGTTCTATAAATGAGATCTTTAACATTTTGTTTTTATTTATTTCTAATATATATACGTTCATGGTATATGTATGTATCTTGTAATATCATTTCAAAGTTAAAATACATTATTTAGTGCTATGTTATGAAATATTCGTATTCAATTTTGAATCACTTCTACGTGTACTTTTATACCAAATTTGTAAGTGGTTAAATGTACACAACTTGGTGTGGACCTATACAGGATGTCTCTTAAATAGGGGGACATGGCTTAACCGCAGATTCCTGAGGCTAAAATAAGACGATTTAACTAAACATTAAAAATTAGGTGTTTGACATTTGGATAGACTGCTAGATTAAATTTATTTAAAAAAAATCACGATGCAGTCACTCAGGTTTTATTTTTTTCTGTCTGAACTGTAACAGATATCACAAATTAAACAGAGAGAGAAAAGTTTACTATTTAATGTATAATTTTATGTTATCGGCGTGGCCAATAAAAAGTTATGTTCTAATCAATGTTGGGACACCTAAGTTTCATACACTAGTGGTTCACTAATAATAACAAGTATGTATCACCTTAAAAGATGACTTATAACCATATGAACTGTCATACTAAATTTCGTCCAAATCGTATAAAGCGTTGTGTTATTACAAGCAAAATTAATTTTTTTTCGGAGAACTTTGAAGGAGAATTCTGGCAAATACACAGTAAAATAGGCTACGTTTACGCTAGGCAAATGAACAATAAAAATTTCGGAGTGTATATTAAAATAGGGTAACTTATTAAGTACTTATTGTATTCTATTTTTTTTATTGCTATTTATGCCCGTATTCAGAAGCACTCATAAAAATTTTAAACGGTTCGTTAAAATTTTTATCCAATAAAAACAGTCGACATTGAAAGAAAAATCGAAATTTTATTTGTCAAGTTTGATTCTATTTGTCAAAAATTATAACGAACCGTTTTGAAACTTTACGAGTGTTTATGAATATGAGCATTAGTCTTACTTTGTTGTCGATGTACTCTTTCTTAATTTGCAAATAAATTAGACTTAATTTTAATTCCTTTTTAATAGTAAATTTATACATTAATTTTTATTGCTTTTTGTCTCAAATATCAATTAAGTCAAAAAACTCATCTAATTAAAATCTAATAGTAACGGTATTTTTGCACCAATAGTCTTAGCCGAACATGTGCTACTATAAACTCTTAGTCATAAGAGAACAAATCTATAAAAATGGTACCGTTATCGTAAGCAATTGGATTATACTTTCCCGTCTTCCTATTACTGTGAGTATAATACGGAACATGATGACAGAATTCGTATTTAATTTAACGATGAAATTAAATTTACTTGTCAAGTCAGAAAATAGAAAAGAAATTATGTGTCATCGGAGTAATAGCACTAATTACGAAATGGTGCAATTTTGTAATTTTGTTTTGTCGGAATTAGTCCAAATCAAATAAAGAGATTGAGATGTTTATATAAATGCATACTACGAATGAGGTTTGATCAAAAGATAACAAGAATGGGGGATTACGGCTCAATCGAATTGAAGGAAAATAGTAAAAAAATACGAATGTATATGCTGAATAACGAATATTAATAAAAAAATGAAATGGTATAATTGAGATATTTCGGAAATAAAGGGTTTTTTGTTATAGCGCTTCGACACTAATATGAAAATATTTTGATTGGCGACCGAGAGACCACCTATACATGCATTACAAATAGCATGTTAGGAGGTGGGGATTACTACAAACGGAAGTTAAGAAATTCAAATTCGAAAGGAGGGGCTAACATTCCTGTACAGCAATTTTCAAAGAGTTTTTATTTTAACATAAATTTCTTGCATTAAACTTAATAATTTAAATACACCTGTATTTATAAAGTATGTAGACTTATACAGTGTTATAATATTCATTTATTTTTATGTAAATATAACTTAAAATAGCATATATTTCAAGAACATTTAGGTCCATGATGAAAATAGTTTGATATAAAAACACATAAATGTGACGTCACATCAATCTTTTCAAAATTCGGGAGACCATAACTCGCTTATTAATAGGAATTTTTTCACCAGATTTTCATCAATAGTCTTAGTTTTCCTAATATTTTCAGATGAAATTATAAAAAAAAAATGGTGTAATCCCCCATTTTTAATTTTCACGCTTTAGTCGTTTCGATTGAGCACATTTTCCTTATCACCTCTATACCACGGTCAGTGAAGTGTATGTCAGGTTTCATTCGTATTATACGCATAGTTTGTATTTGATAACTTAATAATATTGACTGAGCATTTTGACAGACTCGGTGTTTTTTTTTTTTACCTTCCGTCACCTTTAGGTAAGGAGGGTATTGTCTGGTCAAAAAATTCGGTAGTGAGTATTTAATGAATAAACTGTTTCAGGGTCTTTAGAATAAGATTTTACTTGTTTTACGATGATGTATGTATGTGTGTCTGTGTGTGACAATTTTTTTCGGCGACAACTCCAATCTCCAATACTACAATTCTAAAAATTATAATTCTTTCGTATTCCTCTTCTGTATATCCATATATAGAGCTGATTAGATTTTGGTTATAATTGGTCAACTGGAAATGATCTTATTTGAAGTTCTTAACAGTTTTTCTTGAAAAACCCAGTTAAATATCATTTTTTGACATTTTATGTGAAGCATAGAGAAGTGATGCAAATGCTATTTTATTTAACATACCTGGGATTCAATTAAAAAAATATTTATTATTCTACCTCATGAACATAATTAAATAACGCATCACATTAAAAAAAACCGTAATTTGAATATTTCTAAAGACTTTCACAGGATAAAATACAGTCGAACCTCTGTTGGACAGTGAAATTGAGAATATAAAGTACTGGGATTTATTCATAATTTTTTTATTAGTCTGTCTCGTAAAATATCGTTTGACATGAAAACGACTTTAATTTGAATATTTTTCAAGATTTTTAAAAGATATGGTAGAGTCTGTAGTTTATAATTAGGTATGTAGTTACTTGTCTGTATGCTGAGTACTAGAATTCATTTACAAAACACAGAGAAAATGAAGTCCAAAATTATTTATTAATCTACCTTGACCGGTTTCGGTTCCACTAGATGCCATGTAGCAGCTGATATCCTAAAGACGTATAGGCGTATAATGTAAAGCGTTGGACAATGTCAGTAGGAAGTTTGACGCTGAAGATAGGTATGCATATTAAAAAATTTAAAAGTATCATATAAACATATTTTCTCTGAAGTTAGAGTTACAGCATTTATACTCAGTGTAGGCTCTTACATTATTCAAATTGAGTTGAAAAATGCTTTCATTTGAACACCAATCGATTTTTCGAGTCAAACAAATACCAATTAATAATATACTTTTGATATGGTAGAATCTTTCCTACAAAAAGAGAAAAAAAAAAAAACATCAAATACAGGTGATTGAAATAATATGGGTAAATTATAAAGTTAGGCGCAACTTAAACGCCACTTTTTCTGAATCCTGCTTCCTATTTTCCATGACATTTCTTTGATGTTTAGCTTATGTATCATTAAAAAACATATTTTTCTACAGTCACTATAGAAAGTAGCCATTTGCGCTCTCTTTTGTCAACAAAGTAGAAAAAACGCTCGCTGTCCAAATTTCTATGTATACAATGTTGAGAAATGTCACTTGTCTACATTCTTAATGAAAATGTAATTACACATTTATCACGTTCACAAGTCAATTTGACATATGTTCTGTCGGTATTTAACATAACCTAACAAAATGCCACACTGAATGGAAGAATGGAAAATAACGATAAAATAAAATTAAATATAAAATAAATTGTGTGAACAGTTATGATTAGTAATAGGAATGATTGTACACAGATGGCGGTAGGATAGTTGCGAGTCGTACTGACATCTGATCTCTAGTTAACTATTTATTTTGATTACAATAAAGTTATTAGTTATTTCGTTACTTAAATAATTGCGAGAAGTCAGTCAATGCACATACATGTCTATATAATCACAAATTCCTTGAAATATTTGTTAATTTTTTCAATGTGACAGGCGTGACAACTAACCACACATTTTGCTACAAAAACTCATCAAATCATCACAAATCCTTGCTTCCACGCTCTAATTTTGGTTTTTTTATGGAATAGATGGCTAATGTAACGATATAATCATTTAAAAGCCTTTTTAAGTTTAAACCGTATCTTTTGTATTAGCCAATCGTTATTTATTGAGCAGTACTGTAAGTATAAGGTGTACATTTTATTATTTTTTATGGTGGAGGACCCCATTGTGGCGACTGTAGAAAAAATCTTGTGTGTGTTTCGAGCGCAAATGGATATTGTCGATTTCGAGAGAATGCCGCGCTCCTTCGTCGCGCAACAACCTCTCAATCGACAATGTCGCATTTTGCGCTCTTAATACACAAATAGCTATTGTATTTAAATTTTATTTTGTTTCTTATATTCGAGACACATTACAAAAATTAATGTATAGTACTCATAGTAAAAAACAATAAGTAGCAAGTGCTTACTACAGTCATTATTTTCTTGTTTGTTAAAAGACGCAATTTTGACATCTGTCATTAGTTTCAACTTCATGTGCACATACTACAATCAAAAACAAAGGTAAACATGAACGTCAAAATATTTCATTAAAGAAGCTACATATTTCATGTAATGATGGCATAACTATTTTAAATTAATAATTAATTAATTGACGAAAATGAAAGTATTAGGAATCACTGTAAGGCTTATACCACACTTTGCGTTTTAGCGGGACCGATTTACCGGAAAGACAACTTATTCCTTTAAATTAACCGGCTACTGGTTATTACCGCAGCATGTTGCGGTATGATGGGACGGTCAATTTCCCACATGACACCTATGACACTGAAGAAAATGCGAGCATTCACAATTATTTGGTTTTGTTTTTTAATAGAAAACGTATACTATTTGGCTCGGCACTGATGGGATTTTGGTCCGGTCGTATCCGAATCGGGTTGTCTATGCTGCTGTCCTGTTTAGCGGAATTAATGTGGTCGCTTAACCGGATGCAGTTTTACCGGTCCCACTAAATTGCATAGTGGTGGTCCAAGCCTAACGCTAATTAAAATTCTGTCGAAACCGGAAGTAGGATTTAGATCTTTTTTCACAAAAAGTGGCTTTATAGTTAAAACTATTAATAATAAAGAAAATAGACTACTATTTCACCTTTATAAACCAGTTCTCTGAAGCCTTGTTTTCAAATGGGGGATTACGGCTCAATCGAATTAAAGGAAAATAGTAAAAAAATACGAATGTATATGCTGAGTAACGAATATTAATAAAAAAATGAAATGGTATAATTGAGAAATTTCGGAAATAAAGGGTTTTTTGTTATAACGCTTCGACACTAATATGAAAATATTTTGATTGGCGACCGAGAAACCGCCTATACATGCATTACAAATAGCGTGTTAGGAGGTGGGATTACTACCAATGGAAGTTAAGAAATTCAAATTCGAAAGGAGGGGCTAACATTCCTGTACTACAGTTTCCAAACAGTTTTTATTTTAACATAAATTTCTTGCATTAAACTTAATAATTTAAATACACCTGTAATTATAAAGTATGTATACTTATACAGTGTTATAATATTCATTTATTTTTATGTAAATATAACTTAAAATAGCATATATTTCAAGAACATTTAGGTCCATGATGAAAACAGTTTGATATAAAAACACATAAATGTGACGTCACGTCAATCTTTTCAAAATTCGGGAGACCATAACTCGCTTATTAATAGGAATTTTTTCACCGGATTTTCATTAATAGTCTTAGTTTTCCTAATATTTTCAGATGAAATTATAAAAAAAAAATGGTGTAATCCCCATTACGTCATTTATTGCCATTGTCCGGTAGATAATTTCAAAATTCTTTGGGTCAGACTACATTCATGCACTAATTTTTATTATTTTTTTTCCATTAAATGAGTCTCATTTTAATTACATAATGAAAAACTTATAAAATTTGTCTATTAAAAATGTTGTTGAGTATTGAAAGAAAAAATTGCAATAATTTTAAAACTGTGCTGCAGAGGATATATGCATAAGAATTTTTTATGCTTATGCTTTTGCATAATAGACTCTTAAAGTAGTGTCTAACTGCTTATTAATGTCCTGTATACTAGTATTGAATGCAGCTTATTATGTCAATAGCTGTTATTAAGATTCATTTAATATCATATTATTTTTTTCATGTTTCAATGTTTTTAACAATGTATTTGTAAAATGAGCCGGTTTCATATTTTTCAAAAAGTATTTTAAATTAAAGTTTATGCAATATTTTTCTTAGTAATAAAAAAAATCTGATGTGGCCAGCACATTACCTTCCGTCAATTCTAAGTATTTTTTTTTTTATTTTTATACCCCTTTAACTCTATTATATATTATATCTATTTAAATATAAAGTAAAATGTGTGATCAAACCGTATAAACGATATATTATTTTTTCGTATTTATAATAACATTAAATGGCAAAAAATTATATTTAACTGCGTTTTTTTTTTTTTGAGTAAAACTGTTAAGAACTTCAAATAAGAGTACTTCAGATTAACCATTTATAACCAAAATCTAATCAGCTCTTCATATGGATGTAAAGAAGAGGCATACGAAAGAATTATAATTTTTAGAATTTAAGTGTTGGAGTTATCGTCGGAGAAATTTTTGTCACACACACACACACACACATACACACACATATACACACACACACACTGACTAAAAAGTAGTAAAATCGTATTCTAGGAACCTTAAAACGTGCTTATTCATTAAAAAAAAACTCACCACCGAATTTTTTGACCAAAGACTATATCTTCCTTAAAGGTGACGGAAGGTGAAAATAATAATAATTTGTTGCTATTTTCGTAAATAATTAAATAAAAAGATTGAAATAGTCATGAAAAACAACCCTCCACTCGTGTGATGTCAAATTACATACAGCACGTCGTTCATAGCCAACACGATGGTGATAGTTTGCCATTATGTTAAATTGTATGAACTTTGATAACAATCACGTGATTTTTTTTCAAAATATAATAATTTCAATTATTAATTGTAAAATATCTGATAGATTTTTCGTTGTTTTTAAATTTAAATAAAATATATAAATATATCAACAACACGGCATATTACCCATTTCTGGGTGTGCCAGTATCTACAACACATGTAGACATCGGTAATGATGACAATATATTTTACCGTGTGGGCGCTTGCCAGGCGTCACCTCACGGGCACTCATAACTGGCGTGTAGAGTGCACCACAGGAGTTATTTCTTAAATTTAGTAATTAGAAGACATAAAAATTCTTGCAACAGCCCCATTATTATACGTATTTTCATATTCTGTAGTTAATACAAGTATTTGAAACAATTTGAGCTTGCGTATAAAATTAACAAATTATGGAAAGCCATACGAAAATTTTCATTATCCATCATGCATTTTGTTCTCTTTAATAATTATAAACTAACAATTTTTTTCTTTTTGAACCAAGTTTGGATTTCTAGTTTCTAAATGATGCACATACATAAATAAGTTAATGCTTCTTACTAAAGACAGTTTAAAAAGAAGTTAATCATTTTTCTGCTGCGCTAAATATTCCAAAATCTCATGTTCCACATAAAACAATACACAATTATCATACAGAAAACAAAATTAAAACAAAATCAACATAACTTACTTTCTCACATATTACACCAGAACAATAACTTTGATTCACTTTTATTTATTATTATCACATAAGCAATCACAACACCAACTAACAATTATCCCAACAACAGTTAACTATGTTCACCTCATAGGTTAGGTTATTTCTCGCAACAATGAAACCGCTTCTTCGGCGAAGATCTGCCGAGGCCGATGGCTGGGTTATGAATGGCATCGCCATGTTGCTTGTTTCACTTCTTCAGCGTTAGAAGCAGAAGCAAATGCCTCTCTCTTCCTGTCTCGACTACTGCGATGTTCTGTAAGGTAGATTTGGTTTGCTAGGTCACTGGGATGAGACAATATTTGAATGCTAAGTTGAATTTTGGTAACAGAAGCAAATAATAGACGGATATTCATTAAGCAAGAACTTATATTTTGGGTTTGTTTGTTCATTTTAAGAATTTTTTTGTGGAATGAATTAATTGATATTGGTTTAAGTAGATAGACGTGTATGGTATTTAGATTAAATATACTGGATACGGAGCCTTTTAGAACTCTCCTTTGGCTTATGTCTAGTAAAATAATCACTTTCTGAATGCTTATTGGATGCGTCTGGTATTTTGTAAACAAAATGACTTTCTAGATATTACAGAAAAATTAACTGTCTTCGAATGTTTTGCCATCCTCTCGGGAGCTGCAATATTACAATTTATACACCAAGAGGCGGAGCTATACCCAAATCATTCAAGCAGCCAATGCACGTCATTAATAAAAATTGAATAAAAGTAACTTGATGTGTGACGTCATGTATTGGTACGTTTGCAGCGGTTTTAGAATCTTTATGAAAAGAGTTATACAGATTGCAATCTGTATTATCGACATGGTCATGAACTGTCACATCTACAAAATAAATACTATATTTTCGTCACTGTCCATTTCTATTTAAATTATTTTATAATACTAACCTTATATATACTTATGTATGCCATATAAAGGCAATAAATACAAGTAAGCCGAATTTTAAAGAAATATACCGAATTCTTCTGATTGATTAGAAGTGGTACCTTTGGCAGATTCACATATTTTGTGTTTGCATTAACGGTCAAGTTGCGCCGTTGCATTGCGTTTAACATTACTTTATTATAAATAGGCTTTTACAACGGACAAAAATGTTTCAAACACGATACGAATATTTTTCAAATAATAACATTGACAGTATGAACATACAAATTATTAATGTTGCCAACTATAGCAACAATTAAACGAATAATGTGACGTTGATGTACATTATTTATATATTATTCATGTCATATACGATAAGTATTGAACTCTACTATTCATCTTAATAATAATTATATAAGGCTATACACTTTTTGACGGTTAAAAATGATTAAAATTTTATTTCATTTTTCTCAATTAATGTATTAAGGTTTTTACACTAAGTGATGACGTGCATTGGCTGCTTGAATGATTTGGGTATAACACATTCGAGGTCACATATTTCGGTAACCAAATATACGAGTAGTGCAGCTATTTTTTATACAGGGTGTATCGGATAAAAAAATTAATAGATAAATATATAATCACGGCATATTACCCATTTCTGAGTGTGCCAATCTGCGTTGTACACAGATTTCGACATTGATGATGACATATTTCTACCGTGCGGGCGTTTACCAGGCGTCACCTTACGGGCACTCATTACTGGCGTGGAGAGAGCACCACAGGGGTCGCTTTTCGAAATATTTGGCGTCGGTCGGGATCGAACCCGGTTCACCAGGTTCCTTGCCGAAAGTTCGTTGAAAAAGATTCTATATATCCAATAAAATTATAACACGAACGAACACTATGTAAATTGCATTTGACACTGACCTCTGTCAATTAGAATTAATTGAATATATCAGCTGATTTCATGATTATAGCAAAGCTTGCTGATTTATGGAAGTTAATCTCTTTATAATTCTTTAACTCTATATCTATTGTATATGAAGGAAAATATGTATAATTAATATGTACAAATAATTATATATTCTTTCATATTGATAATCGCATAAAATGTCAAAAAATGATACTTAATTACGTTTTTTTCAAGAAAAACTGTTAAGAACATCAAATAAGGGAATTTGCGGTTGACTAATTATAAACAAAATCTAATCAGCTCTTCAAATGGATGTGAAGAAGAGGAATACAAAAGAATTATAGTTTTTAGAATTGTAGTATTGGAGTTATCGTCGGATAAATTTTTGTCACACACACACACACACAAACATAAAAACACCACCGAATTTTTTTACCAAACAATACCTTCCTTGCCTCAAGGTGACAGAAGGTAAAAAATAATATCGTATTCCTGAGATCATTTTGAATAAAAATTGTCATATGAACGCAGATTAACAATTAGTCAGAAATTGGCATTTTTAAGAATCATTGTCTTGCCTCTTACCTTAATCTAAATCCTTCTTCAATAATTTTTTGTCATCTTTTATTTAAGTACTAAATAATTAGAGTACAATTTAAGAAGTAAAGAAACTGGAAAGATTGTTTGATAAAAAATGTAAATGATAATGTGATCTTATGTGATAATGTGTAATACTAATATATTCTTATAAGAAAAAAATTAAATAAAACTAATTCTTAATTTTAATTGAATTAAGCAATATTGATTTTGTTCCTAAAGAAACTAATATATGCATTAATCTTTGACTTTATTCTATAAATTACCGAACATAAAATTTAAAGCTTGTTTTTATTTAAAAGTAAAACTAAATAATCATTTGTAATTTTGAGACTCCAGTCTCAATAGTTGATGCGTTTACTGTCGGTTTCATGTTCTAATTTCTAGGCTGTAAACTGTAAAAGTAAATAGAAAATGCATTCCGA
Source organism: Ophonus ardosiacus (assembly GCA_943142095.1). Taxonomy (NCBI): domain Eukaryota; kingdom Metazoa; phylum Arthropoda; class Insecta; order Coleoptera; family Carabidae; genus Ophonus; species Ophonus ardosiacus. Next base: position 49,862,857 of record OW964826.1, on the reverse strand, counting down.
ACTGCGGACAAGTTCTTCATAAATCTGTTAAGAAGTACTATGTTTTAATTATCATTATTGACATATATTTTCTCTATACTTTATAATTACTACTATAATATTATATTCATTAAATATTAAAATGTTTGGCTGTAAAATAAAATGGCACGTATTACCAGGGCACTTTTTTAATAAAAGCGCCTTTATGGAGCACATTCCTCATAAGAATATAATGAAAAAGCGCGCTTCATTTATTATACAATTGCACTCGTAAATTTATGACTTGTTGGTAGCGCTAAATTATTATTATTTTTTTATTACTACGAAAAATATTGGATAAACTTTCATTTAAAATACTTTTTAAAAAATGTGAAACAGACTAATTAAATAATGACGCTCTGTATATTCTCTAAACCGTATTAAACAAATTCAATTTTAATCGATTATTAGTCCATTTTATTTAATGTAAGAGACTTTAATAGGGTAAAAATTAATCCAATTGGCTTGTATCATTATCAATAAATAGATCATAATATGATGCAGTGACGTGTAGGTAGCAATGATGATATCAAAACTATGCTGGTAGAGCAACAAATCGTTGTTTTATCCGTTTTAGCTTCTAAGTGATACGGAACAGATATGTTGGAACTGGGGCGTCGAGAAATCACCATTCTCTCTCTGCTCTATATGCTACTGTAGTGGTGTAAATTACAAATGTTGTCATCTGCATAATTCGATGAGGTGCGCTACTATTTGTTCGCGAATTTTACTTTGCTAAAATTTTAGGTGCCTCTTCCGGTGGAAGCATTTCTTTGTATGCAAATTATTGTTGGTCTACTTGAACGATAGTGCAAAATTTTGTATCTTTGTTTTCCGGTTTGCTAAACCTAGTAAATTGATAAATTAGTATACATTCTTACCTATAAATGAAAGCTGTAGGTACATTTACAGAGCATTATCTATTAAAATATTTGCATTAAATTGAAAATGTGCTAATTTTAACCCTTATTTATTCACGTATTTAGACTAAATAAAATAAAATAAGGCCATTTTCAATTTAGAGGTATTTAGATATTCGGTGTTTGGGCAGAGAATTTATATAAAATGAATGTTTTCAATTCCTACCCAGTCTTTGTTTCCCTGACTGTCAACAACTTTTGTACATTTTATATATTTTTAACATGTTACCATGTCAATCTGCAACAATACATTTCAACATTTTGTAACACAATTTCAACATGCTAGCACTAGAATAGTTTAAATTGAAATCGAAACGTCGAAAAATAAAAAAAATTGTTCGTTTTATTTAAATTTCGACTGTCTATCTCTGTTATTATTTTGAGTTTCTTCTCTAATATAAAAATTATCAATTAATATGCAAATTGAAAACTGATTTCATTTTAAATTGGGACATTTATATACTCGTAATTAAATTCATTAGTCCAATAAATTAACTTTATCTTCTAATATATTATTTTTAAATAATTAATCATTTTCGAAGTTTTTGAAACCTCTTGCTTTTTAATGTGCAGTTAAGGAAAGGATTTTATATCAACTTAAAAATCTATAAATCTAATTTTAATAGCTACCGCAGTAAATTGTTTTTTTGCCCTCCTGAAGTGTAATGGGAACTTTACAATTGTATACACAGCAAGTGTAACCTACATTTTACGCTTACTGTGTTGTAACTTGTCTAACTATGCGGTAAAATAATCAAAATACACTGGACGTTTATGGTCATTTAGAAAAGAAATCATCTTTACTATAATAAAGTTCTACCTACTTAAGTTATTTTTTTACTTTAACATTTCCTATATTTAAAATTAATTTATATAAACCAAAATCACGGCAGCGACATCTGTCATTATTGTAAAAATCCGCCGTTACCGACATAGTTACCGATCGATTTACCTGTCAAATACGCGAGGCGACCATTGCTGAAATGTCAAATATCGACACCTACCTATTATTTATTACGAAGAAAACATGAGCAAATAAATAAATTATCAATCATAAACAACGTCTATTATTACAAATAAATTTTCGATAGAAGAAGTACTCTAATGAAGGTAAGTAAAATCAAATTTGGAAATTGACAACCCCAGTATTTTAAACTAACCCTTTTCAGAAGTACAGCCTATCTCATTAAAAAAAGTGATTTTCATTATCGTCGGCCAAAAAATTTGATACAATTCTTGTGCGTGAAGTATTTTACAGCGCTCCAGCTAATAAGGCACGAGCCTTAAAATACAACTTACACGCACTCGAATGTAAATAACTAATTAAGTTTAAATTAATTAATTTTTCACAAGTTTGAAAAATGAAAACTCATTTTTTTATACACATTTACGATAAGGTATTTTTTTTTTTCATGTACTTAATGGAAAAGAAATTAAAAAATCAATTTTAATTTGCAATTGGCGTAAAATATTTTTAATTAATGATCCTAGGCCGGATTTGTATTTTTTAAGAACATAGGTAATACATTGTTAAAATATATAATTAGCTATATTTTTTATCTATTAATTTTAAAGTAAAAAGTGTAAGGACAAAAGTTAAACACATCAATGAAATTGAGTATTTCTCAACTAACTATTTCTCCGGTAGTAGAGCAGATCCAACTCCGTAAAAATAGTGAAGCGTGACGCTGAAAACAGATAAATAATTCAAAATATCAGGTGTCATTTGGATTGTTTTGAATTAATTATCAGTCTATTTTTTAAATTATATGGATACGTACATTATTCTTATTTAAGCGAACACTATTTTTTCGCGACAAATTTGGCATTTGCTCCGGGCGGCAGAAACCTACGCTACGCCACTGTTATTTTTTGGTATCTGAGATATCAGATTTCTACTCTCGGTGGTGAAAACATATATCTATTAAGTATACATAAAGTTTTCAATTAAACCATGTAGTACATAGAAAAAAATGGATTATTAATGATAATGACATATCTAATGCATATATTATTTATATACATAACTTGTCTGGCTTTCTCATTCATATTTACCATTTTAGTCATTTATAATAAATTCATTAATATAGATATGGTAATTTATTATTAATCATTGCACATACAAGTACTTGAAAGCAGTAATTATATATTAGTAAAAACATTTCATGAAATTATTAATTTCATTAATTAAGTTGTATTTATTAATTTATATGAAAAATATATAACTTTATAAAAAAACTGTTCATAACCTCATGAAAATAAACAATGGGGTATGTGACCATAATCGAATTTCAATATATGTCATAATATATAAAAACAAACCTCTATAGCTTCTCATTATAATAATAAAAACTAAACAATAGTTTGTAATAATATTGTTATTAGCAATTTAATGTTTTGGAGAAGGGATGTGTGACGTCAGTGGGGTAGAATGGTAGAAGACTGAGATAGATATGTTGTGATAGGTTATGGAATGGGGAACGTGACAGCTGCTGTCACTTTCGCCTACCACAATAAATCTATCTCAGTCTAACTGTCTTCTTCTACCATTGTACCCTACTGACGTCACAGATCCCTTCTCCAAAGTTTTAATAATTATTTTTTCGTAAACTAATTTAAAAAAATACGAGTATTATATTTTTTGGTCTAGTATCATGTATGTAAAAATCAAAATTTAGTCACATACCCCATTAACAAAAAATCATCAAGTGTGCTAGTGTGCCTTAACATCTAGTAGAATTTCACAATTTTTCCTCGAAAATGTAAACCGTTTTCTTTTAGAATCCAGATCTTTGTAAAAGCCGCATCCCACGATGAAAAAAAATCTGTTGTGGCCAGTACAATACCTCTCTCCATTTCCATTTTATGTTATATAGGTATTGTATTGCACTTCGCTATCGAACCGTCGTTTTATAACAAAAAAATTACAGAACTTTACCCAAATATTGTTTTTATTGTATTTAACAATTCTAATTATATCTATCTTCCAATTCATTAGCAAGATTGGCTGTATTTCTGATGGATATATGCATTTTACCTTCAATTTTAAATATTTTATTAATAAAACAATAAGAAAGATTAAATGTACTTCCCAGAAAAAGCTTTCAGAATGTCACTAAAACTGTTGATTTTTGACACTGAATCTATCATTTACAAACTCTGTTATAAACATTTGAATTTTACGTCACTAAATAATGAGAAAATGTGTTAAAGGTTACATTAATATGATTATCGTATATTCATTGAATTTGGATATATGAGTATGATGTATCACTTAATATTTCTATCAAAAACTTTTATAAATTCCAATTATTTATAACTTAAAATAGTAAACAAAGAAAAACAATATTCTATTACGATTCATGTGTTTATGTACAATCATTATAGTAATATACCGATTCCTAACCTTTTGGAGGTTGGGAAATACGTCATTTCTAACTTTAATAACAATTTCTTGGGTTGGAAATAACAGATTTCACTTTCATTTCTTGGGTTGCAAATGTTTATGTTGAGGTTGCTTAGATCCTTATAATAAAGTAGGCTAAAACAAATTTTAAGAGAGCTATCATAGATATTTACACACCAAGTGAGCTAAGGTAATGTTTGTACAATATTTTATTCAATTTTGACGAAATAATAATAAAATCCATTATAATATTTAATTTTGACAAAATAAAAAACTGATCAATTAAGTAGGCTGAGCATGACAATTGTCGCTGATAGACGTCAAGTCATATATTTAAAATGCTTTATTGTCTGTCATTTATGGCGTCAAAAATAATGAAAATGGCTGATAATGTCTGATAAATATTATGGTGAGTGTTATTTTCGTACCTGATGTTATTTTAAATGAATTATTTGTTGCAGAGTGAATTAAAATTTTGTGAGAGTGATTTAAAACAATTTAATTCACATGTGAAAAAAAGTGTTACTTATAGTTGTTGCTATGGAGTTAATAATGACAGTTTAAAAAGTCAAAATTGAATAAAAAATATTAATAAAATTAAAGGTTATAACTCAATGATTTATTTTGAAAATTATTGATTTAAAATGAGGATGATTGTGAATAAAATAGTATACATAACCTCGGTGGGAGTTTCATCACAGCCTTGCGCTTTATCTCACCTCGAGGCTTCGCCTCTCGGTAATAATACATAATTCCTCGGCTGTAATGAAACATCTCCCACCTCGGATGTAATATACTATTACACTGAGAAATATTAGAAATGTAAACAACTAATTTTTTCATAAATTTTCGTAGATCTCAATCTGTGACGTCATAGTTGCATATACAGGACGATTCAAATTTAATTTACGTTGGTCCAACCTCTTAAATGCACAGTAATGTTGTTAATGCCTGTAGGAGAAATATTGTTAGGTACAGTTTCTTTATTCAAAAATTAAAACTGTAGTGGCATTCCAAGTTAGGTAGTAATCTGGTAATTAATATGAACTCATTATTTCTAGTAATTTTTTATTTATTAGCGAATACATTCATATGTATACTAGCATTTACTTTAATGAACACATGTATATTATTTAAATATAGATGAGCATTACATAACTTATTCTTAACTATAAAAATTTACGTTAACTTGAGGAAAAATCTAGCACAACATCCATTACTTGTATCATCATTTACCCAAAATTTGTATTTCACATCAAATTGACCCTAAAGCAGAGAAAGAAAATACAATAAGTCGTAAAATAAAACAAAATAGAAAACAAAATTACCCTGGGAAGACTTTTGGCGATCTTCAGCCCAAAATCATACACTTGGTCGACATTTTGTGCGATGGGACACTGTGTGAATAGACAGGCGTTGTTTTCCATTCCAACAAATGGTAAATCACCGGTTGCAGCTGCCCAATAAGGAGTAGCCTTCATTGTATCAATCGCTTGTACTGAAATAGATATTAATGCCTCGATTATGGTCATGCATTAAAGCCCTATAGCGCTTTAACACTTTAAAATTTAAGAATTAAAGTTGAAAACAATTATGGACATAACTTTAAATATTTCCGCTTTAACTCTTTAGAATTTAAGAGTTCAAGTTTGAAGACAATTATGGGCATGGCTTTAAATATTTAGTTACTAAATATTTCTATAAATTTTACAGTTACAAAAACCTCGCTATAAAATTTTATTTAATTTTTTGTAATCAAAAATCCAAGCAAAATATGGACAATATTCCAATTTTTGTGGTTTTATTGTTAAATGAAGATGATGAAGGGTAAAAAATACATATTCTTATAATCTTCCAAGTTAAATTAAATTTTTTTTCTTATGTAGGAATGAAATGAGAATTGAAAGAAGAATATTAAGGGATACTACGAATATTTTCGAATATCCCGAAAATAAATGTATTAAAGACTTTCGTTTAAACAAAGTTATAATTTAATTTCATAGCTAATTCTTTCCATTTCTTTTCAATGTAATCGGGAGGTAATGTTGGGTTTATTATTCCCGTTCTGAACACAGTGGGTGATAGCATGAATGGTGATTAGGAGAAGACTAAGGAGTAGCAGTGTTTTAGCGCAAGATTATTATGGATTATTTTAAAGAAAAATACTTCAAGTAAAAGTTACGGACAATTAATTTTTCTACAACTGATATTTGAAGTATTTTTTTCTAAAATAATCCATAAACGATTTATAGCGCTAAAACCACTGCTAGTTATTTCCTAGTTAATCACCCTTAACGTGTTAATCACTTGTTCATGCTACCACCCAATCACTTTCCATAACTCCTATAACTCTTCATATTGTTCAGTAGATGTATTGGGATGCCTTACACGTTTTTTATTATTTATTAACTAGTATATTAACGCGAATACGTGATATATTTTATTTACCATGAGCTACGGTGAAAATTTTCCAATTTTGATGTGATAAATATATTTTATTTTCTAACCTATATGTCACTATAACAGCAACATAACGTAAATGAAGTTAGCTGCTCTATAAAATGACATTTCGAATTTAAGAAATTAAATTTAAATGACCGTAATCAGAATTCGTTAAATTATTTAAGAATCTCTTTAAGACAACTCTTTAAGCTTAAATTCTATAATTCTTAAAGAGAAGACCATAATCTGGGTATAAAATTATTAATTCGAGGTACGTGGGATCGTTTTTATATTCCCGCACTATACTGTTTTCAATTTTAATGTATTTTTTCATTATACTGTTTTTAATCACATATGCCTTGGTCATATGTATGACAGTTTACATAACAATTGCAGCAATATCATCATACGTACTATAACGAGTGATATGATTATCATCATGCTTCGGTTTCACGCAATATCTTCGATTATTAATCATATCATGAGCTTATATTTAATGAGAGAATATAATAAATTTTTGTTAAAATTAACTGTCAATGTTGTAAAAATCCCTTAGTAACGAATGTAAACAAGGTGATAATTTCTTTGTTTTTTATCATGGCTGTGATAGACATGTAACTAGGGAAATTCTGAATGCTGATTGGCGGAAAACATGTCACGTGACTAATGAATTATATTCTTAATTAAATTTTGTACCGTTTCTTAGGTAAAATAAAATGGCGTAATTAGATTTTTTGGAAACTCCATAATAGGCCTATAAACCATAACACAAAATAATAAAATGTACACTTTATTCTTAAAGTACTACTCAATAAATAACGATTAAGATAAAAAACATTTTTTTAATAATTACTTTACGAGATTTTCCAGGCCACAGATGACGTCACACTATTGGTATCTTTCTCACGCAGCCTACTACAAAAACTAGTGTAAGAAAGATAGCTATAGGTTTCTTTAAAAATCAAATGCAGCTATACAAAAAAACAATTACGACTTTTTGTTACCACAAATTGCTTCAAAATTAAACGAACTTTCATTTCAAAATATTTTTAAAAATTGGTTTATGGGCCCATTCTTGAGATATAACACAAACTTATGATTTTTTAAATGGCAACCTATGTTGAAAATAGTCTTAACTTTTTGCTTATTTTGTAATTTTTTCAATGATATATAACAAAACTGCATTCTTTTGTTATACACATGAGTAAAAAACGGTACAAAACTTGTTAAAACAATTTTTCTGTAAATACCATAATAAATGAGATATTTTCGAAATGGGCGAAAAAAAAGTTTTTGCCTGTAGCTCAGAAACAAAAGAAGATCGAAAATTCCTGTGGTAACTATTAAACTTTTCTCAAAAAGCTGACCCTGAAACGTGCAAACGATTTTGGTCTAATATCAATATTTCCCGAGAATAAGACACCTGTACAGTGCGTCTTCATTTCAACAGAGCAGCTCCTGTGTTAATTATATAATTATTTATTAATTTTGGCAGGAGGAGGGGGCCGGGACCCCTGGACAACCCCCTCCCCCCCCCCCCCCTTCTCATCCTTTCGTAGCGTCACTGAGGAAACACTACGATAATATAAATAGACCTTTAAGCGGTTTATAACCTATAAATTTTATATGTAGTGTGATTCACGTAAGATAATGGCGTTAGTTTAGTTAGGGAAATAAATTCTGCCCTCTAATTAGTCAGTTCACAAAAGCTAAAGAAATATCCCTTGTCAACAGTCAGTTGTCTTTTGTTTTCACGAATTTAAATTATTTATTTCATGCATTCAAAAACTGCTGGCTCATCCTACAGAGTGATCAAAAAGAAATGATACAATTCTGGGGATCTTTTTATCTTACAGTTGCACTACGTTAGACAAAAGCGGAAATACTATTGACATTGCCATGTGATCTTTAGAATAAATACATATAGGTTATGTCAGGGGCTTGCACTCCCGTTTGAAATTGTCATATTTGTAAAAGTATTTTGTTCCAATGTAAAAACCGTGGTAAAATACATTTTAATAAAAGATTATAAATGTATTTAAATTTTCATATATCACTGTCAACAACACAGGAAATAAATTTTTATATCAGTGTTACCAATTTCAAGTAAGTTTTTGTTATTGCCAGTTGCAACATTTTTTTTTTTATCAGTGTATTTTTATATAAATCTAATCTCCTCGTATACTTACAGGTTTTGAAGTATACTTTAATGTTATGGTTTTTTCCTTTCTTCAAACTGCATGCCTTATTTGTTCCTACTTCTTTGCATGGAATAATTTCAATTTTATTTATTTTGCACCAGCCCTTTGGATCTGTTTAATAAAAATAATATATTTTCCTTTGTAAATGTACCTAATATAATTCACGTACCTGAGTCTGTACACTCAGAAAAATTAATTTCTTGAGCAAAAGAACACGTTATATAAATTAAACAAATGTATAATATAATAATTGAACGAAACATTTTAACTGGAGCTATTTTTCTTTGTATTTCTTATGCTTCTTTGCGTATACAAAGTTTACTGAAATACGATTGATTCATTCCTATACTGTGACTAGGGTGCTTGTTGATAAACTTTAATCTTTTATCTAATATTTATACTTACAGTTCATTTCGGAATCACATGAACGTGTATCTACAATTTTCTTTGGGGACATTGGATGTTAATTTAAAAGTTAAATTGAATGCATAAACTGTATATTTGAATAAATGTCACATAAGTTACGGCACAAATTTCAACATTTTTTTACCTCTCGCTAAGAGAGATATTAGAATCATGCATATCCAGATTTTAGTGGATAAGTACGTTTTAAGGTCCCTATAATCCGATTATAACATTTTTATGATGATGTCCGTGTATGTGCGTGTATATATGGATGTTGAAACCATGGTTTCTCAAATACTATAAGACTTAAAACATATTTAACTGCAGTTTCCTTAATCTGACCTGGGAAGAGTTGATTAGATTTTGGTAACAATTGGACAACCGGAAGTAATAGTTTCTTAAAAAAATCTTGTAAATATAATTTTTTTGAAATTTGTTTATTACAAATATTGAAGAACATAAAATTCTCCATCTAATACACTTAAAATTTTTATTATATCTTATATAGATTTAGAGATAAAGACGCTATAATATATAGAATAATCGGATGTAATACATAGACTAAGGAAACCAGTTGACAAATTCAAATGTTTATAACATAGTTTGTAAATGACAGATGTCAGGGTAAAAAATCAACAGTTTTAGTGACTTTCTGTTAGCTTTTTCTAGGAAGTACATTTAATCTTATTGTTTTATTAATTATTTAAAATTATAGGTAGAATGCATATATCCATCAGAAATGCCGCCAATCTAGATAATGAATTGGAAGAATCTCTGACATTTAGGAACTTCCTCATACAATGAAAAATAGATAGAATTATATGTATGCAAAAGACATGACAAATACACTAAAAAACAATATTTAGGTAAAGTTCTGCAATTTTTTCGATAGCGAAGTGCAATACAATACTTATATAACATAAAATGAAAATGGCGAGAGGTTTTGTGCTGGCCACAACAGATTTTTTTTTTATTACAAAAAGAAATGTACGTTATTTGAATATACAGGTTGTTACGCAACTTGAAGTACATATTTGAATGGCATGTAGTACTCTACATATTGAACACGAAGCAAAAGAATTTATCAAAATTTTTAAATCTAATTTGAATATTTGTTTTTAAAGCAAATCTTTTTAGGTCTCTGGTTGAATATTTAAGGATTTTTCCGATTAAAAAAAAATTCTATTAAAATTACGTAAATTTACCTCCGATTAAAAATTATTATTTAATTTTTATTTCTGTCTGCAGCACAAGCCTTTTGCCGGTTGCTAATTAAGAAGAATTAGATAACTAATTATATTGAAAATATACCTCCTAAAGTAGTAAACAATCATTTACAATTTGTGTTTCATAGTGAAAGTACTCTCTGGTTCTTCTGGACAGTGCTCAATTCCGTTCCGTTATTTTTGTATTTCGTGGTATTCAGATTTCTGGCAGTTACCTCTACCCTTAAAATATATTATAAAATTTTAGAATTAAATTCATTAAATTAAAGTGCGCCTAGACCAATCCAGGGCCCAGAAGAACAACGTGGGATACATATTTGTATAACGGTTGTTTGGTAAATTGTCCAGGTTTATAGACAAGGTATATAAAAATATACTTCCCAGCAAATTGAAAATTTAACAATTTTTACAGTAAAATTAGAATTTTTTACATTTTGCTAATAAAATCATATTTGCTACATTATAATCCATTAAAATATGAAAAATACAATTCAAATTCACTACTATGCATTCATTAATACCTTTTTATTATTTTAATTATAATATTTCAAGTTTCTGCCATAATTTATAACAATTTATATTTTACAAGCTAAATTTTATAACAATTTTTAAATATTTTAGGTCAATAACTTGGCATTTTCTCAATCTAATATTTGTTGCTGTACCCGTAATGTGGGGTATAAGGCATAATAATATGATATAAATATAATACAATGAATTGTACAACTCAAATTTTAATATTTTAAAATACTGTACCTTTACTAGTGTTAAACAATGTATGAAAATGAAGATATGTCTTGCATAATGACATGAATTTATTTTGTGCCAATTTTTCTTGCCATATATTAGTATTCATTTATTTATTTACATAAATCTTATAAATAAGTCTTGAGGGCCACCAATACATGTTGGCGTGTTTTCATTGTGATACTCTGCAACAATATGATCATCTCCAACGCTGAAATCGGGATGGATATCCTTCTGCAACTCACATCTTTCTACGGCTCGGCCAGGACTGTAATTCATCTCTGTTACATGTTTCTGTAACAATAAAAATATAATCGAAATAAATAATATTTGGATTAGTGGTTACAGATGGATATGGATGGACTTAGAACTAATATAATATAATTCTAAATTAATTCAAATTCTTTTCCACACAACATCAACAATTATAATTCAAATATAAAGTGTATATATACCGTGAGTATTTTTTAACGTGAAACATTGGGTTTGTCATATCCATGGTTACGACTTGACATTTGATTGACAGCAATGTATTTGCCCGTTCCATTTAAAATGAAACATAGGGAACGAATTTGACATTTGATAAGACGTCAATAGAGGTTAATATTGTTTAAATAATTATACCTGCATTCTAAATTAAAATTAATTGTAGAAAATATATAGTGTGCACCTTGTGCCCGAGTGGTTTTTTGACGGCTAAATTTCTTACAATATTTAAATACAATTATAATACTTCTGTGAAATTCCTTCCCCATGAGTCATTTTAAATGAGACAGAAAAATACATTGCTGTCAACTGTCAATCAAATGTCAAATCATAACTTATAGGAAAATTCAACGGTTATCTGTCATATTGACAAGATGTCTTTAGAGGTTAATTTTGTTTAAATAATTATACCTGTTTTCTAAAAATTAAATTTAGATGTAGAAAAAATACTGTGTGCACCTTATGCCCGAAATATGTTTAGTGCTCTCGAGTGATTTTCTGACTCCGCTAAATTTCTTACAATATTTAAATATAATACTTCAGTCAGATTCGTTCCCTATGTTTCATTTTAAATGGATCGGGCAAATACATTGCTGTTAATCAAATATCAAGTCTTAACCATGGATATGACAAACCCAATGTTTCACGTTAAAAAATACTCACAGTATACAGGGAATTTATTTTGACATGCAACATATGGTCATTCACTTCCATGGTTACTCACTTTTGTCGAAAAATGACAGTAATGTAATATTTGTCCATTTTAAAATGCAACATAAAAAAATTGTTTTTTGTATTATCGAAACTAATTTCTAATAAATTAGCCTACATACTTTTAAGAAAAAATCAAAACATGAATGTTGCACATCTTAACAAACTTCAGCTTACAAAAATTCATAACTTTCATGTAATAAATGATAAAAAAAAATATCCCCATTCACACTCTGGCAATAGTCGGTCGTAATAAGAATTGACTCCATTTGTGATGTGTTTTGGAGGTATCTCCTGTGCTGCAATACTGTTTATAATGTTGCATTTTAAAATGGACAAATGTTGCATTTTAAAATAAATTCACACCACACGTCTGTTCACTAGCACTGTAACAATGAAACTGACAAAATTGATCTATGTAACATTTAGGCATTAGACAATAATAAAAAAATAAAAAAATAGTAGTCAACAATCAAAATAATGAGTATAAATTATAATTGTTGTCTAGGTATTACATAATTTTGTAGTCTCTCGTACGATTTTTTTTTAGTTTAGTATTTGTAAACAACTTCTATGGATTACACACGAAATATAAGTTAGGGTTGATAGAAAAGATGCTATTCATTGATGAAAAAAAAAATATGTTAGGGACCTTTTCAAATTTTAAAATCAGGGGGTTGTTTTCTGTATGAATACTAAGTTTCAGGAATTCGAACTACTGAAAAAAAAGGATTCAGTTATATTTTTTTGTTTCAAGATAGGTAAATTTCTTTTGTGTATACCATGATAAAAATGAAATAATTTAAAAACTAAGTGAGATAGGGACTTGCAGTTTTCAAATTTGAATTCAGGGGTTGGTTTTCTGTATGTATACTAAGTTTCAGGAATTTGAATTGTTGAAAAAAAGAATTCAGTTATATTTGTTTCAAGATAGGTAAATGTATTTTGTGTATACCATGATAAAAATAAAATAATTTAAAAACTAAGTGAGATAGGGACTTGCAGTTTTCAAATTGTGTATGTACATATAATACGTTTCAGGAATTTGAATTGGAAATTCCAACTTTAGGGCTCAAAATTTCTGAAACTAGGTAAGGTAGGAACTTGTTTCAAATTTGATTTGCACATGCATCTTTGTATACATAAGCAAATTTTTAAAATTGATGAAATGTTGACAGTTTTCCATAGGATATTTCAACTTTACATATTAATATGTATAGAAAAGTGGTATTATTAATACAAACAAAAAGTGCAGATACAATAAATAAGTTATTACATTTATAATTTTATTAACAATCATTTCTTTTTTTTGCAGATGATCACGTTTTCGACGTTCCAGTGGTAGACATCGCGACTTGGAGAACCTGTTCATATGTCTACAGTGTCCTGGGGCTTCTCTACGGACCTGGTGGACATGATTTCGTTGTCTGGATCAGGAAGCCATCCCCTGCGGTATCGTGATGTCGTAAACCGGTTCGCCTGGTCTCCATACTTCAAATCCTATGAAATATAAATGTGAGTTAAACTGTATATTCCACTAAACTCTATTATGCGTTGTTATTTGGCATTTTTATTTATTACTCCTACATGGTTAAAGATAGCAACTTGCACAATGAAATTTGGAATCTACATAAAATTCTCTGTAAGATACATCTGATTATAACTTTTAACTTTGAATGGTTTAGGAGTTACAGGGCGTTAAAATAAATGTATTTTCGTCAAATTATCTCTGTACACATGTTTCATTTATCACTACTACAGAAATAATGGTAGTAAATAGGGAAGTAAAAATTTAAATTTTACATTAAATTCACTATTGGCAGACACATTTGTTTCGTGTTTCAACAATTTAGAAGAAATATAAATGTAATATCAAAGGTTTATACTTACCTATGGCCAGGCGAATTTTCTTAATATATCATCCGTAGTCATATCATCACTGTAATATATCATCGGCGATTTTCACAGATTAGAATACACTTTGTAGTAAATATTACGTAACACTCATACCAATTAGAATAACTTGTATAACACGTTGTATTAGTGAAACAATACACAACACTTTTCCGGACAATTATACATATTTTAATAATAGGAAAGACGTTTTTTTCTTTAAATATACAGCAATCGTATAGTAAACTAACTCACGACACAATATAATTTTGACTAAGGATTAAATAATAAACACTAACGGGAGGACAGAGACTTATGCAACATTTTAAATAATATCTAAAATTATAATAAGTAGAAATACGTTGTTTAAGTTAAAATGAATTTTGAATATTTAGATTTTATTGTAAATAATAATGTAGATATGAACATTTAAATTTAGTGCACTATTAACTTATTAAATTTAGATTTCTTTTACAAAATTTAAATAAATTTAAAATTTTTTAAAGTTATTTAAATATTTTTAAGAAAGTTATAGGGTAAATCTAACATTTTTAAAATATATAGCGAACTATATGATTTAAATAGAGATCGATTGCAATAAAAATTTGAAAATTTTTTGTTTGCTATACACTACACGATTATTCACAAGCACACCATGTTCACTTCACCAAAGCCTGAAAGGAACTGAAGTCTTTATTTTAAAACATAATATTAATAGTACACGTAATACCCCCACTACAATTAAGTGTTTATTTATTATATCTTTTGTACTTTGCCGCTCAAAATAAACAATGTTTATGTTTGTTTACAGGTTTTGCAAAAGGCCTGCTACAACCAGCATTAGGATACGGTAGCTACAACACTGGATGAAGATAATAAATGACTATATAAAGAATAAATAAATAAAAATTAGTTTTTTTTACCTTTCCTATGTAATAACAAAAGGGACAGGGAAATATCCTAATATTTAGGGATTTTTCAGAATTTTCCTATGCTCTCTTTTAGTATTACGTTCTCTAGGTACGAAAATAACCATCCCATAGGAGTCCGCCCTTTTATAAAGGGCTAAGGGCTTATTTGAGCCCTTGGGGAAAATCTGACCACGGATTTCATTTCTGCAGATCCAAGTAAGTTTAACAACACTTGTCCGGCCTTTCTAGCTTTTTTAGTTCAGGAATTAGCGCAGGCCCTTCGCCACAAACTTGAAGGGCAAATATATTGTAATCCAAAGGGTTTTTATCAATTCTGTGCAAGCCAATGGAAAGCGCGGGTTCGAATCCCCCCGATTCGCTATTTTCCGGCCCGTTAGCCCTATAAATGGACGAATTTAAGTGTTAGTCTCTTTAAAAAACTTTAAGGGCTCATATCTCGAAAACGGCTGGGTTTTCAGCGTTTTCCTTAAAACGCTGTTCCTTAAGGGAATTCGAATGAGTAATATAGGGTCAAATTACATCATACCAAAGTTTGAAGGGCGTAGGGCAAAGTTTTTTATAATAAGGGTTTTTGAACATTTTTGATTTTTTTTTGTTTACACCAAAATTTTATTATTTATTTTTTAAGCTCTATAAGCAATAAAATAACCATCCGTAGAACTCTCTCATTTTTGTTCCCCGGATACTATAGAAAAATTTCGACTCAAAATGCGACACTTTTTAATTAAGAAATGCTTTATATCTCCTAAACTACAAAAGCTAGAAAGGCCGGACAGGGTTTTTTAGACTAATTACGACCCGTAGAACACGAATCCGGTCTCACATTTAAAATATGAGAACTCTTTTCATTCCTGTTATCCTGATACCATCAAAAATTTTCGACTCAAAAACTGGGTAAATTCAGGTCATTGACCCCAAAAAATTGGGTTAAGAAAAGTGTTGTAGCTCGTAAACTACAGAAGTTAGAAGGGCAGGACAGGGTTTTTTTTAGACTAATTACGACCCATAGAACACGAATCCGGTCTCACATTTAAAATACAAGAACTCTTTTCATTCCTGTTATCCTGATACCATCAAAAATTTTCGACTCAAAAACTGAGTAAAATTGGGTTTAAAAAAAGTGTTATAGCTCCAAAACTACAAAAGCTAGAAAGGCCGGACAGGGTTTTTTAGACTAATTACGTCCCGTAGAACACGAATCCGGTCTCACATTTAAAATATGAGAACTCTTTTCATTCCTGTTATCCGGATACCATCAAAAATTTTCAACTCAAAAACTGAGTAAAATTGGGTTTAAAAAAAGTGTTATAGCTCCAAAACTACAAAAGCTAGAAAGGCTGGACAGGGTTTTTTAGACTAATTACGACCCGTAGAACACGAATCCGGTCTCACATTTAAAATATGAGAACTCTTTTCATTCCTGTTATCCTGATACCATCAAAAATTTTCGATTCAAAAACTGAGTAAATTCAGGTCATTGACCCCAAAAATTGGGTTAAGAAAAGTGTTGTAGCTCGTAAGCTACAGAAGTTAGAAGGGCCGGACAGGGTTTTTTATACTAATTACGACCCGTAGAACACGAATCCGTCGTCACATTCAAAATATGCGAACTCTTTTCAGTCCTGTTATCCTGATACCATCAAAAATTTTCAACCCAAAAACTGAGTAAAATTGAGTTGAAAAAAAGTGTTATAGCTCCAAAACTATAGAAGCTAGAAGGGCCGTACTAGTTCTATTAGACTAATTACAATCCGTAGAACACGAATGAACATAAAAAATTTCCCATGTCTTATTTCCCTTATAAATGTTACATAACTACATACTTCCCTGTCTCTTTGTTGTGGTACATCCCCCTGAAATAAATGACGGGTTGTTAAATAAAAATGTATTGGTTTAAGAAATATTTATTGTTTATTATGGTCATAGCTTAAATTGTATGTATTCTTATTTGTATTTTATAAACAAATATGTTTAGGGATGTTTAAATAATAGTCTGTATAAATTTTACTTGTATTTATTGTTTATTTGTACTTTACATTGTTGTATTTCATGTAACTACCCTTAATGTACTTTGTAAATAAATAATATACTTACCCTTATCCTGAAAAATTAGAAATAGGGATGTTTAAATAATAGTTTGTATACATTTTACTTGTATTTATTATTTATTTGCACTTTACATTGTTGTATTTCACGTAACTACCCTTAATGTACGTTGTAAATAAATAATATACTTACCCTTATCCTGAAAATTAGAAATAGGGATGTTTAAATAATAGTTTGTGTACATTTTACTTGTATTTATTGTTTATTTGTACTTTACATTGTTGTATTTCATGTAACTACCCTTAATGTACTTTGTAAATAAATAATATACTTACCCTTATCCTGAAAAATTAGAAATAGGGATGTTTAAATAATAGTTTGTATACATTTTACTTGTATTTATTGTTTATTTGTATTTTACATTGTTGTATTTCACTTAACTATCCCTAATGTACAATAGTATTACACAATAAAATATAATTTAAGATATAAATTGTTTATTTTTCACCCCTTTGCTACCTCTACACGTATATAGTTTTTAGAATGGCCGCTAGAGGGCAGCACCTATTAGAAATAGGGTTGCGCCTAAAATATAGGCAACCAGAAATACTACTCCGCTTTGAACATACATACGTACATATATCATTTTAGGGTTATACCTAATGGGAATATAACACAATAAATTTGGGACGTTTACTATGGGAATATTAGTCTCTGAAAATGGGATGATACATAGATGTTTGTAATGCGGAATGGAATCTCAGCATTTTGTGGAATTTATTAAGTCTAAATAAATTCTACTATCTATCTATTATCTACTACACAAGAGTCGTTGTGTCTTCTATAATAGTATTTAAATCCCATTTTTAATATATCTAAGTACCAAAGGCATCAAAAATTATGTATGTACGTACGTATGTATACAACTGAAATTTTTTTGATTGATTTTACTCTAAGTTAATACGTTTATCAACAGGTGCTGCCCCCTGGTGTCAGTTTTAAAAACTACATACATGTAGGGACTTAGAAAAAAAAATCAATTTTCAAACAAATATATTTGTATTATACCAAAATTACAAGACTTTTTCTTATAAAATTCAAAGTTTATTGACATTACTAAAGACATTTGACATTAAAGTAAATTGTTATTAGATTTGTTGACAAATTTAGTAACAATTGTGAACAGAATTATAACACGAAAGAAACGTAGAGGATATTTGTGTTTAAAAATTCTGTTCGTAATTATTTCTCACTAAGTTTGTTAACAAATTTGGTGACAATTTTTTAACGTTGCCAAACAGGCTTTAATTGTAAAATTGAAATATTTGTTACCAGGTAAAATTATCATTATTTTGGTTGCAGAAATTATAAACTATTTTGAATCTTTATTTTGTAATAAAAGTAAATTCTATTACAAAATAATTGATATTTACAATCAAAATAATGATAATTTTTCTCGGTAACAAACATTTCAAATTTACAACTAAAGCCTGTTTGACACGTTAAAAAATTGTTACCAGATTTATTAACAAACTTAGTAGAAATAATTATGAACAGAATTTTTGAACACAAATGTCTTTTACGTTTTTTTTTTTGTTATAATTCTGTTCACAATTGTTACTAAATTTGTCAACAAATCTAATAACAATTTATTATAATGTTAAACATAGTTTAGTTATAAAACTAAAACGTTTGTTACCAAATAAAATTATCATTTTAATAGTTGTATTATTTGTTGTTAATTATTTTGCATCTTTATTCTGTGACTGAATAAAGATGCAGTAGAATTGAACACAAATAATATAACCATAATTTTATTTGGTAACAAACATTTCAGTTTTATAACTAATACGAAACTCTACATTTATATTATTAAAGTTTTAAGGTAAACTAATACTATATTAAGTAGAGTTTCGTTTACAATACTAATTTAACAAATTAAATCTTGGTGGTCCCTAAATAAGATTCCTTGTTCCCATTTTTAAAGGTACAAAGATTTCTTATTCAGTTGAAGACCGTTCCCGAAACTTTATATTATATTATATATTTTGTTACCACCCAAACCTCCCACTTACCAAAATATATAATATTTATTAATACAAAGCTTCCTTTACAATACTTAAAATCTAACTTTGCCCTGACCGCGTCTAAATACTTAATAAATAATTACAATTTTTACTAAAACTACCTACTTTAAAACTAAATGAACATGGGTATTAAATTAAAATAAACGCAATAAAAGTTTGTTTTATTGTTGTACATACATTTTAAACAAAATGAAGAAAATGCCATGGTCTGCGTCTCCAATCGGCACTGCAATCTTGACGATAGTGGCGGTGGAGAGTTCTTTTTAACTTTAAAACTATCTTAGAACTAAAAACGAAACCCTTTATTTAATAAATAGTATATATAAGGGAAACACCGCCCTCAAATGCCAAACCCACGTTCCCTTATATATACCATTTATTAAATACAGTTCCGTGTACAATAATACTTATAATCTAACTTAAATTATTGTAGTTCCCCCCCAAATTAAGTTAGTGAAGTGCGCAAAAAGCCTATCTTACGTTAAGATATATTTCAAAGAAAAACAAATCTAAAAAAGCCTGTCTTACGTTAATAACGATTTCAAAGAAAAGCAAGTCTAAAAATGTGAAGTTACGTTAATTTTTCTCTCTCTCTCTCGAAAAGCAAAAACAACCCTTCCTACTTATATCTAAGCTATCTTATGTCTACACGAACTATCTTATATCTAGATTAATCTAAGCTAAAGGCGAAGTGTGTGTGAGAGAGAGAGAGTACGAGCTAAGCAAATGGTGAGAACGCCGTGGCGTCGAACGCCGTTGTTGGTTCTCACGGAAGTTTACGAGGGGGTTAAGCCGACCCCACGCGATGCAAAGCATTTACGGCCTACAAACCGAACTAGGTAGAGAGCACGGCAGCAGTCACATGTAACTACCTAGGGTGCACGCCAACCTACCTAGCTACTCCCGGAGACATTCGCCCGCGCCTCTCGCGGATACCCTACACCGAACGCGGTTATTAATCCGTGTGCTCAACAAAGTTAAATCAAACAAAAACTTTACCTTGTCTTTAATTATTCGTTGCCATTACCATTAAATAATGATTACATTACGTTGCCTCCGGATGAGGAGAGCACATAAGGCCATAAGAAAGCTTTCTGTGTCAACTATGGATTAATGTCCCTAGAAACATTCACACAAGTGTGAAGCGATCCACCATAACAACAGGATTCACATGACGGTGCGTTGTACATATCAGTCCACTCAATTATGGCTATCGCGCACGAACCCTACCTACCCAGCCCCTCTGACCGTGTGAAGTTAATTGAATAAGGAACCCGAACACCCACATCAAAGTTTCGAATCTGTTACCTCCTTCCTGACTCACTCATCCATCCACCTGCAAGCATCCCCCGATACGTCCGTATTTTCTTTTCCCAAGCACTCTCCCTAGCTACCGTCTGGGTAAGCCACGTGTACGGTTACCGCTGCAACCGTAGACGCACGATTTTAGGATGATCGCCACGGGATGCACTTCAAATTAATCAATTTATTTTTAATTTTTAAAGAAAACGCGTGTTTGCTCGACGGCGCGATGAGCCAAAGTTTAATTAAAACCTGAAAATACATTTCCAAGAACTTAAAACTATAGTATTCCTCACGTACAAATGGAATTGCACAAGTTAAATTCGCTATATAATCTGTGTTGACATCTAAGAAGAAAGTATCTTTTCCCGCATCAAGAAACGCACATGAATTGATAAATCAACACTAAACACAAAAATGTTAAAACACCCGTCAATGTTTACGAACTATGTTGACAGTTTTAAATTATTTATATTATAAACAGAGTTGCGACAAACGTTGCCTTATGAACATATTTTACAACCTATGTGCCAAAAAAAAAAAAAAAAAAACTATTCCAATTACGTGTCTTTAACAAGCCTACACTTGATTGCGCGCAATGCCATTCTTACGTAAATAATACTAAAACTTATAAAGCTACTACTTTTTAATCTTCTAGATGTCCGATTCCTGAAAGATAAATGCTAATCATTTGTTCCCAATATTGATTTTATTGATAAATAGTCGATATTTCAAATTCAAATTGTTTTGATTTTATAAGGACATTTATGAAAGTTATATTTCGTTTACTACAGTACTCAAAACTGAATTTGAGTTCAAGATAATATTTAGACCTATACCTTTGACTATAAGTTCTCATGGTTGAGTATGAGAACAAAATAATAATTATGCATAGTCATATTCCCTAGACTATAAGTTCTCATGGCTGAGTATGAGAACAAGATGATAATTAGGCATATAATTATATTCCTTTGACTATAAGTTCTCATGGTTGATCATAAGAACAAGATATTTTACAAACGTTACAATTATGAGAAAAATAAAGTTTCTTACCAGTTCATCCATCGATGGCCGCCTACGTTGAAGATTTGTCTGGTGCTCAGCTCTCCTTACAAGATCCCTAAAGTTGCAAACTAAAGCAGCTTTTGTACTGTTAAAATCCAAAGCTCGAAAACTGTATCCAAATTGTCCAAGTTTCTTGTCGTATCAGACTAACCAAAGGTCCACCTATTAAATATTAATTATTAGTTTATCGTATTCTTGAAACCATTTAAAAAAATGTTGGAAAAAATTTCGTATGGCAAACGTGTGTTCATTACGGAAGACACTTAAGAAAAGTATCTTTATCTCTCGCTAAGAGAAATATTGGATTTATGCTAAAATGATGTGTATGTGTGTATATAGAATAATCTATTGCAATAAATCGCACAGTCCAGACTACACTAGTTGTCAAATTCAAATGTTTGTAATTGACAGATAAATACCAGTGTCAAAAATCAACAGTTTTACTAACATTACTGAAAGATTTTTCTGGGAAGTATGTACATTTAATATTTCTCAATGAATTATTACTTAAATATTTAAAATCGTAGGTATGCATATATCCTTAAGAAATACTGCCAATCCCGTCAATGAATTGGAATCATCTCGAACATTTTAGAAGAGTAAAACAAGATTCCTTATAGAATAAAAGAATAGATGTAACTATTTGTGTGTACAAATGTTAAATTCAACACTTTTGTAACAAAATGAAAATTGCGAGAGGTATTGTGCTGGCCACGATTAATAGTAACAGTACTTATATCCTTAAGAAATACTGCCAATCCTGTCAATGAATTGGAATCATCTCGAACATTTTAGAAGAGTAAAACAAGATTCCTTATAGAATAAAAGAATAGATGTAACTATTTGTGTGTACAAATGTTAAATTCAACACTTTTGTAACAAAATGAAAATTGCGAGAGGTATTGTGCTGGCCACGATTAATAGTAACAGTACTTATATCCTTAAGAAATACTGCCAATCCCGTCAATGAATTGGAATCATCTCGAACATTTTAGAAGAGTAAAACAAGATTCCTTATAGAATGAAAGAATAGATGTAACTATTTGTGTGTACAAATGTTAAATTCGAAACTTATGTAACAAAATGAAAATTGCGAGAGGTACTGTGCTGGCCACGACATTTTTTTTTAAGTAATTTATGTAATGTGATTTATGTAATGAATCCTCGTGTACAATGCGATATTTGATCCAACAGTTTTAAAATGGTTTCAAATGTATTTCATATTTGCTTTAATTTGATATTTTCGAAAGCACATTTGATAAAAAATAGTGCAAAGAAGATAACCCAATTACTATGATATTAATATAGATATGAATGTTTATCTCAAACAACGTAAGATAAACACTCATAACATTACAGTAACTGTGCACGACTTCCTTTGCAATCTGTTTTATCAAATGTCCTTTTGAAATGTCAAATTAAGTACATTTTTAACCCATTTATATAAATCTATTCTATAATAACCGCGTATTTTGTATACAGGTTTAAACAACAGTTTCTAATAGATTTTGAATGATTATGATGTAAAAATTATTGATTTAGCCATCTGTCTAATTTTTTTATAAGACGAATAATTTACGGCCATATTGCAATACGAATATTTGGACATTCTAAATACGAGCCCAAACTCATAACAGTTCGGCCGGTTTACGTTTTCAACAAACAGGTTATAAAACCTACGCAAATGTTGAGAAATTTCTACAAATTTCTTTAGACTAGTTTAAAATAGATTTTAAACTTACAGATTTGAATTCAGCCATGTTTCTTTGATATGTACACACAATTTTATTAATTAAAGTTGATTGGTTTAAATATTATTAACAAATTTGTAAAATTTGAATGATTTTTTTTTATATCTTTGTTAGTAACACATAAACCTATAAACAGTTGTAAAGGAAACTTGGTATATACATGCACTATACCTCCCTAAATAACAATTTATATACAATATATTTATTCAATTTTGACGTTTTAAACTGTCATTATTAACTCCATAGCAACAACTACAAGTAACATTTTATCCACAAGTGAATTAAAATTTTTAAGTCACTGTCACAAAATTTTAACTCACTGCAAAAAATAATGCATTTAAAATAACATCAGGTAAGAAAATAACACTCACCATAATATTTATCAGCCATTTTCATTATTTTTCACGGCACAAATGACAGACAATAAAGCATTTTAAATAGATTACTTGACGTATATCAGCGACGATTGTCATGCTCAGCTTACTAATTGATCAGTTTTTTATTTTGTCAAAATTAAATATTAAAATAGTTCTTATTATTTCGTCAAAATTGAATAAAATATTGTACAAAGCACGTGAGCTAAGAATGTTTATTCACTCGAAGAAATTAACTCACTCGCCCATACGGGCTCGTGAACTAAACTTTCTTCTCATGAATAAACATTACCTTAGCTCACTTGGTGTGTAAATATCTATTACACCCGAAGTGTTTTTTAAATTATTGAATTATAGTTGATGATATCAAAACTACTTTCCGCGGTGGTCCTGTACCTTTTATTCAATAACTCTTGAATCAAAGAATCATGGCTGAGTTCAAATTTGAAAGAATTTGGGCTGTAACTTTTGCGGAAACTATTTTAAATACATTTCAACTGTTTAAAATTTATTCAGAACTGTCGGAGACTATTTTAAATACTTCTCAACTATTTAAAATTCGTTCGACCGGTCAACATTTTCAACAAACAAATTATAAAACCTATCCAAATTTCTACAAAATTTTTCGGACTAGTTTAGGGCCAATCTTACCATCTCTGGTTTTAACTACCAATTAAATAAATAAAACCGAAACGAAATAACTGTCAAATGACATTTATAATTTTTGTCAATAATCCGATTTAATATTATTTACTTAACTGGCAGTTAAACTTTTAACCAGGGATGGTAAGATTGGGCCTTAAAGAAAGATTTTAAACTTACAAAAACTGAATATGTTATTAAAGTATTCTGCCATTTAATATTGGGTTACATCGCTTTTATTAGTAATATCAGCTTTAATTGTATTAAGCACTGCATTCCGATGCCCTGCACATTTTCCTGTGAATATTGTCCCATTTGTCTTGCACGGTAAATTTTACTGTACACACTTGATTTTTACGCAGTTGTTTTTCATTATACCAAAAGTAAAGGGTCTCGGTAGAAGCCAAATCTGGACTAGAAGATGATCCTTAACATACCGGTCGAACTTATTATCAACAGTCATTTGTCCCACAGTTTTTTAAAGTATATATTTAAATGTATATTTAAAGTATCCGAAAGAACTTTGAAATTTCTAATCATTTGTGTAGATTTTATAATTTGTTGAAAATGTTAACCGGTTGAATTATTATGAATTTTGGCTCGTAAATAGAAACAATTTATTTAGTATATTAGCGAATACTTTATCGCGAGATAAATAAACACTTTAGTAACATTAGTAACTATTAATATATTTGAAATATTGTTTAAACTTACTATTGTTATTAATATGAAACAATATAAAGCACCAAATATATTTACAGAGTTCAAAAAAAAAAACCTAATTCGGAGTAAACGTATGTCTGATCATTATTCAATTCAAAAGTCAAGTTGTCAAAATTGATCGTGAAATATAATTTTATGGAGAAAGATACAGAATATTGCCATTCACCGTTTTCTGGTTTATTTCTATTTCTAAAATAAAGATTCAGGAATTCTTTCGATAACATTTTTGACAATATCTCGTGTCAAATTGTTATTTAATTAAATACTTTTAAATTGACATAAGTTTTTTTGTTCATAGCCTACTCCGAAATAGGATTTTTTTTGAACACACTATTTTAACGTATTGTATCTTTAACTGTGCCGAGTGGCAGATGAAAATATGATATTCACGCACTAAAGAGATAGAACTGTTTGATGTAGTCATTCAACTTTAATAGCACTGGCTAGTAACTAGATTTGAACTAGTTAATTTTTATTTTACGATTAGACTCGTAGATTATGAAGTATTGTTGTACATAGTGATCAAAAAGAAATGATGTAGTTGGTAATACAATTCTGCAAAGATCCCCAGAATTTCTGGGGATCTATTTATTCCACAGTTTACACAACACCAGGTGAAAGCGGAAATACGAAGTGACTTGT
Organism: Ophonus ardosiacus; assembly: GCA_943142095.1. Classification (NCBI taxonomy): domain Eukaryota; kingdom Metazoa; phylum Arthropoda; class Insecta; order Coleoptera; family Carabidae; genus Ophonus; species Ophonus ardosiacus. The sequence continues at coordinate 49,836,838 of OW964826.1, read as the reverse complement.
CATTTTGATAATAAATACAAATAGGTTATGTAAGACCAGGGACGCGACAACTAATAGGATTTTGAGTAATTGAAATACTTTAGATTATTGCTTATGGGTAATCAATCTAAGAAATAAAAGTACGTGGATAATTTTAATTAAAAATTGTAAATATGCCCAAATTTAAATTTTCAAACGTTACTGTCAACAACAGGAAATCTATTTTTTTGTAACAGTCTTATCAATTTCAAGTCTTTTTCTGTTCTTGCCAACTGAATCAGTTCTTTTTGATTACTCTGTATTATGGTAGAAAAAAAAGGCAGAAGACTTACGTCATCAAAAAATATCCTTAAAGTAATGACGTCATATACTACAACGTTTACATGGGATACTAATTTATAAGGCGCGAGCAGTCATGTAACTTTGTTAATCTTTCTTGACAAGCAGATATGGGGGGACCCGTGATAGAATGACAGCTAGTAATGTAAATGACAAATGGCATCATTTTTCATTCCAAATTTACGGAGTTTCCAATTTCATGTGATTTATTTAACTCGCCAAGTAAAGTTCACACTCCTGGTGAAAAAAACAGGTATTTTCCTAAAAAGGTGCAAAAGTAGTTGAATTTTTCCAAAATTTATGAATTTAAAATCAGGTGAACATAGAAAATCTTGAAATTTTTAATTAAATTTTGTGACATTTTTAAGTTATGTACATGATTACTAGCTGTTATTCTGACACAAGCCCCATATCTTCTTTTCAAGATTTGCATATTTGCGAGGCACCTTTTGCTCTTTAAAAATACATAATTTAATTAAAGATTGATAACAAAAGAAATATTTCAACAAAATACCTTTCGAATGGCTTTCAACAGAATTAATGGCCCACCGTTGAACAATTCCCATTCGAAATAGTTCACAACATTCATTGTTAGTTTCTCAAATTGCTTTGTTAAAGCTTTGGGCATTATTATGGATGTATTATACCGTATTTTTTAACGTGAAACATTGAGTTTGTCATATCCATGGTTACTTGATATTTGATTGACAGCAATGTATTTGCCCGTTCCATTTAAAATGAAACATAGGGAATTAATCTGACAGAAGTATTATATTTAAATGTTGTAAGAAATTTAGCGGAGTCAGAAAACCACTCGAGATACCAAACATATTTCGGGCACAAGGTGCACACAGTATTTTTTCTACATTTAAATTTAATATTTAGAAAACAGGTATAATTATTTAAACAAAATTAACCTCTAATGATATCTTGTCAATATGACAGCTAACCGTTGAATTTCCCTATAAGTTATGATTTGACATTTGATTGACAGCAATGTTTTGACTGTCTCATTTAAAATGACACATGGGGAATGAATTTGATAGAAGTATTATATTTTAATATTAAAAGAAATTTAGCCGAGTCAGAAAACCACACGGGCACAAGGTGCACACTAAATTTTTTCTACAACTAAATTTAATTTAGAATGCAGGTATAATTATTTAAACAACATTAACCTCTATTGACGTCTTATCAAATGTCAAATTCGTTCCCTATGTTTCATTTTAAATGGAACGGGCAAATACATTGCTGTCAATCAAATGTCAAGGCGTAACCATGGATATGACAAACCCAATGTTTCATGTTAAAAAAATATTCACGATAGTATATTACTTCTTAAAACAAACACGTACAATAAAATTTTAGAAAGAAGTCCGATCAAGGCCATCTACGAATTGCATCTATGAATTAAGATTTTGTGCTATCAAATTTAGTAATATTTACATAGTTTTAATGAGGTACACAAGATATGTACCCTCATAAAAACTAAGTAAAAGACTACTAAATTTGACAGCACAAAATCTTAATTCATAGATACATTTCGTAGATGGCCTTGATCGGACTTCTTTCAAAAATTTTACTGTAATACTGTAGCACAAGTCACAAATACTTAACATAGAGAAAACTGACCAAGTGACAATATTGACAGGATCGATATTCGATCGATATAAAATTTAATGTAAACATTATCATGCCAACGTATGGTATAAAAATTAACTACAATTATTTCAAATAATTTTATATTCCGTAAAAGGAATAGAAATTGACTTAGAAATACTTGTAAATTTTATCAGTATATACGTTTCTTAATACTAATATTTTTTTTTTTCTGTATTTAAAAATAAATAATTTGTACAAGTTATATTTCATTTTATAAGGTTTTTTTTTTGGGCGATGACGTAAGTCTTCTGCCATTTCATTTTCCCTATAGTTAATTTTTATTCTACGATTCGACTCGTAGATTATGAAGTATTGTTGTACAGTAATTAAAAAGAAATGATGTAGCTGGCAATACAATTCTGCAAAGATCCCCAGAATTTCTGGAGGTCTTTTTATTCCACAGTTTAGACAATACCAGGTGAAAGCGGAAATACTAAGTGACTTGTCATTTTGACAATAAATTCAAATAGGTTATGTCAGAACAGGGACCTGACAGCTAATAGGATTTTGAGTAATTGAAATGAATCAGATCAGAGTATGTGGTTCAGGTACTTATAGTAATTAACGTATCAAGGGTGTCATAAGGACAATAACGCCTGAGGTCAACAGTGTACTCTCCGAGGGCCTCTGGCCCGAGGTGGGTACGTTGACCGAAGGGGTTATTTTATAAATTTTAGGTTATCATTAAATGTCACTTTGAAGTTTAAGACAGTAGTGTGAAAATCAAAATGGTCGTGCCTGTCACTCTGTGACGTCACTGGACAAGGGACGAAGCGGGGGTCTAGCAGCCTCATTTTAAAGAATGTCATTTTCAATTACAATTTTTTCATGATTAAAGATTTGATTTTGATTTGAAGAAAAATAAAAAATACGGGTCTATTATTTCTCACTACCCTATCGATTAAAAAGTCGTGCATGACCTCATTTCAATTAATTTTGTTATTGCCAACTGAATCAGTTCTTTTTGATCACTCTGCATGGGGTATTCCACCATTTTTTTTTTTATTATTTCATATTATGGAAAAATTATAGAATATAAATCATAGTTTCACTCAAAAATAGTTTGTAATATATGAGAAATTAATAATTAAAATGTGATACAAAATTCAAATTTCGTTCAACGTCATTCTCCCTGAGACCGGAAAGAAAGAAAACTGTTACAGGCACTAGCGCTTCCAAGCGAACAGCGACCATGATAATTCTGCAACTTTAATAATAGTATATTATGATACACGTGTATAAGTTAGCCTTTAAAGCACGCACGACCAGTTTAAAGCCACGACGCGTAGCGGAGTGGCTTTAATGTCGTAGTGCTTTAAAGGCTAACTTATACAAGTGTATCATACGTTTTTTTTTTTATTATAGATGCATCATAACCATTTAAAACTGAAAATTATTGCAAATCATACGGTTTTGATTTTTGATCTAGTGAGTTTGAGCATTTCCAAGGAGACAGCAATTATTGGTATTGTTAAGTCAACAAATCAATATATTTTTTTTTCATTGTTTTAGTTGTTATTCATATTTATTGTCATTTTTCGTTAACTAGGTAACTCAAAAATTTATCGTGTTTTAATGGTCGATTTACGCACGATTTTGCGTGTTTTAATGAGCGATTATGATGCATGTATAATAAAAAATCTGTTGTGGCCAGCACAAGACCTTCCGTCAATTCGATGTATTTTGTACAAATCCCATACCAAAAGGTCCTTGGAACAGATTCCATATAATATCATGTAAAATCGAACACGAACACATACTCATACTATTTTTTACAAATTCTCTGCATGTCATTTACATCTATTGAATAAAAAGGAAAATGTATAATCAAACCGTATAGAGAAGAGTATTTTCTTTAATATATATAATAACAAAATGTCAAGATATAATATTTAACTGGGGTTTTTTAAGAAAAACTGTTAAAAACTTCAAATAAGGGTACTTCCGGTGTATCAATTATAACCAAAATCTAATCAACTCTTCATATGGATGTACAGAAGAGGAATACGAAAGAATTATAATTTTTAGAATTGTAGTATTGGAGTTATCGTCGGAGAAAAATTTGTCACACACGGACACACATACACACACACGCACACACGGACACACACACACACACACATACATACATACAGACATCATCTTAAAAATAGTAAATTTGTATTGTGGGGACCCTAAAACGTGCTTATTCATTAAAAACTCACCACCGAATTTTTTGACCAAAGACAATACCTTCCTTACCTAAAGGTGACGGAAGGTAAAAATATATTATAAACTTGAGAATATATTACTACAATACAAACTTTTTAAATGTTAAGAGTTTTGTTGAAGTAAAAAATTGAAACCAAATTAAAAATAATGCGGGATGTAAGGTAATGGGTGCTCTGGGTACGTTTGCTCGTAACGTAAACGTATCGAGAGAGGCTCGATTAAGTGTATATAATGGAGTGCTGGTGCCTGCTGTGATGTATGGAAGTGAATGTTGGGCATGGACGAGAAAGCATAAAAGGAGAGTGACTGCCGTGGAAATGAGGTATTTACGTAGTGTTTGTGGGTACACAAGACGGGATCGCGTGAGGAATAATTTGGTGTATGAAGAATGTATGATTAGGAAGAATGTTGTTAAGAGAGTTGGAGTGAGTCAGTTGAGATGGTTTGGTCATGTGGAGAGAATGATGAGTGAACGACTTGTAAAACGCATATGTTGGTAAAGTTGAGGGTGTTCGATTGCGTGGCCGTCCAGTGTGTAAGTGGATGGATGTGATTGGTAGTGTTTTGAAGGACCGCAGTTTCCGAGTGGAAAGAGAAGAAGAGCATGTATGAATACGATTATGAATGTGGCTGAGGCGAAAGAAGTGTGCCTGGATAGGAATGTGTGGCGAAGGATGATTGTTTTGTAAATATTGTGGTGTGAAGATGTATGGTTAGTAAGATATTTTGAGATTGGAGAGACAGCTGAACTTTTATGTGGACGATGTGAACGAAATATGATTGTACAGGAATGTGTGGCGAAAGATGATTTTTTGTGTAACTATTATTGTGGTCCGGATACGGTTATTCGCTACCGAAAATCGGTCACTTTAATATGTTCCTCTGCTCTTATGTATGAATAAGTTTGTGAATGTGGCTGAGGTGAAACAAATGTGCATGGATAGGAATGTGTGGCGAAGGATGATTGTTGTGTAACTATTATTGTGGTCCGGATGCGGTTATTCGCTACCGAAAATCGGTCACTTTCACATGTTCTTATGTAGGAATGCTATGATGATTGTGGATAAGGCGAAAGAAGAATGTTGCTAAAGATTGAAGTGAGTCAGCTGAGATCTTGCTCTTATCCCTTTTCCTATTGTTAATATTGTTTTCGGGTTTTTGCTAACCCACTAAGTGGGATTCGCGTGATTTTATATATGTATGTAATTAAAAATAATTTTTAAAAATTAACAAAACTATTTATAATTACAACATAAATGTCAAGCCCGTAATACAAGTGCACTTTTATAATAAAAGCGCTTTTATGGAGCACTGTCCTCATAATATGTGTAAGTACGCTCCATAAAAGCGCTTTTATTATAAAAGTGGGCTCGTAATACAAGACCAACGTGTTTAGTTATGTTTATTTTCAACCAAATGCATGTTTTCTTCCTCAAGAAGAAAATATTGAAGAGTAATTTCTATACCCTCCTCGTTAGTAGGTAAATAGAACATCACTTTGGAGTAAACTCTGAGAGTAAGGTTATTAGTTTTGAAACGGCTTTGAGTAATTTCGTACTCTAAGAGTAGGGTTTTGGAACGCAGCCATGGTGGTATAATTCCACTATATTTTTCTCTCTTTCTTAGTAGTATATTTGTCTCCCTTTCCTGTTGCAGGGAGCCGGCAAATGAGTGAATTATTTATAAATTAATTACAAGTTTATTCAAATTGGTATAACACTGTTTATATTTTTTTCAGTACTATTTAAGTATTATAAAAAGTAATTTATGTCTAAATATTAAAAACCTTACAGTGGTGGAAGACCCCATTACCAACAATATTAGCTGTTCCAACCAAATAAATAAATACATTTAATAACGACCATAGAAATATAAAATAAGAGATAAAAGATAAAAATCCACTTACATTTGATGATTTCTTGCTGGAATTCTGTTCTCTGCTCCTTTAGCTTTCTATCTCAACTCTGGATATCAATTCAAAGGTGCGTTTTGTAAATGACTTCTATTCACTCTTTTCTCTATGTGCTCTCCCAGCACAGTTTGTTACTTTCATGGAATTATACGCGTCATAAAATGGAGTGAGTGAATCTGAGTTTTCGCGCGTAAATGTTGTTTACTTTTGACTCAAACCATTGAAAATGAAAGGAAATTTTACGTTTATATTGCAAGATCGCCTATTTGCTATTCGCGATGCAAGTTTAGACGTCAGCGCGGTTAGTGAACATTGGTGGGTATTGAGATCTATTAATATGAGCATCGTTTTCATCTATCTAGTATTGATATTGGAACTTTTATGGTAGGTATTACTTACTAGGTTAAGTAAAGATTTCATTGTGATATTTTTATATCATTTCAGTTTCATTGAATATTCAATAACATCGTTGTTATTTTATTATTATTATTATTATTATTATTATTATTATTATTATTATTATTATTAACCTATGTTTATATAAAAATTAAAAAATAAAGCGAAATTATACAAAAATATGAAAAAGTAAACACGAAATGGGGTATTCCACTCAATTTTTTTTATTATTTTAAATAAAACTTCATTCAGTTTTGATGCAATTCATAGTATTAAAAAATCTTAATTGTTCCTAGTTTCATAGTATTTTATTTTCGAAAAATCAGTGTAACGTCACATTTCCTCTATACTTGTCTTTCTCACACACACTGCTCTAAGTACGCTGTGAGAGAAGGATAACAATTGTATGACGTCAATTTTCCCTTTTAGCAAATGTGAAATATCTCGTAAAGTAATTATTTAGAAAAATGTTTTCATTGTTTTAACTATTATTTATTGAGCCATACTTTATGTTAAAACGAAATTTTCTTAATTTTGTTGTTATGGTGGAATACCCCATTGACAAATCTCAATACCCACCAAAGAAGTTCACTATTTAATCGCTAGCGACGCTGACGTTTAAACCTGCAAGTGTAATTATTAATATTGATGATGATGATGAGTGTAAATACTATAGCGTGTTCAAAAAAAAGTAGGCTATGAACAGAGAAACGTATGTCTGATCGTTATTCGATTCATAAGTCAAGTTGTCAAAATTGATCGTAATGTAATTTTAAGAAGAAAAGATAATAAAGAAGGATACAAAATATTGCAAATTCACCGTTTTCTAATATGTTTCTATTTCTAAAATAAAAATTCAAGAAGAAAAGCTTTGATTTTTTTAGATAACATTTTTGACATTTAATTAAATACTTTCACATTGACATACGCTTTTTTTGTTCATAGCCTACTCAGAATTGTTTTTTTTTTAACACTAAAAATATTAATGCATGTGAAGGTGAAGAATTCTCTATCTTTTCCAATATACTTTTTTCACCACTTTTTTCAGAATCATTAAAGATTAATTCCAAATTGAATAACTTCTGGATAAATCACTGTTATTTAGCAGTATATCAGATTGTCCAAAAATGAGGTTATTATATTCGTGCGCCAAAAATTTAACTCTACTCGATCGGTTAATTACAAATAATGGAGTGTAACTTGTTTCCTCGATATACTCCAACTCTAGCTATTCACTCCAATCTAACACCGTTCCGTAAATATTTCAACTCCATATAATTTACCGCACTTCAAGTGGTCTGGGCACTGAAGATTTTCGGATTTCTACTGAAAAGAAATTAATTCATTGTAATATACAATAAAGTTATTGTTTCGAATGATATTTGTATGTACGAGACAAAATATTGTTGGATAACAATTTGTTTTTAGTTGTAGTTAAAGCTTATTAACCTTGTGGAAAAATTTACCATATAATTTTTATAAGAAAAACATATTTTCAACACAAATAACTATTAATATAGTTGAAACATTGTTTAAACTTAAGATTGTTATTAATTTGCAACAATTATTAATCTTTTGCGGAATCTATTTTAAATACATTTCAACTGTTGTTGGTTAACATTTTCAACATAAAAATTATAAAACCTGCACAAATTTCTTTCGACTAGTTTAAAACTTACAAAAATTGAATGTTATTCAAGTATTCCGCCATTTAATATTGGGTTACATCGCCTATATTACTAATACCAGCTTTAATTCTGTTAGGCACTGTATCCCTAAGCCCTGCACTTTTTCCTGTGAGTATTGTCCCATTTGTCTTGCAAGGTAAATTTTACTGTACGCACTTGATTTTTACGTAGTTGTTTTTCATTATACCAAAAGTAAAGGGTCTCGGTAGAAGCTAAATCTGGACTAGAAGATGACCCTTAAAATACCGGTCAAACTATTATCACCAGTCATATAGCCTACAGGTTATTAAATTTTTAAGTCTATATTGAAAGTAGCCGCAAGAATTTTGTAGAAATTTCAAATCATTTGTGTAGATTTTATAATTTGTTGAAAATGTTAACAGGTCGAATTATGAGTTTGGGCTCGTAAATAGAAACAATTTATTTAGTACATAAGCAAATATTTCACCGCATGACTTTTTGAAAAAATAAACACTTTAGCAACATTAATAACTATTAATATACAGGCTGTCTCAATAAGCTTGCTCACTATTGGTAACTTTTTTATTTGAAGAGATACGAGGTTGGTTAAATTAGCAAAATTGTGCCATTTTATATTAGAAAATTGGTCATGTAGACAAAATAAAAATTGTGTCAGCGGTTCCCAAAATTTGGGACAAAATATATATTTTTTAAATGGAACTATATATTTTTTATTATCTTATTGGAAAGAGTATTTTTTTCTCTTTCCAATAAGGTAATGTTGTTTATGTACGATTTTTTCAAATAAACGAGTTATTTACGTTTAAAGATAAAAATTATTTTTATTAGTTTAAGTCAAGTAAACTATGGAAACAATTGTCTTTTATAAAATTATTATTTTATTAATTTATTTTACAGTAATAACAAAACAAAGAAAATATTCAAATTGAAAGCCATTATTTCTTTCGCACATTTAAACTCTTTTGGAAAGAGAGCCGACTGTTCTACGTAACTGGTGTCTAGATATAACTTTCCATATAGCAAGATCATTTCTAACTTTTCTTCATTTGTAAAATTATTAAACATTATTAAACACAGAGAACTTTACGGAAGATATTATTAAACGCCAAACAAACAAAGAATCAATTGTTTCCATGGCTTACTTGACTAAAAAAACTAATAAAATAGTTTACAAAATTTAAATTTTTAACCGTAATTAACTCGTTTATTTGAAAAAATTGTACATAAACAACATTACCTTATTGGAAAGAGAAAAAAATACTCTTTCCAATAAGATAATAAAAAATATATGGTTCCATTTAAAAAATATATATATTGTCCCAAATTTTGAGAACCGCTGACACAAATTTTATTTTGTCTACATGACCAATTTTCTAATATAAAATGGCACAATTTTGCTCATTTAACCAACCTCGTACCTCTTCAAATAAAAAAGTTACCAATAGTGAGCAAGCTTATTGAGACACCCTGTATTTGAAATAAATAATTTTGAATTCTACCTATAATGCTTAACTACGGCGGCTTTGTTTAAGGATAAATTACAACACCCCTAAGGGGTGGCAAACTATATGGCTTATGGGGGTGATTAGCTATGAAATAAATCTGAATTTGGAGTATGCGTATCGTTTGAACTATCAGAAAATCGGTTTTCAAAGTTACAGATAACTCAATTCTGCACCTAAATCGCTGCATTTGTATTATTTTAAAAATCTAACACTTCAATAAGTATTTTTTTGACATTTTGTAACGTATAAAAATAAATTTCTGATAATTCAAACGATATGAATTTCTTTGTAATTTTGTTTCAATTCCATGGCTATCGCTACAAATAAGCAATATTTGTACAATTTTAAATTCGATTTTACAGGTTATCAAACGTGCAAAATTAAATCTGCTTAGAGATTTAGGCGTAGAATATAATGGGCGTATAAACCATACAAAAAAAAATAATAATAAAATGTACACTATATTCTTGAAATACTACTCAATAAATAACGATTACGATAAAAAACATTATTTTTAATAATTACTTTGCGATATATTTACATTTATTTCCAGTGCCACAGATGACGTCACACAATTGGTATCTTTCTCGTGCAGCCTACTACAGAAACTGCAGCAATCAAATGCAGCTATACAAAAAAACAATTATGACTTTTTGATACCACGAATTACTTTAAAATTAAACGCTTTTATATAAAATTAAAAAAAAAAAATGGTTTATGGGCATACTATCAACAACTTTTATTTGAAACAATTTGGTCTAAAAGTAATTGGGGACTTCGCGCAAAGAAAAACTGTTTTCCCATGTTAAACGCCTGTGGGAGATTTCTAATTAACACCCTGTATAATAACGTAACATAACGCTTGTCATTTTGCATTAAAAAATATTAAACATAATGCCCGGTAGTATTTACTCAAAATTTTAGTCACCCTCATTAACTAATTACCATGACTACCATTTACAATTACATTGGGGTTTAAAAAACAACTGAATTTGTTACTTTAGTCAACGCTTAATTTCCCCTATTTAAGAGTAAATACTACCGGTCATTGAGCTATTTTTCCTAAAATACGAGGTGTGGCAATTAAATAACGAGATTTATTTTTTCCGGCTTCCCTGTAAATTTGGCAACATTGCAGGTTATGTCATATTAATTTGTCATCTTCCCTTCATCCACTATTAAAATTTCAAGATAATTAGGCGAACCGTTTAGCAGTAGCCTTTGATTGAAGTTAACTACTTTATCGTACTCGGCCGGAATTATGTTAGTGTCAATATGAAATTCTGTGTGAAACTTAAAAAATCCACTACAGAAATTTACGAATTGTTGAAGAATGTGTATGGTGATGAGGGTCTATCTAGTACTCAAGTTTTCGAGCAGTTTAGAAGATTTAAAGAAGGAAGAAAAGAGATCGGAGACGATTAGCGCCTCGGCCGTGCACTGACATTGTTCTTTTCAAAATGCGAGTGATTGTTCACATGGATTGGGTGCCTGCGGGGCATTTCGTTAACCAAATATATTACAAGAAGGTTCTGATAACCCATCATGTACGGGTGAGACGAAAAACGGCTGAAATGTGAGAAAACTGCTTATGGATTCTCCATGAAGACAACGCGACGGAACAAAAGGCCCTGTACGGCAAAACATTTTTGACGAAATACAAAATGACCGTGTTGGTACATCACTCGTACTCACTTGACCTAGTTTGTTTTTATTCCCAAATTGTAAGTATGCGTTAAAAGGCACCATATTCGGGGCCAAGATGTAGTTACAGAAAAGGCGATAGAGCTTATGAACAACCTAAGAAAAAAGGCCTGCAGGCATTGCTTCCAACAATGGAAATTTCGCATCGGGCGGTATAGGGTTCGGGGAAAAGAGTACATTGAAGGTAGCAATATTTGTTTTGTGTAATTTTATATATTGTCAATGTTCTAAGATCAATCTTGTTATTTAATTGCCACACCTCGTACATTGAAATTATTGTCATACGGAGTTTTTTTTTTTTTGTATGACTGTACATACTGCAGTTCCTTACGAAGTTATCGTTAAGCAATTTACAAATTCGACTTACGTAAATTTCATTATAGGTAAAAGTTTTCAGAACGCATTGTTTACGTAACTCGGGGAAATACTAGTTAATAGTCAATAATTGAATTTATTATATAAATACTGTAAAACATAATTATCTAAAATATACGCCTTTATAACAAAATGTGCAATTTTATTTTAATTTAGGATCATGTTTACATATAAAAAAAATATTTAATGGATGTTAAGAAATAAAACAATGAACATTGATCAGCAATTACATGATAATTAGACATTTTAAAGAAATTTTTGTAGATACGCTCAAATATTAAAATGTAATAATTTGTGACTAAGATACTTTTTTACAAAAAAACAGTTTTACCAAACTTTTAGTTTTTGCCAAGAGCTCCTCAATTGTTATTGTTAAAATGGCACGTGCGCCTTTGCGATATCATTGTCTTCGATAATATCAATAGAGAAAAATACATTACTTACATTAGAAGATCTCTGCAATCTCGTACTCAACTGCTTAGCATCTCTGCAAACTCGTTATTTACTCAAATTCTCGACAACTCAGCAATTTCCATTCACCTGTAAATTGACAAAAATATGAAAATCAAATTATTGTTTGCTAATGAATACATCTGAATCAATTTCTAATACGATACAAACAAAATATCAACTTATATAACCATTTATAGAGTTGGAATGTTATTTAAACTTACTATTGTTATAAATTTGTAACAACAGTTAACAATATTTCACTATTAAAACAATATTTATAATAAATGCATTTGTTCGCAGCAAAATCAAATGCATGTTTGCTTGAAGACGACTGAAAGCTAGCGAGAGAGAACGAGTTTAATTTGGAATGCCGGCCGGCCGCATATACGTAATGCTATCACCGTAATTAAGCTTAATTTTGTTAATTCAATACAGATAAAAAAAAATATTTAAAAAATAAAAATAAAATAAGGGATGAACTTTGAAATGCAATTATTTATGAATATTCGAACGTAAAATTTTATACCAATTAAAATGATACCAAATTTAGTTATAGAAATACCTATGAGTTTTTAATTTATATTATAAATACACAAAGTTCAGAATATGTGAATATAATTTTATTGCAATTTATATTACGTGTTATTAAGAGTAGTTTAAATCAGACCACTACACTAGTATGTTACAGATATATAAAGAGAAAAAGATAAATATCTACTCACATTTTGATTATTTCTTGCTGCCCGAAACCGCTGGATTTCTGTTTTCTGCTCATTTAGATTTCTAGCTCCATTCCAGACACTGAAAAGAAAATAATTCATTGTAACACACAATAAAATTACATATTATTCTGAAAGATATTTATCCGTATGAGACAAAATATTGATACATAAAATTGCAAGCACGTTGAAATACATAAAATCATGGAAAGTAACTCTTTGAAGTAGATACCGCATGGTTTAATTGTAGATTAAATAAAATTCAACTCACCACTCAAGAATGTACGAGTTCGAAAACAGCGTCTAAAAGTTTTACTTATATTGTTATAATAAGATCAACCGTGGTAATAATTATTATCTCAAACGTTGGACTAATACTTTATATCACGTTTTCTTACAAATTTTCTTAATTTACCGTAATTTTTACAAGGAAAATAAACGATAAATCACACCAAATGCAATAACACAACATGTCCTCCATTTTGCGTGATTTGGAAGGAACGCAGTGTTACCAAAAGTACTTAACAAAATATCGCTAACCAAAAATGTAGGTCATGAAATCGGTAATTATTATTAATAATATTTGCAAAACAGCATAATATACGAACAAAAATCCATTAAATAAATAATAAAATTATTATTCTGAATTTTATTTGTCTTATGAGACAAAATGTATATAATTGTACTCACACAGCTTGACCTTCGGAATTATTTGTTTTCTTTTATAAGAATAAACACATATCAACCTATTAATATAGTTTGAATATTGTTTAAACTTATTGTTATTAATTTGTTTCAATATGAAACCCCAAACAAACGTAAACATGAATAAAATTCTACGAACCTACGTCTCAAGCTCTCAGTACAGTAGTAAAACTTGACCATGACTATATTCATTTCATAATTTTTCCTCGGAAAATGATCACAAAATCACACCAAATACATTTCATCACCATTTTGTGTTTGAGATGGCGCAGTGTTGCCAACTAGACTAGCAATGAAATATTTTGTGGAGTTGATGAGTTAACTCAAAAAAAAAAATCTCAAAATTTATGTGTATTTTAAATTATATTAACTAAAATGGTTGTGGGAACTCCAGACAAATGGAGCCTATATAAACGACTTAAATACAAATTATTTCATTCCAGCTCTTGAGTACGAATTTTCACATTGTTATATTTCTTATAAATTAATATTATACCTCTCGCTAAAAATCACATATCCATATTTTAGTGGATAAGCACGTTTTAAGGTCCCAATAATCCGATTATAATATTTTCACCTCTCGCTTCGCGAGGTATTGGATTCATGGTAAAAATCGCATATCCTGATTTTAGTGGATAAGGACGTTTTAATGTCCTATAATCCGATTATAACATTATTACCTCTCGCTAAGAGAGGAAAATAACTCTTTGAAGTAGATATCGCATGATTTAATTGTAAATGTACAATTACAGCATAATATACGAACAAAAATCCATTAAATAAATAATAAAATTATTATTCAGAATTTTATTTGTCTGTATGAGACAAAATGTATATAATTGTACTCACACAGCTTGACCTTCGGAATTATTTGTTTTCTTTTATAAGAATAAACACATATCAACATAAATAACTATTAATATAGTTTGAATATTGTTTAAACTTACTATTGTTATTAATTTGTTCCCATATGAAACCCCAAATAAACGTAAGCATTAATAAAATTCTACGAACCTACGACTCAAACATTCAGTACAGTAGTAAAACTATTTTTTGCTATTAATAGATTAGATCGATCCCATAACAATTATTATCTCAAACGTTCAACTAACTCTTTATCTCACTTTTCTATATAAAATTTTTCAAGTTTTTATATTTTTTCCTCGGAAGATGAACACAAAATCACATAAATACATTTCATCACCATTATGTGTTTGGGCTGGCGCAGTGTTGCCAACTAGACTAGCAATGAAATATTTTGTTGAGTTGATGAGTTTACAAAAAAAATCTCAAAATTTATGTGTATTTCAAATTATTTTAACTAAAATGGTTGTGGGAACTCCAGATTACAGCTACAAATGGAGCCTATATAAACGACTTGAAAACATACCTACTATATCATTCCAGTTCTTGAGTACAAATTTTCACATTGTTTGTTATATTTCTTATAAATTAATGGTATTTTACTTCTCGGTAAGAGAGTTATTGGAATCATGCTAAAAATCGCATATCCAGATTTTAGTGGATAAGCACGTTTTAAGGTCCCTATAATCCGTTTATAACATTTTTACCTCTCGCTAAGAGGTATTGGAATCATGCTAAAAATCGCATATCCTGATTTTAGTGAATAAGCACGTTTTAATGTCCTATTATCCGATTATAACATTTTTCTCTCTCGCTAAGAGAGGAAAATAACTCTTTGAAGCAGATATCGTATGATTTAATTGTAGATTAAATAAAATTCAACTCACCACTCAAGAATATGCGAGTAAGACAATAGCGTCTAAATGTTTTAGTTATATTGTCGTAATAAGATCAACCGCAGTAACAATTATTATCTCAAACAGTGGACTAAATACTTTGTAAATGAATATTGCAGCTTATGAAAAATAAGTGGAAAAATTAAAATGTTTGTAATTGACAGATAAATGTGTCAAAAAGCCAGAGACATTACTGAAGACTTTTTCTGGGAAGTCCCCAAAAGTCAATATACCCCAAATGTAGATAAAAACTTCAAAATTTACAAAAATTTAATTTTTATGTATCTAGAACGAAAAGAGATATCGACCTGCGGTTTCAAAATTTGGAATCAGCGCATTGAGAAGTATCTAGATACATTACAAATTAGATTTTTGTAAATTTTGAAGTTTTTATCTAAATGTGGGGTATATTGACTTTTGGGGCAATAATTCAAAAATGGGTAGAGATATAAACTTGGTAGTATATTATTTGATTGTAAAGAGAATGCTACGTAAGTGTACGCATTATTAGAGTATTTATATATGAGTATACATAATGTATATTCATGTGATAATTTTACTGGATTTATAGAATATTTTCCAATGAATTTTATGTATGGAATTTGTAAAAATTTGTATTATGTTCGTGTTACACTTTTACTGGATATATATAATCTTTTGATATGGGATTTGTGCAAAATACATCAAATTAACGGAAGGTCTTGTGCTGGCCACAATAGATTTTTATTAATGAAAAGCTCGACAGTAACAAAAAATTATTGTTCCTTCATGTAGAATGGTAAATATTTACTGTACAATTTGTAATTCTATCAACATTTATGACCCCTGACCTAGATTATTATAAGCTTGTGTATTTTGCTTTTTGCTCAATTGTGAAGAGTTATTTACTTTGCTCACTACTTTAAATTGAATAATAATGAATTTTGCTAACGATTGTGGAAAAAATTCTTATTTCGAATGATATTTGTATGTATGAGAAAGAATAGTTAGATAAAAATAATTTATTAAATTGGAGTCAACACTTGACCCTGTGAAAAAAATTCCAAGTAATTTTTTATAAGAAAAAACATATTTCCAACAAAAAGAACCATTAATATAGTTGAAACATTGTTTAATCTAACGGTTGTTATTAATTTGCAACAATAACAATAATTTCAATATTAAATCAATAAAAATGCAACATCGGTCACAACACAAAATGGCTATAACAATCACTTGTTCAATAACAGCCTATGAAACAAGGGCGAATAAATGATGTTTTTTACAACTTAAAACTATGAAAAATGTATAATAAACTAAAGATAAGTTATCAAAATCAATGTTCCAAATACTTTCAAGTAGATAAAGATGTAAAAAAATAAGCAAAGTTCCACTTACATAACATGACGCCACAAATATTTGGTTGTTTTCTTGTACTAAACAATCGATTCCCACAAAAATTATTATCTCAAAAGTTGAATGAACACATCATTTCACTTTTCTGCGTAAATTTTCTCCGCTTATCCCAGTTTTTCCAGCAGAAAATCTTTTATTTGTAGCATCAACACCATATCACGCCATTTTCTTCACGAACACGTACGTAGCGGTAGCAGAATGAAGATGCCGGATGAAGCCTTGTTGCGATTGGCCGCGGAGTACTACGCTAGACAAAATAGTTCCACTAAGAAATAATACGTTTAATATTCTAAACACTTTTATTTTACTTCATTTATCTATTTTGTACAATAAAAATATTGGCCCGAAATCAACACCCTTCTTTAATCTAGTAAACGTCTCTAGTAACAATGAAACATCTTGCATCTTTTTCTTATTAATGCATCATTGTATAAGTCTCTCTTTGTTTTATTATTTTTAAATACGCTTCATTAGTGCTCTATTCGGCCCCTTGTATTTATTTTTTGATTATAAACATCAAAATTTCCGAAATTCTTTTTTAAACATAACCAGATACATTACATACAATGTATAGTACATTTTACGATCATTTATTTGACTTTTTAACCCGTAAGAATATAACAAATGGAACTCTTACCAAAAGAAAATAGCAATTACATTTACAAACCGTTTAAGTTCATAATCGCTTACGGTTTAAGGGATTTGTAGAATTTACCTGAGATAAACTCATTTTGTGTGTAAAATATAAGCATTATCATTAGAGGACTGTTAAATGGTAAATAATCATTAATAAATCCTCTATCCTCCCTTAAACAAAACAGTTTGTAAGTAATGACAAATAACTATATTCGTTTGCTATAATTTTTCTATTTTTTGTTTTCTGTATTGTTACGGATTAAAAAGTCAAATAAATGATCTACAAAATATCTATCATGCCAATATTAAATACAAATTTTGAGCTTCAGAATAATTAGTAATACAATAATTGTTGTTACAATATCTAATAATTATACAAAACCTAATAATACTGAAAGTAATTAGATGTCTAACCCTTCCAAAACACAATTTTGGAGCAAATCATTTTCAAAAACAATGAAATCTAATTTAAATAACCTGGGTATAGAATATTTTCTTAACAAGTAAAATGTTCAAAAACATTTACAAAACATGTTTTAAGCTTCTTTTATAGCTTTCTACTTACCCGATTGTTACGGTTTAAAAAGTCAAACAAATGCTTTACAAAATATGTAACATAACAATATTATATACAAATCATGAGATCGAAAAGAATAAGTAACAACAAAATAAAAAAAGTGTAGTTACAGTACGTACGAATATGATTTATTTATAAAAAAAATTAAAAAAATAATACTAAAAGTAATTACTTGTCTATTTGCTCCTATAAATAAATTTCTTAATATGTCATTTAAAAAATATTCTTCAATCAATTTTCAAACATATTTTTTTATCAGGAACAAATTCCGAAAAAAAAATGTTACAATTAGGTTTTGAAATAAATATTTAAATTATTTGTATTTCATACCATGAAATTACACTTTTGAGTTCAAAATTGAATAACCTATCCATTAAATGAATACTAAACATCGCTATATTACTTTAAATCTCATAGTTTAACGAACTTATAACATAAACAAATAAATATATCAGTTAACGTAAATCATTATACATATCTTATAATAATATGTATATCATTTTATGTATTATAATAGTTACCGCATCCTAACTCGGGGAGACAAAACTAGCAACTGGCCCTGAACAGAAGCACAGTTATAATTTTAAAATAAGAACGTTTCCTTGCAAATATGAAATTACATAAGTTAATACATACCTACTTATTAATCGATTAACTTTTACTCGAATGCTACATGTACCTGTAAATAATACAACAAACCAATAACTTACTACTATGCTATTCACAATCAAGACAGCGAGAGAATTTTGAACTAACTCACGAACAGAGGCAAGTCGTTCTATTGGTCGAAAATTTTCTTGGTATCGTGAATGACATATAAACATTTCCAGGTGTCTTTCTCTTTTAAAAAATCCCATTCAGAATATTCAATTTTAAGATACTGCATCAGCGATAAAGATATGGCCCGTATTACGGGTGCACTTTTATAATAAAAGTACTTTTATGGAGCACACTCCTCATAGGAATATAATGTAAAAGCACGCTCAATAATATAGCTTTTATAATAAAAGTGCGCTCGTAATATGGGCCAGTTCTCTATAATTTTGTGGAAATCAAGGTTAATATACGTATTTCGAAAGCCGGGTCCACATTGAAAAAACATTATTAGCTAACATTTTTTTAGCGAACATATATGTTTAGCATCATAGTTCGTGAACATTTGTTGGTTAACATTATGATGTCTACACCACAATAATACATTCGCCACAGTTTTTAAAAAAGAGAGATTTTCATTTTGTTAGATTTGCAAATTGAGGACGGCTTTAAATTTTCTATGAGAATATCGCTATCAAATTTTTAATATTTAATAAATTTAATTGAATTTAAATTACCGCGTCAGGACATTAATTTCCAGAAAAAGTGTATCTCTACATAATTGTAAACACTTTAAAGTACAGAATATACATTTTATGCTTACAAGGCTATCTATATCTACAAGTTTGAATATCATAACATTTTTTCTATAGCAAATTTTAAAGTGTGCTTTGTTCAACTCGAAATAGTTGACTAAGTGACATTTTAACCGCAAGGGTAGATAAAGAACTTTAATTTTTATTTAAATAAAAACACATTATACATTTTGGCGATTCATATTATATATAACTTCAATTGTATAAACATGAATAAAATGAAATTGTTTTCAAACAAATTCTATAACTACCACGCTACTGAAATTTTTAAATTGTTCTTAAATAATTTAATTTATAACCGGATTTTCTAATTTTTACTCTTTAAAAAATAGAATTTTATACACGACGAAAAAATAAAATTATCGACTCGCGAAAAATAAAATATAATTTTATCGTCTTGTATAAAAAATAACTATTATTTCTTTGAAAATTGCCGCCTATTTTTGACTGAACATTGTTATTAGATCAAAAAATGTTAGTACGAACGTACTAACATTCTACATCTTCGAACTAAAATGTTAGCGAACATGTTAGCAGACGAAGAATGTTAGTACGAACATTTTGTGACCTAATAACAATAATCGCTATCAAAAATTAATGTTTTATGAATAGGCGGTAAACTTCAAAGAAATAAATGTTAGCATTCCTACCAACAATTATTTACGGACTGTCTCAGAACATTTGTTCGCTAATAAAAAAATCTGTTGTGGTCAGCACAAGATCTCTCGCCATTTCTATATTAGGCTATATAAGTATTGTATTGCACTTCACTTTCGAACCGTCGTTTTATAACAAAAAATTACGGAACTTTACTCAAATTTTGTTTTTTATTGTATTTAACATGTCTTCTGCACACATATAATTCTAATTATATCTATTTTTCATTGTATAAGGAAGTTTCTAAATTTAAGAGATTCTTCCAATTCATTAACCAGATTGGCAGTATTTCTGATGGATATATGCATTTTACCACAATTTTACCTATAATTTCAAATATTTAATTAATAAAACAATAAGAAAAGTGAAATATACTTCCCAGAAAAAGCTATCAGAATGTCACTAAAACTGTTGATATTTGACAATGACATGTGTCATGTTATAAACATTGGAATTTGTCAACTGGTTTCCTTGCGATTAGTTTACTCTATAAATTATAGTGTCTTTATCTCTAAATCTATATAAGATGTAATAAAAATTTTAAGTATATTAGATGGAGAATTTTATGTTCTTCAATATTTATTAAAAAAAATTCCCAAAAATTATATTTAGAAGATTTTTTTTAAGAAACTACTACTTCCGGTTGTTCAATTGTTACCAAAACCTTTTCAGCTCTTCCCAGGAATGTCAGATTGAAGAAACTGCAGTTAAATAATTTTTGAGGAATCGTCAACATCCATACATACATACATACACACACACATAATTTTAAAAATGTTATAATCGGATTCTAGGGACCTGAAATCGTGCTTATTCAATTAAATCTGGGTATGCGAATTTTAGCATGAATCCAATACCTCTCTTAGCGAGAGGTAAAAATGTTAGTTAACTGTACGTTTCAATATGGATCCGTTTTCACATAACAGGTTCGTTTCAATGTGGACCAGGCTTTATAATTACAATTATTGTGATCTTCTGAATTACAAGTGACACTTTCTGAAATAAATTGATATATTACAAAAATAGTAATTTAATTTAGCATTCAGCTGTACTTACCCAGTTACTAACAAGAAAAAATAACAATAAGAAACCATGGAGGACAGTCTACTCTAAAAGGTCATAAAAAAATACACAAGTACATATAAATTACAAAGGAAAATAATTTCAGGTTTCATGCGAAAAGATAGAGAAAAATCTATTTATACAACAGACAACAGGAAATAAAGTGCATGTGCTATAGTACTTTCTACGTGCCAGGATTAAATTTTCATTAACTACATTCAATTAAAAACTGCATAATTTGTCCATACTTTTATTTTTAAAATAGGATAATTTTAAATATTATGTGCACTAATAAATATTTAACAATAAAATGAACCCATCAACATTTTCAGTAGGTACTACATTGCCATATACATATTAGACAATTCCTTTTTTTTGACAAGAAATTCAAATAGTTGACTAATATCACCATACAACATATAAATAATAGAAATAAATATTTGTACTTAGTGCAAATAGAAATGCGTGCTTAATAGTTGTAAACATTAATACTGATTATAGTTTTGATTTATTGCAACTTAACAATAAAGTGAACTTATAAATAAAAATTCAGTCGACATTATTCAAATTTATTGTCCGAATGTTTTGAAATTGGAATGTCAAAGTTCTGTAATAAATCTACGAGCAGTCTAAATACTAATTTGTTCAATTTTGACAATTGCACATGCAGTCCTGTACATTCATTTTTAAGTCGAAGATTATTTCGTATCTTCTTTGGCGCTTATCTTTTCGTGTTACACATTCTTCTACAAACATACCTAAAAATAAATTCAGAGTATTGGTAAAATTGATTATTTGTACTTTATTTTAGTTGCCATTATTAACAAAACGATTATGGTACAACAAAAAATTACAATAATAACATAAATAAGAGAAAAATAAAAACACAGATCAGGTAGGCATGGGTTATTGGCAGAGCTGTGAAATAATTATCTAAAATTAATTAAAATTGATCAACTAACTTTTATACTATAATTTGAATTAATATTGCACATAGACTAAATTAATTTAGTAATATTAATAAAAATTAATTTGTAGCTTTATCGTTGTAAGTCTATCTATGAGCAAATAAAATAAAATTTATTGTTTTATAATATCAACAGCTTATCGGAATCAATGTAGGTAGATACATAAAACTTAATTTTAAAATTGTATAAAAAGTCACACTATATTACAGAATACAAAACTCGATTGTTAAAAAGAAATATTTTAGGTTCATAAATACTGGCAAGCAAAAAAAAAAAATTCCAAAAAGTATAATAGCTCTTAAGGGCGTAAGAAATGCAATGCATTTTACATAAATATTTATAATTAAAGTTCACGTATTGTGATCAATGTGTGAAGCAATTGTTTCACACATGAGAACAAAAACAAATATTTATTTTCTCCAATCGAGTTCCGTGTCCGTGTAAATAATATAGAACATAAATTAAGGACGAAACACATAAAAATATAAAACTTTGACAAAATGCACACTATTCTATCTAACATAAAGATTCCACCTTGGTTTTATGGAATTGTATTCGTCAATCCATAGTTCAAATAGTAAAAAAAAACTTGTACCTTGGTATCATAAAACATGTATCATCCTCGTAATGATACAGACATGATTACTATAATTAACATTTATACATATTTTTATCGCAGAACAACAGCAAAACTTAAACAATAATAATCATTTATATATTTTGCATAAATTTTAATTTATTACGGTAATAATGCAGGTGTTCCTCATAAAAAGGCAGTAAATACCTTTATACAACCGTAAAAACTGTACATTTATTTTGTTTTAATATTTTCAATTTTCATAAATAAACAACGATATTTATTTCTTATTTATGATGAGGATAATTTTTTGTAATTACTTGAAAACATTTTTTAAAATTTATAATTATTCACATATGGCACAACTATACAAAAAATATTTGTGTACTACATTTTTTGTAGTTTAAATACGATTTAATAAAAACTTATGTATATTATCACAACCTTGTGAACAGTCTTTCTATACCTCGTCCAGATTTCATTTGAACAAATGACTTTTAAATCCTCTGTGTTAATCCTAATCTTTGCTACTGTAAATATTTTTAACGCAAATATAGTTTCTTCTCAAAGTACATTATATGTCTATGAAAGTTGAAAATTGCTTGTAACTATTTAAAAGGGAAAAATTTTATTGGGGTTCCAGAGAATCATAGTTGACCTGTACAATTCTTATCCAAGATGTTATGCTTGCTTTAACAATGAACGCTCATTACCGAATTGAGCAACTGGTAGTGCTATAATGTAAATATGCACGAGGTACAGGATTGTATTGAGTTATACCCCAATACCCCAATAAAACTTTTCCCCTTTTAAATAGTTACAAGCAATTTTCAACTTTCATAGACATATAATGTACTTTGAGAAGAAACTATATTTGCGTGAAACGTAAAAATATTCACAGTAGCAAAGATTAGGATTAACATAGAGGATTTAAAAGTCATGTGTTCAAATGATATCTGGACAAGGTTTACTTTGCCTTATAAATCGCAGGTTTAAAATGGAATCTCTACATTAGACTGTTTCAATTACGCAAAATAATTTAATCACTTACATCGAGCCATGATTGGTGGACTGATGTGAAGACATTCTCCTCAAATTTCTCGGGGAAGATGGCAACATCAATTTCCTCTCTGCTGCTTTGTGAACCGGTGCTTCTAGGTTACTATGCGCGCGCACTATTCCCAATCGTTCGTCCCTTCGAGGAGTGGTAGGTTGAGAGGAAGACACGTCATCACATTCCTTGGATTTCACTTTTCCGAAGAGTAATTCTTGCGGTTGGGCGGTTCGCCTCCGTATTTTTGTTCTGGTGCTTTCTAAAATGCCGTCGTAGTCGAACGGAGCTGGTGAAGAAGAGCGACTAGTTGCGTTAGAATATAGTTCTTGGTCGGAATCGTTGGCGTTGCTAGAAAAGCTAGTCAACATGCTCTTATTCATGCTATCGTGATCTTGTGTGTGAAGCATGTGATCTAGTAGCTGGCTTCGAACGTAGATTTCTTGTTTTAATTCGCTGAGGTTCGTTTCGTTTTCTTTTAATTTAGCGTCTCTCTGAGCTACTGAATAGCTTTGGTTAACTGTCATATTAAATAGCTTTTGGATTAAATAGCGCGCCTCTTGCATGTCTGTTACAGATTGAGCGACATCGTTTGATTCGTTCGTTTCTTGAGTGTCTTCTATTTCCATAACACTATTTTGGGTTTCACTAATTGCCTCTTGAACGTAATTTATATTAGCTTTTATATCTTCTATTAAATTGTCGATTTCTGTTGTTGGTTGATGCGAAGCTAATAAGGAAGCTTTTTTAAGCTGGAATTTTTCTAAATCTTTTCCTAAATTGTTGCGCTTTTCTAGCAATTGTTCTAGGCGAAATTCTTGTTCCAATAGGCCTTGTTTCATTAAAGATTGTTTATTAATCATCTTTTCTACTACAAGCCATTTTTGTTTTATTCCTTTCATAGAAATTTTGCGGTCAAGACGACCTGCTGCTTTTACACTAAGGCGGCCAAATCTTTCCTTTTTTAATGCAGAAACTTCTTCCTGCTTCCTACGCAAAACTTGTTCTTTCGCTCGACGTTCCGCTTCCATTGTTCGAATAACATTTGCATTTCTTCGTGATTCTTTTTTCAATTGAGCAATTTCACGCATGCGTTTCAATTCCGCATCTTTGTGTCGTTTTGATTCTTCCTTCATTTTGTTTAATAGTTTTACTTTCGTCTTTTTCATATCAAGTACTTCAGTTCTTAAAGATCTGAGCTGTGTTTCGTGTTGATTTTGATTTCGCAATAATCTTGCATGTTCTTTTTGCGCTGTTTGTAAGCGTTTTAATTCTTTTTGCATGTCGTGAAGTTTGCGTTCGAAGTCTTTACGAACTCGTTGTACTTTTTCTGTCGGTTCGGAATGATGACCAGTGAATGACTGCAGTACTTTATCTCTTTCTTCTTGCGTGTCTCTGATACGTGCTTGAAGTTGAAGGAGTTTTTCTTCATAATGTTGACGCATTGTTTGAAGTCTTTGCTGAGACAATTCTAATTCGTTTATTAGTCGTTGTTTCATGTCTATATCGGTTGTTAAGTTTGCTATTTCATCTTGTAATTCAGAGTCTATTTTATCTTCTTCGGTATCTTCATCTGATTCAGTTGACTTTTCGGAGCTCTCATCGCTGTATTCTGATCGTTTGCTTGTACTTCGTTCTAGTAATTTAATTTCTCGCTGAACTTCTCGCCTTGCATCTTCTAGGACGGATGAACCTTCGCCGGATATAATATCGGACATGGATGCATCAGACATAACTGATCTTGATAGATTTTCCTGAGTTTTAGCAATCACTTTTCGAAGTTGTTCACACATGTAATTTGATTCTAATAATTTAGAGCGTAAATCTTCAATTTCTTTTAAATATTCTTGAATCATCATTGTAACGTCTGAATTTCCTTCTTCACCTATCCATGCCCCAGTTTTCTTTTCTGCTAACAAAGTTGTATTTTTCATATTTAAAGTATCTATAGTTTCTTGCATTGCTTTAACGCGAGTACGAAGCGTACTTAATTCACTTTGCAGCATGTTATTTTCGTAGAACATATCATTAATTCGTTCTGTGCCATCTTCTTCTATTACTCTTTTCCCTTGTTTATATTCTAGTAATTCTAATTGAAGCTGCTCAATTTGCTGTCTCAAAATATTAATAGTACGAGAACTTTTATCTTGATTAACTGTAATTCTATTTTTAATATTTCTGGCTCGGTTAGCGTATTTCAAAGTATTTAAAGTTTCCATAAAATCTCTGTCACTTGGAGAAATGCAAGCGATCATAACAGTTTGACTATTACCCCCTAAACTATCTTGCAATAATCGCGTTAATTTAGAATCTCTGTATGGAACGTGTAAAGCTTTTTTTGACTTATCACCTAGAGCTGATATAACATTTCCTAACGCTAATAATCCACAATTAATTGAGATTCCCTCTTTGGCTCTTTCTCCAGTTGCTCCCGTCCTTTTTAATCGTTCTGATCCAGCGAGATCAACAAAATGAAATTTTGCTGTCAATGTTTCAAACTCTGTTGTGGCACCTCCAGTATCATCATACGATTCAACAGGTACAAGCCGTTGTTGTTTAATATATAAAGTAAAAATAGCATGTGACCTACTAGACTGCGAATTCATTTGGGTGCTGGCAGTTGTCCGTGAAAGAGCTCCAAGTTTTAAATATTGCAAAGCATCATTAACGCATAAAACTGGTTTTGAAACAACACCTTTGATATGGATAGCGCCATTCGGATCTTCATTGATTTTGTAGCCTTTACCTTTTCCGTACGATTCCTTTATTGGGTTAAACAAATCAATAACTTCCTCATTGTAAAGTTCTAAAAACTGAGCGGTGATTTTAAACTCTGGACACACCGTTCCATTTTCTCGAGCTTGTACAATTCTTTGTTCAATTCCTTGGAATAGATGTGAAATAGCTCTTGGAATGATTCCTAACTGATCTTCTAAAAAATCTACATCGAACCCAGTTCCCATGGTATAGGTTTTCCCGGATCCTGTTTGGCCGTACGCTAGCACGGTTGCATTGTAACCGTCTAACGCGCCTACAATAAGCGGTGAGACACATGTTTCATAAATGCTCTCTTGCACGGAATCAGTGTTAAACACGTAGTCGTATGTAAATGCTTTATCAGTTCCAAGTACCACCTGTGGCTCACCTGGAGTTACCTGAGTACAAATTCGACACATGTCGATAATTTCTCTAGGAATCTGTGGGCGGATTCGAACAGCCACTCGCACGGACACGTCATTTTCTTCCATGATTCTGCATAAAACAAGGAAAAATTATAATGTACCGTCACTAATTTAAAACTAATTGCGGCTCAGGTGCGCGGACGACTGATTTATTTTAATGCCGGATGCGTGAAGGGAGAGGAGGTCAAGGATTTCCGTTTAGCGCCGGAAAAGCAAAAATAAAATAAGCCTACTAAAATAACACTCACAGCACTAGAAGTTGAGCTACAATGTCACGGTATACAAGCACTACTTTCAAAACTATTATAGAACTTTTATTTTAAATATGCATGCGATATTTACTACTAATGAAAGTAGAGCACAATGGACCTTGTATTTGAAGAAAAATATTTTACTATTAGAAGCAAATATTTTATTACTATCTAAATCAGTGTTGTATAGTATTTGAAATAGATAAGTATTTTAAGTAATTATTTCTTCTACTCCATATCCCTGATACCCATAGTCGGGTATGTGATTATTTAATAGATAAAAATAAAAATATTTTGAATTTATAGTTCAAATACATTTCAAAAGTATTTTATATAACTCGAACCTCCATAACTCGAAACTCTCTGTAAGTCGAAGTTTACTTGTGTTCCCGGCACATTTTAATATATTTTTTTTTTTTTTGGCGTTATATTATGCACGTTAAAAGATACGGACGAAGAAATTATCGCTACTATTGCTAAACAAGATGAGCTTCAAGACAAATTGGATGAAAGTGACACCAATGGAGAATTGCCCAGGGAGAAATCTTCTCACCAGGAATTCTACTTTTTACCTCCCGCTACCCTTGGTAAGGGAGGTATAGGGATCGTGCTAACTGTAAATGACCACGTTTTAAGGTCCCTAGAATCCAATTTTAACATTTTCACGATGATGTCTGTATGTGTGTGTGTGTGTATGTGTAGGGATTTTGTCTTCACTCTAACTCAAATACTATCATTCAGAAAATTCCGAAACCTTGTATTTCCATACCATTCTAATATGAAAAGAAGCCATTCGATTTTGGTGTAAATCGGATAACCGGAAATGGCACTTTACCTGAAGCTCATAATGGTTTTTCTTCAAAAAATACCATTAAATGCCATTTTTTCGCATTTTATGTCTTATGAAAATTAAAGATTACTGAATTTTCTACAGGAATACATTAATACTTTTTCTATATATTTTACAGATAAATTTAAAAATAATTTTTTTTATTAGTCGCGAAGCCTAAGATAAACACAATAATTCCTTTGTTATACAGTTCATATTTCAAATGAATGTAACTGACAGTAAATGTCACTGTCAGAAAACTAATCACTTCAAATTAATAATAGTGACATTTTAAAAAGAAAATAGTAAATAAAGCAATAGTTTTCTGCAATGGAACAGTTTGCAACGTTAGTAAATACGTAAGTATGTATTTAAATTAATAAAAATTCAATAGCGGGAGGTTTTGTGTTGGCCACATCAGATTTTTTTTACTACGAATGAAAATACAACAGGTGAAATATTTAGTTTGCTCAATAAAATAAGAAAATTGTATGAATTAAGCATGCAAAAAAACTAAAACATCAATCATTAATGATTATTTTAAAAAATAACTTTTTTGTTCAACAACCTTTTTTTTGTTTTAAAGAATATTTAAAAATGTTTTAGAATTAATAAATCAAACTTGTTTGCAATACCAATAATAAGTATGCTTTTTCTCTAACTCGAAATATCTATAACTCGAAGCAATTTCGCAGTCCCTTGAATTTAGATTTAAAGTGGTTCGACTGTACTATTATTTATATGAAATACTAATTCTCAATATTTGAAATACAAACCCTCCGTCGCGAGTCAGTTGCCCATGTTAATGTAGAAGTTTCTTCTTAAAATAAATAAAAATTCGTGAATAAGTTGAATACGAAAAACATTTCTATTTTTAAATAATTAAAAGTGTATTTGTAATATTGATATAATTCAAATACTAAAAAAATAGTTCTATTTTACCAAACTTTTGAAATACTCATATTTAATATTTTGTATTTGAAATAAGTTTTTTCAAGTATATGATACAACACTGATCTAAATAGGTAACCTTCTATTAATTTAAATATGTTTATTATTAATCAAGCACTTTCTTCTGTTACTACAAATAAATTAAGAAACAAATATAAATACATTGAAACAACAATAGTCACATGTTATCAGGTAAATGATAAGCATTTCAGTTAGGTATTTGTAGAACAAATAAATTGCACAAGATTTATTAAAATTATTGTGTTTATCAAATTGGAAACCATTGTATTATGGTAATAAAACTCTGCGTAGGATTAATAATAAAGTGTACACTCTTGTGTGCATAATACCATGACAATCGCTCTCTAGAGAGTGAGCTTAGGTTTTTGACCGAGTAAATATAATCTAATAGTTTTCAAGGCCCAAACCTGATTTATAAACGCATAGCTAAGAACATGCAGATAGTTTGCCATAAAAAGAAAATAAATGATATGCCTATTACATAGTAACATTATGGTAAGTTTTCTTGCGACATAAACAAATAAAGATCCAAGGTTGCTAAAATATTTATGGTAATTAGCCAGTTCTAGTTTTTAAATAGAAATTACATAATTCATTCATAAATTTTGGAGAATATGCGGGAGAAAACTAGGTCCAATCGTTCAACAACTAATAGAATATTCTAGAAAAGTAACAATAAGATTTATTATTGCGATAATGCGAAGGTCTTAAACGTGACTGTAAATTATGATTATTAAAAGATCTAAATGGGACAGGTAAATAAGTCTTGAGAATGTTAAAAATAGCGATTACTTCAACTTACATGAAAAAACTTCTCAACAGCTAATCCTCATGAAAAATAAATAATTGTTACGGATTGTTGAATTTAAAAAACATATATCTCCAACAATTTCTGTAATGTTTCCCTCTCAGAAACATCTCACCATCAGCAGATTAAATTACGTTTCACAACCTGAAACAACAGTGTTAAACAATACTCAGTGAAACTTGTTTCATCACATAATTTGCATAAAGAAATGATATTTTACATGAATGTTAAATTTTAGCGCGTTACCTTTTTAGTACCGGCAGGAGTGAAAATAAAACTGTATCAGCTTGTGATTTCTGTTGCAAATAAAAATTAGAATGTTAACTTATGTTGTTTCATTCAAGGTGAGATAAATTTGAGGATTTCTAGATGCCATATGCCTAGATATTTTGTTAGGAGGTGGGATACTACGTCATTTCAGATCTTACCTTGTTTGTTTTGCATCTGTCAAAGTGCCGTGGGTTGCAATTATTTGATTGGCTTTTATTTTGAATCAATGAATTTCATTTGTTTTTATGGTACAGTATAAACTAAATAAATGAATTTCACTTATTTTTGTTAATAGTTTCTGTCATTATAATGTTAATAATATGTTACAAACGCACACCATTTCTTATGTCACTTTAAAACTAACCTTAGTCTCGCTCCCATTCTTAAAACAAACTAATCAAAAGAAGTAGTTTTCGCTTTACATCACTGACATTTGATTTGACGTCATACGTTGTATTGGTGTGAGAAATATCAAGTTCATTGAGCACCTTTATACACGCATAGGTGTCGACACTGTTTGGAAAACTGGGGTTTATTCTTCGCAAAATAAAATTATTCAGTACTATTTTTTTTCTTTTTTTCGGGTACTAGGTTCTCAACTATTTGTAATTTATGTTTATAAATAATGGGTGGAATGCAAAAGGTTGTATTAAGGTCTGTATTAAAACTTGTATTGAGTATATGGCAACATTGCAATATTTTCCACATGTATCAATGAGATTCAATTGTGATTTAGAAATTTTACCACAGGGAAAAGTAATACAGATATCCTTTAGTCAAATGAGGAAGTATTATTGTAAATGGAAGGTACAAAAGGAAATTCATTATTGCAAAATTAGGTTAGAAATATGTCAAATTTTATGTGTCAAATATTTCATACCTGAATGTTAATGAATTTTAAAATATCTCAACCCCCGTTTTGATCAGTTTTAACATTTGTCCTTTTTTTCTTACTTCTGTTAATAATATTTTTTTTCTTTATTTGATCCTTTGGCCTTTCACTTTCTTCTGACAGGTATTACAAAGTTGCCAAAATATTTTTGACAAAGGACTGTTTTAGCTTAAAACACGCTAATACAACCCACTGAATCTCACCCAATATATTTTATTTACCTGCAACATAATTGTATTTTTAATAAAAATAATAATGTTACGTTTATGATTTAGGTAGCGTTCAGAAAATAGTGTATAGATTATTTTTTCCAATCATTATCTTCAACAAAGTTCAAACATTTGATAAAATAGATAACGAATAAAACAATTGATGAAATATTTAATGAATCAGATAATAACAATAGGGCAATTGAAATAGATAACAGCATTTTTTTATATGTTATATTTATAAGTTATGAAAAGAAAAATAATTTCATTTAGACCCACAATTCATGCAAATAACTTTACAAGTTTATAATTCGTTAAACTTGATACACACTTTTAATAGATATGTTACATTGCTTAACTGCAAATATACTACAATTTTGCTTTAATACAACTTTGTTGTTAGGTACTATACGAATAAAATTCACATAAATCAATTATTCTTTTTGATGTTCTATGCGTAATACTAAACATGCACTCCTGGATTTAAACTTTTTCACAAAGCTACGAATTTCAATCAGTCATATCGAAAAGGACATAAAATACTCAAATATCAATTAATACACTCAAGTCAATACGATGTACAGGATTCAATCTTGTAAAATATTTTATTAAAATTTTCAAAGAAATAATCTACGTATTATATTTTTTTATGATAAAAAGTTAGCTCAACATTAAAATTAGTTGACCTTAGGTTTTAACATTTAGATAAATTTCAAAAAAACTAGTGTTATTAATGATATTTAATAATAATTGAAACTGAAAATCATTATTTCAAAATTGTATTGAATCCTGTATTGAGTAAACGCAAAAATTACATATACAGAAACTGTTTGTACTAACTTACTAACATGTATAATATATAAATGTACATACAATAAAAATCAGTCTGATAATGTGTAAGGCAACATGTGACAACATTTATACATAATAAAGATCCTAAGTTATTGAACTAAGGCCCCATTCAACGCGTTATTTACACCATTTACAACTTTCCGATTATAATATGAAAATAATTTAACAATATTTTTATGCAGTACAAATGGATTAAATATATAATTAAGTATTTTTTACATATCAAGGCCGGAAAATTAACCACTTTGTATTAAAAAATTATATAATTCTTCACTTTTCATGTATTTTTGGTGACGTATTATTTTTGTACAATATCCCTAAGCACGTAAATATAAAATTTATATTATTTATAATACCAAAAGTAAAGGCCTTTCATATCCAAAATAAAAATAAAAATTGCAGTAACCATTACTGTTAAGTATGAAATTACTTTCTTTTCTCTTTCAGCATTCAACATCTCAACAAAAAGTTTTTTTTAGATAGATTTGTAATCGTAATGAGACTTAATACTTAATAAAATATGTACAAGTTTGTTAGTATACTTAAATTTACTATAAACATGGACAGATTATTAAGTATAGTAGAGTTTCGCTACTGTGAATAGAACAATGGAATACCTAGTGATAAATATTTCTTAGTGAAACTCTACTCTCGGTAATTTGCAATATAACAAGTATAGTGTGGGGCTAAAAATGTACCCCTTTTCAACTACTCTGTATGTTATTAATTTAGGAAATTACAATCGCTTTTGTGATTGTAATTTTATTCTACATTTTTATTATTTGGCACTTCCAATATTTCAAAATTTTTGTATTACATACAGAATATGTAATAAAAACTGTCAATGATAAAAATATTGTCATATATCTGCAGTTCTTATTTTGGTTTATATCCTTATATGGTAATTCATTTAGAATAACATATAAGCTTCATCAATTTCTTATCTTAAGCCACATGTCTTTAATAATAACACTATGTAACGTCTATAAGTATTTACATTTTGACAGTACTTTAGTAAAAGTACTATTTTTCAATAATATATATTGGTTAATGGCTATTTATTTTATTTACAATAATAATATACAAGTTTAAAATACACGTTAAAATAAATAATCACTAGATAACGGAATTCCAAGATAAAAATAAATACATAAATAAAAAAAAACAAAAAATTTAAAATAAGGCAGTTTGAAATAAAAAAAAGTTTTACCCTGTTTAGTAAGAAAATTAATCCCAAATAGTTAAGACCTAGAGCGCAGCACTTCAAAAAAATATTTTTATTACTGCCTTAAAAAACTATAAAAATACTAAAACAATAATAAAAATATCACGATAATACAAAATTACATAATAAAATTTGACCTAATATTATGACTAAATAATAAAATGTAAAATTATCAAATCACATTACGAATATATGATAAGTGTACCTTTACAGTTAAACTTCAGCGCCTAAATCTTGAACTCCACTTTCAGCTATCGGCACGTACTTATCATCAATCTTCACTAGCAGGATGGTGCGATCCACATGGGACCTTTTGTTTGGGTCTCGATGGCATGGAACCCACCGATGAACAACCTTTTAAAATAATATTAATGATAAAACATAAATCAATTATATTTTAATTTAAAAAATGCTCTAGGATTGAGATATTTATACGATGTGTTTTATAAATTAAAAAAAAAAATAGATTGGTTTACAAGTTAAGAAAACCATTTTTATATTTTGCGTTCATAATGAAGTCATTACGAAACGCAATTGCGAATCGAAAGAGCCCTTATTTGTGATACTATTATTTTATTAGTAAGGATGACAAAATGGCGGCTAAATGGGGGCATTGACCATCTACATTTCATTATTTTTCTCCTATTGAATAAATGTCAATCCAATGTTACCAACTACAACAATACACGTACCTACAAATTTCTCCAAATCATCTCGGTTTAATATAGCAAGTTTTTAAAAATATTAAATATATATAAAGACGCAAAATACAGTGTGTCCCATTTAGAAGTGCCACCATTGGGATCTCGAGAACTATAAGAGATACGATGTCGGTTAAATGGAACTTTTTGTGCGCGTTTGGGAGGCCATCTCAGATGTGCTTTTGTTTTTCCAAAAATTCTCATAGGGCACTAGATAATGACGAAAAACTGATTATTGTTGATTTTTTCTTTTTCAAATAACTTCTAAACTATTGGTAATTGAGAAAAAAGTTTCAAATATAAAAGATAGATATTTTTATTAACTAACCAGTGGCGTACGAAACAAATTTTTATATCCGTAAATTTTCGAGATATAATTCAAACTTATATTTTTTTAAATGGAACCCATATCTGATTTTAGTCTCAAAAAATTAACTATTTTTTTCTCTTTTCAATGTTGTAAGGGTTATTATTTTTTATATTTGTTTTGCCTTCAAAATTATTATTTTTTCCTTATTTTGTATTAAATTTGCAATTATTTTGAAAATATTGGTAGATTTCTATTTAGAAATACTCTTTGTATTTAAATAATTGATTTCGTTAGAAAAATGTGCTCAAAACTCGTATCAAATAAATTTTTATAATATTTTGTATCAGGTCACCTTGGCACATTATAGTGTAATTTGTAATTATGAGTCTAGAATAAAAATATTAAGTAATAAAGGCATAAAATAAATTATATCGATCAAATACAATATAATTAATAAAAATAATATTTTTTTTTTGAGAAATAATAAGAAAATTCACAAAATTAAAAAAAAAAAAAAAATTAGGAGCAAAACAAATATAAAACATAATAACCCTTACATCATTGAAAAGAGAAAAAAATAATTATTTTTCTGAGACTAAAATAAGATATGGGTTCCATTTAAAAAAAATATAAGTTTGTGTTATATCTCGAATATTTACGGATATATAAATTTATTTCGTACGCCACTGGTTAGTTAATAAAAAAATCTATCTTTTATATTTGAAACGTTTTTCTCAATTTCTAATAGTTTAGAAGTTATTTGAAAAAGAAAAAACCAACAATATTCAGTTTTTCGTCATTATCTAGTGCCCTATGAGAATTTTTGGAAAAAAAGCACATCTGAGATGGCCTCCCAAACGCGCACAAAAAGTTCCATTTAACCGACATCGTATCTCTTATAGTTCTCGAGATCCCAATGGTAGCACTTCTAAATGGGACACACTGTATATTTAACGCGTGCGGGAAAACATGTCTTATAAAACTTTAATATAATAGAACATGCTATTTTTTGCGAATGTAATGGAAAATGTTTAAAATTAAATTGATCAGTCATCTGTAAAAACATAAAAATGATTCATAATCAAGTCACCACAAACAAAACGTCAGTCAGTAGCTTAGTACTGTTGCTAACGAGTTAAGTCGCAGATTACCTACTGCATTCGCTATCGCTCGTACTTAAACTTGCCAAATTCGCTTGGTAAACTTTCACTTTTCTTAACTTGGAACGTAATATGCTATTGCTTTGCTTTTTACAAATTTATGATAATTCACGTATTTTTTTCAAAAACGATACATTTAAAAATGTGAAAAATGCATTACCTGTCCTTCCATTCCTTTTTCCGGTAACCAGTCGCGCCAATGCGACCGCCCACCATGAGAGCGCATGCATTCGTCAGGCCAGGTGACATCAATTCTCCTTCCGAGATTTATGCAGTCGTATACCAAATTTGGATCGATGATCTGCAATTAACATCAATCAAGTAAATTCTAAAATGATCTAATTTGCACTTCTTATTAAATTATTAAATCATTATTCATTTTACACAGATAAACAAGTAATTCATCTTATTAAATAAATTATATGTGGGAATGTAACTATAATTGCATTAAACTGAGTGCAATATAATTATGATTTAATGATTCGCTCTACAATTTGAGAAATAAATTATATCCTACGCCATAAACACAATAATTTAAATCCATGGCCAACATAACAAAGTCGACAAAAGTAGAAATGTATAATTATTAATTAGTTAATATTACATATTTTATTTTTTGAAAAAGTTCCAAGATAAAAATTAAAATGTCTGTTCACGAATAAAGATAAATGGGTTCGGTACTCATTTTTCATTTTATTTATTTGCTGAAAGATTGAATAAAATAAAGAATTAGAAAACACTCACCATGTTGGGAATGGGGTCATTTCAAAAAAATAATTGTCGATTTTTTTTATAAAATCATGAAATCCATCTCATTTAATAAATATAGTAATTCATTCATAAATTTGCTAATAAACTTTCGCGCTTTTAAACACGGACTAAATTTGTGACGACACAAATTCATACTCACACAAAGACAATTCTCTCTCACACACACACGCGTCACAAAATGAAACAGTAACCTAACCTAAAAGTGTGACAGCTAACAGCAAAATATATAAGAGAGAAGATTATTATTACTTTCTATTTCTTTAAAAGTAATAGTGCAGTATAAGGTATGTAAATAAACCATTTATTTAAATAAATACCAAACCAAATAATCATAGTTCTAAATTAAACCGGTAGAGCTCGACTGGCGTATGCGTGAATTATGTGTCGTCAGCCGTTGAAATATTTGAAATTAAACGCAACTTTAAAAAAATCATATCTCTGATTCTAAAAACTTGTAAGATGTAAAACATACACATACATGTTTAATTTGACCTATTTTTTCAAGAAAAAATAAATCAGAAAATATGAAATGACTCTGCAAAGAGACGGCAGTTACACCACACTGATGAGCTGCAATAACAGCGAAACGCGTATGTGGTTACTAGCTGAGACGGCCGGCGTCTGATGATGACCGAAAGGTTGATTCAGATGCTGAAATCTTGTGAAACATGGCGAGTGATTTCTACGGTATTTTTTAAAATATTCCGTTTAAGTATAGAGTTCATTAAAGTTCAACCAATATGTTGTGTTGGCAATTTATGAAGAGTGGCTACAATATATTTATTGCAACGTTAGAGGTTTATAAAATTTTCCGCTGTAGTCACTAAAAATTATGATGACATCTTTTATTTTCCAACCAACAAATCAAAATTCTTATTAACTGATTGTATATTACAACATTTATGCCCAGTTTTATAAAAGATGGATAAGTAAATTACTAGCAAAGTAAAATTTATTCTCGAAGTAAAATAGTTTATTCCAGAGATTTTCGTTTTATAAAGCAAGAATAAAAATACTAGCTAAGTAAATCTATGGAATAAATTACTCCACTGATTTTCGAGGAAGTAAATTTTATTCTATAGAATAAATTTGACATATGTCAAAATTAATTATTTTATAGAGAACGCAGAAATTGATAGAAACCGAAAAGGATGGTTTTCTGTGAATTGCCAAATGGTATGTTCAGCAAATCTAAAAATAAGGGATGTTGTTGCTAGATGGCCTGGTTCCGCACACGACAGCAATATATTTAACAATTCATTAATAAGAGCTAGGCTTGAAAACGGAGAATTTAGTAATTACTACTTGTTAGGGGATAGTGTAAAAAATTACTTATTAACACCTGTACAAAACCCAACTATTCCAAGCCAACATAAATACAATGTGTCATATAACAGTTTCATTTGAACACTATACCGGGGACCTATTTGTGAAACTGCATTAAATTCTTTACAAATCTCATCCCATGCACTATTTTTGCTTTTGACACTTGCTACGTCTGTCTGCTTGTTTTCAATAATACTAATGTATTTTTTTTTATTTCTAACATGTTCGCTTTATCTATTTCAGTATAATTCTTTCGCCATTCTCTCTTTTTTTCCATTTTTAATGAAAACTGACACTTTATTTTGACGTTTGAATAATAATAAACGATGTCTCTGTCGGTAAATCACTAGAATATAATATTTACTCTGCAAGTACTTATTTTACTCTGCAACTTATTTTATAAAACAGACATTTTTATTTACTCATCGATTAAATTTACTTTCAAAGTAATAACTCAGCAAGTTATTCGATGTTTATAAAATTAAATTTTATAAACAAATATTTATTTCGCCCTAATCCTCGATCCTAAAATTGGTATCTAAACTACTCGGTCTGACAAGAACCCAGTTAAAATTTGTAGTGTTGGATTGAAACCCCAGATTTCAATTAATTGTTATCACCTAATTTAAAACTAAATTATATCTCACCCTAACTCTCTGCATTGCATTATCTTTGTCAACTTCAGGCTCTTTCTCCTTTTCTTCTGTCCTTGCTTCTCTCTGATCAGCAGCTGCCACTGCAGCCGTATTCGCTGTTCGTTCATCTCGTTCTTTGAATAATCCTGCGAGACTGGCAAGTGTTGAGCTAGTAGGTTTGCCCATGGATGCTAACGACCCACGATTTCCACCCAAGGAACCACGGCTGAGGCTTCCACCACGACCCATGCTGCCGCCGATGTGGGCACTGTCCATGGACTGGCTGCCAGAGGTCTGGTATCCATGGACGGCGCAGGTACTCATGGCGTAGACTCCTTCGTGGCCGAAACCGCCCTCGTCTTGGGCGCTGCCGCCACTGGAGCAGCCCTCGCCGCAACGACGGCGAATCCTATCAAGAGTGAAAATAAGTAAATAGTTATTTATAAGTGTTAAAAGTGACATTTTATGAGTGAGTGGGGAAGTTTGTGAAACGAGGCGAAGCCGAATACAACAAACCCCACGAACGAAATAAAATCACTTTTAACACGAATATTATACACTATTTTTCCTACGACCCTAGTTATGTATTAGTAAAAACTAAAAATTATAGAATGACATTTATGACAGGTCATGCTGTATTTGCTATGAACAACTGAAAATTGTTTATTCTAACCTCTACTTCCAACAATATTGTTTTAAATTCCAATTCTTCAAGCGCCTTGCAAGGAATTACTATAAACAAAAACGTTTCAAAATAATGTGTACTTCTAATAAAATACCTATATAAATAATATCAGTACAAAAATAAATATAAATGAAACTACAATTACTAATGAACACTAAATGTAACTAGATTTAGTTATATTTTTAACACAAAATGTAACTAGATTTAGTTCTTTTTTAACACTAGTGTTAAAAGTAAATTTGTTTTTTATTTTTAATCCGTTGTCAATGACAACGATTTAAAAGTATTCACTGTGTTATAAACTATTACTTTTAACTCGCTAAGCAACCGTTAAAAAGACTACTTTTAACAGTGGTCGTAGGAAAAAATATTTATAAATACAGAATGTCTCAATAATGACGCCGGTACTTTTAGGGTTTAATGCGGTACTATACCATAGTCAAATTTTAATTATCCTAAATAAGAAATTAAAAATATACGTAAATTACTGAGAAATTAGTTCGAAAATTACAAGCAATTGAAGTCGATTAATAATTGGTCTGATGTAAACATATCCTAAGAAATTAGATTAGTTACCCGTTAATAGTTAATATATTTTTAAGGAAAAATGTTAATACCGGGCCTAACTCTTTATTCTGTTTGTCAAGAATATTTAAAAATGTAAAATATTATAGTTATAAAATATCATGAAGATCTAGAATACTACAAGTCATATAAGATATGTTATTAATAATGGTGCTAAACTATAATTATTTTTCTATTTCGGTTGTTTAATATGTACTCTATGAAACTCATTTGGATGTCATAAAGTACCTCTTTAAAGAACTCAAACCTATTTTCTGTTGGTTAGTTCTAGAAGATCCACTATTGAAATGATGTAATAAAATAAGTAAATATCAATCATTTTTACCAACCATCAAATAAAAAGTTAAATATTCTTAGTCAATGTTTATAATTTTTTTTTGACTAAAATACCAGAATAGAAAATATAGTATAAAATACACATGTCATAAGATATTTTACCACACTAGTCCCTAAGAAAACACGTGCGCTAAAATCATGTTTTATGAAACTTATATTTTAATGTACTGTTTCAAACGGTTTAAATCAGTGGTTCCCAACCTCTGGGTCGCGTCCCAATTTTGGGTCGAGAGTTATTTTTGGTGGGTTACGAGTAATATGATTTTTAGATGTTAAAATATCAAACAAACATAATGGCTCGTAGTATGTTCACGGTTTTAACTAAAACGCTTTTTTAAAAAATGTCAAATTTCATTATTTAATAATAATAATAAATAATATCAAATTCATCAAAATATTATTTTAAAGCAGAACATAGTTTGTATTCAAACAAATATTTTTTAAAAAATCGTTCTTCAAACATACGGGTGAAATTAAATATTTAAATTTGAATTTGACATTTCTAAAAATAGTGTTTTAGTTAAAACAGTGATCATACTAAGATGTATATATTATGTTTGTATCGTAATTTTTTAATGTAACGTCGAATCATTAATTGGGTTTTGTCTTAGTATGTTTTATATGTAAATTTTATTTTATATATATATATCATAAATTAATAAAATAAATTGTATTAAAATTAAAACATTAATATTGAGTTTAATTAAAGTTGTATGTATTTTTTTTCTATACGTTAGGTTGCGGGAAAATTCGTTTTTAAATTTTTTTGGTCGCTGGCAAAAAGGTTGGGAATCACTGGTTTAAATACTGAATGTACATAAATACGTAGCAAAAATCTAATAAAAATATTAATTATTTAAATAAAATCATTAGGCATTTTTAGTTAATGTACTGAAAATAATGGATTATTTTTCTTAGATGAATTCATCTATTTTATATGTACATATTTTGAAAATATAACAATACCTTCTGAAGACTTTTAAAACGCAGTTCTTTATCTTCCCCAGGCTAAGTGAACCTCCAACAATTCCACAGAGTTGTTCATTAGTTTCAGCGTAACTCGTAGTTAAAGGTGACACGTAAATTGGGTAACCGATTGGTTGATCACATGAAGAATTTATTATATTTCTTAATGCTTGTTTAGCATTTTGAATACTTCCTCTCTCTGGATTCCGATTCCTTAAATAAACCAATTCTTGTTGTTGTCCCGCCCATAGACCTCGTACACATTCACGGTTTATTTTTATCACTCGGAAACTCAAGTATCGCTTGTTTAACATTATTATTTTATATTCGTCAGTTCCATCGTCCAAAACGTGGCTAAAAAATTACCAATTAGATTATTAATAAACAAATAATAATGGAGAAATTTCTCGACTGTGGTTTCAATTACTAGAATTTTCAGTCATACAAAAAAAAATGTTAAAACTTATTTAAATAATATATATATATATACAGGGTGTCTCAGGACGAGCTTACGCTATCTATATTTTAAATACTATTTAATATAATTTAACGAAATTTGGTATCTAGGGGTTATCCAATATGCCCGTTTCAACTAAAATATTTTCAAAGCAGTAGCACTTCCGGTTTGACCGGAAATTGACCTCAACTTTCTAATTTTAAATGGAATATGCTATATTTTATTTTACCATTGAATGCAGCGGAAAATTTTACATATGAAGCAATAAAAACATTTTACTCATGATCAACTACTTCCGGCGTTATTCAACTTTTTTGATTTTTTGTCTGAAATCCGGCACATTTTCAAAACTCTGTATCTCGGGAACGAGATCGAATTTTTCTAATCTAAAAAAAGCCTTTTATAAAGGAGCCTTTAAGCTACATTATCCATAGAAGAATCCTTGATTATTTATAAAAATGTGACGGGTACGTTACACCAAAATTACAGTTGACAAACTTCAAAAAAGACAATTTTTTTAAATGGAATCCCCCCTTTTTTATTACATAAATGTGTACTACGACAAAAAATAAGGGTACTTTATGTAACATGTCCTATGTTGAAAGTTGATAGAATTTCAGTAAATTAGAAAAACATGTAATCTGGGTATAATTATTTTATTAGTATTTATTCTATGGCTATTGTGGGGTGGGGCGCCATCATGCTGGTGCCATATTAAATTCCTTTAATCCAATGGTAAATTATCTAAGAAATCAAGTACATGAGTTTGTAAAAACAAACATTGTTTTTCCATGGCTTACTTATCCGTATTAATAAAATAATTATACCCAGATTACATGTTTTTCTAATTTACTGAAATTCTATCAACTTGCAACATAGGACATGTTACATAAAGTACCCTTATTTTTTGTCGTAGTACACATTTATGTAATAAAAAAGAGGGGGTCCATTTAAAAAAATTGTCTTTTTTGAAGTTTGTCAACTGTAATTTTGGTGTAACGTACCCGTCACATTTTTATAAATAATCGAGGATTCTTCTATGGATAATGTAGCTTAAAGTCTCTTTTATAAAAGGCTTTTTTCAGATTATAAAAATTCGATCTCGTTCCCGATATACAGAGTTTTGAAAATGTGCCGGATTTCAGACAAAAAATCAAAAAAGTTGAATAACGCCGGAAGTAGTTGATCATGAGTTAAATGTTTTTCTTGCTTCATATGTAAAATTTTTCGCTGCATTCAATGGTAAAATAAAATATAGCATATTCCATTTAAAATAAGAAAGTTGAGGTCAATTTCCGGTCAAACCGGAAGTGCTACAGCTTTGAAAATATTTTAGTTAAAACGGGCATGTTGGACAACACCTTGATACCAAATTTCGTTAAATTATATTAAATAGTATTTAAAATATAGATAGCGTAAGCTCGTCCTGAGACATCCTGTATATAACTCCTGAAAAAGCAAAGGAGTTGCCGAAACTAGTAGGAGCAGATTTTTAAATAAATATTAATTTGATTGCAATCCAAGATTTTTATTATATCTCAATTTCCATCCAGTCAAGAAGCTCTCAAATTTAATAATTTTTATTTACCGTAGTGCTAATAAACTTGGAGTACCACTTAAAACAGCGTTTCTCCAAACAGGGTCACCTTCATGAGATATAACCAACTGTTCTTCATGTTTACTGATTGCATCATACAAAGCAGCAGGATCTTCATATTCATCCGGAGACATAAAATGATCTTGATGTAATTTAAGAGACATACGAACACCTGGTGCAACTACGGTTCTAAGTAAATCCATATCAGAAAATATCCATTCATCGCGAGCACATGTTATTCTAAAGTCGCCTTTAAATAGTGCATGAAGTCCATATAAAAAAAATTCCACACTAAAAAAATACGTATTGTAGATTTACATTATAGTAAAAAATAATCTATTTAACCTTGAAACTGTATTATGAGAAACAGCTCCTAAAGTTCTTCTTCCTAAAAGACTGAGCGCAAAACACAACGACACAAGAATAGAATCTTTGCCGCAATCAACAGGTTTCTCGCGTTTATCGGAGCAAAAAGCAATCCAGCCTAAATAAATATTACAAAAACTATTTCTCGTAATACCGCACGTGCGAAAATCAAAATCCTCATCAATATTTAAGTTGAAAACAGGATCTAAATCCGCAAAATTTTTATCCAGCATTGGAGCTAAAGCATCCAAAATCGTCTGAGAACCGAGCCATTCGTCCAGTTTTGATGATCGTATAGCATAAAATATAATACTCTAAAAAAAAATAATGTACAATAAATTATTTCGTATTGGAGTAATGTAAAAACATACTTTGACATAATACGTGATGAGAACTTTACGGAAATCAAACACTTGCAACATAGAAACTGCGCTGTTGTCTGATATACTGTAACCCTCAAGAACATATTTGGTTGCAGTGACCTCCCAAGCTAACCAACGTTGACTAAATGCTGCATTGACACTTAGCATGTGTGGTAAACGACCGGGATCACAACAGCAGCAACCTGTAATCAAAATAAAAAATATAAAATAAACTACGAACTTAGCATGCATCAAATAAATAATATACAATTATTTTTTATTAATAGGTTATTCCACTTTTTTCTATAATTCTATTTGATAGAAATCGTCAAAAATATAATTTGTTTATGTCAAAAAAAGTACATTTTCTTCAACGCAAACATCACTCAAAAAATTTGTATGTAATTCAAGTAATAGATATTTACACACCAAGTGAGCTAAGGTAATGTTTATTCATGAGAAGAAAGTATAGCTCACGAGCCCGTAAGGGCGAGTGAGTTAATTTCTTCGAGTGAATAAATATTCTAAGTTCACGTGGTTTGTACAATATTTTATTCAATTTTGACGAAATAATAATAAAAACCATTATAATATTTAATTTTGACAAAATAAAAAACTAATCAGTTAGTAGGCTGAGCGTGACAATCGTCGCTGATAGACGTCAAGTCATCAATATAAAAAGCTTTATTGTATGTCATTTATGTCGTAAAAAGTAATGAAAAGGGCTGATAATGTCTGATAAAAAATGTGGTGAGTATTATTTTCGTTCTTGATGTTATTTTTAAATGTATTTTTTGTTGCAGAGAGTTAAAATTTTGTGAGTGATTTAAAAATTTTTAATTCACTTGTGAATAAAATGTTACTTGTAGTTGTTGCTATGGAGTTAATAATGACAGTTTGAAACGTCAAAATTGAATAAAATGTGCTTTATTTCACTCATAGGATTTGACTTTTCTATTCGTGAAATAAAACTATACTTTTTACTCTTGTTGCATATATAACTATTTTAAACGCCGTAGACTTGGAAACCCCTATTCAAAATTAAAATGCTTCAAAACCTAGTGACAAGCACACACATATCAGCTGTTTTTAAACATTTCAAGGTCGCTCAAGTCACATGTCTGCTCGCGCCCTTTTTTAAAATCCGCTATAATCATGATTTAGATTTAATAAAAAACCGAGTAAAAAACCATTTTTATGTTAGTTCATAGTAGTTAGATTTTTGTAAAATAATGTACTTTTT
The DNA here is from genome assembly GCA_943142095.1 of Ophonus ardosiacus. Taxonomy (NCBI): domain Eukaryota; kingdom Metazoa; phylum Arthropoda; class Insecta; order Coleoptera; family Carabidae; genus Ophonus; species Ophonus ardosiacus. The sequence continues at coordinate 49,792,126 of OW964826.1, read as the reverse complement.
TAAGGCTAGGACTTCGAACTGGGTATTTAGTTATATGGGAAAGAACCACCCACCCGGACCAAATGGAATACGGGTCGGAACCGATTTTTCACCCATAAGACCCGTAAGACCCATAAGAACCACAGACCCATATTACCCGTAAGAACCACAGACCCATATTACCCGTAATGGTATCTGTCTTATAAATCGAGATATGTTTTACTTGTTTTATTATTGTACAAATTACTAATTTATATTTTAAAACTAATTGTATTACCTATGTGAAGTGTTTAATTAAATAAATTAACTTAATTAAATAAAATTATTTTTCAACCGTACGATTATTTAAACAGATAGGAACGTAATAATACGTCTTACGGGTGATATGGTTCTTACGGGTAATATGGGTGTGGTTCTTACGGGTAATACGGTCTTATGGGTGAAGAACCCGTTCCGACCCGTATTCACTAAAATACGGGTGGGCGGGTGGTCATATGGATCCACTGGTATTCCGAGCACTATACTTTTTATTTTATAAAATGTACACTTTGTACTTCAAATATTATTCAATAAATAACGATTAAGATTAAAAAAAAAAACATATTTTTAATAATTACTTTAGAAAATATTTGAATATTTGTTGTCAGTGTCACTGTGACGTCACACTATTGCTTTCTTTCATTCACAGACTATTGTCGAATCTGGTGCGGAGCGAGAGAAAGATAGAAGTATCGCCAGGACGTCATATTGACTTTAAAAGTCAAATGCAGTTAAACTAGACAATTAAAGGGCCAGTTTTACAATCTCTGGTTAAAATTTTAACTGTCAGTTAAATGAACAATATTGAATCGCAATGATAAATCTATTATTTGACAGTTCATTTCGTTTCAATTTTGTTTATTTAAATGAAAGTTAAAATTTTAACCAGAGATTGTAAAACTGGCCCTAAAGGCTCATTCACAGCTTCGAAATTAAGAAATATAAATAAAATTATAAATAAGACTTTATCGTTGGTGTTCACAGCTTCGAAAATAAAACATCAACTGTCATTTAATTATATGCATAAATAATAAGCAATAATAACAAATTCATACCTCTTAAAGCACTATACTCAATCATATATGCGAATCTTTATCTTAAGACAGCTTTTTATAATTGTATTTTAATTGAAATTCTTTTCTCAAATCGTAAATGACAACTCAAAGGGCAGTTGTTATGTATGTGCTTATTTTTGTGTAAAATATTTAACATTTGCAAATCCTTGTGCTTATGTCTTATGTTTAATTTTATTTTCGAGAGCTGTGAACACTTTCATAAGTATCTATTGTTTATATCGTTATTTTTATGTATAATTTTATTTTTATTTTCGGAGCTGTGAATGAGGCTTAAGAATTTTTTAAATTACGAATTGCTTCAAAATTTAACGAACTTTCATTTATAATAATAGAAAAAATAGAGTGCAGGACCCCATTGAAGTTTTTGGAATGTAACATTATTAGTTTGGTATAGGTGTGATAATGTGGCCTTTAAGATGAAAAAGGTTCCCCACCCATTAGATATAAATTATATAATAATTATATAACGAATCACACAGCAGCAGATTTATAAATAGTCGGTAAAAGAACGTCAAAAATAAGAAAGAATTTAATAAACATTTCAAACATATTAAACTTTGAAACATATTTTCACAATATTTAAACAGAATAAGCAACGATACCGTTGTATTTTTAGAACATATTTTAATTAAAAATCTAATATATCTTACCATCGTTTTCTTCCACGCCTTCAGAAATAGCTTCAACTTCTCTCTGCTGGCAATAAGTTCCACGAAATTCCAACCCCCTCATTTGAAATGTTACTAATCCATTTCCAAACTCAATTATATGAACCAAACAGTTCAGATAATCCGAAGCAAGAACAAAACAATCTCCTTGATTGACTGGACCCCACCTTCCCAAAATCAAATCACCGCAAAGCGAATGTTGTAATGATCGAGTCAAGTGTTCATAAAATATCGAGTTTAAATTATTGTCGTCAGATCCTAAGTTTCGGTCTAAATGGGATGACAATGGAGTGTTTGAGTGGTCTACTCTTCTTGTGTTGTAATCACGTTCCCAAAATTTTACGGGGCGGACATACGATGTTAAAAATATGGCACTTCCTGCGGAATAATAAAATGTCATATAAAAAACCAACTGCTTTCAATATCTTTGCATAAAAACATGAATGTATCTAGAAATGTTTGATTGAGAGTGTATTGTAACGTGCGTGCTGCCGACGCCACTAGTCGGACGGGTTTGGACTTGTCTTTGGCGTAATTATCGAGCGTGTAGCTGTGTAACCAAACGCACAATAAATTTATTTATCGCGTCGCAGGCGGCTGATTTGTCGACTTGTGTCGCGTGACCTTGGACGTACTAAAACGTTTATGGCAATATTCTAAAGTAAACAGCCTAATCTCAAATCAAAAGTGAAAGAAACAACTAATGTAACGTGCGGATAAGTTCACACCAAATGAAAATTATATTGAATAAGAATGTTATATTAATATATATTATAGCTTATTATGATATGTAATCCTCAATTTATAGTCTATACATGTTTTTCTTTTAGAAATTCGGTGTCCATATAAAATGTGTTTGAAATGAGTCGGAACCTGTGACGTCATAACATGGCTGCTTTTTGCAACTTTTTAAAAATATTATATTTTTAAACGATTTTATAGAACAAAAAATGTAAATAAAAAATATTTTAATAGTACTGAACGATAAATTGGACTATTCTTCTTCGGTTTAACCAGAAAAAACCTACCAATTATTTTTTGCATGACCTCATTGGCAGTCAGTCTGATAGGGAAGTCAGTGATATAAATATCGCGTAGTCAGTCTACAACAGTCTGCAACCGACCGGTCTAAGATTGGAACGCGTAGTGAAAAATAAACAATGTTTAAGTAAATAATCTTAGGTCCGGTATTTCAATCTCCTGGTAAAGTGTTAAGTAAATTTAATCTGTCTGTTAAGTAAAAGTGTTAAGTGTATAATAATATTCTTGTTCTTTAATTAGTATCTAATATTTGATTATTCCGAGTTTTTATTATCTTTTTCTTAATTATTTCTTGTCTAATAAACTTTTAATTTAATTAAAATATTTCTTTGATTTTTACGCTTTACTCAATAAATAAACTTTACAGTATAATGGAGCGCTTGGGCCTATTTGAATGAAGAATATTTCAATACTGGTACTCACCCAAAAACGGATTCAATGGTGTTGACAAAATTGCAGAAATAAATGCTTGTAAGAACAACATTGCAGAATGTGGAACAGAAAAGGGTTGAGCAAATGCATGAAATGCTGAACCCCATGTTATTTGCCAAGGAGCAATATATGTCACCACAAATTGTACCTACAAATACAAATATATTACAACAAACACTCGTAACATAATTTCTGACTTCACTTACTTTAAGCAATAATTCATACGTTTTGCTATACATTATTCCCATGATAAAATAATCAACTAAAAACGTTTCACTTGCAGACATGTAATCAAGTCTAAAAAATAAAACTGCAAAAACCATGATGAGATATTGCGAACTGGTATCAGAGTATGAGCCTCGAAGACACTTTAGGCCGCAAACAGTAACGACTAACGACCCACCAAGTGCTCCAAATTTTTGTACTATAGTTGGAGAATCGTGTGTTAATGCAGCCAAAAATACTAAAGGGTATATAATATTTCGTTCCACGAAACAAAGACACACATATGCCTACAGAAACAGAAATATATTAGATATTTTTTACTGTAATAAGAAAATAGATTTATACAGGCTGAGCCAAAAAGAAGTACCACATTTCGCATTTTTATTCTACAAAAACAGTAATGGCCAGTTGCACAACCTATAGTTAATGTCGTAATTACAGATTAACAAAAAAAAATGTGTATCGACATTTTGACAGTAATTTTAAACAACTCATTTGACATTTCGTTTCGATACAATATTGTCAATTTAACCAACGGTTAACAAATTAACTATAAGAGGTGCAACTTGCCATAAAAGATATTAAAAAAATCTGTTGTGGCTAGCACAAGACCTCTCGCCATTCCCATATTAGGCTACACAAGTATAGTAAAAGTCCGATCAAGGCCATCTACGAATTGTATCTATGAATTAATATTTTGTGCTGTCAAATTTAGCAGGGTCTTTTACTTAGTTTTTATGAGGGTACATAATATCTTGTGTACCTCATAAAAACTATGTAAACGACACTACTAAATTTGACAGCATAAAATCTTAATTTATAGATACAATTCGTAGATGGCCTTGATCGGATTTCTTTTAAAAATTTTACTGTACATATTGTACTTAACATTTCTGGAACATACACAAATTCTAATTACAACTATTATTAATATATTTTTTAATTTATTCTATAAATAAGTTTCCCCCTACTTCAAATTCATTGACGAAAAAGCCTTGAGTAATGTATCTGAATTTTTGGCACTGATATTTTTCTGTCAATTACAAACTTTTTTTCATGGAATTATTTGGGCTGTGAGATTCATTACAACGGATTATTTTATATATTTATAATTTTCTATCTTTAAATCTATAGAAGATATAATAAAAATGTTCAATGTATCGGATACAGAATTTTATATGCTTTAATTTTCGTAATAACATAAATTTCCAAAAAAAAAATATTTAGAAGTTTTTTTTAAGAGACTACTACTTCCGGTTGTCCAATTGTTACCAAAACATTTTCAGCTCTTCTCATTAGTATTAAATGGTAGTAAATTGGTCTATAGTCTTACAGAATTTGAGAAACCGTCCCTCGAACATCCAGACACACACACACACACATACACCCACTCACAGACGTCAATGTGAAAATGTTAAAATCGGATTCTAGTAACATTAAAACGTGCTTATTCACTAAAATCTGGATATGCGATTTTTAGCATAAAGCCAATACCTCTCTTAGCGAGAGGTAAAAATGTGTGCGAAATGATAACTTTGTCCCGATTATTTTAAGTTAAAATATTTTATCGTTTGTTTAAGTCAATGGTGGCTTGTCCTTAAGTTCTGCAGAACCACCAAAAATATAAAATAAAAATTCCCATTATTAAATTAAACTCAATGAACACATTACTGAAATATATCTAAAAACAAAATTACTCATTTACATTGTATGTTGCGGCTTAATACGCGTGAATTGTGCTTGTAACGTGATACAATAATTAAGTCCGCTGACAGTGGCGCATTTTTTTTACATATGTACGGGTACGGGTGTAGCACTATGCGATAGATGTCGTGTTCGGATCTTTCAGCGCCAGTGGGGGATGTCTCAAATTCCTTAGCCCTGTAGTAGGGAACGTCTTAAATTCTTTAGCGGTTCACCCTCCCATAAGAAGTTATCACTTCAAAAAATTCATTGTAACACAAGAAAGAATAACTACCATGAAATTTTTTGTATGTTTTACTGTTTTTGTAAAAATAAATATTTGAAATGTAGTACTTCTTTTTGTCTTCATAGTTATAATATTCTAATATATTTTACCTTTTCAAACCACATAATCTTGGCAGCATCTCGTACTTCATATTGCCCATGTTCATGTGATCTCAAGATAGGTCTTGCAATACATAGCCATGGTAATTGTTTTCGTAACTGAGGCAAAACGTAATGCAAAAGAAATCCCAAAACTCCCGCAATAGACCACAAAACTGGATTTAATTCAGGTTGCAATGCAGTAAAAACTGTACTACAATGAATTCCAAAAACTAGTACGCCAACCAAAGAGCATAATATGACGTCTGATTTCAATCGGGCGTTTACTGTTTTCTGCAACTTTTGCGGAAGTGGATCAATTAATTCTTCATCAGTTATTTTTTCATTTTTAACTTTAACATTTGAAATTTTTACTCGTTTCTTGCTATCTCTTTTATTGGGAGATTTCTTCTTATCCGGTTTATTTTGTTGGTTAGGTTTTTCGATTGATGGTGAATTTTTTTCTTTATCTTCAGTTTTGTCAGTAACGACAAAAGTTTGGCTTTCAATGAAAACATCAGGCGGCCATAAATGAGTTTTGACTATATTCCATAAGTGAGATGGATCACTTGCACTTCTACTTAGATGATAAGCAACAGCAATTAAGCAAGCACAAAATACTGAAAATAGCATGTGCTGTGAACCTTTTGGTTCACTTAGACCACCATACGCAAATCCATAGACAATACCCACAGCCAAAATAGATCGTAGAATGCAATAAAATGATGCAGTTAGGCTGCAAACAGCATTTCCTCCAAATACGTGCATGTCTATCTGCTCTAATAAGTACATTGTGAAAGTATTAATTTGTGGTAACAGCCCTAACGAAAACAGAACCGGAAAGAATAAAATTAAATACAACATTACGTCTCTGGTCATCACTAAAAGCTCTTTATTAGTGAATTGAATACCGTATAAGGTAAATGCAGTGTGGTAAGTTTGATTTACAATACTACTATGGAATAATAAAATAAGTCCGGAAAATAAACAAAAATATACAGGTCGAGAATATGCGATGATTCTATTAAATCCGTGAGTTGGCGATGCAGCATCAGGCTGTACACTTTTCAGCAGAGAATACTGACAACTTGCAACTACAAAACAAAATATAAACGCGTATAAATCTTGATAAAACCCCAAATGCAATAATGCTGCTCCAAAACACGCTACTAATATACCCAAAAATGCTGACAATAACGTTTCCCATAATGTCAAATTTCTATCCAATAGTGCTAATAAATTTAGTCTATCTAGTTTTACTTTTATATGCACCCACGGCAAAACTTTAAATTTATAATAATGTCTTGGCTGTTGGAAAGCAACATGAGCTGTTTCTACTGCATCCATAAACCGGTATCTACTTCTAGACGTAGTAACTTCATTATCTGTTTCACCATGAGAACTAGATGGTCCTGGAATTTGAGTTAAATTTGCTGCGATATTTCCGTCTTCTATTCTCGATATCGGCTGCAAAATCATATTTTGCCTTTGTATTAAATGAAGAGGAGAGCGTAATCTTGACGATACCGTAGGATCCAAGAACTGTACATTGTTAGGATTAAAACTATTTGAAGTTGGCAGAACACTTGTACTGGATATATTTTTTAAAGTAACACTATTTGTTGGACTATCAAAAATTATTGTAAGTCCTGACGAATTTAAAGATACTGAGCTATTACTGATGGCGTCGTTATTTTCATTCCAATTTAAGTCAGTTACTGGAACAGTTAACTGATTTTGTGTATGCTGTTGTCTTAATAAAGTATTTAATAATTTACTATTAGAGGCAGGAGTTACTGGCAGTCCTGAATTTGCAGTTCCCATTCCTTTCTCATCAAAAGTGTACGTTAGCCAGTTTCCATGTTCATCCTTAAAATAATGAACTGATCCATCGGAAGTATCATTGTGTGAAGTAGCAAGATGCGTGCCTTGTCCAGATGTCATTGCATTTACAAAAGCAGATAACGGAATAGTTGTTTCGCGGATTGTATTCGACCTAGAACTTCGCGTGTTACCCTGTCTTGGTCTGCGATTTACTCTCGTGCTTCGTTTTAGTCGACAATGCCTAGGAGGTGAAACCCTGTCGTTAATTCGTTGTTGAAAAGTGTCGGTAGGCAAGCAAACAGGCATCGCAGGGAAATCTCTACGAGTTAGAAAAGCGGCGAGCATTGGTCGTCCAGGAGTAGGAAGAAGTGTGCTTAGCTCGTTATTAGAACCACTAGAAGAAGCTTCATTATACAATTCGCTCCTCGGTTTAGTAGCTTTAGAATTTCTTCTTTGCACGTTACTTTTTCGTTGTCTCACTGGTGTTGGATTTTTGACCAGGCATTCTAAACCTTCAACAGAACTTTCTTCTTGTTTTAAAGGTTTAGTTAATTTATTTTCTTTCATTGACCTGTTACTAAACGTAACATTTCTTGTCTCAGGATTATTTGGATCTATTTTACGTCTACAACACCGTTCTGATTCACTTTTCGTTAGAACGCTAACAACACGAGGCGCATCTGAGTTTCTTGCTGAGTGTTGGCGATGGGTAGAACGAGATTGTTTAGGCACAGCTCCTAAATTTCTTGTAGGCGGTTCACAATCTTGGAGGACTTTACTAACGTCTTGTTCTAAACTTAAGGTAGTGGTGCTGGGCCATTCGTTCCAATCTTCTTTCCTGCATATTTCTGAAAGTATATTAGTGCATGTTTTCAGAAGAAAATTAGATATGGGCTTAAATTATTTTCATAAATTTAATTGCAAAATCTAATCCATGGCCCCGGTTTGACTTATTTTCAGAAATTAATCTCAAACATTTATTCTCATAATTTAGCCTACATTTTTGATCATGATCTATAATATATACGGACGGAATGTCCAGAATAATGTATCTAACAGAGAATTGTAAAAGATATGAAATGGATTAATTTAGACAAAAGTTGCCCCATTAGGAAGCCATTTTAGCGGTGTTTTGTTTACGAGGAAAAAGTAGTTATGGGCGGAAAAAGTAAATTTTACAATTTTATTTTTGCAAATAATTCTAGGTATGAAATAAAACTGGATTTTAGTTTGCACTTCTTTAGGGCACTTTTTTGAACTTTTGGCTATACATATTTTTTTATCATTATTGAATTTCAAGTTATGCTGGAAACTTTCAATTTTTATATGGACACTCTCGTGGACGCCATAGTGGAAAGTTACAGCAATGAAAACAAAACATACCCTCCTATGGGTCTACTTTTGTCTAAATTTAACAGACTTCGTATCTCCTATAGTTCTCGAGATTCCGATGTTGGGTACGTTCTCCTGAACACTCTGTTTTAAAGGTTTGCTTAATTTTTTTTCTTTGTATCAGGACTTTCTAGATTTATTGATCAAAATCCAAAAGTCTCACTTAAGCCAGAAGTCCAGGCTTCCTGGAAATCTACAAGGTTATTTTCTACGTTAACCAAAAAAAAGACCAATGCGGTTTAAAATATTTTGCAGAAAACCGCAAATTAATATCAGAGCAAAGAAAATTTAGAAAGTGTTATGAAACAGCTATCTTCGTTTACAATAGTTAGGAAATGATTTTGTCACTGATTTGGCTACAACAAACAATAATTAAAACCTTTGACCCACAAATTTCATCGTGCCTATTGTTGTAAGTTATATCGAATTTTTCAAAAACGATGATCAACTGATGAAAATGAATCAAAGATTTGTAAAATGATCAGACTGGTACTCTTCTGTAACAATTTATTCTTACGCCAATATTTCGATTACAACTGCTACTGTAAACTTCTTCAAGGCTAAAGAATAGTTGATGAAAAAACAGTTCGTAAAAAATTTATAGGATAACATTGGGACCCAATTAATTCATAAATAATTAATACATTAAATAATATCGAAAACGGATTTGTGAAAGTTCATGGATCTTTTCCAGTGAGTGCTTTCCGATATATAGTCGGGACCATCGACCTTTAAACTAATGGACCAAGTGTTTCCTATTCTTTTATCGTTAGAATAATGGTCCAACATAAAAGGATAGAAAAATATATTCTGTCCTTCAACAATACGGAAGTTCTCAATTAAAAGTATACTGCGCATGCGTTCGTACTCATTGTACATCTTTTTCACTCATATGTAAACCTCTATATATCGCTCTCTATCACTAAATAGTTGTCAAAATCTATTTGACGTTTCGTGACTGTTTGTGTATTATTTTACTTTTTTGGAGAACATTTACAATTATTTTTGTCAACATATACGAAAATGTGTTATGAGGTGTGTATGCGACAAAATAATGGGGAAACGGTGTATTTTGTGCAGTCAACAGTACGTACGCCGTTTAGCTGTGTGATTTCATATGTAAGTTCTTATTAATTATTACTTATCCTCTATAATATAATATGTGTATATAATATATTGTATTAAAAATATATAATGAAAGTAATTATGCACAAAAAAATTAAATATATACTCTTAGCGATTATGCACCAAGTATAACAAGTTAGGGATAAATCAAATTTTTATTTTGCCGCGTTTTCTTAACTTCCGTACTGTTGAAGGATAGAGATACTGTGTCTGCACCGTTATGGCGGGACAAACGTTTTTCTCGTACGCTGCGTCTATTAGTTTAAAGGTCGATGGTCGGGACACAAAAACAGTTAATTAACAAATTCGTTAATGTTGCATAGGTATATTAGAAGTTGAACTAAGTCGAAATTTTAAAATACATAATATTAATTTAAAACGGAATAATGTCAAAAAATAAAATATAGAGAAATTTGGACCTTTAGGAAAAAGGTGAAAAAATACTTGGAAAGTTTTTAGTTATGGTGAAGGTTGGAAAGATTGTGTGGAGAGAAAGAGAGAGAAAATCAGCAATGAGAAGGATTGAATAAAAGGAAGATTTTTGAGAGAAATAAGAAAGAGTAAAACTATGAAATAGGTGTATTTTAAGGATCAATTATAATCAAAAAATTATAATTGGTGGAAGAAGAAAATTTGGAATGTTAACAGATATCAAGGAGGGATGGTATTAAGACAGGCTGAAGAGAGACAGGCAGGACAGACTCGTGTGAAGCATGCATTTCCAAATTTTCACATAATGGAAACAAATTCAAAAATAATTCATACCTCTTTGAAAATTTTCTCCATCACCATGATCGAATAACCAGTCCAATCCTATAATACTAGAACAATTACCAGGATCTTCAATAGGCTTTGCACCATCACTTAAATTTTTTTGTCTACTTCGTCGTCCTGTCCTTCGCTTCATATTCTCTTCATGCACTTTATGATCACAATCACCATTGGTTAACACCACTACACTTTTACACAAGGGTTTTAATTTAACAGTTGATGACCTGGACATATCACCTTTCTCCATAACACTTTCTTCCCGGTCTAAACTAGTGTTACTGTCTGTACAAAAAGAGCATATCTTATCACTATATTCGTTGTCTGTCGCATAACAGTCTACTTGCGCGTCTTGCATTTCAGGAGTAGCACTAGAATTGGAATTATCATTTTCTAATAAAGCTTCTTTAGATGTAGCACTAGTCCTCTCCACATTTTCATCACTGTCTAACTGTTTTTGAATTACTTGATTATAATTTGCACTTGAATTATAATTAGTGTTTAAATTTTCTTTGAATTTGTTAGCCTTTCGTAATTCTTTCTCAAGTTTTTCGTCATTAGGAACTGAATGCACTAATTTTACACAATTTACGTTTTCGAGTCGCACGAGTAATGGAGATCGACTGCCCGTATTATTTTCTTCGTAATCAGAATCAGAGTTATGCTGCAATGACTCTATATCGGTGTCTGGGCCGTGTGAAGTTTGATGTTCGTCAGACTGTTCAGCAATTGGATACACAATTTCTGATCCGTAGGTAAAATGTGGACATAAACTAAAGTGTTGGTTTCTTATTAAAGTTGAACTTGGTGGCGGTAAAACCGGATTCTTAATAGTATTATCACCGCATATGATTTCTAAACTGTTTGGATGAACTTCTAAATTGGACGGCGCTGGACAACACGTCTCTAATGCTGTACTTCTTATTCTCCTAACGCAATTTCGATTATTCTTAAAATAATTGCAATTCTCCATTGTTAGTGTTTGATTTGGATTTTTATCTATATACCCTAATTCTAATGAACCAGTTGGCTTAATATTTGATTGTGTAACAGATGGTAAAAAACTTAAACTACTATTAGTAACATTTGAATGTCGACGGCCACAAGGCATCATGAGACCATAAGTGGCTCCTGATATTGTGCCCGACTCGACACTTTGCAAGGAAGGTCGATGCTCATTGACTAGACTACTATCTTGCGAATCTGAACTTGGTTGTCTGGATAACTTTCGAAAACAGGATCGCCGAGTAGGAATTTTCGAGTCATCTGTGATCGAAATTGCAACAAATCCTTCTGTTGTTCTTTGTTTCTTCGACCGATCCGATCCGATAGTATACTCGTGTATAAGATCTCTATCGGTCAAAGTACAGAGTTCAGAACGATTACGATATGGAGTTACTATTTCAATCACTGGACGAATTGATACTTCTTCGCTACTTTCAGATGAATTTTTTCTATGAACATCGGCTTTAAGATCTATTGTACCGTTTGGTTTTAAATCCGTAGATTGCTCAACTTGGCGCTGATATTCTCCAGAATCTATGCTGTCTGCGTCAGTACATCCTATTGCACCAGCGTCGCCGTATGATTCGACAGAACCAGCATTTTGAGGCGAATCAGATGTTCGTTTACCAGAAAATACTTGTAATTCAATACCTTCTTCTTCCCTGTAAATATTAATTATTATCATACAGGGTGTATTAGGACTAGTGAAAAAATTTAATAGCGTATTTCTGATATTTTGAATAAAAAATGTCATATTGGTTACGGAATTACAAGAAATAGATTTTTCCAAATCTACGGCTTTTAAAGAAATACTTATTGGATATCAATGTTCATCATGTATAAGTAATAATAAAGTGAATATAATAGTTAATTTTCTGATTTTTATTGCCCTAATATCAAAATGATGTTCATTTAAATGAAGCACATAAAATTCAGTATCAGCCATGTTTGTGACGTGCTGGACACTGGCAAATGCCATTGGCTAATAGCACCATCCGTGGACGACTCCTCCAAGCAAAAGGAGACTACTTCATTTACGTCGTCAAGAATCACACACTACGCAATGACATTTTTACGTGAAGAATACTGGAGCTGTACTTCGTGCAGTGACGTCACACGTGTCGTCGATTTTCTCGGTCTTCATTTATGAAATTTAAAATTTTTTTTCTTGCGTATTACAAACTTTTCGGCGAAAATACAAAATACGGGTCTAATATTTTTATGTACAGATTAATATATTAAAAAAGGAAAAAAAAAAACTTGGAAAACCCCTATTAAAGTTTTATAATTACAAAGTAATTCATTTAGCAATAACAAAAAATTACTTAAAATTAGTAGCACTGATACAAAAATTTATTTCCTGTTGTTGACAGTGACATTTGAAAATTTAAATTTGGATATATTTACAATTTTTTATTAAAATGGTTATTTCCCTTATTTTTATTTCTTACATTACTCGTAAGAAATAATCTAAAGCATTTCAATTACTCAAAATCCTATTAGCTGACAAGCCCCACATCCGAAATAACCTATTAGTTTTTATTGTCAAAATGACATGTCAAATAGTATTCGCTTTCACCTGGTGTTGTGAAAACTGTGGAATAAAAAGATCCCCAGAATTGTATTACTAACTGCATCATTTCTTTTTGCTCACTGTAGAAGCAATTAAAAAAAGAAATTATCAAAACACCTACTTTTAAAACAAAAGAAAATATGGAAACAATTATTATATTTATTATTTCTTGTAATAAGTGTTCAAATGTTGCTCCTTGAAATCACACGGAAACTGATATCAACGAACCAGAGAAATATAAATTCTATGGCTGGTAGCACAAGCCTTGTTTTAACTAAAACACTGTTTTAAGAAATGTCAAATTTCATTATTTAATAACAAAAATAAATAACATCAAATATATTAAAATATGATTTTGAAGCAGCACATAGTTTGTATTCAATCAAATATTTTTTAAAAAATCGTTCTTTACACATAAGGGTGAAATTAAACATTGAAATTTGAATTTGACATTTCTTAAAACAGCGTTTTAGTTAGAACAGGGCTTGTGCTACCAGCCTATATATTTTTTCTACTCCCATGCGTGAAGTGAGTACATAACGTATCAGTTTTTATGTGTGAAGTTTGAGTTTTTGCACACGGTGCGTGAAGTGCTACTTCACGCACCGTTCATTATTTTAAATATTACAAACTGAATTGTAATTTAATAAAACAAAGCTGTTAAACACTCGTAACGTTGGTAACCATGGTTAATAATACAGAGGCTTTACGTTTAAAGAATGACAATGTGAAGAAAAAATATATTTTATTGCAAGGTCGTAGAAAAAGTATAGTATGTAACACGTGTGTGAAGCCTATTTTACATTCGGGTGGTTTGCAACACTCGCCTTCGGCTCGTGTCGCAATCTCCACCCTCATGTAAAAATGTCAGCTTCACACACTTGCCACATAATATACTATTTTACACTAGTCCTGATTCACCCTGTATAAGCTACGTCGGTCCAACAGTCATAGAAACAATATAGGTTATTTGACACACTTTCAAAACATAAACAAGAATAGTTTATAACTTATTAATAATGATTCACACCTTATTATTGTTTTGAAATATTTTCAACAAAATGTACACAAACATTGTAAGAAGGGATCAAATTCTAACCTTCTATGTTTTTTATCTCCTTGTAAAATGGTCCGCCGTCTTTCACTATCTGGTAAATCATCGTAGGTTTCTTCCTGAATACACTCGGATGTATCATACATATAATGCAATGCATAGTTTAAAATTTTAATAGTTGTAAATACAATTGTCACTGATCCACAATACAGATACCATATGTAGTCAGAGGGTGGAAAATACTGAAAATACAAGCATGCATTTATTATATTACTTATTTATAAACTAATATAAAACTTACCAAGTAAATGGTAAACGGCAGACACAACAAGAACAACCAAATATACAAATGAAATGTGTTGCAAAACACATCTTGGTGTGGATCATAAAACCAACCCCCTGTTAAAGATGCCCACACACCTTGCCGTAAAATTTCAAGTGTTTGCGATCCCATATTTCATTTTTCCAACAATAAATACACCTCACACACAACAAATTACATATTTACGAATCAATGATGTTCAATCACAGTCACCATCTTGCTGTACAGTCAGCGTAGTAGAGCTGAATGCAAAAGCGCTGAAATCAGATTAGGTGCAATGGCCTTGTGACATTCATAAAATATCTTTTAGCTTTTAGTTTCGTCCTGACAAACGAGAAGAACGGATCGTTCGAAAGCAGAACGGTATGTCAATCTTATTATTATATGTATTTTAATAAATAGAACTTATCTAGTGACAGGTGCGACATTTTAATAATCTAATTTTTTGACAGCTTCTCTGATGTTGAAATATGTTCATTGTTGTATACTGTCAAGTTCATAAACTTATCAGCTGATTGAAGTAAATAAATAAGTCAACTCACATTCTTTCAAAAATTTTAATTATTATTATCAATTTATTGCACCTTTGTAGAATATAACCTATAAATCATGACAAGTTTATTTTTTATTTATAGGTATTTTTAATATCAATATGAGTGATTCGAAACCATTTTTTAAACAAGCCGCTATTCAAATTGGATCGGGCGGTTTTGCCGGTATGTTTGTAATGAACACTATGATCGAAAAAGTTATTTTTATTAATCTTCACGTCTGTATCTGTAGGTTTCATGGAAGTATGCATTATGCATCCTCTGGATCTTGTAAAAACGAGACTTCAATTACAAGGCTCAAGACCGATCACAACAAATGATCCACGTTATTATAAAGGAATTTTAGATTGTTTTATTAAAATGCGAAGAAATGAAGGAATTAGAGCCTATTGGAAAGGAATTATACCACCAATTTTAGTTGAAACTCCAAAACGAGCTGTAAAAGTAACTAGTTTATAATAAATTTTGATTTTATATAGTTACTTTCATAGTTATTTAAATGTACTATGTTGCACATAAAATTATCTTTTGTTTCTATTAATAACTTTGTTTTCTTTGAGATGTACTAATGGAGATCACATGACAAGTAATTTTCTTTATTAGTTCACAAACCGCACAAATTAATTTCTTTGTTTTAAACAAAATATACTCGAAACAAAACATGCGCAACATGGAAATTATGTTCCGTCTTTTGTTATTTATTTTATTTTATAATTTCAGTTTTTTACCTTTGAACAATATAAACAATTTTTTATGTTTGGTTCTCCTACTGCCACACCACTGGTAAGATAGATTCATTTTTTGAATTTTAAACATTAAAATTATAATTGGTTACTTAAAATTTACAGACTTTTTCTCTTGCCGGTCTTGGTGCTGGTATTACAGAATCAATTTTAGTTAATCCTTTTGAAGTTGTTAAAGTTAATTTACAATCTAATGCCGGCAGAATAGGAAGTAAAGATGTTCCCAGCACCTGGGCTGTTACCAGACGAATTATTGCTGCTGAAGGAATAGGATTAAGAGGTTTGAATAAAGGACTATTTGCGACAATTGCAAGGAACGGTGTTTATAACATGATTTATTTTGGAAATTATCATACTGTAAAAAATTATTACCCCGCATATGAAGTTAGTGGATGCTATATATTATTTCGATTTCAGTAAATAATTTTTTTAATATACCTGTAGGATCCAGTGAAAGAATTTTTCAGAAAACTAGCTATAGGTTTTAGTTCTGGAATAATGGGATCATTGGCAAATTTACCTTTTGATGTAGCCAAATCAAGAATCCAAGGACCTCAGCCTGTTTTAGGGCAAATTAAATACAGAACAACAATAGGGTCAATTATTACCATATACTCGGAAGAAGGGTAAGATTTTAAATTATTTTAATCGTAATGGAGAAAAACTTTGTGGATGTTTAGGTGGAGGGCATTATATAAGGGGCTTCTGCCTAAATTGTTGCGATTGGGACCCGGAGGTGCAATTATGCTTGTAGTTTATGATTACATGCATGAATATCTTACGCATAAATTTAATTAATTTTCAACATAATGTATAAACTTACTTGAACTTCAGTTTATTTTGATTTATCTTTAGTTTATATCCTAAAAATGAATGTGACCTGTTGTGGAATAAGAATTTACAAAATTTTTATAACTGTTGATTATGAAATATTTTACGATTAACTAATAAGATTCACTATTTTCTAATGTTTGTACTATTTTGCTACTTTACTTGAAAGTATTTTGATATAAGTATGATGCTTCCGCAGTATATTTTTTAATATCACATGTACTTACATTTTGTAAATATTTTTGATGTCAATAAACGTTTACCTAAAAAATGTTTATTTATTGTGATTTATATTACAGAGATATACACCTACAGATTTCAACAGATAAAAAAGAAAAATATATAATGACAATAATAATATAACAATTAAGAATTAACTATTCGCAAAGTTTACATTTTTAAAGTTTTACTAATAAATATTTACATTATACAAAAATATATTTTAAAAATTATTTATAACATATGGTACAAATTTAATATACTTATATACTAAAAATATGTATTTCATATTGTAATTTTTCTGTTACAAAAAATTCGATAAGCCAAACAACATTTTTTTCAAATTATCTAAATTCATTAAATTTTTACTTATGATACATCATTTTCATTATAGTACAATTATAAGTAACATTTTACTTTTCTTTTTGACTATTTCTATCAGCTCGAACATTAGTAAACTTTTTTCCATAATTTGTTTCAATCACTTTTGCATTTGGAGAAAACTCGTCTTCTATTTTCGGATCAACGGGCGCTTTATATTCATTATGATCAGGTTTAGGCTCAGGAACTTCGAAAAAAGTAAATTCACCATATGATTCCGGATGATAATTATACTCTTTATCATTACTTGCAGCAGCTACACTTCTTGAAACTCGAACATTAGTAAACTTTTTTCCATAATTTGTTTCAACCACTTTTGCATTTGGAGAAAATTCGTCTTCTACTTTTGGATCAACGGGCGCTTTATATTCATTATGATCAGGTTTAGGCTCAGGAACTTCGTAAAAAGTAAATTCATCGTATTTATTATTATTTGCAGCAGCTACACTTCTAGAAACTCGAACATTAGTGTATTTTTTTCCATAATTTGATTCAATCACTTTTGCATTTGGAGATAATTCGTCTTCTATTTTTGGATCCACGGGTGATTTATATTCGTAGTGATCAGATTTAGGTTCAGGAACTTCGTAAAAACTAAATCCACCGTATGATTCCGGCTGATAATTATATTCATTATTACTTGCAGCAGCTACATATCTATCACGTGCAGCAATTTTTTTCTTTATCGCTGTTTCTGCAGATTCAAACGGAGATGGCCATGCAACTAAAACTTTGTCTTCATGAATTCCATGTACTGCTAATGGCAATCCTGGTTTGTAATATCCATCCTGGAATCGACTTTCACTTGCTTGATACACTGGTTTGAATCCACGGGGTAGATTATCATCGTAAAATTGCAAAAACGATTTAGAACTCTCAACATTTCCATCTTCGTCAGTTTGTTGTTCTTGTTGTGGTTGTTGCTCTTGACTTTGATTTTCTTCTGCGCTTTCTGGAACTTCTTGTTGTTCTTGTTGCACTTCTCCAGAAGATTCATCACTTTCTTGTGGAACGTTTTGGTGTTGTAAATGACTGTTATGCTGATACTTCCGCAAGCGATAAGCGCGTTCTCCTTCCGGAGTAATAAATTCTTCATATTCAGCTGGAATTTGGTTATTTTTGTTCCAAGGAGAATTTTGCCAGTATGCATTTATGACTCGAGGAAATTCATTGTCTTGAACTTGGTTATTTTGTGGTGTTTCTTGATAATCGGGGTAGTAAATAATATTTTGAGGGTCGTTGTAGTCCACAGGGTCTTGAATTTTAGTAGGTGGAGCTTTGGTCGGTGGTGTAATTGGATATCCCGGAACGGGTTGAGGTGTTGCAGGAGCAGGAGGTGCGGGTGGAGCAGGTGGAGCAGGAGGAGCGCGAGGTGGGGCAGGGGGAGCACGTGGTGGGACGGGGGGAGCACGTGGAGGGGCTGGGGGAGTACGAGGTGCTGCGGGTGGGGCAGGTGGAGCGCGAGGTGCCGCGGGTGGAGCAGCAGGAGCAGGGGCTGAAGGAGCTGCTGGAGCAGGGGCTGAAGGAGCTGCTGGAGCAGGGGCTGGAGGTGCTGCAGGAGCAGCAGCAGCAGGTATACCTCCAGCAGGAGGTTGCACATTTCTATTCCAACTTAAGTTAATATTGAACATTTTCCGGATAGTTTCAGTTAGTAAGGGTGGCGCAGTTGGTCGTCTAGGAGCTGCTGGAGCGGCAGGTGCCGGTGCGGCCGGAGCGGGTGCAGCAGGAGCGGCAGGTGCTGCAGGGGCGGCGGGTGCGGCAGGGGCTGCAGGTGCAGCAGGGGCTGCAGGTGCAGCAGGGGCTGCAGGTGCAGGATTGGGAGCTGGAGCAGGTGCGGCAGGAACGGGTGGTTGGGGTGGAGTTTTGGGTGCAGGTGCAGCTGGGGCCACGGGCGCTGCCGGGGCTGGAGCAGCTGGTGCTGCAGGAGCAGGGGCTGGAGCAGCTGGTGCTGCAGGAGCTGGGGCCACCGGCGCTGCAGGTACCGCTGGTACAGCTGCTGCAGGAACAGCTACAGCAGGAGATGCTCCCAATCGTAGAACAGACGGCCGTTTTTGAACATCGTATCCAATAGCATCACCGAATACTTTCAACAAAAACCCCAAAGTTCTTTTATCACGAACATTTCCACTAGGACTAGTTTCACCATAAGCACTATCATAGTCATTAGAAGATACACAAGACACGGTCACAATGAAAATTAAAACCGCAAGGTAGACACTTGCACAAGGCGCCCGCATGGTGATGATACACTATTCTTATTCGATGCACGTCAAATTACAAGCTCATGTCGCTCGCAGCGGAGCACAGGCGCTGGAGGGTGGCACGTTGCGAATGACAACCGCTCCGTCAACAAACTACATAAAATACTTTGCTAACGAAAAATCGCGACATTCACTGTGAAATCAATTTCACTTGTGTAACAGAAATCAATTTATTACAGAGAAAGGCCCCGTTTTTTATTGGTAAAACAAAAGCCGAACCAATGGGTTTGATAATTTTAACGCTGTTTGATTTGAAAGTTTTACCGTAGGTACCAGTTACATAAAGCTCATTTTTACCTGGCACAACATGATATAATATATTCATCGAAAAGTTATCAGTCAAAGGATTTAGAATGCAAGGACCTACTGGTTACTCGGTAACTGGCAACTCCTACTTGTGAAGCATGTTTCGATATTCTATGATTCATAAGTCTTAACACCCGTATCCAAGTTCTAAAAACCTTTCATTGGCCTACATATGTCACAATTTATACCCGTAATTTTGTATTTCATTAAAAATTATTAAAATTCTAAACGATTTCGAAATAGAGTCCGAATTAGTTGTGTACACGTGTGCAATACTCACCCACTATACGCGCCGTTCTAGTCAAGCAAACCCATACAATCACCCGCGACCAGAAAATATAAGAAATGATAACATTTTATTAGATATTATTATAAGTAATGTTACGCACCATTTACTGCTTAAGTGTTTCAAACACAGATTCTTTGTGATTGTGACAATGGATTGATGTATTGATAATCAATGTTAAATATCATTTAATAATATTACCAATGACTCGTAACTACAGTGAGAATGAATTATAAGGTCGTAAAATTATTATTCGTTCGCACGTTTTTAACTGAAAATTTCTCCGAAAGTGAAAACTGATGTCTTCAACGCTTAAGCATATTTGTGCCAAGTATTTCTATTTTACTTATCCATTTGTAAAATAAATTTATTTCTTGTTATAAACTTAAAAAAAAAAATAGGCGTGATAATTAATGAAACAAAGAGGTAAATATCTATTATATTCATTCCCTCCACTTCTTAAAATTTCCCAACTAAATATTTTGCAACACTATAAAAATAATCGTAAATTACAGCATCAAACAACAAAAACCATTTTCCTCGTAAATAATTTTTAAAAGTCTTATATTGCCAGGGAACAAGAATCACGTATGATAATTAATTCCTTATTTTCACTCAAAATGATACTTTTAAAAATTGATTAACTGATCTATCTTAACTTTCGTAACTTAATTTAAAATGGCAAATAAATGTTTAAAATGATTTTCTTATACTCCAATAATGCTAACATGACCCGCGTACCATTGTGTTATTGTTACACTTTTGATTATATTATTAATTTACCAATCCATGTCATTACACTTATGGTATCAATATCATCTGTTATTTGTTTGATATTTATGCTTTTCTTATATTATGCTGACAGTAAATTTTAAAAAAATGCTCTAGAAATTATTAATCAGTTTTCATCAAGTTAAATAAGGGTGCCGCATTATAAATGCCTGTGTTGGCAACTTTTCAAATATTTTGGATTAAATTAAATTTTTTTTTCACAGTTAGTAAAATAATAACGGATAAATTATCAAAAAGTGATAAATATATATTTTTATTTTATCTATTCCTCATGGTTTTGCTTTTTATTAAAAATACGATGTGCCTGGCGTTCCGCTTAAGGGACCGCAGTCTTTTTTTTGCGACAACAGAAATGGTATAGTTCTCTAAATACATATAACAACAAATAACCAAATCTAATGCACAAAAAATGACTTGTTTCTGTTCAAGAATTAGTTCCATATTCTCTCGTCTCAGCGAATTAACATCTGTTCTTAAATTTTAGCCAAAACATTCCCTAACAGTCTGTATACAGGTGTTCATTTTAAATAAGCCATCATTGCTATATCGAGAATTTAAGCTTTGTTGGTGCAACTGGGAATTATAGTTCTCGAGATGCAATGCTGGCTCATTTAAAATGAACATCTGTATACAGCGTATTCCACCTTACGAATTTAGTTATAAAGAATAGGGCATAGTTTTGAACTCTCTGATTGGCTGAAATTGGATCCAAATCATACACTTATTATTGCGCATCGACATTCTAAAGTGAAGAATACTACATATAGTCAAAATATAAAGACAAGAAATATTCGTTTTTTCTAAAATGCTATGTGGAAAAATATTTATATTGAAATAATAAATTCATAATATGTACATTGATCAAATATGACTACTTTTACAATATCGTGCTATCTTGAATGAAATTAAAATATAAAAGTTAAGTAGGTAAATGCATGGTTTATATTAGATGTACTTAAAAAGTACATGTTCATATAAAATAAGTTATTAAAATGTTATGGATGGAGAGAATATTGCGTGCTTACTATTAGTGTAAACAAAGTACTCGTAATGCCATATCTTCAAAGTTATTAATTCTTAACTTTAGCATGGCCGATGAATAAAAAAGGGCTTTCATTTGTAAGGAAGTAAACATTTTACCGGAAAATATCTGCAAATAATTACGTGAATAATTTGTTTCCACTACAACAGATTTGAAAGCAAAGTTTTAAAACATAACATTAAACAAAATTCTAAATTTAAAATCAGAAACACTACTCAACGTTTACTTATTTCTATCTACCTACTTATTGACTGCATGGTTATATTCACCTTTAAATATTTTTATAATATAAACCGGATCTAGAATATTTCATAATCTAATATGTTAAAGGACATAAAGACATTTTGTGGGAATTATTCTTGTACTTAACAATTACTTTATGGCATTGAATGTTTGACACACATTAGAAATCTCGATAAAAATTGATACGGAACATAGCACAATAATAATTTCTTATACGATTTAATGTTGCAAATTTTTGTAATCTGTTGTAATTAATTAGTTAGAACGCAGATATTTTAAAATTTAAAAAGCGAAATTTTGATTAATATTCAAATTATTCATTTTTGTTAAATATATTGCAAATTGAAATTTTTAAAAGTGTATTATATAAAAATAGTTTAAATTCCTTCTTAACTTTAGTAACTCGTAGCGTCGTTCATATAGTATCATGTTATTTAGACAAAATTATTTTTAGATCTTTGCTACTTCTGTTTCTCACTATCATGTAGGCATGGATAAATTAGTGCATACTACTACAGTAAAGAAATTATATCAATACTTATCTATATAAATGTGTAAGTTTTATGCATAAATTAGAGTTGAAGTTAATTTAAACTAGTTATTACATAATATAAAGCGATATAATTTACATACAATTCGAAACGAATTGTCATTTTTAGTTCAAGTTTAAAGCTAAATATGGACTTTATCTTTGTTTGAAGTGTCGCTAAAAATAAATGACTGTAAATAAAGATTTATTTATTTGTCTGGCCTTTATTTTTGGAAGTCTTTTCATGAGCGAAACAAATATGAAACAAAAGATTCAAAGATATAATAAACACAAAAAATGTAAAAATATGATAGCATTATGGTTAATTATATGCAATAAACATGTTCTATAAGTTTTTTATTTTTTTATTTTTGTGCAAAAACACTTACATTAACATTACAGTATTAAACAATGGCAGACAGTTTAATATTTTACTTAAATTCTAAAAAGGAACTTTCATATTATTTACTACAAAATAAAGTATTTATTCCAAGTTATGTTCATCAAAATATTTTGCATATTCAATGGTTTGAAAACTCTGAACAGCTTTAGATCGTTGCAATTTTCTTAGTAACACTAAAAATGCTAGTAATAAAGTAAAAATTCCAATAGATAATAAACTTATTGACCAAACAGCGGCGGAGTTAACATCTGGAAACAATAATAATAATTATTATCTCATTATGAATGATACAGTGTATGTTTTATAACAATTCATCAATCTATTTTTCGTAGAGAATAAAGAATTTATTAACTTTGACTTTGACCTGACCTATGCATTTTTTGAGAACAGTAAACGGTAGGGTAAAGTTAGTATAATCTTAATCTGAGTATCTGAGTACCTACATCAAACATTTTTATTAAAATGCAACCGCAACGTCTTTGATTCGTTGCGCCTAAGTAGCTGCAATTAAAATTTAGCATCAGCAGAAAGCTAGTGCAACGTTTGTGATTGGTTCCGCCATATTTTATATATCTATTAATCAAAATCAATCAACTTTCAACAATATAACCTGTAAAATAAAACTACTTCTTTTTAGTAAAAAGATTAGTGCTCCGAAACGTTGGGTTTTCTACTAATAAACACAGAATGTTTCATGTTTCATTAATAGTTCCATTTATTTCATAATATGAATTCTGAATAATCATTAAACATTTACTTTTGTTAAAGTCTTCCGATTATACATCGTACTTTTGCCCATCTGATGATTAATGACATTAAGGGCTATTTAACGTTTGTCCTTTACTTTTTCTAATTCTCTAATTATTGTTCATAAAGAAGATAGATAATGATATATTCAAGTAATGGGGTCCTATACCATAGTTATATTTTAACTATTTTAAATCAGAAGACGAAAATATACATAATGAGTATTAGTGAAAAAAATTTCTTTAAATATTGACTAGGTCACAAACTACAAGCGATTGAAGCTGATTACTAATTGGGTATGACGCGTTAGGTACTAAGAATATGATTGGTCGCGTGATTTTAAAAAGGAGATTCGCGCGTCTGCAGCGGTCACCTTTAAAAGAATATGAAATGTCATGTTGTTCTATAACCTAACAAAACATTTAACAATTTTGTGTTTGATGAATTTGTTTAATTATAACATCTAGTAATATTAACAATAATCATGTATTTATAATTAAATCAATTTGTAATATGAATTAAATTAATAATAATATTAATTAAATTAATATTGAAACTTCAAAACAGGCAAACACTAGCGCCATCCGTCGTCGTACTTTGTGTAATAATATTGTCAAACTGTTTCAATGTTCTGTAATTTATTAGGAAGAAATCCTTGTTAAATGCTTATTATTTATGTTATTTATACTTAATAACAATTTCTTCGTGAATATAACGTATAAGTTTTTATATAAAAACATTTCAGCTATGCAAACATGAAAAAAAATTCCAGTATAACTAACAATTTGTCCCATT
The DNA here is from genome assembly GCA_943142095.1 of Ophonus ardosiacus. Classification (NCBI taxonomy): domain Eukaryota; kingdom Metazoa; phylum Arthropoda; class Insecta; order Coleoptera; family Carabidae; genus Ophonus; species Ophonus ardosiacus. The sequence continues at coordinate 49,767,407 of OW964826.1, read as the reverse complement.
GTTTGTCAATCACTTGTTAGTACCTGCTACGTCACGCACAAATTCTTAAACTTTAAAAATTCATATCTCGCTTGTTACGTAAAATTTTTAAGTCGCGTTTGCACTAAAATTCTTATTTTATCCTGTTCTTACAGAAAAAAAAATAAAAGAAAAATGGTATGGGACCCTCTCGCTTATTACGTAAAATTTTTAAGTCGCGTTTGCACTAAAATTCTTATTTTATCCTGTTCTTTCAGAAAAAAAATAAAAATAAAAGAAAAATGGTATAGGACCCCATTGCGTTACGATATTTTGTTAATAGTTCACGCTATGCCATTTTAGCAATAATGCAACATTTCTACCTAATGTTTATATTTAACACGTTAAGCGCCACGTGGTCTGCGAATGGCCCACACTTTTACTTTGCTCCGTGCCCGACTGTACACTTCGTAAGTTATTACTGAAACGCACCAGTGTATTTCAGTTTTTTGTAGTAATATTTCTCATTTTTTATTACTTGGTATTAAATGGATATTGTAAAAGAAACCTTCAGAAGACTAAATAATACACATTGAACAAAAATGTGAATAACTTTTTTAAAAATTGTCGTACACGGTCCCGCTTTTTTTTAAATTGAAGCTTGTTTTACCGTGGGACCGAATACAATAAAATATGGTATATTTCTGTTGGACTAGGATTTATAAAACCAATATAAAATAGCATAAGCTATGGGGCAATTACGGACCACGCGGTCCACCAAGAATCAAAATGTGTGGGTCATCGGCAATCCACATGGGTTCTCAAACAAGATTTGAAATTAACATTGTTGGCGCTTAACGTGTTTTTTGTTTTGGTAATGGGGTATTCCGTCATTTTTATTTTATTTTTTCATTAGTACAGATTACTAGGACTATGAATATTTAATTTTAAGTAAGAAAGAAAATGTACCTATGTATGTATATAACAGGTAAGATACGAATTATTTTAAAATAAATTTATCGAAATCCACATGTTCTATTATGGCGCGCTTATGACGCGAATTCGATATTGGCACTAAAACTTCTGTTGTGTAAATATTTTTAAACTTATGCGCATGCTCAGAATGGTTTGTGACGATTTCTGACTGTTATGCGAACAAACCTAATGTTAAGAGAATCATTTTATTCTTTCAAAGATTATGTAACTTACTTCTGTCATCGTTATTTTTTTGTTCAATTCGGTAGAGATCTTTCTGGTCAGTCGTTTGTTCAGTGGACGTGATTAGATATTTTATCGTCGATTGTAAAACTGTAGCATGAGACGGCTCATTTGTGATTGGGAGATTAAGATGCGTCACAGTCACCGTGGTTGAAACCGTCGTTGAAACTGTGGTTTCGGCATTATATTGTTGCGAAACCAACTCATGAGATTGAGCTGGTTTAGCTCTCGAAGTGCTGCTTCGTGTGGTTGTTGATGTGGTTGTGGTGCGTTCTACTGGAACCATTCTAACCGAGTGGAAATTAAATTGTTTAAGATTAAATTGATTACACTTGGAAACATGTGACTTATTTTTAATTTCAACCGGTTATAATTTGAGGTGAAATCTATGGGGTACACGTTACACAATAGAAGATAATTGAATCATTTAAAAATAAAATAAAATTTAAACTATTTGTAAAATCAGCATGAATTGAAATTTTTGGTAATAGAAACTGAATCAAATAATTGATTTCTTTTCTGAGATTGCTGCAATTATTTTATTGAATTACACCGAAATATTTCGCTCTGCAGCAATAAAATTTCAACTCATTCTAATATCGAATAATAGTCTCTTTTTGTGGTCAAAATGAATCATAAATCACTTTCTAAATTGCACATTAGTGTGTAAAAACTAACTTACGAAAAGTATCCTAAAGATCTGCAAGCACATTTAACTTTTCCTGCATATTCGTCCAATGTTTTACATTTATTCATGTTCCAGTCGCCGTTTTCCAACAAGACGCACTGAAAATTTGAAATATGAATGGTTTTGGCTATTATTTATATTTTATTTTACTCTCAGGATTTAATTTTTACTTTCTTATATTCTCTTATTCTAACTATAGAAAATAGAGTCATCAACCTTACATTAATTTAATGTTTATTATAGTATCATTAATTAATTTTCATCTAAATAATAATAGAAAATTCCGAAAATCCGTCAGATACATTTACTAATAATTTTAATTAATTTCCAGAAACTGTATTTACTCCACAGTGATAGAACTCGGCAAGAGCAACAATATTTCTTAATAACTCTTTTCCGAAATCGCAATTTATTTATTAGTATTTTTAGGCAGGTAATGATTTAAAAAAAAAAAACTGAAGATTTTCCACAATATCTGGAAGGTTTACAAAAAAAGTTACTTAGAAATATTATTGTTCTCGACGAGTTCTATCACTGGTTAAATTTAATGTACTTATTTTTGTTACACCTTGTATAAACATGATTTTATGTTAATAATTTTATAGATAAACATCAAAACATTTAAAAATAAATAAAGCATCTAAAAATAAAAAGACACGTTATTTAAGCAAATTCTCATAATGTGTTATTTTAAAACTATTCGTATTCTATGTAGGCATTATAAAAGTGCAAAGTACAACAATTTTATGTATTATTTTCTGGTTTTGAAATGAAATATTAATGTACTTTATATTACAAAATGAAATGTGTTTATCCAACGTTGAATTAATTGGATATGGCAAACGCGCTATTCTGACAACGCAATTAGACATTGTAAAAACACATAGTTCGTGGTGAATTACACGATTTCATAATATTGAAAAAACTAAATTCAATCTATAACAGAGCGGTACCATGTTAATATACTATTCAAGATCATTACTGAGAGTAAATTAGTAAAAAAAATCTTCTACATAAAATAATTTGAAATATATTAAAATTTCAATGTTTCACAAGTTTTAAATATAGCATTGTTAGAAATGTCAATAGAGAGTTATTGCAGCTTCAACGTAAAAATAACGTGCACTTTAAAGTCACGTGACAGCCCGAGTGCGCATGCGTACTAATAAGGTTCACGTTATATGAATAAGGAGACACGTTATGTGCCATGGAATAGCGAGCGTTTAACGTCACACGTTCTGTATCTTTTGAGGTTATGTTTCGGTGAAAAGTGTGGATGTAACCTCGTTTGTGTTGCTTTTAGCGTTAACGTTAGCGTGAATACACTAATTAAATGCGGTAAACATTGAAATTGAAAGTCCTTTATTTCTAAAATACTAAAATAAAGTGTTTTCTACATAAGGTTAACGTTTACATTCTTTCATCTTAGAAGTTGCAATAACTTTCTAATATTTGTTATTTTTTCATTAACCTTGTTTTAACTAAAACGCTGTTTTAAAAAAATATCAAATTTCATTATTTAATTATAATAAATAATAATACCAAATTTATCAAAATATGATTTTAAAGCAGAAGATAGTTTGTATTCAAACAAGAATTTAAAAAAAAATCGTTCTTTAAACATAAGGGTGAAATTAAATATTGAAATTTGAACTTTATATTTTTTAAAACAGCGTTTTAGTTAAAACAAGGCTTGTGCAATCAGCCATTGTCACTATATTAATAACAGAAATTTTGCGATGAAGGCGGATATTGATAACAAATTGCTACTAAAATGTTATTTTTGGAGGCCCAGTGTTAATAATATTCTACTCACTAGTGGATAAGTATCTCTCTAAAAAAAATGTTCTGCTATTTTCTTGTTAACAAGTTAGCGACTTGAAAATATGTTAGTTATTAATTTATAAAAACGGTCAAACAAATTTTGTAACTTTTTTGTTAGTAACATTAAAAAATAATGTTTTGCTATATTTCTGTTGTAAAGCCGGTTTAATAGAATAAACAGAATGAAGCAATAACATTAAAAATAGATCAATATATTTAAGTGTTAAATTTAAAAATAACTCAAATACCAAAGGTCGAGAGATTCTAAACTTGACCTTCCAATTGCCTGTTAAATACAATTAGATGAAATATAATAGATTTTTGAATATAGGTCATAGCATAAAATCTAGTGTATTTATAGTGCAGTTTCAACAGTTTGTCTCGCCAATCGTATCAAAATATAGTTGTAGAAATAGAATGAAATATACAAATTTTCTACCTCGTCAACAATATAGTGTTCAAAGTTCAAATAAGAGGGTCATACTAGAATAATTGAAAATAAGAAAAACATAACAAAATTTGCACTTTAGTTAATCAATTTTTTAAGTATCGTTGTGAGTGAAAAGAGAGAATTAACCAGAGAGCATTTTCAAAGCATGATTTATTCCCGAGACACATTACAAAAATTAACAGTTAGTTATAGTACGCGCACGTGACGTTGAAACTGATACCAGTAGTGGTAGCAGGTATTTGTTTTCGCTCTTCACCACGAAGCGAAAATCTGGTAGCATAAGTGTATCAAAATATTCGCCTGCAAGCGTACGACTCGAGACGAAAGTGTCAAAGTAACGTCATTATTTTGCCACAATTCTATTCAAAGCCAATTTGCATATAATTTATATATTTATTATATACAACTGTCGCAATATTTTTTATTTTAATAGTATAAAATCCAATAATTTCCGAATCAAAAAATGAATATAGAATTCTAAAGTGCATGCTACCAAGATTCGTAAAAGTAAAATCGTATTCGCCTGCTTTCTATGATAGAATTCTAAAGTGCGTACTACTACTAGTGATGTCAAAATTGTGTCTAGTAACAAACCAGAAAATATTGTACGAGAACAATACAATAAGCAGCACGTGCTTAATATATTCCATATTTTCTGGTTTGTTAATAAACGCAGTTTTGACATCTGTCATCAGTCTCAACTTCACGTGCGCATACCATAACTAACTGTTAATGATCATTAATAATTTTTGTAGTGTGTTTCGGGTATTAGACTGTTTTTTACTTCCTTGTACGAAGTAAAGGAAGTATTGTAATCGCGAAAAATTTCGGTTTCCAGATTTCAACGGAAATATCCATTTTGACCATCCCTGAATCCATTTTGACCAATTTCGTCGTGACGTCTGTACGTACGTACGTATCTCGCATAACTGAAAAACGGGAAGCCGTAGAAAGTTAAAATTTTGTATTTAGGACTGTTATAACATCTAATTGTGCACCTTCCTTTTTGGTCATTACATAACTTTCGGAAGTGGTACTTTACTTGAAGCCTATAATAGATTTTAATGAAAAACTATATTAAAATATAATCCAAAACTTTTCAAATTTGGTATATAAGACTTTTATATCAATGGAAATAATATAATTGATTTTAGTTAAAATGGTTTATCCGGAAGTGGTACTTTACTTGAAGCCTATAACAGATTTTAATGAAAAACTATATTAAAATATAATCCAAAACTTTTCAAATTTGATATATAGTACTTTTATATCAATGGGAATAACTTAATAGATTTTGGTTAAAATAGTATAACCGGAAGTGATACTTTACTTGAAGCTGTTATAAGTTTTTCTTGAAAAAAATGCTGTTGTTTTGATTTTAATAATAAATGCTTCAAATAAAAGTTTTAAAGAATTAAATTCTGTGTCGAAAACATTAAGTATGATTAAATTAGCTCTTTGTATAAGCGAGATATGTAAATTTAAAAATTATGTACTTTTTGGTTTCTGTAATTAAATTTGCCATGAATTAAGACAAAAAATAACAAAAAAATAAAGAATTTAATGTCAATGTCAAATACGTGCAATTTTATGATTGGGTCTGTTATAATACATATTTTAATTATTAACAAAATATGTATAGTGTAACAGGCGTACAAGGAAGTCATGTGGTGTCCACATCAGATATATTTTTTTTTTTTTTTAACTCCCAACAGGATTAAATCCCAATTACAGGGTAGGTTTACATACACAAACATCCATGCCTTAGTGGGATTCGAACCCAGAACCCCGAGCGCACTCATGACTAAGAGGCATTGCTCTAACCATTGAGCCACCGGAGCTGACAAGATCCAACTTTTCGCCGTGCATAGAAATTATACCACTGTTGTTTATGGCTGTGTTCACACGATACGAACGACGCCGTCCACGGCGTAAAGCCGTTGTTCCAATCCAACGTCCATTTCGATCTGGCACGGCAATTTGCAAGAGCGAAGATTGAATCCTGAGGGCGTAGCCCGAGGGATGTAATCGTTTGAGGCAAATAATAACACTTTCCTGCCGTGTTATACACAATATTTTATATACAAACGGAAAAATTCGTTATTTAACAAAAGAGCATGCGAAAAAATGAAGCACATTTCTATAAACGAAGAAAAACTATTTATTTTAAATTTAGTTTTACGAAAATCATTATATTTTTTTTCCTTATTTGCTAATCAATATCAATTAACAAAGGACTTGAATCACTTTATTTCCCTAGGGAGTACTTTATTTCCCTCGATAAATAATGAAGCACATTAAGTTATGATTTTGATAAGAATAAAGTTAACATTATTTACCAGTTGTATATAAAAACTTGTATTACCTGAAACATCTGATTGCTTGAAGCAACTGATTTTACTGGCATTTCTATTACTGTACCAAAGTTCTTGACTTCTGAATCCATATAGTAATCCGACGTCGCCGAATACAACTTAACATCAAAAACGTATTGCGGAATATGAAAATAATCAGCCAGAAATAATATTTTTCCCAAACACAAACCATTCTTACGACGATATTTTTCAGCTAAATCTCTGCCGAGTTGCAATTTCGCTGCTAAATTCATTTCGAATGGAACGAACATAAATTCGTTATATTTGCGAACCAAGTTGATTCTTTCCACATCAAGAACTATAGTTGAAAGTTCTGAAAGATAACAAGCGTTAAATGCTAAAGTTTGGGTAACAATATCAAGTATTACATACCAATTCGCACGTTAGTTTTGTAATTATTTTTGTAAAGATATTGACAAATTGTAGGTATGTAATATTGCAGTTGGTCTCGAAGTTTTTGCACTTCTGTATCTACTCTCTCAAATTCAGTGAGCCGTTTAATTGCCATTTCTGATATTTCTAAATAATTTTTTATGTCGTCTATGTTTATATCGTTCACAATTCGCTTGGATTTTTTGCTAGTTCTTAGAGATAATAATTTCCTGGACGGTGCAACAAGTTTCTCCGATTTGATTTGCTTTTTGCGAAGGGAGTTTTGTTTTTCAGATACTTTATCTCGCAAAGCCAATATATCCTAAAATCAGTCTTGTTTATACGAAAGTTAGTTTTTATGAATCGATTTAATTTAATTATAAAATAATTTCTGTTTCGTTGAACAAAAACATACTATATGGAGATTATGTGGTGTAATAGTTGCAACTAGGTTAACATAATACTAATATTTGGAAGAAAAAAATTTATGAAAAATAAATACGCAACACATATTTATTTATATTTATATGGTATACAGTTTGTAAGAGTATTTAATTTTTCATTTTTTCAGTGACAACACATGTAACAATAACAATAGAGAAGTTTAATTTAATTGTATAAAATATTTTTTCCATAATCGTTAATGAGCAAAGTAGCATGTTGAATCGCAAGTGAGCAAAGTAAACAGCTTTCTTCACAAGTGAGCAAAATACACAAGCCTATAATAATCTACGTCAGGAGTCTTAAATTTTGATGGAGTTACAAATTGTACAATAAATATCTACCATTCTACATGAAGGAACAATAATTTTTTTTAGTTAACTTTACATTAAATTCAGTTATAGACATACAGGGTGTATTTTAGCATAAACTTTATTATCATAAATCCAGTGGTACTCAAACTATAGGGCAATATTATATTTTTTTAAATGGCATTATATATATTTTTTTAACTCCCTAAATAGAGATTTTTTTTCTGAATTTAACAATATAATAATATCATACCTTTACATTGCGAAAAAATTTATAAAAATTAATTCAGTTGGTATTTCATTTCTACTGTATCTAAGTAATCTGAGCAAACATTCAATCAATAAAACAAAAACTTTATTTCAAAAGTTGAATTTATTACCAAAATCGTAGCTTACTTGAATGTAATAAAACTAAATTAAATTTTATTTTGTTTCATTTTTTTGAATGTTTGCTCAGATTACTTAGATAAAGTAGAAATGAAATATTAACTTTGAATTAATTTTTATCAAATTTTTCGCAATGTAAGGGTATGATATTATTACATCGTTGAATTCAGAACAAAATTCTCTATTTAATGAGTTACTAAATTATACATAATGCCATTTAAAAAAATATAATATTGTCCTATAGTTTGAGTACCACAGGATTTAAGATAATAAAGTTTATGCTAAAATGTGTCCCCCTCTATGCCTTACAAAATATCTTAATCACTTTTTTCTGTATCTTTTCACATACACGAATAAAATGCACTGTTCCATTATCTTGATACACCTGTATGTATGTACTGTTGAGTTTTTCATTAATAAAAAAGTACAATGTTTCGTTTTTTAGAAAAATTATATTTCAAGATTGTGGAAAAATCATGTTCAGCACACGTGAGCATGTCATTTTCTCACTTGCCCAGTTGGCGCACTCGCACCCGCTCGTGCGGCCAGATTCCGAACGCGTGAAAAAAAGACATACTTTGCTCACTTGTACTAAAAATAGCTACTGTAAAGTTATAACAGATATCCAAATTACAAACTTAAGTTGCAGCCACATTTATTTTGAAAGTATTTAAAAAGAAATAAACTTAACATGCGCATGCTCATGCCACAACCACCAGTAGCGTAACTACACTTGTTTAAAATGGGGGACGGGGGATTCGTGACTCTCTTAACCTAAAGAACTAATAATAAAAATATGGTCGAAACAAATCAAAAATTTCCGCCGGTTTTCTTCTAGTAATTAAATTAAAAAACCGAGACTATTTAAATTAAAGCCAATTTCATCGATTTTAAAATAATTCTGCAATTCAGCGTACTTCCGCCAAAGAAGTTTTAGAAAAACTATGAATTTTAACTAATTTTTTGGTTAAATAAGTAGTCGTAATAAATTCCGAAAATAATAAAATGGAACTAATATTGTCAACATACAGAAAATACAAATAATTACATACTTTCTCATTCATTCATTTATAATTAGATCACTACTATTATCTTCAGGATTAAGTGACTTTCGACTAAATTATAGTACCTAATAGTTTTTATTAATTATTTTATTAAATTGCTTATTATCAAAGCATATTTCCATTTTAAATAGGTATATTATATATTTTTTTTGTGTTGAAATAAATCAATTTACGTAATTCTACTTATTAGCGAACTCCAATCTTTGAGAACAAAATGTACATCTACATCAAAGAACATTAAAATAATTATTATGGCTTAACGAATACAAATTAAGCCTTTCTTAAAAAAAAATGCCCCTCCCCCCTTGCCATTATTTAAACTCCTACGTGCATTTTGTTTTTTATTATGTACTAGTATTTTATTCAAACTAATTATCTAAATTTCTAAACGAATAAAAATCGGTGTCTTATAGTTTTATAATTTCAATAAAAATTATGTTATGTAAGAATAAAAACCATTCAATTGTTATTTTTCTTAATACTTTCTTTTGAAATTAAAATAATTGTCAATAAAACCGAAGAAAAAGTACTATAATTTCTCATGCCTGTGTTTCTTATGTATGTTATTAAACTAATAACATGTCATGAAATTTAATATGCACTTACATTCAGCAAGTCCTGAGGAAAATGTATGTCATTATCCAATATTTTAATATGCTTAAGTAGACTGGTTGCCGGCAGGAGCCAGGTATTGTCAGTCGCGGAAAGAAACAATTGAATTTCTTGCTTTGTGATGTTTTTAATAACGCTGTCAAACAAACTAAGCGTTTCGTTCGAAGACAATTGACTTGCAGTTTGTAAAAACATAGACGAGAGAGTAAAAGCGTTGAAATAATCCTGTTCTATAATTGATTTTTTGAAATCATTTAGCAAAGATCTGAAAATAGATAAATGCAAATTAAATCATTCATTTGAAAGAAATTAATTATTTATTATGAAAGTTATAATGCATATATTTGCTTTTTAAATAAAATAATGAATGTATTTATATATGTTTTTACTTTTTATCTTGTTTCTGAATATGTATTTACGAATTTTATTTTATTACATAAGTTTTCAGTTACTCAAACACCTGAACATAGGACTTTAACATGTAAAATCATACTTTCTTAATTTCCTGCTTCCCTAATTATTTCAGATAAAATAAGCAAAATTCATTTTGCATGCTTTTTAACGGAAGAAAATTAGTTATTTTTATTAGGTATTATTTATAATATACAGTGTGTCCCATTTAGAGGTGCCACCATTGGGATCTCGAGAACTATAAGAGATACGATGTCAGTTAAATGGAACTTTTTGTGCGCCTTTGGGAGGCCATCTCACATGTGCTTTTGTTTTTCCAAAAATTCTCATAGGGCACTAGATACTGACGAAAAACTGAATATTGTTGATTTTTTCTTTTTCAAATAATTTCTAAACTATTAGTAATTGAGAAAAACGTTTCTAATACAAAAGATAGATATTTTTATTAACTAACCAGTGGCGTACGACATAAATTTTTATACCCGTAAATTTTCGAGATATAACACAAACTTATATTTTTTTAAATGGAACCCATATCTGATTTTAGTCTCAAGAAAATAATTATTTTTTTCTCTTTTCAATGATGTAAGGGTTATTATGTTTTATATTTGTTTTGCTCCTAAAATTTAATTTTTCTCCTTATTTTCCTGAACTTTCTTATTATTTTCCAAAAAAATATTATTATTTTTATTAATTATATTGTATTTGATCGAATTAATTTGTTTGATGCCTTTATTACTTAATATTTTCATTCTAGACTCATAATTACAAATTACACTATAATGTGCCAAGGGCGACCAGATACAAAATATTATTATTATATTATGATACGAGTTTTGAGCAAAATTTTCTTACGAAATAAATTATTTAAATTCAATTAGTATTTTTAAATAGAAATCTACCAATATTTTCAAAATAATTATTAATTTAATACAAAATAAGGAAAAAATAATAATTTTGAAGCCAAAACAAATATAAAACATAATAACCCTTACATCGTTGAAAAGAGAAATAAATAATGATTTTTTTGAGACTAAAATCAGATATGGGTTCCATTTAAAAAAATATAAGTTTGTGTTATATCTCGAAAATTTACAAATATAAAAATTTATTTCGTACGCCACTGGTTAGTTAATAAAAATGTCTATCTTTTATACTTGAAAAGTTTTTCTCAATTACTAATAGTTTAGAAGTTATTTGAAATAGAAAAAATCAACAATATTCAGTTTTTCGTCATTATCTAGTGCCCTATGAGAATATTTGGAAAAACAAAAGCACATCTGAGATGGCCTCCCACAGGCGCACAAAAAGTTCCATTTAATCGACATTGTATCTCTTATAGTTCTTGAGATCCCAATGGTGGCACCTCTAAATGGGACACACTGTATACCATAACAAAAAATAATATGTACACTTTATACTTAAAGTACTGCTCAATAAATAACGATTAAGATAAAAAAAAACATATTTTTAATAAATACTTTGCGAGATATTTGAATTTGTTTTTAGTGTCACAGTGACGTCACAGTATTTCTATTTTTCTCGCTCAGCGTATTATATAAACTGGTGCAAGAAAGACAGCAATGGTTTCGCTTTTCGCTAAAAATCAAATGCAATTAAACTAAAAATAATTATGACTTTTTAATACTATGAATTGCTTCAAAATTAAACAAACTTTTATTTAAAATAATAAGAGTGGAACGCACAATTTCTGTTCAACTGAACAATTATCTAATTTACATGTTCGTGACTTGAACATAAATTGAAATAAAAATAAATTAATCTAACTTGACAGATAAACTGTTTTTTTCATGGCTATCACTATTTTTTTGGGGTGATTTTCGACATTTTCATACCTATTTTCTGTCCTTACAAAACATCCAAAATTAATTGTACTTATTGACTCAGACGTGAAATTTTAAGGTCTACAACTTATTTAAGTAAAACAATTAGAAAGCAGGAAATTATAAAAATATGGTTTTATATGTCAAAAATATTCGGGTGTTCGAGTCACCACTCTGTGTAACTGTAATATGTAATTATTTTCCGGTAGAAATAAAAGTATGTATATTAAATTATCCTATATCTGCGAATAATGCAAATAATGCTGACATCTACATAATTATATTGCAGTTTACATTCTAAATTTATTAACGATACGATATGTTGAACATATTTTTTGGTCTATATTTATTTGATTAATGTAAAGTCGAATTATTTAATATTATATTATAAGATTTTTCTTAATAAGCTATAACCACACCACCATGAACCATGATCTATTTATAATTGCAATTAAAAATAATAATATAATATTGCCACTGTATTATTAAATAAAGCGATTTTTATTATTATTATTTTTTATATAAATATCTGCTTGTCCTTACAATATGAAGGTAAAAAACTTTTTTTTTATAATGAAATTTGCATGAAACCCCAAATAAGAAAGTTAATTATATATGTGATGTAGGTATTTATGATATTAAAAACAGTGCAACCAATATGTTGTTAAAAATTTATAACTGAATTACTTACGTAATTATTTTACATAATGATTAATTACAATTTCAAATTTTCTTAAATATTTTTAAAAGTAAAATATTTGCATAAATTGTTTTCTAGTGTAACAATTACTAATATGTAATATTTCGTAGTCATTACTCGTATAAATTGTATAGGTACAATTCAAAATTAAATTTTATTTTATTAACGCCCATACAAAGCTGCCCCCACCTTAGAACTGTATTATTGACTAAAACCATTGACTAAAAAATTATATGTATACTCTTTACACTTAATAAATAAAAGCAATAGGAAAAAAAAGACAAAAGTGGCGCTCTGACTTTTCTAAACATACTTTAAAATAACCAAACATAATGTACGAAACTTATGCCCGTATTCACCAACATCAAATAAATCTTTGAATAGCTTATTCATTGAATAAGAGAAAAATATCGCTTCAAAATATGACAGCTAGAATAAATACCTTCATTTGTGTTATGCGATATTTTTCTCTTATTCAATGAATAAGCTATTCGAAGATTTATTTGATGTTGGTGAATACGGGCATTAAAATAATTGTTTTTTTTTACAAGATATATTTTCATTTAACACGGTTCAAACGATTATTTTTAAAAATTCTGATTGAACTTAGTTCTGTTAAGAGGATATTTTCATTATATTATAATTGTCATATTATTATTAAGATAGAAATGATTTAATTATAGTCTCGTACGAAATAATCTGGAAAAAGACTGTTAATAAATTTTAACTAATAATTATAACCGTATGCGCGGGTGTACTTGGACTTATTCCAATTTTGGTTTTATTACTCTTTAAGAAAGATATTTATTTACATATTTTAAATAAATATTTAATACAATAAATATTAATACATTTGAGTTACATTTATGATTTTCAAATGTTTTGTTTGAAAATAACTTATTTTCCGAATAGGGTTTTCACATCTGGTACCATTTTTCTTTATTTTACCAATCTATAGTGTAAATGGGAAATTGAGGTTATTTTAAAACTGAATTTTTCTTATATCAGTAATGAGTTTTAAAACATGAACCTTGTATGAGTGTTATGTGTAGCTATTTTAATTAAAAATAAGAAAACTATTTATAAAATTTTAATTAAAACGTTATTCTTATATGCAACTAACATAAATCCTGTAGAAAATCTGTCCGTCATAAAATTTTCATTTAAAATATCGAAAGTGTATCAAATAATACTTACTTGGTTTCGGCTTCTGTAAAATTATTCGGTAGTTTGACAATCACTTTTGGCCCCAATGTGAAATTACATGCCCGTTTACTGTCACATACTTCTAATATGGTTTGTATCGATTCATCTGATAACATAATTGTACGTTAACAAGAGAACTTTACAACATAATTAAAAAATGAATTACCATAAAATGGTAGAATGGTATTGGCACTTGTTATATCATACTGTTCTACAAGAAATAATTTTTTATTAAATTTATTAATGATACCAAATTTATAGAGCAACGGTCTTGTGCTGTTGTAGGGTTCACCAGTTTGGAAATTAAATGCTGTCCTTATAGCTTGACCCGATTTTGGTATCACCTTGAAAATAACACAAATTTATTTTAATTATATTCAGAAATATTATTTCAACATATAGTTATCATAAATGATATATTTTTTGTAAAAATTATATCTGCATAGGTACTAGATTTCCCAGATAACATGTGTATTAGGGTTGTCGTTTAATTAGTTATTTTTGTAACAAGTAAGAGAAATTTGCGATTCTAAAGCGAACATCACACGATGAAGTTTTTCTTTTCAAGTGACTTGAAAAGTTTTCTCTCTCGCACAATGACATGACTGCAAAAGAGTTTTCTCTGTCGCACAGACATGACTGGAAGAGAGACAAATGAATAGACTTTTCACGAAAAACTTTTAAAGAAAAACTGGGACATGCGCTACTTTTTCTTAAAAGACCCTATAAGTTTGACTGTCAAGTAACTGTCAAACGTCATTTAAAAATTTGTAAAGTGTAACTTTTCAAACACTAGTTCGTGATAAGTAAATACGTTGCTAGGCAACATGCACATTCAATGGGCTACTTGCGTACCTTTTTTTTTATTTCATATTTTTGAAGTGCAGGTAAAAACTTGCTACTCCTATTTTTTCTTTTGACAAAATTTTTATTAATTAGCCAGAAAATAAATAATGAAATTTGATTATTTGAATTACCGCCATGTATGACGTAGAATTACGCCGCACCAATGAGTGATCGTAAAGCCAAAGCGTTTGTTTGTACGGGTAATGTAGATTTCCTGTTTGACGTTTCAACAATAGTTTGAAGGTTAGTATTTTAGTTTGTTTTTTTCGTATCGATATTTTAAATTACATATAACTACCTATGTGTTTATTTGTGAAGTAATTAATACATTTGAGAGCCCAGAGAGAGCAAAATGTTAAATTCAAATTAAAACTTTCTCGCACGCAATGCCATCTATAAGTTACATTCTTAAACATAGTTCTCTTCCTCGGTTCAATATAATGACGTCACAGAAAATTTTCTTTCTTAATTTACTAAAAAACAAATAACTTTTTTAAAATAAAATTTATATATTTATATATATTTTTTCAACATAACATTATGTATATAGTGATAGAAATCGAATTTTCAGTACCATGCAAGTAGCCCATTAATTTACTTGTCAACTAACAGAAAAATATTGTATACAACTCGTGTAAATATTATTTATCTCGTGCTAAAACATCGCACCCGACCAAAAAAGTACTACTTTACACACTCGTTACATAAATAACTGTTTTAATTCGTTACTACCGTTTTAGAGGGCATCTGCGAATTTATTTATTAGGATTAGGATCTCGAAAACTAAAAAAGATAAATAAGATAAAAGTTGCTTCATGATGCGGCCATTTTAGTAGACAAAATACGTAGGTCCTTAGCCATACATAAAAATGTAAATTTTGTAGATTTTTATTTTTCAAATAACTTCAAACTCATCGCTTCTTTTTTGATGGTTTTTATTTTCATCTATTATTCCTAAACTTAAACTTAAAATTATTTCCAATCTTTCTTGAATTTTTATGTAGCATAATTAACTTCTATCTATCTATAGCTAGTAAACTACGATTTTTTTTTCTGGCAAAACAAATATACCATCAAAATGGCCTGCATTTTTATCTAATGCCCATATTCTTATAAATATAAACACTCATAATGTTTCATACCCATTTCCTTACAATTTTTGGCAAATAGAATCAAATTTGACAATTTACATTTCGATTTTTTTTCAGTGTCGACTTTTTTAAAATTTATAACGGACCATTTAAAATTTTACGAGTATTTATGAATATGGGCATGTATGTCACGTATAGTTTCTCGTATTTATAAATATTTTAATGAATTTACCTTCAACGGTTTTATGACAGGCAATTTATTAGTGGTAACTACAACATCTGCAGAGGAAACAACAAATTTTTCTTGGTTTTTCGCTGTACTATTCTCTAAACATGGACATAATGCTGTTAATCTGAACAAATACTTTGAATCATCTTTTAATCCTATCCAAGAATCATCGGCTGAAGTTGGTAATAAAAAATCAAATTGTTTATCTATGAAAGTTTCGTCCTCATCGTTATTTTCTTCTGAAAAGGTTTCTAAACTGGATTCTTCATCTTCTATTTTTAATAGTTTTCCTGGTGTTCCCGGCTGAAATAATTATACTATAATGAGAATAGTATATTAAAATATAAGTTTTCTTACTCCTATGCTTTAATATATTTACTTATTAAGTAGGTGTCATCTGTATTTGAATGATAGTCATTACCATTCAGATTTTCATTGTGAAACAGATTATCATTACGAATCAGATTTTCTTTTTATTATAATACAGATTATCATTATGATACAGATTAATTTTATAACCAATTTATTGGTTTATAGGTTATTTTTTTAATTATTATGAATAGTCTTCGAAAAAATAGTGTACGCAACTCATGTATAATGACTATTAATATTATTATTATTATAAAATCGATGCGCAATATATTAATTAGAAAGCAACCTTAGGATAACCTATTCTAGAACGAGTTAGAAATTTGGAAACAAGCTGCCCAGGGGAGGGTGGGCGAACAAAAGAGTGCTTGAATAGCTTTCTTTAACTTTAACTTTTTTCTCTGTTTCGGCTTTCATTTATATTATTTTTTTATAAAAATATTTGAGAAATTTTGTAGAACATTTACTCTTAGTGGTAATAATGATTTGTGTTTTTCCGAAACAGAGAAAATTGCGGTTTTTATGTAATATATTTTAATAATCGGCAAGTCGGATTAAATTAAACATCAAAATAATGAAAGAAAATTTGTAAGTTTTAATTATTTTTCGCCGATTTGAAAACAATTTTAAACAAGTTTAAAGCTACAATTGTTTTCTCTGAGATCTAGAATAAAAATAGGGTGACTTAATTAATTAGTCATACTCGTATTGAAGGATAAAAAGTCCTATACAGGGAATTTATTTTAACATGCAACATATGGCGAATCACTTTCATGGTTACTTACTATTGTCAAAAAATGACAGCAATGTAATATTTGTCCATTTTAAAATGCAACATACAAAATTTGTAGTTTTGTATTATCAAAACTAATTTCCTATAAATTAGCCTACATACGATTAACAAATAATCAAAACATGAATGTTGTACATCTTAAAAAAACTTTAGCTTACAAAAATTCATAACTTTCATGTAATAAAAAAACACCCCCAATCACTCTGAGGCAATATTCTAGTCGGTGGTAATAAGAATTGACACCATTTGTGATGTGTTTTGGAGGTATCTCTGTGCTGCAATACTATTTATAATATTGCATTTTAAAATGGGCAAATTTTACATTGCTGTCATTTATTGACAATAGTGAGTAACCATGGAAGTGATGAACCATAATGTTGCATTTTAAAATAAATTCTCTGTAGATAAGAATAAATGAAATTAAAATAAAATATGTTTGGTAAATTTAAAAAATTCCAAATTTTAGTCTGG
Source organism: Ophonus ardosiacus (assembly GCA_943142095.1). NCBI lineage: Eukaryota > Metazoa > Arthropoda > Insecta > Coleoptera > Carabidae > Ophonus > Ophonus ardosiacus. Next base: position 49,749,746 of record OW964826.1, on the reverse strand, counting down.
CAACGTGAATAGATTCAAAGCATGTATATACAGAATAAAACAATTTACAAGTGGCAGCATACTAAAAATTCAAATTCATGTCATTGTAGTATAGAGAGAGTAGGAATTGACACCCTCGCATTTTTCCCTTGTATAAAAAAAAAAAAAAACAGTGATTAGTTGTGTGAACCAAGAAGTGTTACGGTGTTTAATTTATTTGATTTGACTTATTTGTCTTTGTTTGATTTGAAAGTTAATTATAATTTTTTGTTATTGTGACATAATAATAATTACTGGTGGCAATCTTATTCAAATTACGTTTGAGTTAATAACAATCTATCAAAACAAAATAACACCTTTTATTTTTCTAAAATAGACGAAATATAAAAATGATTTATGTTAAAGGAATAGTAAGATTATTTTACTATTCAGAACACTCAAAGCAGATAGAAGTACCAGGTGATGCATGTCTTCATTCCAAAAGAGCGGCGCAAATAATGGCCTGTTTTGTATCCAATATTATATAGCAAACAGTAAGCGATATGCTGCTTTGTAATAATTACGATATTCATAGTTTTATTGCTGGACCCGACAGAGTCAATTATTCTGTTACTATAGCTTCCACGCCCGAAGCTCAAATATCTTTGCGTTTATTTTAATTTTGATTGATAAAAAAGCCATAACATAAAAGCAATAGTTCTGTTTTTTATTCTTTCGATAATTCTTCTTAAATTCAATAGTACTCTTCGTCTGCTGGCCGCGTGCCTGAGTGTCTGGTCGCGAATCTGGTGAACCGAGTTCGATCCCGACCGACGCAAATATTTCGAATTTTAAATGGCACAAAAATAACCCCTGTGGTGCACTCTCCACGCCAGCAATGAGTGCCCGAGAGGCGACACCTGGTACGCGCCGCACGGTACAAATATGTCTTCATTACCGATATCTGTAATAAAACAGATTGGCACACCCAGAAATGGGTAATATACCCAGATGATATATTTATTTATTTATTTTAGAGTGTAACTCCCATCTATTACGTCATGAATCCAATAACAAAGAACTTATACACCGGACACCTTCACAAACTCATTTCCTGAAGCAAGAGATGTAATAATAACTTACAACTTTTGTGAGATCGACAACTACATATCCTTGTCCCTTTTCCGATGTCCACTGCAAGGTGCATTCAGGAGCCAGCCTGGTTACCAGCGCAGATATCGCCACCGCGTCTGAGGGATTGCAAGAGGTCATTGCATTTTCTACATCAATGACAGGCAACATTTCTTCAGCCACATCAACCGTGCTAGAGTCCTGCACGGTCCTGTCGCCTTTCTTTGCTGTCACTGTGAAACGGTACCTGATGTAAAATAAAAACACCTATTTAATTAGGTATCCTTTTTTGTTTCTTGTTTGGATGAATTGGTTTATAGATCAACTAGGAAGTAAAACATAAGAATTTTAATCTACTTTACATGGAATATTAAGAATTAGCAAAATTGATTCTGCACGTGTGGAAAAAAGTTGTCTCTATTGTTATGTAATCGTAAAAAGTTTGAGAACACTATTATTTTGGTGAATTACAAGTTAAAAATAAAAATAATGCCATATTATGAATCATAATAAATATTAAATTTCTGATCAATCATGTTAATTTTGACATATGCTCGATGCTCCATTGAAATACAGAGTGATCAAAAACAACTGATTCAGTTGGCATTGGCAATACTTAAAAAATACTTGAAATTGGTAACACTGATACAAAAATTTATTTCCTGTTGTTGACAGTGTCATATGAAAATTTAAATTTGGGTGTATTTAAATTTTTTTATTAAAATGGTTGATGTTTCCCTTGCCCACATACTTATATTTTTTTATTCAATTTTGACGTTTTAAACTGTCATTATTAACTCCATAGCAACAACTATAAGTAACACTTTTTTCACATGTGAATTAAAATTTTTTTTAAATCACTCTCACAAAATAACATCAAGAACGAAAATAACACTTACCACATAATTTATCAGACCTTATCAGCCCTTTTCATTATTTTTTACGACATAAATGACAGACAATGAAGCTTTTTAAATATGTGACTTGACGTCTATCAGCGACGATTGTCATGCTTAGCCTACTAATTGATCAATTTTTTATTTTGTCAAAATTAAATATTATAATGGTTTTTATTATTATTTCGTCAAAATTGAATAAAATATTGTACAAACCACGTGAACTAAGAATGTTTATTCACTCGAAGAAATTAACTAAACTTTCTTCTCATGAATAAACATTACCTTAGCTCACTTGGTGTGTAAATATCTATTACATTACCCATAAACAATAATCTCAAGCATTTCAATCACTCAAAATCCAATTATCTGTCAGTCCCCACCTCTGACATATCCTATTTGTATTTATTGTCAAAATGACATGTCAAATAGTATTTCTGCTTTCACCTGGTGTTGTGTAAACTGTAGAATAAAAATATCCCCAAAATTGTATTGCCAACTGCATCAATTCTTTTTGATTACTCTGTAGTTCTTTTTCGAAATACTTTGAAAAGTAACATCAAAAATCATTTACGTAAAAGAATTATAAAAATTCAAATAAATAAATTTACAAAAAAACTGTTTTGAAAATGAAACTTTACGCTTTATAAGTGCAAAAATAGATATTTATGTACCTAGGACAAAAAATTGCGTATTACAGCAGAGCTTGAGTTTGCTTTCCGAGGTGAAGCCGAGGTAAAGCAAACAAGCGAGGCTAAAATATGCATTTTTTGCCGAGGTGCATATTACATTTTTCTGTCTACCTTACTTTACGTAATAGATCTAGAAATAAATACACGTTTTTTTAAATTCGTAAAATCTTATTATTTATTATATGAATAATGATAGGATAATATATCTTCTGCCATTTTCACAAAATTTTAATTTTTAGCTCTGTTTTAGTTTGAAGGAAGACACACTCACAGACACATCAACACTATTTGACAGGTGAAAATACACAAAACCAACAAAATAACCTCGGAAACAACTCTATCCAGCGGCATCTTAGATTAACAATTAGTCATGTCAAAATTAATAATTTTTATTATAGTAAATTTCATTACTAATTGCGCACATATTTAAATTAAATTTATCATTAAAATAATATTTTTATTTGCTCGTTTGATATTTGTTTTTTACAATTCCGGTAGTACACACAATTACAATAATCATAAAATCGTAGTAGGCTTAGCGTACGAAAAAGGTTTGCGGACGAAAAAGGTTTGCGGACGAAAAGTGATAACGTTCAGAAAAGTGTCAGTTTTCGTCCGAAAATAAGTACGTAAAATTTCACTTTTCGTATAGGTAGACAGAAAAATTAATTAAATAACATTAACAAATATACAATCAATAAATAAATTTATGTATGTATCTTGTTTCTTCAATAAATAATTACAATTACATACCTTCCAGGATTAGAAAAGCCGTCTTTTATCAACAATTCAGTGGTATTACTGCTTTCAAATTCAGTGCAATCCTCATTAGCAGAAGTTTTACATTTCCATTCAAACTGGAAAACATCAATTAGTTACAAATAATAATCTGATTATTAATAGTCCTGTTACTTGCTATTTCAATAAATAAAAGCGAAAGTATTTTTAATGAAATACTGTTTTTACAGACTGACGATTAAGCAGGTACGTTATCATAATTTGCAACACAATTTTTAACAAAAGTAAATGGATATATTTTTGAAGATTTTACTCTAGCACTAAATGATTGAAAAAATACGGACAAATTGCTATTTTCTTTATTATTTATTTTACGCTAGAATTACTGAGGCTAAAAAAGTCAAGTAGGCCGAGGAAAATAATATAGGTTATTCAACCATAATGAAAAATAGTAATAGTTTTTTTGAAACAGTTAAAGGATAAGGAAATATATATCTCCAATAATGAATTATAATATAACAATTTAAATATAGATTATTTTGTAATTTGCTCAGCCTTAATATCTCAATTATTTGAAGGAATTTTTAACTCGTACTTTCACATGTGGTCTTACATTTTTATGTACTTCAAGAAGAAAATAATTAATTAAAATTTACCTGCCATTTTAAATTAAGTTGCAAAACAGTAGTTAGAATTTGTTAATTATTTACTTTGAACATATTTATAATAAAATTTTAAAAAGTATGAACCATGCGTCGTAAGGTACGGGCATAATACTATCACGTCACGTGTTTACGTGTAATAGATGGGAAATAAGTTTCTTATCAGTGTCAAATTGTTGAGACCCATATTTCCCATTTATTTATATTGCTTGCCAGCATTCTTTTTTGATTTCACATAAATGCAACAAATGACAACCCTGTTTCTTCTCGCAATATAAAGTGGGACATATGGGTTTCAACAACTTGACACGGACAAATGAAATAATACGAGTACACGTGACGTGATATACCCAAATCATTCAAATAGCCAATGCACGTCATCACTTAGTGTAAAAACCTTAGTACATTAAAATCACTAATAGTGAAAAATGAAATAAAATTTCAATCATTTTTAACCGTCAAAAAGTGTAAAGCCTTATATAATAATTATTAAGATGAATAGTAGAGTTCATTAATTATCGTATATGACATGAATAATATATAAATAATGTACATCAACGTCATATTATTCGTTTAATTGTTGCTATAGTTGGGAACATTGATAATTTGTATGTTCATACTGTCAAAGTTATTATTTGAAAAATATTTGCATCGTGTTTGAAACATTTTTGTACGTTGTAAAGGTCTATTTATAATAAAGTAATGTTAAACGCAATGCAACGACACAACGTGACCGTTAACGCAAACACAAAATCTGTGAATCTGCCAAAGATAGCACTTCTAATCAATCAGAAGAATTTGGTATATTTCTTTGAAATTCGGCTCACTTTTATTTATTGCCTTTTTATGGCATACGTAAGTATAAATAAGGTTAGTATTATAAAATAATTTAAATAGAAATGGACAGTGACGAAAATATAGTATTTATTTTGTAGATGTGACAGTTCATGAACATGTCGATAATATAGATTGCAATCTGTGTAACTCTTTTCATAAAGATTCTAAAACCTCTGCAAACGTAGCAGTACATGACGTCACACATCTAGTTTCTAAAATTCAATTTTTATTAATGACGTGCATTGGCTGCTTGAATGATTTGGGTATAATAGTGTGCACGCATCTTCTTTCTCAATAATTCTAGGGTGCGTGCGAACTTAAATGTCACTTTTTTGGAGTGAAAAGTTTCTGAATTCTATTTGAAGTTTCGCCGGAAGTGATATCGTCCTTTATTTTTTTAAACGGAGTGATATACTCGTAAAAAATTACATTTTTTTTTAGATTTTAGAATATGTAACAATAATTACCAAAATGTAAATTATCTGTCAAAGGTTATTTGAAATGGAAAACTTAAATTTTAAAGTGATTTTTATTTAAAATTCGGTTAAAACTTTATCAAAATAAATAGGAAAAATTTATTACTGATTATTACTACACTGAAATTCAAACTTATTTCAATTTATATTGATTTTGTAATTACGACAATCAATACTTTTCAGTGAATTTAAAAATAACATTTGATAACGTTAAATTGTAACTTTTGTAGTTATTTTATTTACATATTTTAGTATAAAAAAGCTATCAAATATGTTACATATATGAAGGAAAACAAAAAAAATAAATAATAAATTTATTAATTTACTATTTTTGCAAAATTTCGAAACTTGCATGTAAACGTTTATTACTGATAAATTCCAACGACTAGTTTTTAACCAATCATGATGCAAAACACTTGAAAATTCAACCAATGGGAACAGTATTATACTGATAAAACCTCGTTACCTTGATAAAACCCCGTTACCCCGATAATTTTCTGCTACCAAGTAAATAAACAGTTGTTATTGTTTATAACGGGGTATTCAACTCAATTTTTTATTATTTTAAATAAAACTTCATTCAGTTTTGAAGCAATTCATAGTATTAAAAAATCTTAATTGTTCCTAGTTTAACAGTATTTTATTTTCGAGATATCAGTGTAACGTCACATTTCCCCTATACTTGTCTTTCTCACACACACTGCTCTGAGTACGCTGCGAGAGAAAGATAACAATTGTATGACGTCAATTTTCCCTTTTAGCAAATGTGAAATATCTCGTAAAATAATTATTTAAAAAATGTTTTCATTGTTTTAACTATTACTTATTGAGCCATACTTTATGTTAAATTGTTTTTTTTTTTAATTTTGTTATGGTGGAATACCCCACTGTCAGTGTGACAGTTAATGTGTAAAGTTTCATTTTACGTTGTCTTTGGAATTTATCTCACCAAATACCACACGATCTCTCAAATTTTCCAGATAAACTTTTATTTTTAAGCACTCATTTTTTTTGCTTTTAAGCAAAATCACTCAAGCAAACTGACATTAGATGAAACCCCTCCTCCTTCGGAGTCGGGATTTACCATGCAGTTTGCTTTCGTGTTTGTTGCTAAGCAAAAAAAAATTCGTGCAAAATAAAAATTTATCTATAAAATCAGGAGGTCTTGTGATATTACTTCTGATAGTACACTGAAATTCAAACTTATTTCAATTTATATTGATTTTGTAATTACGACAATCAATATTTTTCAGTGAATTTAAAAATAACATTTGATAACGTTAAATTGTAACTTTTGTAGTTATTTTATTTACATATTTTAGTATAAAAAGCTATCAAATATGTTACATATAAGAAGGAAAACAAAAAAAAGTAATAAATAATTTATTAATTCACTATTTTTGCAAAAATTTCGAAACTTGTATGCAAATTTATTAAAAACTCTTTACATAACAATATTAAATGAACTATAAGAAATTTGTAATTTCCTGTTATCATAAAAATATAACCGCTAAACTCTAAGAAAAACATGGGAAAAATACTGCATTGCATGAATGAAACATTTCTCATTTCAGTATCAGTAACGAACCATTAATCGCCCTGCAATACCGTCCGGGTCATTGAAGAACGCATTGAGGTAGATCGGTTGGTTCGGCCCGATTTTTAACATTTTGGTGTACGTGCTCAATTGCATTCCTCTTTCCAGAACGGTTACCCGCAACGCCTCCTAAAAAATTTGGAATTCAGTTTGGTGTTGAAATCAGCTGCAATGGCATGCCAACTAAAATTCTATGAAGTATGAAGTTGACACGTAGTCTATTATTGACAGTAATTAATTCAATTTAGGTATTAATGGAAAAATTCGTGCATGAAATGCTGAATACTGTCTTTCACTTTCAGTTGAGAAAAACTCTCTTAAAATGAAAGCATTGTAAAATACAAGATATTTTTATTATATATCCCCCTTATTATCAATATAATATAATATATTATTAATAATAATAAATAAATAACAATTTTCTTGACTATATCCGAATTTATAAATGGATATCAATATTTAATAATATAAAAACGTAAAAAATTAAAATTTTGCTCGTATTTATATTTTTTGCATTTGTGTCGACATTTTCATGTATAGTAAAAATCGAATATAGGTACCATGAAGGGCCGGCTCAAGATATATAGGCGCCCTGAGCCAAATTAGATTAGAGCGCCACCACCTATTACAAAAATTATTATATAAATCCAATAAAATTATCATATGAATATATATTATGTATACTTATATATATATATATATATATATATATATATATATATATATACTTATATATATATATATATATATATATATATATATATATATATATATATATATAAATACATACTCTAAAACTGCGTACACTTACGTAACATTCTCTTTAGAATCAAATAATATTACTACAAAGTTTATATATCTACCCATTTTTGAATTATTGCCTCAAAAGTTAATATACCCCACATTTAATAAAAATTTCAAAATTTTCAAAAAACTAATTTTTATGTATCTAGATACTTCTCAATGCGCTGATTCCAAATTTTGCAACCGCAGGTCGCTATCTCTTTTCGTTCTCGAGATATTTAGATTAAAAGTTTTGCTCAAAACTGCCCATTTTTGGGTAATAACCTAAAAATGGGTCGAGATGTGAATTTGGCGACAACGCCATTCGATTCTACGGGCAAAATTACATAAGTATACCAATTTTCAGAAGTTTTGAACACCGCATACAATCTCTAAAGCAAAATAACTGAAAATGGCCAAAAATCTAAGGTGTACCCCTTACGATTTTTTCAGATTTTAGCCATTTTCAGAGGTGGTCAAGCTTTTATTCATAAAAGATGAACCGGTTGGATAAAAATTATGAAAATTGCTATACTTATGTATTTTTGTCCATAGAATCGAATGGTGTTGTCGCCAGTCATATATCCACCCATTTTTGGGTTATTACCAAAAAATGGGCAGTTTTGAGCAAAACTTCAAATCTAAATATCTCGAGAACGAAACAAGATATCGACCTGCGATTTCGAAATTTGGAATCAGCGAATTGAGAAGTATCTAGATACATAAATTAAATTAGATTTTTTAAGTTTTTATCTAAATATGGGGTATATTGATGGGCAATAATTCAAGAATGGCTGGAGATATAAACTTGCTAGTAATATTATTTGATTGTAAAGAAAATGTTACGTAAGTGTACACATTTTTAGAGTATTTGAACAACAATACCTTCCTTACCTAAAGGTGACGGAAGGTAAAAATATTATTTTTGTTTATTTATATATTTGTCTTTAGTTTTTATATTTTTTGGGCGCCCCAAAAAGCCAGGCGCCCTAAGCCAGTGCCTAAGTGGCTTACGTCTTAAGCCGCCACTGGTACCATGTAAAAAAAAGTAAATTTGTATTACATTTCATAAATTTTCTGATAAAAAAATTATTTTCGTATGAGCAATAAAAATATTATTTTTTTTTTTTTAATATTTCTCTAGATTGTAACTGGTTTAAGAGTTATTTGAAAAACAAAATTTCGACCAAAATCAGTTTTTCGTCATTATCTAGCCTTGTGTATTTAACATAAGTAAATATATTTAAAATAAGTATTAAATTTCATACAAAATATTTACGTCTTTTTGGTAATATATATTATCTTTAATCTGAATTTATTTTCATAATTTTGTGTAGAATTTAAATATTTACTGAGAAGTATAAACAGTTACTATAGCATGTATAGGAAAATATCTCAATTTTTTGTTACGTACCGAGTTTTCTATATTTAAATGGAAAAATAATTTATGAGAATATGAAAATATCAATAAAATTATATACACACCGATTTTTCACACTTACGTCATAGTTTGATGTTCGTATATTAGATATACGTATCGAAGACAGAATGTAGGAAACCATAAGTAAGACAGAGATAAACATACAATTACTTGTTATTTTGCTGTTCAGCAATTAATAACGCAACGGTCAAGTATGAAAAATCGGTGTATAATAATACTTACACTAGTTCTATTTTTCTTATTCTTTTTATCCAATACTATACATATAATGGAATATTCTTTGCCAGCAGATAATGAACCAGGCCCTAAATGTAATATATGTGATTTTGTTGATTCTTTACGAACCATTTTGTTAGACTTATCTAATAGTTGCCATGATAGCTAAAATATTATCAATTAGATTAAACCATGGAAATTAAAAATTCATGCTTTAATTTTTAATTTAAAAAATATATTAGTTCACTTTCATAAAAAATGTACACGTCTTGTTTATGTCAATATTTTGAAATCAATAATAAACTAATATATCATTTTTTAATAAGTAGGAGAGACAAAAAAAGTATGTACCTGATAATCAAAGGTGTCGGTGCAACTATTAACTTCCGCTTTTGCAGTATAAAGCATGTCAGAGTATATTATTTCCGGCCCTGATAAATATGCAGTCATTGTTGATTTTTTATTTGTTTTACCAATACAATCAAGAATTATTTGTTGTTTATCAGTTTTTATGGTTCCATTTTGTTGTTTTTGTACAACTAAATTAATTATATACTTTATATCTGGAGTTAACTATAATTAAAACAAATTAATTATAAGTACGAAATTACAAGTATTGTACATGTCTGGTGGCGCTCGAAATCCACTAAATTGGCATTTAATATATGTATAAATTATTTTAGATAATATAAGAAATATAAAACATAAAAATAAATTATTATTCTGCTTATGAATTTTACATTATTAAAATGGGAGTATCTACAGAACTGCCCAGACACAGCTGCAAAAAAAAAATTGATGCGCAGAGGGGCCACTTAAACATAACTTAAAAACCGCTGTCCATTATTTATGAATTATCAGTTAGGTATAGTTATAGATATTTCCAAGGAACTTTTGGTATGGGATTTGTACAAAATACAAAAAATTGACGTAAGGTAATATGCTAGCCATATCAAATAAACTAAAACAATAAATACCTAGCTGACAATTCGTAATAGGTAGATAGCGATATTCAGAATTTTTTGCTCTACAACTTTTATTTGATATATTTTTTCCTGTTTTCCCAAATTAAATGCCTATGTAACGGATTTTGAGCGTCCGCAAGAATTTGTTAAGTATACCATTGAATTATTAAAAAGAATAATTCCTTTATTAATATCTTCTTTTGATGTATGTTGCAAAATGTCATTTAGTTTTCTAACACTTTCCCAAACCATAATTACATGCCTCTGTTTCATATTCCGAGATTCTTTCACATCATCTAAACGAAAACTCACTGACCAATTATATTTGAGGTAAGGGACGTCTTCTCCAATCAAACTGCAGCATTTTTTCAGCGCGAACATTACAAACAAAATCAATATTTAAAACAAATAAAAAGTTATAGAAACAATAATAAATAACTACAAAGACGCAATTATTACAAGAATAATAATTTATTAATTACCGTATTGTTGTCAATGACATATTTTCTGCACTACAAATATATTCAGGGGCAACGACCTTATATTTAAAGTCCTAAAAGAATATAACCTAAAATCTTTTAACCGGCTTGCGGAAGAAAACAAGAAAACATACCTGAGACGATGAAGAAATAAAAAACAAAAACATTGTTGCACCAAATATACACAAATATAGAAACATTATAAACTTTATATCACTAAACTTGATTCTAAATTCATGTCTACACATGTACCAATAAAATATACATAATTATTAAGTGTTGCGTGTGATAATATATGAAACGAATGTACACATCAATAAAATATTCTGAACCCTCTGAAGTTAATGGTTTCATATGCGTTGCTATAGTAACCCAAACTCAAAACACTGAATAATAAACATGATCTTTTTGTACTGTTATTTTGTGCGTAAACGATAAAATGTTATTCGGTAACATATCAATATATCATTACGAAACATTTGTGGAAAAGTTAGGTTTTACTCGACATTTGGAAACTAACTTTGAATTGAATCAACACCACTAAATATATGGCGATCATTGTGACGCTCTGAAACAGAAAATAGGTTTTGGTAAAGTAGAGCATTATTTTATATGTGGATATTAATGTATTTAGATGGTATCTATGCAGTAATGTGAAGTGTATTACAATCAGATATATTTTTATTTAATAATGTATGAGAATTCAACTTTTTTCTATTGTTATAATTTCTAGAACAGTTTTTATTTAGAAAAAGTCGAATAATATATATTGTATTCAAAAAATAACTCCATTGTATTATATTTATTGTATTTATATACGTGTTTAACCGTGAAAGTTTTTTTTTAATACTTCAAAAGATTATTATAAAATAAACAACACAAATACAGAGTGATCAAAAATAACTGATTCAGTTTGCAATACTTGAAAAATACTAGAAATTAGTAAGATTGATACATAAATTTATTTCCTGTTTTTGACACTGTTGACAGCAACATTTGAAAATTTAAATTTGGGTATATTTTCAATTTTTATTAAAATGGTTGTTGTTTCCTTCACCCATGTACTTTTATTTTTTACATTACCCAAAAGGAATAATCTAAAGCATTCCATTTACTCAAAATCCTATTAGCTGTCCGGCTCCTCCTCTGACATAACCTATTTGTATTTATGGTCAAAATAAAATGACATGTCAAATAGTATTTCCGCTTTCACCTGGTGTTGTGCAAACTGTGAAATAAAAAGGTCCCCAGAATTGTATTGCCAACCGCATCATTTTGACCACTCTGTATTTTTTTTACATTTTTATTTAGCGATTTTCAAAAAATAAATTGTGCTGTTTTAAGTTACCACAGAAACAAAATTTTACGATTGTGTATTTTACAAAAATAAATTCAAACCATGCCTAGTTGCAGCACCACAAATGGTCATTTACCATATTCATTTTTTCTTCTGAAAGTTCAACTTCATATACAGTATTTTGGTCTTTGTCCGATTTAAAAATTATTTGTAATAACACAGAAATTAATTTTTTAAAGTTGTATCTGTTACTTGAATTCACGGAATGACATTAATCAACCACATCTTATCATGGTTGCTCGAAATCGTGTCGAAATGGATCCTTAGACTTATTAAAACAACATATTACAGACTTTATAAAACATTGGCGAGAAGAGCACAGTTCTATTTCTTCAAAATAAATAAACTAACCTCTCTTTTACAGCGGAGTTACTGAACACCTATCTCCCAAACGTCAAAACTAATCATGCTATCCCTCTAATCCCTCTCTTCTGTTTCTTTCTAATGTCCGTGATTGTGACGTCACAGCTTTCAAGGACATTGTATAGAGGGCAAAAATAACAGTTTTCAGAAATTAATTAAATATATTAAGAAATTTATTTGAATGGATTTCTAGTATTTTTTGCCATTATTTAAATGTGAACTAATGAATTTTATTAATACAAACACTAAATTCGTTTATGGTAAATGCCCCCAGGATACAAAAGGTGAAATTCAATTATGAAGAGAGGCCAGCTTTCTGCAATATCATTAAAATGGGAATTTGTTTAATAGTTTATTTATTGACTTTATTAAATTGTAGAAATAACCAATGTTTAATTAGTTAATTGAATATATGTAATAATCATTGAATTTCGACTGAAATTTTTTCTTTACAACAAGTAATTTATAGTAGGTATTTCACATTAATCAAATTAAAAAAAAAATCAATTGTACTAAGCAATAAAATGTTGTGGCGACCTTGTCCAATATTTAATTTTCACATACCATAATAGCCTATTAGAAATTGAAAAAAATGTCCTCTTTTTCGGAAACAGTTGGTGGAAGGATCAAACCTATGTTGCTATGTTGATTAAGTATTTTGTTTCAAAAGGTAACCAGGTAATTAAATATAACAGAGGAATTATTTTTTGCTTTTTATTTTAAGTAAATAATCCGGCCACATTATTTGTAAAATTATATTTCAAACTCTGCGAAACTCATTAAATATTAAAACCTAGATTTTATTTATTAGAATAATTTTCTTATGAAACAGTCGATTACAAATATATTTGAATTATTAACCAATTAATAAATACTTTTGCACTCGCTTTTGCATATTTTTGAAATTACTGTTTAAATATCGCCTAATTTATCATTTAATTTAATTACGGTAATATAGTGTATGAAAGTTTCTATTGTCAATTACAGTAAATGCTTTCATTCAATCAGTGACTAACAGTTATAATTGATACTTACTGAAGTAAAAAATTTCTTGTCTACATCACCATATCCTTGCATCGACACTACTGGAGGATTCATTTGTATTGCTACCAAAAACAAATCGATCTAGAAATATTTAACATTAGAAAAGTATTTACCCAACACGTAACAATAATTACTTCTTTCTTTGCTCCTGGGTCGATATTGTTCATATTTATAGTCATTAAAGTATCTTGTACTCGTTTGGAAATATTATTCGTCGCTTTTTCAGAGCAATCACAGAAAATATACAACAATGCTATGCAGTAGACGCTATTCACAAAAAGACCAATTTCTTTAAAAGAAAATGTAAAGCCGTGATCAAGTACTTCTGATATAAAACCGTAGACCTGAAGAAATATTGCGTAATAATTAATATTTTACTACTAATTTTCATTTACTCACGGCAATTGTAATGTTTATGAACGTAAATAAAGAGTACATTGAATAAGTACGAGCATAAGTATTTCCTAATCTTTGTAACATGTCACTTAAATCTAACCACAGAACTCGATATTTGTATAAAATGTATGCGTTACAATGCTCTTCCATATCCTACAATATGAAATATTTTTATTGTCTGATAACAAAATTATTTAGAAACAAATACAGGAAAGCGGTTTTTTAAATCTGGTTTTAAAAACAGGTTAATCGGTATTTTAAATCAAAAAACCTAATTTTTAATCAAGACTGACATTTTTATTTACCAAAAAACTAATAAACTGGTTTTATAACAGTTTCTCAAAAGAATAGGAAAGTGCAATTTTTAAATGCAAAATGAAACGCAGAAAGCCGAAGCTGAGACTGAATTTAGCCTAGGCAGTAAATCTGCATTTTTTCTTTTTTTCCATATTGAATACATAATATTTTCTCCGTTTGTTTAGAATTAATATTAATTATCAGCCCGATTCACAAAACGGTTTAAGCTAATCCTCATTTTTGGATTAGCGAATTCTATTTTAATTTTGACAGTTTATAACTTAAAACATAGTCTAATCTATTCCTAGTATCTACCTTTATTAATAATATCATGAAAATTAAATTTTAAATACCGGAATAGAATAGAATTCACTAATCCAAAAATGAGGATTAGCTTAAACTTTTTTGTGAATCGGGCTGTAAATGATTATTTTCAATATTTAAATGGCATATTTAATCATTTTATTGTCTAGTACGAGGTGTGGCAATTAAATAACAATATTGATCTTAGAGCATTGACAATGTATAAAATTACACAAAACAAATATTGCCACCTACAATGTACTCTCCTCCCCGAACCCTACACCGCCCGATGCGAATATTCTATTGTTGGAAGCAATGTCTGCAGGCCTTTTTTGTTAGGTTATTCATAAGCTCTGCCACTTTTCTATAACTACATCTCAGCCCCGAATTTGATGCCTTTTAACGCAGAATTACAATTTGGGAATAAAAGCAAGTCACATGGCACTAGGTCAAGTGAGTCAACACAGTGATTTTATATTTCGTTAAAAATGTCTTGCCGGACAGAACGTTTTGTTCCGGCACGTTGTCTTTATGGAGAATTCATGAGCTGTTTTCTCACATTTCAGCCCTTTTTCTTCTCACCCGTGCATGAAGGGTTATCAAAACCTTCTTGAAATATGCTTGGTTAACGAAATGCCTCTCAGGCACCCAATCCATGTGAACAATCACTCGCATTTTGAAAAAAAAAAACAATGTCAGTGCACGACCAAGACGCTAATCGTCTCCGATCTCTTTTCTTCCTTCTTTAAATCTTCTAAACTGCTCGAAAACTTGAGTACCTACTAGATAGACCCTCATCACCATAAACATTCTTCTACAATTCGTACATTTCTATAGCGAATTTTTTAAGTTTCACACAGAATTTCATACTGACAAGAGTACAAGAAAGTAGTTAACTTCAATCAAAGGCTTCTGCCGAACGGTTTGCCTAATTATCTTTAAATTCTAACAGTGAATGGAGGGAAGATAAATTAATATGATATAGCCTGCAATGTTGCCAAATTTACAAGGAAGCCGGAAAAAAATAAGTCTCGTTATTTAATTGCCACACATCGTAAGTATATGTCAAAAAAATCTTATTTTTAATGTCTACCGACGAAAAAAATTTGGTTACTTGATTTTATTAACCGGTTGTATTTTAAATACGCTAAGATGTCCATTTAAGTACAATTATTTTTAAAACTTAGATAAATATTAACATTTAACAAATGGAACTCATAAAACCAATGTCGATTAAGCTTTTTTTGATCAGTCCTTTTTGCGCTAAAAGTGTTTACCCGAAGTTCGATAACATCCTATATATTAAAGTATCATTAATGAATGTACATACCTCTTCAAAACAGTCTGCAAAACACTTACTGGCATCTCCCATAGCTCGACAGTTGATGTACCACAGAGCACAATTCATATTTAACATTGTAATAATATGGTAATATGCAGTTGTGTGAAATAAGGTAAATCCAGCCAAAAGAGCACTTAGTGACATTAAAAACACAATAGCTAGAATTAAACATCCACAACTAATTGTTAAAATGAGAATACTGAGTCTTGGAAAGTCTACACCCTTCCCAGTCACACGATAATACTTCAACTAAAAATAATATAAGTATTTCATTATATTTATTAGTAAAAACAAAAAAAAATATTTAATTATATTAACACTGTTATGAAATCATTATTAGTTGTAGGAAGACGCTTCCAGACATTCAGTTATTTTGTACTATATATATTATTTGTTAATAAACAATATTATAATATACTCGTCTGGAAGATATATATTGAACGTTTGTGCAAGATACTTTACTATCAAAACTTCATTGAAAGATTATTATTACTGCATAATAGGTATTATTGAACATCTAGAACCCACTTTCAGAATAATTTAGACAAAAAACTAAATATACTAGTCTTCATCATACAATATCTCTGATGTAAACTAAAATAAAATTAAAAGTATGAAAAACTTGACTTATTTGATAAAATTTCTCTTGACGCGCGTTTACTTGTTTAGTATGTTTCAAGGTATATGAAAGAGACGAGATTCTCTTGTCAACTAATCAAGGTTTAATTAGAAAATATCTTAACAGTAATTAAGATATCAAGGAAGTTAAAAGGATGATAACGTTTGCTATAATTTTTTAATATTCTACGGTTAATTATGGATCAGAACGTCAGAAAGTTTTAATAAAATTTACAAAGTAAGCAGGTAAGCTAGCCGTCAGACCGGAGAAGTCCGATGATACACGATGTTTTCCGAGTGGAAAATTATACTTATTTTTTTTACGAGATTTTACCCTTACCTAATGCACAAAACTCGCGTCGTTATAATAGACACTTATAAAATTGCAATTTGCACGAACGCCTCTAACGGCAAAGCATAGAAATCAAGGTTGCTATGGTTACCACGTCCAAATAAAGACCTGTCATCAGCCGTAGACTCTATACTCTAGCCATCGTTTTAGTTGAATAATCGAATGATCTTCAATATTATCAAACAAAAAAGTTGCCCCAGACACATCTTCTGGTTTTAAACTCATTTTTATTAAACACAACGTACAAATCACAATAAAGAATTAGGTTTAACACTGAATAACAGATGCGAACACAATGACAGATAGAAACATGGAACGGGACGCAAGACAACGAGGGGAGGTTTGTTTGGATGCATGATCTTCTATCTCTCTCTTGCAGTGACATCAATTTTGTAAGTGTCTATTGTTTTTTAAACTTATTTGAATTTCGACAATCAGAAATACAACTATACTGTAGTATAAAAAAACATGTTTCTTCAGACGAAAATCTACTATAGTTTGGTTCACGAAATATTAATATTCAAGGTCATTTATAATCCCTCTCAAGTAATATTGCAAATAACTTCTCTGCATTTCGTAACCATAGACGTACAAATATGAAATATTCGTAGACATATTTTGACTGAAAAAAGAAATGTATTTTATTTGAAAATGTTTCTTTTATATTTTTCTCTTCTTCATTTATGTTTTTGAATGAAACAAAAATATAAACTTGATGTAAACCATGTCATAATAATTTGATTTAAACGTCAATGTCACTGGATAAATATTAGCACAGAGGACTTGCAAATCTACGACACAGGTCATAGCCGGTTTTATAAACGACGGATAAATTTACTTCCAAAGTAAATAAAATTTATTTCTTCAAATGACAGTCGAAATTTTGACAGTAATGTTATGCCATAAAATGGATAAAATTGATTCGAATTTGTTAGTTTCAATAAATTTACTACCGAAGTAAATTTCTTCTGCCCTTTATAAAATCGGGGGTTAGTTAGTTACAAAGTAATGTGTCATTTTACGTATATCTGTCATAGAGCGTTAATTGCATAGACATACGTCAAATAGTTTCTCTCTTTCTAATACAAAATGTTGCTAAGCTACTGTCATATGAAGTGCCGTGTATTCTTTCTTTGAACAAGTGACCTCTAATTGTTTTTTTTTTTTGTGAATCAGACTTTACCCCGTAAATTTTAAATAAGTACAAAAAATGGCCAAAACTTGCAGAAACCACGTGAAAATGGCAGAATGACAATTTTCAAATTGCGTAATTTTTTTTCACGGCCTACCTGATTTTCTTATTTTCAAAATTCAAGCGTGATACAAAAATACAGAATTATATATACATTAAAAGGAAAAAAATATATGAAAATATTATAATTACCTGATATTTCCCCCAAGCATTTTTATATTCACATACTTGGTTGCCCATAGCCCACCCAATGTAAGGAATAAAAAAATGTGGTATTAAATATACCACAAAAATAATAGAATAAATATACTCGTCGAACCTCCTACTTTTGTTTAAAAGAATATCCATCCGATCCCAACCAACAAAAAACACAAACGTCGATGTAATACAGTATAAAATAATTGCATATAAAAATATGTAGGATTTAACATGAAATTCAATATGCCCAACTTTTCGTATTACGGGCACCACTCCCATAACAACGAAAAGATGGAGCAATAATTTGTGATCCCTGTAGAACTGATCATGTTTATCAATTTCTTCATAATTTCCTGTTTGTATTTTTGACCTCTCTTCAATAGCTTTCGTTCGAGCGCTGCTTGGAATATGTTTACTGAGATTTTTATCGTCAAATTCTTGCAAAAATAAATCGTTGTGCCTGTCCTGAGCGTCTAGAATTCGCTGCATGGTGATCGTGATCGTGACACACTGACTGAATTATTGGGCAAGGACTTGCAAAGGTGAGAAATGGTTAAGAATTTATGAAATGATTGATTACAACGTATTTGTATAAATTAATAACATGACATTGCCAGTTTATTTGCTGTTACGAACATACATGAATTTGAAATGTACTGTAATTATACATTAGGTTTACCCTTAACCGTTCTTGTCCATACTCAATTTAAAAATGCTGAACTTAACGAACGGTCAGTTGATAAATTTAGTGCTGTCAAAAATCTAATAAACACTAAACGACTAACTGGTTAATCAACTAACCATCAGCTAAAGACCATCAAAACAAACGAAATCTAATATGTTTCGTGTTTCTTTTAATTTTATTTTGCTCTCATTCTTGTTTTATTTTTGTTATAGCTTCTGTGTTATAATAATAAAAACAATTATATTTTAAAATCAACTAACAAAAACAAAAGTAGTAGCTTGCATTTACGTTACTGTCAAATGTTTGTAAAACACTTGTCAAAACTTTTATGACGCCATATTGGAGAGCGTAGTTACTAATGCTCGTCACAAGTAATGGCGAGGCGAAGATATACCCCTTTTCCAGATGGGTAAGAACAAAATTGGTTTTGAGTCAGTGGCGTGGAGTAGAGTGGCCGTCACGTAAGAAAAGGCTATTTACGGCATCAGCGCAGAAAGCAATTTTTGTCGTTGCCCTTAGCAACAGTCCCTCTTGTTCCCGTGACAAGCCTGTATTGTTCGTGTCTTGTTTTGACGTTTAGTTCTAATGAAAATGCATCATTTGATGCATCATGATTAGCTATCAAATTGTGTGTATTTTTAGATTTAAAAATGTAAATATAAATGTATTATAAAGAAATGGAGTAAGAATAACTGTACTATGCTTTGCAGATATTTCTACCAAACAATTTACCTAAATTTTGTACCCGAACAGATTAATATTTTTAATTTAATTGGGTGGAATTCAGTGGGTTGTATTAAGGTCTGTATTAAATCTTGTATTAAGTATATGGCAACATTGTAATATTTTCCACATGTATCAATGAGATTCAATTGTGATTTAGAAATTTTACCACAGGGAAAAGTAATTCAGATATCCTTTAGTCAAATGAGGAAGTATTATTGTAAATGGAAGGTGTAAAAGGAAACTCATTATTGCAAAATTAGGTTAGAAATATGTCAAATATTTCATACCTGAATGTTAATGAATTTTAAAATATCTCAACCTCCGTTTTGATCAGTTTTGACATTGGTCCTTTTTTTCTTACTTCTGTTAATAATATTTTTTTCTTTATTTCATCCTTTGGTCTCTCACTTTTTTCTGACAGGTATTACAAAGTTGCCAAAATATTTTTGACAAAGGACTGTTTTAGCTTAAAACACGCTAATACAACCCAATATTATTGAATTACGTCGTGTGCTGGTTTAACTTTTGCACCAAATAAATCAAAACAGATGTAGTAAATATTTTAAATGTGTTTTTAGTATATTAACATATCATTTAAAATTAATTTGTAATAATCAACTAAAATAAATATTAAAAAAAAAAAAACAATTGAAGTCAAATACACTTTTACTATTTAGTAAAGAATAAAATGGCACGCCACTGCCTGGAATATTTGTGGCTCTACTTCGCGCATCTATTGATGACGTAAATGTCCTTTTCTTAGATGAAGTTATAGTTATTTAATTATCAAGGCAGGGAAGTTCGTCTTTTCATGACGAATAGAGTTATGAAAAGGAACTTCAATGACGAGATAAGTATTATTTTTTTCTGAAATCGTATAAGAATTCAAAATTACTGAATCGTTACAACCGATTTTCATTTAACAAGTAAATCACACTGAAAACTTAAAGAACTCTGTTTCAAATTGTACAAGAATTTGAAGCAATTGTATATTGGATATTATTTATTTTAATTTTATAATTGTATTTCATATTAAAACGTAAAACGTATTTGTGAAAATAAATATGGCAACGTTGCATTTTACTTCCTTGCCTAGGCAAGGAAACTCAATTTTCCTGCTAATTTTGCGGCAGGGAAGTAGCAGATTATATGACAATTTCAGGAAAAATGTCTTGCACGCTACTTAAATTTTTCACACCATTCGTATTCAAGTAAGATGTGACCTAGTATGCGCAGCAGTTCGCCTTCAGTTTGTGACGAGCACTATAAAAAATGGTTCATTACTTAAAAAGTATTTTAAAAGAATAGAATAAATTTAATCAAAATAGTAGCAATAAAACTTAAACTAAATAAATAATAATATGTCATTATCAATTTATTTAGCTATTATAAAATACATAAAACTATGGTTAAATGGTTAAATCAAGTTAATCTTACATAAATTCCTGACAGCACTAGTAAATATAATCAAATAAATATTATTTGGATGAGGGAATTACGCAACAAACGAAAACATGAAAATGATACTTACAAAAATGAAAATAAAATTTGTTCTTACTTACTCGTAGCTACGCTACATTCCGTATAAAAGATATCGTATTTCTTATACAATATGTATGCAGTCAATGTGAAACGTTACAAAAATTTCAACTATTAATTTACTAACACAAGACACTAAACACGAAATGACTTTAACATATGTACAACAGGTAAATAAATACCACACAAGAATCATCACTGTTTGACATCAGATTGCAGATGGCGGCGGTTGGCGGTGTACACGTGGAGCAGGTGCCTGAAAATGAACGACTAGACTAGATCAGGGATGTCACTGCTCGTCACTGACTTTCTTCGGCCACGCGATCTTTGCATCAATCCGCTTGTAAGCTAACATGACGTGCTGCCCGTTGGCCATGAATTCTTGAGGACACTCGTTATCGGCAAGTATGGTTTCTGGGTCAAAACAGAAAATAATAAGAATACATCCGTATACTCAAAACTCATATGGGGTTCTTTTTTTTTAGAAATGCTTTGTGTTTTATACAGTACTTTGAAGTTATATCTAGACATAGTGGTTATATAATTTCTTCTTGGTACTTTTGAGTTTTCTTTACAAAAATAGAACATGTCCAAACATTCAAATTTTCTCTTATTTCATACCATTTATTTTACGACTGTAGCAAATTTTCATCATACATACACATATCAAAATAACACAGCGTTTAGTTTGAAATTATATTTTATGAATCCATCATATATTACGAATAATAATTTAAAAACATCTAGGGCCGGTCTTATAAAACTCAACAGTTAAAATTTAATTAGCTACTAAACTAATTTAACTGAAGATTTGGGTATTATAAAAGTTTAATGACAAGTAAATCGACCTATTAAAGTAACTGCGGAATTTCGTGCTATTAAATTTAAATCAGTTGTTAAAGAAACGTCAAACTGTATTTTTTTTTGTTATGTTTATTTTAAAACAATATTTTTTTAAGAAATGTATGTGTCGAGTATGTCATCTTTAGAGTCTATATCATCAGTGTCCTCTGCTACCAAAATTGTTCCGAAACAGGACAAATCCATATGAAATATATGATGACAATGGCTCGTACCACGATCACGGTTTTAACTAAAACACTGTTTTAAGAAATGTCAAATTTCATTATTTAATGATGATAATAATTACTATGAAATTTATCAAAATATGATTTTAAAGCAGAACATAGTTTGTATTCAAACAAATATTTTTAAATAAATTGTTCTTCTAACATAAGGGTGAAATTACATTTTGAAATTTGAATTTGATATTTCTTAAAACAGCGTTTTTGTTAAAACCATGATCGTGATACGAGCCATGGCTCTTACCACGATCACGGTTCTAACATTGGTGTTAGCTAGAACCGTGCTAACTATTTGACACATACTTCGGGGTTATAAAGAAAATCAGTGATGCCACTATACTAATTAAACCGAAAATGTACCGATAGGCATATTTAATACATTTGGCTTCATTATTTTAAATTGTTTAATATGATTTGTCTCTGTACTTGTTTTTAAGATAAATTATTTAGAATATTGAAGCCAAATGTATTGAATATGCCTGTCAGTACATTTTCGGTTTAATCAGTATAGTGGCATCACTGATTTTTGTTGATAACCCTGAAGTATGTGTCAAGTCGTCGTCAAGGTTTTAACTAATACCGATCTTAGAACCGTGATCGTGGTACTAGCCATGAGTTTAAAAAGAGATTTCGATTGTCAAAACAATGTGTGTTACACATATTAGAACAGATTGAAGGAAATATAAGACTACTAACATTAAGAAATATGTTAATTTCCGCAATGAATCAGCTAGTAATAACCTTACGATTTTACGTAACCGGGTCGCTGCAAATTATATGAAAATAATCTTCAACAATATCTAATAGGTTATATTTTTCAATATCAATATGATTTTTCCCACGATCACGTTTCTTTTCCAACTGTCAAATCAACTGATTTAGGTTTATAACGAATGTGAATATAGAAACTTTTCACAAAACCACAAACACACTACTAAAATTTAATTAAATCCCCCGTTAGTTATTTGATAGTGAGATTAGTTTTATAATATCCATTTCTTTTTTAATGGTCCATTTAATTTACTTGTGCAGTAACTAACTAAGGATTAATTTAATGTTTATAAGACCGGCCTAGACTTGTTTTCTTGAAGTGATATTTAAGGAATAAAGTTATTTTTCAACTTTCTTTATTTTGTTAAGTAAAATCTCAAACTCCTAACAAAAATATTTTCAAAAACAGCAGAGGACTTATTAGTGTTTGTATAATTACAAACGTAGGTACTCTTATATTTTTCATGTAATGCTTGCGTTTTGACAAAATTTTGCTTTAATTTCACAAGTTGATTGTAAATTTACTTGTTATATTAGCTGGAACAATATCTGCATATTCTAAATAAAAATAAGTTAAAAGAGAAAATTAAAGTGAAAAGAATACAAAAGAAGTGTCAAGTAAAATTTCTTAAATATACCGAAAAATCGATGTTATTGTTTATTTATAATGTTTACTTTTAAAATAAAGTTATAGTTTTTCTTTTTTAATTATTGTTCCTATCGACAATGGCCAATTTGTCGTTAGTCTCAAATCTTGGAAATATCAGAATAATTAAAAGAAAAAATACCGGAAATGAAATTTGCAATTTAAAGTGGATAAATACAACCAATAATAAAACACTTGAGTTAAAGGGGTCCTTCACTCTTATTTTTTTTATTATTTTAAATGAAAGTTTAAAAATCAACGTTTAACAATTTATTAAATAATGGGGTTCTGTAATTATTGTACTTTAGTAATTACCTACCTTCACCATCTACGAGCCGGTACAATCCGTAGTCCTGTGGATTTGTAATTCTCGCTTTGTGAGCAATAATTTTACAGACTTGTTTAGTTGTCATGTGAGGTCTAACTGGAACTGTTTTTGTTAAAATAGATCCATGCAACTCATCTGGAACTACTATTTTCAATACCGAACACTGCAACAAAATATCCTAGTTAAAGAAAAAGAAAACAATAATTACTTTTTAATTCAACCAATATAATACATTAACAAAAGTGTTTAAATATTAGATATTGTATCACTTACATCTGAGTTCACATTGTTGCTTCGAGGATTTTCGCCGGTATCCTTAAAATTTTTAAGTACGTGCACAGCCGATGATAAAGTAGTAAGATAGTATCCGCCTTCGCCAGAGAGAAGAGATGGGTGCAGAAGTCCTAAAATAAAAATATATAACTTATCTATTTTGTGTACCAATTAATGTAATGAGTTTTAATATATTTGTACACTGGCTTTATTTATTTCTAGTACCGATGTTAATAATTTTCTTACCCCACATGTATTCTGCTTCGATTTCAGCGGCGATGAAGTTCGTTTTCACAATAACCCACACAAACAAAGGTAAGAAGTCATCTGCTCCTAGAGTTAAAGATGTTCTACCGGAATTTGCAGTCTTTACCTTTAAAAATGAAACAATTATCTTTCAATCATACTAAATATGCTTTATTTTATTATTATTAATAATTATTTACGATACAAGTCCGTAAAGCTAGTCTTTAGTCACGAATGGGTCAATTAAAACTCGAACGCAGCGAGGATTTTAATTTAATAAAGATGCTTTACGTATGTGTCGTACAATATTTTATCTACGATAGAATCCAAAAGCCCAATGAATATATAAAAAAAACTTTTATTTATGAATTAGGATCACAATATTAAATGAGAAGTTTGCCATGATAACAAAATATTCACCGTGGTTTGCAAATTTAGAGTGTTTAAAAATTTTAATCACTCGTGGCTCGGCAACCCGTGACTAATGACATCTTGTTACTAAACAACCCTTTATCAAACTCAAAACTAACAATTAAACGTCAATTTTACGCACTGCCACAGTTAAAATGATTTAAATTCAAAAGTCTGATTTACAGTACGTATTAAAAAACCAGAAACAAATATTTACAACAAATTCAAATTATTTAATTATCAGTTTCATTCCCAGCTGCACCGCTGTCACTTAAGTTATAAGCTAGGTTTAAACAAAAAAAAATGCAAGACGAAATTTTGACAGCAATATAGAATGGGCTACTTGCATGGTACTGAAAATCCGATTTCTATCACTATATACGTAATGTTATGTTAAAAACATATATAAAAATATAAATTTTATTTTAAAAAAGTTATTTGTTTTTTAGTAAATTAAGAAAGAAAATTTTCTGTGTCGTCATTATATTGAACCGAGAAAGAGAACCATGTTTAAGTATGTAACTTATAGATGGCATTGCGTACAGGAAATCTACATTACCCGTACAAACAAACGCTATGGCTTTACGATCACTCATTGGTGTGGCGTAATTATACGTCATACATGGCGGTAATTCAAATAATCAAATTTCATTATTTATTTTCTGGCTAATTAATAAAAATTTTGTCAAAAGAAAAAATAGGGGTAGCAAGTTTTTACCTGCTCTTCAAAAATATGAAATAAAAAAAGGTACGCAAGTAGCCCATTACTCATTTGATGTTTCGTTTCGATACGATATTGTCAATTTAAGGAACACTTAAAATTTAACAATGAGCCTGTTCACATTTTTCAAAAATTATTTTAAATGAAAGTTTATGGAATGAATTTCTTAGTAATAATTTTTATTTTAATAATTTGTTGTTATTTGTGGAAATAATTAAATAAAAAGATTGGCATCCTGAAAAACTACCTCCCACTCCTGTGACGTAGAAGCACATACATTACATCATTAATAGCCAATAGGAAAATAGTTTTTCCATCACCCGCGTTTATTCATATTATTTATATAAATAAACATAGGCTAAAGTTTGTCACATGTTAATAACAAAATCTTTTAATTTGACATTTGACGCTGACATTGCTCATTTTAAATGAATAATAAAGTAATAATGGCTAATTCAAATTACACTCAAGCTAAATCGGACAATTAACCGAAGGTCGATAGCTGGATGATGGCTGAATTTATATCAGAACGATTGTTTTACTGCTACCGAAATAAGAGGTGTTAAAGAGTTGAGGTAAAATAAAATATAAAAACTGAATTTATTATATAAATTGATAATATATTTTACTTTAAAGTTCTGGTCGTGATTCTTATTTGACACTTGTTTGACAACTTTGACAATACACTTGACACCTTAGAACCGCTGAAGATGTATGTACTCTGACGTCACATTCTGTTTCAGATCACGTGACTTATTCAAAATTTTATCCAAATTTCAAAAATTAATTGTAAAATAACTAAAGGATATTTCGTGATATTTTCAAATTTGAGGCTCTTTAAAGAACAATATCTTTTCAAATTTAATACTTAGAAGTCATATAAAAATTCTTGCAACAGCCCTATTTAAGCGTCAGCGCAACTGCATACAATTTGTTTTTATAAAATTGTTTATTTTTGACAATGAAAATATCAGAGATTATTACAATAACTACAACATAAACAAAGGTGAATACTAACACTGAAGTATGTTACTATTTTTTTTAATTCATTTAAAAGTTAAAAAGAATACACCTGTTTAAAAAAAATGTTAAATATTAATGGAATTTAAGAAAAACTGCATTAAATCTTGCGTGACGTCACATATGCAACGAAATACCAGCAATGAGATCGAAAGACATAGGTACAGCGAACATACTTGTAGGTATAAAAGTAAAAAAAATGTTTTGAAATATATATTAAAGTAGGCATAATTTATTTATTAAACTAGAAGGATCAGTATAAAACGATTAAACTCCCATGGACTATGAAACCCTTACCACAAATTGATAAAGTAATATATGGTTGGATTCTATGAAAATTGTTATTTTTTCGACGAAATAATCTGGCTTTAGGTATACATATACAAACTTGGCAGTGTAGATCTTGTTTATTGATATTTACAATGTCTAGTCATAATATTTATTTAAACATTATCTTAAATCTACTTTCTCTTCCAAATTATATCAATATACTTATCGTTCATCAAAATATTTTGTTTGGAAATATTGATGTTTATTAGCAATGCAATTTATATATTTTCTCGTTTGAATATTGTCTAAAAATTTACCTTCTAATTCGCGTCATTGTTTATTTTTTTCACAGAAGTCAAAATAATTCTTAAATAACGTGAAAATAGTTTGCTAAACTGTTATTATGTATCAATTGATTATTTAAACCATGAACAGCATATTTAACTTCGTTGCAAACTAATTTGCCTTCTAGCAATTTTTTTCCGGAAACTATTATAGAGTTTATCAAAAAAAGTATAATGTAAAACAACTTACGGAATTAAATATCGTTGCAATAGCAGCCAGAAGATTTTCCAGTTTCTCTAGGGGTGAGTCAGCTTCTTGAAGTCGGGCTAAATACATTGAGATTGTCTGAAGAGCTTGATCCGAAGGAGGGGTAATTTTAGACTACAAAACAAACAAATACATTACTCCCGTTATCGAAAACAAACAAGGATTTAACTTACTCTAATGGCAAGTTCTGAGATTGGTCGTGTACTAGCGTATTTAATATTTTCGGCAAGTAGTCGAATTGCACCCGTCTGAGTGTAGTGCTCAACGAAGAGAGTCTGTAAGTGGCTACGGAGAGGTTTCACCACTAGTCTGTGTAATACTGCTTCCAATATGGCGTCGAGGTTTAGGAATTCAGTGGATTTTAACTAGAAAGAAATAACTAGTTACAAATATTTAATAAATAGGGAATACAATGTGAATTTTTATTATTTTGCAGTAGTTATCCATTAATTATGTAAATACAAAACTTGTTCAAAATAAAAATTTACCCAATATGAGAATAAATTAATCTAATTGACCATTAGTAAAAACAGGTGATTAGACGAGCGGTTGACTATCATTGTTTTTCTTTGTCAATCGTCTATGAATTATTTTGTGGAAGAAAAAACTTCAATTAAAAGATGCGAACAATTAATTTTTCTATAACCTTCATTTGAAGTATTTTTCTCTAAAATAATCCATAAACGATTGACAAAGAAAAAAACAATACTAGTCAACTACTTGTTAATCACCATTATGGCTAGTTTTATAAACGACAGATAATTTTACATTCAAAGTAAATAAAATTTATTTTGTCAAATAACAATTGAGTAAGGATGATTAGGCGAGCGGTTGATTAGCATTGTTTTTGACTGTCAATCGTTTATGAATTATTTTGGAGCAAAATACTTCAATAAAAAGATGCGTACAATTAATTTTTCTATTTCTTTCATTTGAAGTATTTTTCTCTAAAATAAGCCACAAACGATTGACAAAGAAAAACAATACTTGTCAACTGCTCGTTAATCACCCAATGGTCAATTTTATAAACGACAGATAAAAGTAAATAAAATTTATTCCGTTAAATGACAGTCGAATTTTTGACAATAATGTTATATATACCATAAAAAGAATAAAACTGATTACAATTTATTAATTAAAATTAATTTACGCCGGAAGTAAATTTATTCTGTCCTTTATAAAACCGGGAGTAAATCAGTTGTTCATAGCCATAATTTTATTATTTTATGAAAAAACGCAAAACAAAATTTGCAATTTATAGCATATTCCAGTGCCATTGTGCCAGTGATGTTGGCAAATTTAATTTGTTTTACGTAAAATATAAATAGAATTGATTTTAGCAGTAATTAATTCTGAACATGTTTGCAATTACATTTTTCTAAAATTACTAGATAAGTAACTACAACAAAATAAAAATAATAACATTGTATTTCCTATACAAAAGATTTCAAGTAGATGTCA
The DNA here is from genome assembly GCA_943142095.1 of Ophonus ardosiacus. Taxonomy (NCBI): domain Eukaryota; kingdom Metazoa; phylum Arthropoda; class Insecta; order Coleoptera; family Carabidae; genus Ophonus; species Ophonus ardosiacus. The sequence goes on along the minus strand of OW964826.1, from coordinate 49,720,679 downwards.
ATATAATAGAATATTAGGTAAGGTTGAAAAATGTTTCAAAGAAATAAAAATAAATAAATAATTTTAAAATATAATTTTAATGGTAACAGAGCGAATACACAAAAACATAAATACAAATTTGGAAATAATGAAAAATTACAAGAACGAAAATTAAAATTGAGAACAATTTAATTCAAGTTTTATATAATTTCTATTTCTACATAGCTGAAGCTAAAATGATTCATGATCCATAAATAATAAAACTAAACTTTATTTACCTACATAAAATTTTCGAAAACAAAATGTACTTATAATAACCAAATAATAAAATACTGAACACAACTACAGAGTAAATTAAGTCGTCGGTAAAATCAAAATACGCTTTTTTGTATTTGTTTTTTAATCGAGTAGTGATACATACTTTTCTTCGTTCTTTTTCCACTTCTCCCCCGAATCCTCGTTCGCCGTGTTTTACGAGATAGTTCTTCATGCCTGACATGAACTGCCTCATGTTTCGCATCACAACCTGATCACAAAAAAAAGAATAAATCATTAACAAAATCCCAATATTTTTGGTTGAAGATTAAAGAATAAAAAAATAGCATTTAGCATTTTTAATATGCGAGATGACATAAGTACTGGTGCTAATTTAGACAAATGACAATCATGTTAAGCTAATAAAAAATCTTGACAAAACTCGGGTGGTACGAGGGTCACGCTAGAATTATGGAGAACTAGACACATGTTTTACATTCTTTAGAATTTTATTTGAAATAAATTCAAAGTAGTCCCTGAAAACAATAATACTCTGGCAGTGAAGACAGAAATCAGTCTAATATAAAAACGCTTGGACAACATAAATAGCTAGGTTAGTAAAAAAATATAGTGAAAAAAATAATAATAATAATGTGTTATTGTTTAATAATATTCTTAGTATTTAATTAGTGTTTATATTTGTATATTTATAGTGTTCGTTATTTTTTACATCTTTTTCTAATTTATTTTTCGTTTAATAAATTTTTATTATAATTATTAAAATTTCTGATTTTTATACTTCACCCACATAAATAAACGTTACACATACACAGTGGCTGGTAGCACAAGCGTGGTTCTAATACCGGTATTAACTATAACCGTGTCAGTGACTTGACACATACTTCAGGGTTGTTAACAAAATAAGAATTGCCAATATACTTAATTAAGTTGAAAAAGTACTGACAGCCATATTCAACAAATTTGACCTCATTATTTAAAACTGTTTTCCCTATAAACAAGTTAAAAAACAAATCATGTTAAATAATTTTAAACGGTGTTGTCAGTAAATTTTCAACTTGATCAATATATTGGCAACACAAACCTGAAGTATGTGTCAAATCGGTTCTAGTTAACACCGGTGTTAGAACCACGCTTGTGCTACCACCCAGTGTGTACCAAAAAATCCTAACTGGGAGAAGGCTATGAACAAAAAAAAAAAAAACGAATATCAATTTGAAAGTATTTAATTAAATGTCAATTTGACAATGTAAATGTTATCTAAAGAAATCAAAGTATTTCTTCTTGAATCCTTATTTTAGAAATAGAAATAAATTAGTAAACGGTGAATAGGAATATTCTGTATCCTTAGGTATATATTATTTTTTCTCCTTGTAATTTCATTTCACGATAAATTTTGACCACTTGATTTTTGAATTGAATAATAATCAGAAATACGATTCTGTGTTCATAGTGTACTCTGAATTTATTTATAGCTGTTGTGGTTCTAAAAATTCAAGATTAAATTTGACAAAAATAAATTTTATGTAAATTAAAACTCAGTGGTGTACAATCCGTCGATCGCCAAGCGATTTCTAGTCGTTCTTCAAGTTCTGTTCAAACTATCAACCTCTAAAATACTAAATTTTAATAAAAATAATTTTCTAAATACATGAAACAATTCTTAAATACGAAGCTTGGGTGAAATCTGAGCCGATTGGTTAAAAAAAATGCCTGGTTATACTGATGATACTTAAATTTTAAGTGTTCCTTAAATTGACAATTTCGTATCGAAACGAAATGTCGAATGTGTAGTTCAATATTGCTGTTAATATTTCGATTTGCATTTTTTTTATTTAAGTATTAGCGGTACAACTGGGCATAAATCTTCGTCTTGGCTAAAAAAAAAATCTGATGTGGCCAACACAAAACCTCCCGCTATTTAATTTTTACATAGATACATACATACATAAAATCACGCGTTTCCCACTTAGTGGGTTAGCAAAAACCCGGAAACAATAGTAACAATAAGAAAAGGGATAAGAGTAAGAGCTCAGCTAACTCACTTCACTCTTTAACAACCTTCTTCTTTCGCCTTGTCCACAATCATCATAGCATTCATACATAAGAATATATTAAAGTGACTGATTTTCGGTAGCGAATAACCGCATCTGGACCACAATAATAGTTACGCAACAATCATCCTTCCACGCACATCCTTATCCATTTTAATAATTGAAATACATACTTACGTATTTACTAACGCTGCAAACTGTTCCACTGCATAAAACTATTGATTTATTTACTATTTTCTTTTTAAAATGTCACTATTATTAATTTGAAGTGATTAGTTTTTTGACAGTGACATTTACTGTCAGTTACATTCATTTGAAATATGAACTGTGTAACAAACGAATTATTGTGTTTATCTTAGGCTTCGCGACTAATATAAAAAATTATTTTTAAATTTATCTGTAAAATATATAGAAAAAGTATTAATGCATTCCTGTAGAAAATTCAATAATCTTTAATTTTCATAAGACATAAAATGCGAAAAAATGGCATTTAATGGTATTTTTTGAAGAAAAACCATTATGAGCTTCAAGTAAAGTACGATTTCCGTTTATCCGATGTACACCAAAATCTAATGGCTTCTATTCCTATTAGAATATGGTAAAAATACAAGGTTTCAGAATTTTCTGAATGATAGTATTTGAGTTAGAGTGCAAACACAATTTGTACACATACACACATACACACATACACACATACACACACACACACACACATACACACATACAGACATCATCGTGAAAATGTTAAAAATGGATTCTAGGGACCTTAAAACGTGGTCATTTACTAAAATCTCGATATGAGATTTTTAGCACGATCCCTATACCTCCCTTACCAAGGGTAGCGGGAGGTAAAAAGCAGCTCGCATAATGCAAAAGGATGAACACTACTGTTACAATTAAAATCTTATATGTTCATATTAAAAATCAGAATATTTTGCCGTCCTAAACAGAATAATTATAATTACACTTTTAATATGAAGTACAGCACAGCATTCTTCGCCCAAATCTAGAATTGATTAATCTACTGTTTGCATAATTTATCATCTTACTTGCGGATTAGTTTCCCGAGATTCGCATGTGCAGGCAATGAAATTTTCGATATTCTGGGCAAAAGTTGTGCTCTTGTCCTGTGCTAAAGCCAAAGCATAGTTTCGGATAGCGGCACCGACAGCTGCTGGTCCTGAAGAATCCCGATTTCTTAACGCCTGCAATCTTGGAGGCGCTGGAAATAACAACATTGTTTAATTACAAACACTCTGCATATAAACATGCGTAGAAATAACAAAACAAAGTATCGAACTCTGCTCTCAATAAATTATTGAAATTTTCCACAGTTTGTGAACGTTTTTTTGTTTTAACAGCTGTGATTACTTCATTAATTATAAATAGCAATCATACAAAAAATAATTGCAACACTTTGTTATCAAACAAAGAAATGTATGAACAAACAATATACAGGGTGTTTGGAAAAAGGGTAAATTTTTTTTGAGGTTATATAGTACTGATCAAAATGAGTAAAAAACGCTTGATCTACATAGGTCTGATCTTCAACTGTCTGTCAGCAAATACACTATTTAAAAAAATATGAAACATATTTCTTCATTTCTAATAATTACGAAGTTATTTGAAAACTAAATATTGGTCAAGGTGGCTATTTAATTTTTTTTTTAAACAAAAGCACACGTAAAACATAACGGCTGGTAGTACAAGCCTTGTTTTAACTAAAACACTGTTTTAAGAAATGTCAAAATCAAATTTCAATATTTAATTTCATCCTTGTTTTTTAAATATTTGTTGATACATTTTTTATTATTTATATTTATTATTAAATAATGAAATTTGACATTTCTGAAAACATTGTTTTAGTTGTGCTACCAGCCAAAAAGTCTCATTTAATCAAAGTCGTAACTCTTATAGTTTTCGAGATAGCAGGGGCAAACCCCGTAAAAACTCATTTTCACAGCCTTATATGTTATATCTCGGAAACTATTGAAGAACGGACCCACGTTGTTTAAACTTTTTTCTATTTTGGTTAATACTAAATGCCTCCAAAAAAATGCCCTTTTTTAACACCGTGTGTTTACATACTTTTAAATAATTGTCGCGCTCGTATCCAAAATTTGCGAAAAGCTCTTTTTATACACGTGCCCAAATCACAAAATGCTTTTTTACACAAATTGCACAAATGGATCAACCCGCAGTCCGCTTGTCGCACCATGGTGACAAGTAGTGTCTTCCATGCACAAGAAACGCACGTGCTGATGAAAGATGCGCGCGGGAATCACTTAACGCACTGATGCTCACAAAGGAGCTCAGTTATATCTGTGGTGGTTTAAAGTTTAAACTGCACATTTAAGAGTAGGGTGCGTATCACGGCGTGGGAGTGGGGGAAGCCCAATTTCTAGTTTACACCACAAACTAAGTTGACTTTTTGGTCAATATTTGAACAAACTAAAATGTCATGAACATTGGACAAATTCTTATTGTATCGGCTTGCGTTTGTCTGTAGCACGGGACATAATCCAACGATAAGGGTGACTACGGCGCAATTTATTTTATTTTTTCTTCTAAATGTACGTATTTAAATAATACAAACATATATATTAAACAAAATATTTGCGGTTGTGAACAATAAATTTAATTAGGTTATTGACACAAAGATTCGAAATCAATAAACGTATATTTATCATTAATCGTGAAAGATGTAAAATTGAAACATTTTGCATCATACCACACACAAAAATCTGTTGTGGCCAGCACAAGACCTCTCGCCATTTCCACTTTACCCAAATATTGTTTTTTTATTGTATTTAACATGTCTTCTGCACACATATAATTCTAATTATATCTATTTTATATCAATTTCATGTCAGAAATTGTTCCAATTCATTAACCAGATTGGCGGTATTTCTGATGGATATATGTATTTTACCACAATTTTACCTATAATTTCAAATATTTAATTAATAAAACAATAAGAAAAATTAAATATACTTCCCAGAAAAAGCTATGAGAATGTCACTAAAAATATTGATATTTGACAATGACATGTGTCATGTTATAAACATTGGAATTTGTCAACTGGTTTCCTTAGTGCCTTGGCCTCTGCGATTAGTGTACTCTATAAATTATAGTGTCTTTATCTCTAAATCCAAAGCAGATATAATAAAAAATTTAAGTGTATTACATGGAGAATTTTATGTTCTTCAATATTTAATAAAAAAAACTCCCAAAAAATTATATTTAGAAATTTTTTTTTAAGAAAGTACTACTTCCGGTTGTTCAGTTGTTACCAAAACCTTTTCAGCTCTTCCCAGGAATGTCAGATTGAAGAAACTGCAGTTATATATTTTTTAAGTCTTATAGTTTTTGAGGAATCGTCCCTCCAACATCCATACATACACACACACACATACACACACACATACACACATCCACACACACACACAGACATCATCGTAAAAATGTTATAATCGGGTTCTAGGGACCTTAAATCGTGCTTATTCATAAAAATCTGGATATGCGAATTTTAGCATGATTCCAATACCTCTCTTAGCGAGAGGTAAAAAGGGCAAATTTTGTTGGAACCAATTTAAAAAATGTGTCCGTCCGAATTGTTCATAACGTAGAAATATTATTTTTGTAACAAGAGGAGGAAATTAGTGATTCCAAAATTCCGGGAGTGTTGCAAACAATATTTTTCTGTGACCGTCCACAAAAATAAGAAAAGATACAAAATATATTTTAAATTTGTAACATAGCATCTACTACTTGGACAGCTATGTATGGTATTTTAAACCATCATGACAAATGCTTTCGTGACAATAAACCAGAAATATTATGTTTTAATTATTTCCCACACTCATTTTGAGTTTGAGAACAGTTCTTTCACGATTGTAGAAAAAGTTGTTTTTGTCTTGTATTTTGTACAATTTATGCAATAAATATATACTTTTCGTATTTATTTTATGAGAAACTATTAAAATACTTACAAAGAAGAGGATCTAAACGGTCCTTAAAACTTTTTGGTCGTGAAATGGATGCCACTCTAGGTGTATGTTGATAACGATTATCGAAATAACTATCTTCATTCTGCAACACAAATACTAATTATATTCACTTTGTATTAAAAATTATAAACATTTGAAAAACATGTACTGCTCCTGTCTCAAATTATGGTACACATTTCTATAAGACATTTTGATTATGGATGGTTATAGGTTATAGTAGAATTTTATAGGTGTACATTTATTAAAATTAAGTGTTATTGCTGGTTATTTTAATACTAAAGTTATTTTCAATAATGTCAAAAAGTATTGATAATTATGAGCACTCGTTGTGTTTCAGATAAAGAAAATATGAATTTTGAAAATAGAAATTTTCAAAGAAGAAATATCAAATCAAATCAATAAACTTTTAACTAATTAATTAAAAGAGTTTGACGGTATCTATTACGGGAAGTGAATACGCAGTTGAGACAAAATATTTCGGATATTGTTCATTAAAAATCACGAATATTAATGAATAAACAAAAGTACTTCTATATAGTTTACCCCAATTACATTAATTTTGAATTTCAATAAAGTTGAAGACAATAAATCTAATTTGAGAATTTTGTATACTATAATTTGGAACAAATATAAAACGCATAATGCATGCCATAATTTAAGACAGACGGAGTACTAATTTAATTTTTTCGCATACTAAAGACGTTATTAAAATGGCAAGTGTCTACTACTTAATTATTTTTTATAACTCATAAAAAAAGTATATCCCGGTGCATATCTTTTAAAAAACTATTTAGTTAATATTTCAAATATAATACAGCTGCCTCTAAAATGGTTTGTTTTAAATAAGTAAAAAAAATGTTTATATTTCAAGGAAACTTTTCAATTACATATAGAAATTTTAAATGCACAGCTGTCAGCTGTCTCTATGAATTTTTATATTTCAATATAAAGAAATATTTATGTTATTTTTTACGTTTTTCTGTGAAATGAGCAAGAAAATTATCTAGTTATATACTGAAATATTCCAAGAAATGAAGTATTCTACGTCACAAAGAAAATAAATATTTAGAATAAAATTTTAAGAATAGAAATTCAAAATATAATTCTGGACCTAATTTCTTTTACGTTCAAATCTGCTCTTTTCAAACATAGGTAATTTTATTCTGCAACAATAACCTGAGTATTAGAATCCATCGATTGATGCAACGATTCGGACCACGGTTCCGAGAATTCAGTTTGCTCGCTGATTTCTGAAGGTGGTGCTTTGGGTACACGCTCTTCTACGTTGTCATAAGCAGACATACGGCACACGTCGTCGTCTTCCGTTAGGGGCTCAGTTGAACTCAGCGGGATATCTGGAAATCTATAAGTAATACTAGGTAAGACACGATTCATTGGTAGGATTATCTACAATTAGTGCTACTGTTATTTGAGATTAACAAAGGCGAAGAATAACTTTCTTGGAAAAACAATTTGATGAAATGCGAGTTACAGTTAGATGGGAAATTTGAAATTATTACAATTTCAAATTAAATGTGGATGAAATATTATATAAATATATAATAACTAAATGTTATACAACCAATATTATTTATTCTATTGATAAAAATAAGAAAATAAATAAAACATAGTATGTACTGAAATAGATACCATATTAAACATGACGAATAAAACATACAATTTGAATATGTGTCACATTGACGAATGTGAAAATACAGAAAATACAGAGTTATACAGATCACTTCTCTGCCAGTTTTTGGGACAGTTTTTCCTCTGGCAAAAGGAGGGTTTTTCTGAGAAGATGCATGTTCGCCGTCCAAGTTATTGCCGGGCATGCATATATTGTTTAGAAAATTGTATACATAAAAAAGGTAACATTTACGAACTTTTCTTGTTACCTTGGTTACTTGTTGTTCACAGTTTTATGTCAATTTCCCCTGAAGAAGGCACCAGTTTATGGTGCCGAAACGTTGGGTTTTAATAATAAATAAATACAGAACTTAAACTAAAAGTGTAGTACTATTCCAATTATTAATATGAGTTCTGAAAGATATTTTAATAATAATTGTTCACCATAGCATTCTGAAAGTAGCATTATTGGGAGAATTTCAAAAAAATATTTATTAATATCTTCATTTTCTGCAACCGATAAACTACTGAACAATCCACGGATGTTATGAGTTGTAACAAGCCTTAAATGTCTTAAAATCCGAGCTCGTAGAGCGTCATCTACGGCAATTATGATATTCATAACAATCCTAGATATGTTAACAGCTATAACATAACCAGCTGTTAAAAATTAACCACTTTATCACAGAATAAGTCCGAACACTATATTACACAATTTTCTACAACACGTGGAACAAGTGATTCATTTTAACTTATTTAAACAATAAAATAAAATATTTACATACTGATGTCCTTTGAAGTAGACAAGTTACCGTTTATAACGTTTACCCAGTTAAACTATATTACAACAAATAATACATTGTGATAAGACAACTACAAAGGTTAATAACTATCACATACCTTTTCGCGATTATTTGATGTACTGTTACTTTATCTTCGTGATCGGGAGTTTGCGGCGATATCAGCGGTAGCGGAGGAAACGCCCGGCCCCACTCCGAACCCTCGTCATAGTCGGGATCTTCACAAGATTCCATATCACATTCATTACCTGTATTTAAACAACATATACCTAAGAATTTACTTTTCTTCATCACTAATCATTAAGTAAATAACATAAAATTTGATGGCATTTATAAATGCCAGTTGCTGGTTTTAAAATGTCCAAAAACTTTCAATAAAGAAAAATATACATTATCTTCTGAACAAAGATAAACTGATAGCTTACTATCATATCATTCAATTCAATTATAGAATAGAAATACAAAAAATATACTTAGTAGAATTCCAATGTAAATTAGTGCTTATCTTTTTAAATCTAAAGAAGGGAAATAATGAATATTATACCAGGAGTCGTTTTTATATTTCAGGACTAGGTATGAAATGAGATTAGAACAGCAACAAAATTGTATATTGTATCCGGGAGAGCCACATCCTAGAGATGGCAGCACTAATGACCGACTTATAGGGAAAACATTATATTTTACGTTTGTGCTAGTTGTATTTTGATGCTTTGTTTTGAGGATATTTTGTTATTTTTAAAAACATTATATTTTACGTTTGTGCTAGTTGTATTTTGATGCTTTGTTTTGAGGATATTTTGTTATTTTTAAATGAAATTAAATATGTTTATCACAATGTCAGACATATATATTTATTTAATTGGTGCTGTGCGGCCTATGATCGAAGGAGAAGCAGTATATAAAGGAAAATAAGATTCAAAATTGAAGTTATCTGCATGTTATCTACTTATTTAATTATTTTTAGCTGGACATACTTGTGCGGATATAAGACAGATAAACAGAATAATATAGAAATAAATGGACTGTGTGTTCAAACATCTAATTTGAAAGGGGCTCATCATTCAATCGTAATAACATTAAATACAAATGCACATAAAGTTCTTTGTTTTGCACGTCTTCTTCTCTTGCTGTTGCTCAACTTCTGGTATTTTTATAGTTTATTCTTCTTTTCTATCTTTTCTATAAACAATTTAAAATAAATATATAATATTAAAGAATAATAGTTACTATTTACAGGTAATGTCTCTCTATTTTTCTTCTCTGTACAGGGATTTTGTCGAATTTTCTTTAGGTAATTTTTGGCTTGGTTTACCACTTTACCATTTCTTTTTAATATTTTTCTATTAATAACTACAAAAACAATCTAATAATATTTTGAAGCATAAATTTTTATAAATACTTATATGGAATAAAATCGCTTAGGTAAAAAATGTTGTGAACACACGTTCATGAACGGTGATATGTCCTTTCCGATTTTTAACGCGATTTTCCACTTTGGTTGCTATTTACTTATAACCCTATATGAGAGCACAACATTTTCCCTACAACTTATATGTTTTATTTTGCCACCAGATGTCAGACACTTTGTTGGCTCTTGCCAATAACTAGTGCTGAAAGTTGGATATTTCACACGAACGTGAAGTTTGAGCCACGAGCCGAAGGCGAGTGGTTTAATCACGTGAGTGTGAAATACTCTTTCAGCACGTGTTGTACACGATATTTTTCCGACGACCACAAAAAATAAAACAATATAAAATTTTCATAAAAAATATTAAAACAGATTGTTTACATCATTGCTATCAGAATACACCAACAATATTATGTTAAAATCTAATATATCAGGGTCCAGCCTTCTTAATCCGTGTAAATTTAGTATATTATTTGCAAGTGTCAAATTTTTACATACAAATTTTTAGGTTAGTTAGCTCAGTTATCGCAGCGTGTGATAAAATCATATCACACAGTTGCGGACGCATTTGATTGGCTAACGAGCTTTCATTTCACACAGCTTTGGTAGTGATGTGCAATGACCAACTTTCAGTAATAGTTTAGCGTGTGAATTTATGTACTTTTCGTAGTGGTCGTCGGAAAATTTATTTTTCAATATAGGCCTTTTGTTTTTGGATACAAGTATTAAATCGTTTCAATAACATCTTTAATCCATTAGCCCAGACTGTAAATAAGTAAATAAATAAATAATTTATAAAATTTTTCCTTTCGTTTGTCCGCAAAATGCCTTTCAATGGTCGCTTAAGTTCGCTATCGACCCGAAATTTTGTTCCCCTTAAGAGTTTTTTGAGATTTGGAAACAAAAAATAGTCACAGGGGGCTAGATCTGGACTATAAGGGAGATGGTCAATTTCTACGAAGCCACATTTAACAACGGCAGTTTTGAAAGTCTTAACTTGTGGGCTGGTGCATTGTGCAATAATAGATATGAGAACTAATATTGCTGCAATTATTTTGTAAATTGTCAATAACATAATAAAAAATTACATTAAAATTGAAAATTGTTTAGTTCGGGAATATAAAAACGACCCCTCGTAAGAGAGTGAGGCCACCAGCTTTTATACAGTGGAGACGGTCGGGTTCCAAACGACAGATATGGTAAATAAATAAGTACAAGTACATGATAAACATTCCTAAAAATGATCGAAAATTTTTAAATCGCAGTAGGATTTAGCATACTCTTAATTTATTCATTTTTATTCAAAATTATATCGAATTTGTATTAGTATAAATATTATCTTTAATGAGACGGTTTCACATTCTTTTTTAAAGATTTAAATGAGTGTCTGCAATATTTTTCATACTAATAATAACAATAATAATTTATTGTTATTTTCATAATTAATTAAATAAAAAGATTGGCGCCAGAAATAGTAATTAAAAACAACCCCCCACTACTGTGACGTTGAAGTACATACAGTGCATCATTCATTCAATTCAACCAATAGGAAAACAATTTTTGTTATTTATAAAAATAAAAGTAGGCGATAGTTTGTCACATGTTAAACTGTATGTACTCTGACGTCACATTTTATTTCAGATCACATGACTTTCAAAATATTACACAAATTTCAATATTTAATTGTGAAATATCTAATGAATATTTCCTGATATTTTCAAATTTGAATCTCTTTCAAGAACAATGATCGGTAGTATTTACTCAAAATTTTAAGTAACTAACTAATCACCATGGCTACCATTTAAAAATACATTGGAATGATTGAAAAACAAGCGAATTTGTTTTTTTGAGTCATAACTTAATCACCCCTGATTAAGAGTAAATACTACAAGTCATATGCCCGTATTCACCAACATCAAATAAATCTTTGAATAGCTTATTCATTGAATAAGAGAAAAATATCGCATCGATACCATAACACAAATGAAGGTATTTATTCTAGCTGTCATATTTTGATGCGATATTTTTCTCTTATTGTTGCACCGATACCACTTAAGAATTTAAGTTTAGTTTAGCCTTAAGTTTAGTTTTATTTCGTTTCACCGTGCGCTAAACTCTCCATAAACATCTTAAGGCGTCCATAAATTTAAGCCTCCGAAATTGACGGTTTATCTTGCACTTAAGTAAGTAGTGAGGTTATATTGAATGGAAATGTTTTTAATTTCTATCAGAATCATTGAAGTTATTGATTTTATTGCCGATGATGACGATTTAGATGCATTGGATTTAATTTTATACGGAATACCAAGGCAAATATACAACAGATCTGATCATTTTCATACTCTTTCTGATTTTTTTTTTTCAACTGTTTCGATTAACCAAATATACAGTATTGCAATTACTGATTTTAATAGAAAATAATATTGACCGGTAGTATTTACTCTTAAACAGGGGTGATTAAGCGTTGACTAAAGTAACAAATTCAGTTGTTTTTTAATCACCCCAATGTAATTCTAAATGGTAGTCATGGTAGTTAGTTAGTCAGGGTGACTAAAATTTTGAGTAAATACTACCGGTCATTGAATTTTATAATGACATGTAAATATTGCGTTCATTTTTCCTTCAATGTTTTACTTATTAATTTAATTAGTTGGCATTTCGTGTTCGCTTTCTTTTTTCGTCTGATACCATTTTTGCTAAAAACAATGAATATGTTTAATTACACTTCAATTTCAAAAACTATAATTCTATTTGAATCGAACTTACAATATAACCTCCAAACTTTAACACAAACAAAATCTCTAAATTTTATTTTTCTTGTTACTAAAAGTACAATTTAAACAGCTTAAAAATATATAAACTCCACTTACTTAAGGTTATTAAAAAAAAATTGTGTGCAACAGTAGATAAAAATTAAATGATACTTAATGTAAGTTCAGTTTTATTAAGTGTAAATTTAAGAAACGTCGGTGCAACCGGGCATTATGAATTAGCTATTAGAAGATTTATTTGATGTTGGTGAATAAGGCCATGAATCTTTTAAAATTTAATACTTAAAAGTCATAAAAAATTCTTGCAACAGCCCTATTTAATAAAACGAAGTTGTTAATTTTATATTTAAAAAATGGACTACGAGAATGATTTTAGAAAAAGAAGAGATGCAAATATAATAATTCTTACCAATAAACCTCCAACTGTTGTCAAGTGTCCAAGTGTCACTGATTTTGTTATTAATCCTGGCTTTGATTGTAGGTGGCATGACAGGTTTAATTTCAGGTCGTTTCACATTCATCCTAGGTTTCGGGCTGAGATTATCCACAGACGAGGACAGCGGACCTGAAAATCAAAATTCAAACATAGTCACAATTCCCTAACACTTTACACATATCACGTAACGTACTGTTCAAAGGCTCAGCAGATTCAATCCTTTCCAAGCCTGAGACCCCGGAAGAAATATGGTGGTCCTGTAAAACCGCGGGATTCGAATGCCTTTGTTGAAGCGAGAATGAATTCTTGACAAGGCGGCGCGGAACGGCGGGCTGGGCGATTGAGTCAGCGGGCTCTGCATAAAAAGGGCTTCCCTGCTTGGATCCCGGCGCGAGAGGATTTTCAGGGCTGTCGGAGTTCGGCGTCGTAGCGGATTGCGGGCTGGAGTTCTGTGCGTTCGTCCTGATCAAACAAACGTGACTAGATCAAATACATCTACAGGGTATTAAAAAATAAGTGTCATATAGTACTGACCAAAATGTGCCAAAAAAGTTTAATTAACATGGGTTCGATCTTCAAGTGTTTTTGAGTAAGAGGCCATTTTTTATTAGAATCAAAGAAAAACTGACAAAGATTGAACAAAATTTTGTCTATGTCAGTAAATAGACCATGAAAAAACAATAAAATTTTATATAAAACATTTTTTTTTCACTTTCTAATTGTAACGAAGTTATTTGAAAACTAAATATTGGCAAAGATCGGCACAACATTTGTCTCATTTAATCAGGGTTGAAAAAAACCCAGCCCACCTGGTTTTATTAAATAAAAACGGGTTTTATTAAATAAAAGCGGGTTTTATTGGCAAACGTCGAAATGTAGTATGTATCATTTTTAACTTTACTTTTATAAAGTATCTTAATACACATACACAAGTCGGCGTAGTAGATAATAGATATTAATATTATTAATATTTTTTTTTAAGACTGTAATGAAATTAACTAGAGAGTGTACATGCGTACAAGTTACGAATTAATATTAATAGTTGCAAGTCTGTACAATGCAAGTGTGTACAAGAATAAGATCCAAGTGTCACAACTAATAGTATGTTTAATACACAACTCAAAAAATAATGAAAATACTGACACCAGGATTGGAGTTGTTCAAATATAAAAGAAACACTGTGCAAAGTTCGCACAGCAATGAAAAATATATTAAAAATGATCAAACACGAAGTACACAAAATGAAATTGATTGTAAAATATTGCCGGTGACAAAAATTTATGTATATATGTGTGTACCATATAAGTATGTACCATATTTAATTAATAAAATATGATTTCATAAAAGTGGTTTTTTTTTGGGTTTTTTTAGATGGGTTTTTTTAAAAAAACCCGGGTGGGTTTTTTTGGGTCGGGCAAAATTACAGCAACCCTGCATTTAATAAAAGTCGTAACTCTTACAGTTTTCGAGATAACACAGCTAAATCTCGAAAAAACTCATTTTTCTCTGCCTTATATCTCGAAAACTATTGTAGATCGGACCCAAGTTGATTAAGCTTTTTTTACTCATTTTGGTCAGTACTATATGCCCTCATAATTTGTAACACTTATTTTTTAACACCCTGTATAGTACGACTACGAATGAAAGTTGGCGTTTAAATTATTTTATAGATGTAGTTTCTTCTAACTTTGTTTTATGATTTGAATTTGAAAGAAACTTTATGTATTCCGTTAGAGATGACTAGACTAGACTAGACTCCACTCTATTTTTTTATTATTTTAAATGAAAATTTGTTTAATTTTGAAATAATTAGTAGTATTAAAATTTCTTAATATTAGTTTAACTGCATTGATTTTCAATGTCAGCATAGTGTCATGCCGGCACTGCTATCTTTCTCTCGCTCTGTACCAGGCTGCGAGAAAAAGATAGCAATAGTGTGACGTCACAGTGACATTGACAACAAATTTCAAATATCTCGTAAAGTAACTATTAAAAAAATGTGTTTTTTTATCTTAATCGCTATTTATTGAGTAGCACTTTATATACAAAGTGTACATTTTACAATTTTTTGTTATGGTGGAGGATACCATTGTATTCAATACCATTGGAGGCATTTAAAATGATCTTATACTCAGAAAAAATTACTCTGTAATGTATATGGTGCTATATTCGCACATACAATTTTGTAAACAAGATTATTTTAAATATGTACTGCATTTCAAAATATTATTTAATTAAAAAAATATCTGTATTGTTTTTTTTTTGTATTGGTCGTAGAAAAAGTATACTGGAATGCTCATAACCCATTCGGATGATTTATCCTCAAGGGATATGAGCATCATAATCACGCTTGTTGTATGAACTATTCTGGGATATTCTAGTCCAGTATTTGGATATTTAAAGGCAAAGTTATGAAAAGAAATTACATCTACAAAATAATTAAGTCAACTTTTATTCACTCAGTGATGTTACCTTGGTACAGGGTTCGGAAGTGGAGTGCTACATTGACTGCCTCCGTGACCGGAAATTGAATTCGATTCCGTCGGACTTATTACGTTATTATTTAGAGAGATTATGTTTCCTAGAATAATAAAATGTTATCAGAAAATTATTAAATTTCTTGAAATCATTAAATTAATATACGAGTAGGTTCTCCATATAAGAAAACTATTATTTGTAGATAATGCTGGATAACTAAGATAACGCTTATGCAGTAAATTAAAATTCAGAATTTTATGTTTGACATTTCGTAGAATCTAAGTTTTATAAGTGAAATTGCGATACATTATATTTATATAAGATAAAAAAAAAAAATGAAGGTAAACAATTTGTTGAATAAGTCCAAGTAGTATTTCGTATTTCGTCGCTCTTTTCTGCAGAAACTTTGTTATCATCGTACATTTTCATAGGTTAGGTGCGAAAATCAGTCATAAGTTCATAAGTGCGCGAATGGCGCAGGCGCAAAACTAAGAAATTACAAAATTAAACTAAAAGTTGAAAATAGCCCTACTTCTTAATTTAGCTTCATTAATTTAATTCTTCAGTTCAGTTGCATAAACGTTGTCATTGATAACAATGGTTTCTACTTGTTTAGTTTTACAATTTAAAATTTAATATTTTGTAATCTTCCTGAAACTACGGTAACGAAGAATGTGCAATGTTAAAAAAACTAACTCGGATTAGGGAATTGTATGTCAAAGGACGGACAAGCGCACACAAATCAAATGATCAGGAGCACTTGAAGGTCGCTCGAGTCACGTGTCAAATCACGGCCTATACGCCAGCAATTATACGACAAAACACTCGAGATAAATATAAGTGTGCCGATAAAAACTTTAATAAATTTATGTTACCTGTTTTATTATCTATTGTTTCTAACAATATTTGAATATTTCTCGCTTGTGATTTTTCTAAATATATCATACAACATAACTCAACCTAACGCACAAAACTCACGCCGCAAAACTCGGGTCATTGCAGTTTTCTTTTTGTGTTTGGACCGCAGTTAAGACAAAAATTATAGCTAAGGCAGGTAATTATGTGAAAAAATTTGGTACTCAATTCATATAACATAATAAATTGGTATGCAGTTCATATCGGCAATCGACAAAAATAAATAAAAAGCACAAAAATATGACGATTTCAATATTCAGAACATTGGCTTTCATAGCACGCAATTTGTTAAGGATTAATTAATATGTAATTTAATACTTTTGGTTTTAATTCGAATGTCGATCACAAAGCTAGCAATTTATCTTCCCTGTCGTACTGTTTTAGTTCGAAACGCAATTTAGTTATAAAATAATTTGGGTCACTAATTATAACCTACTTCACACTTTTATATTTGGTTTTGTAATATTATTTTGTAATTTGCATGTAATTAATTAAGAACGAAACTGAACCACATCAAATTGCGCGATTTAATAAACTCGATTGCATTTAATTAATTATTTGCAGAGAGTAAACAAAGAGAAATTGAATACTGGTTTTTCCTTGACCCTTATTCTTAACAGTTTCAGTATGTTGCACTACAATTATATGATTGTAAATATTTGTTTTGAGATAATATTCTTTCTCAGAAACGCATGTATCAATATCGGCATCAAAATTTAAAAAAATCTAGGAAATTATGAAATGATGGCTAGTAAATATACTCGTATAATGAGGTCGTAATAGGACGCGAGCAGACACGTGTCCTGAACGACCTTGAAATGTCACCTGATTTGTATGCATTTGTCACTATTCTTTTTATAAAATATGGTACATAAAATGTATTTATTCATATTTTCATTAATAATGTTTAAAAATATTTTTTGAGTTTGTTTTGATTTTGAATTGTTAAAAAGTTATTTTACAATTTTCCGCCATAAAACACATATTTAAAAATAATAGGTGGAATTCAGTGGGTTGTATTAAAGTCTGTATTAAAGCTTGTATTAAGTATATGGCAACATTGTAATATTTCCCAAATCTATCAATGAGATTCAATTGTGATATAGAAATTTTACCGCAGGGAAAAGTAATACAGATATCCTTTATTCAAATGAAGAAGTATAATTCTAAATGGAAGGTGTAAAAGGAAACTTGCAAAAAATAGCAACATTAGGTTAGAAATATGTCAAATTTTATGTGTCAAATTTCATACCTGAATGTTAATGAATTTTAAAATATCTCAATCCCCGTTTTGATCAGTTTTGATATTTGTCCTTTTTTATCGTAATTGTATGGCTTTCTTACTTCTATTAATAATATTTTTTTCTTTATTTGATCCTTTGGTCTCTCACTTTTTTCTGACAGGTATTACAAAGTTGCCAAAATATTTTTGACAAAGAACTGTTTTAGCTTAAAACACGCTAATACAACCCACTGAATCTCACCCATTAAATTTAAACAGTTCAAGTAAAGCAACAAAGTTTATAAAACGTATCACACTATTTGCATACTTTTTATAGAACTACAAATGAGGATAATAGAAATATAGAAACAGATAATGGCTGTATTCGGTTCAAAACTCTAATGCCCGTATTCATAAATACTCGTAAAATTTTAATCGCTTCGTTATAATTTTTATCCAATAAAAACAGTCGACATTGAAAGAAAAATCGAAAATTTATTTGTCAAATGTGATTCTATTTGTCAAAAATTATAATGAGCCGTTTTAAAACTTTACGAACCTTTATGAATATGGGCATAAGTTTTATAGATCTGTAAATTTGTAAATAATGAACAAAATCGAAACGAAACGAAAGCTGCAGGATAGAATTTCTTTTCCTTTCTCAACCAACGCTAAGGTCTTACGTGAAATGAACTATAGTTGCTAACTTCACGTCGTGTGCACTGTAATCGAAGCCATAGTTTGTCGCTTGTCAAGTTGTGATTAAGATGCTGTTTAGCGCCATGAAAACCAGTACGTTAAGTCACATTTCAACAACTGGAGTATAGTTTGGTTCACGAAAGATGACTATTCAAGGTCATTTATAAACCGTTTGATATATTCCTTGTAGATAACTTCACAGCTTTTCGTACCCACAGGCACCAACATTTAATATTTATAGATACATTTTAACTGAAAAAATAATTGTGACTTATTTGAAAATTACGTTTCTTTTCAAATAATGCTTTTCTCAGTTTTATCTTTTTTAAAATTTTAAACTCGACGTACAATTGAACAATATTTTGATTTAAACTTCAACGTCATTGGATAAACAGTAACATAGAGGGTAGTGTTAACTCTACGACATACGTCACTATTTGCAATGTTGCTAAGCTACTGCTTTATAAAGAATTGTGTATTCTTTATTCGAAGTGACCTTGAATAGTTATCTTTCGTGACCCAACTATAGTAAAAATTGTGATTGCTCAAAAATTACAATTATTACTACACACAAACATAAATAAAAGTAAAGAACTTACCATGTGGTATAACATCAGGAGAAGAAAACTTCCCCCCGTTGGGTATCGGCTTAAAACTGCTGCACCCATTATGCTGGTCGGGCCCCCAGATATCCTCATAATCACTAGCCTTATCCCCTGCTGCACTTCTGTAGTACATGGGGGAGTCCAGGATATCCGACTCCTGATAGTGCCTGCTGAGTTTCCTCGCCGTTGGCTTGGCTCTGCGCGAGTGTCGCGTGCCCTTGGACACGGACAGTGGAGACAGCGTGTCGGGGGACATGATGCTCGGGGGCCCTGAACCTGGGGACAGCACAGAACCGCTGGGGGAGACGAGCTGTTCTACGGTCTTGGAACGACGGACACTGCCCTGGGAGCTTAAAGTGGAGTTCGCTTGGCCTTCAGGAGAGAGGCGTTTGGCTGGTTCGCACGTTATTACTTCCACCTGAAAACAGGTATTACAGATATTATATTATAAAATATTCTTGATAACATATTCACTTATGTTTGTCATATCATAATACCGTTAATTTATTTCATGAGTAATAAAATACCTTGTGGAGTGATCATAATCTATTCTGAATAATAAAAAATTAATAATGACTAATATTTATTTTAATTACCTACTAATATTTATTTTAATTACCTACTTAAAAGAATAAAAAAAAAGAAAGAGGAATTTCGGATACAATTTCTAGAAACTATTCATTTTAAAACTTCCTAGAAAATAATATAAAGAAAACTTACAACTCAATATTTATGTAAATTTAGATAGTTCAATTTGTAAATATGTGTCCGAACAACAACAAAATTCTTTCGATAATTAAAGAAAACAGTATCCGGTGCATTATTTATAAATTTTATGAGTATAATATAATCTCAAATTAAAAATTTCCAATAATTTATGGACTCCCATTTTAATTGATTTAATTATCGTATTAAACATATTTATTTTGTCTGTTTCACTGTTTATATAAACCGAGGTAAAAACTGTTTTGTATAAAGATGTTTTAAAAGTACATGGAATTGTTTTGTAATTACTTCATTTAATTAATTTTTATTTAAACATAAATTTTATTTTATTAATAGGGAGTGTTTACTGTCTACTACACTGTCCAGACAGAGCCGCAAAAAAATTAGTGAACTGTCGCACATGCGCAGAGCGGCCACTTCTCGAACAGAACTTAAAAACCGCTGTCTACCAATTATGAATTATCAGTTAGGTATTGTTATAGTTTGTCTTTTTTAAAAAAGCCCAACCAAAACAATACCTAAGTGACAATTCCTAATTGGTAGACAGTGGTTTTTGGGTAGATTCGAGAAGTGGACGCCAGAATTGTCCGCTAGATTCCGTTTGATCTAGGTGCGACAGTTCACTAATTTTTTTTTTTCGGCTCTGTCTGAACAGTGCAGTAGACACTTCCTTTTTAATAATACTATTATCTAATTTTCTGTAAGCGTCCCAGTACAAAACAAATGTCTTCACATATTTTTAAAATATTATTGGTGTGTCCTTAACCAACAATATTTTATCGTTTCAAATCGTTTAATTTTGAAAAAGAAAATCATTGTGAAGTTATTTTAATACGGCATGTATTACAAAAAAAAAAATACTAATTTGTATAAATTGTGAAAAACAAAATAAAAATATGTGACTGATGCCCAGTTGCACCGATACCACTTAAGAATTTAAGTTTAGTTTAACCTTAAGTTTGGTTTTATTATATATAAACATCTTAAGGCTACCATAAATTTAAGCCTCCGAAATTGACGGTTTATCTTATACTTAAGTAAGTAGTGAGGTTATATTGAATGGAAACGTTTTTAATTTCTATCAGAATTATTGAAGTTATTGATTTTATTGTCGATGATGACGATTTAGATGCATTGGATTTAATTTTATGCTGAATACCAAGGCAAATATACGACAGATCTGATCATTTTCATACTCTTTCGATTAACCAAATGTACAGTATTGCAATTACTGATTTTAATAGAAAATAATATTGAATTTTATAACGACATGCAAGTATTGCATTAATTTTTCTTTCAATGTTTTACTTATTAATTTAAATAGTTGGCACTTCGTGTTCGCTTTCTTTTTTCGTCTGATGCCATTTTTGCTAAAAACAATGAATATATTTAATTACACTTCAATTTTAAAAACTATAATTCTATTTGAATCGAACTTACTAACATAACCTCCAAACTTTAACACAAACAAAATCTCTAAATTTTATTTTTCTTGTTACTAAAAGTACAATTTAAACAACTTAAAAATGTATAAACTCCACTTACTTAAGGTTATTAAAAAAATATGTGTGCAACAGTACATAAAAATTAAGTGAAACTTAATGTAAGTTCAGTTTTATTAAGTGTAAATTTAAGAAACGTCGGTGCAACCGGGCATGAAAAGTATAAGCTCTATTCAAGCTTTACATGTGAGTACTATTTCTGTTATTTCTAGAATTCCAGAACTTTAAAAATACCTATCGTATAAAACTATTATGATGTAAAGCTTGCATTTATTTATTGCTTTTAAAATAAAAAGAATTCATAAAGGGGTCCTCCACCGTTGTAATAAATTAGAACAAGGGACATTTACATTAAAACCTTAATACCGAAACACAGTTTAAAAACAGAAATTAGTTTTTAAAATAATCGAGTTTTTAATACCATATCCTTATGTTTGTATCTACGTCACTTATTTACTCTATTCCAAATTCTTACTATAGTAAAAATTTTTAGGCAGAGTAGTCACGTCATCAAAGTTTGTAACTAGATAATGACGTCACGAAATTAGTAGGTTTACATGGTACACTAATTTAATTTTAGAAAATAATTGTATTTACCTGCAATGCTAATTTATGTGATCAAGTTAATTTATTTAATAGTCGAATAATAATTGAATATTATTGTAAAATGTAATATATTTACAATTTATGGTATTGAAAATTCGGTATAGGGCACACCGAGTCGGGTTTCAGAAGGAATACGGGGAGTGAATGAAGCACTTGATGAAAAATAAGAAAATTAATGGTAAATGACATTGAATATATTTTTAAAACAATTGATTTGATTTTATTTAGATTTACAATGGGGTATTCCACTCAATTTTTTTTATTATTTTAAATAAAACTTCATTCAGTTTGAAGCAATTCATAGTATTAAAAAAATTTAATTGTTCCTAGTTTAACAGTATTTTATTTTTGAGAAATCAGTGTAACGTCACATTTCCCCCATACTTGTCTTTCTCACACACACTGCTGAGTACGCTGCGAGAGAAAGATAACAATTGTATGACGTCAATTTTCCCTTTTAGCAAATGTGAAATATCTCGTAAAGTAATTATTTAAAAAATGTTTTCATTGTTTTAACTATTATTTATTGAGCCATACTTTATGTTAAATTGATTTAAAAATTTTTTTTTTTTGTTATGGTGCAATACCCCATTCTGTAGTTTTATGGAAAAGTAAAGAGTAGCACTATAAATTCGATTTATTGAAAATATAATTAAAATAACATTTAAAAAATATATTATATTTGATTGAAAATACTCCAATAATACAATTTACAATTATTAAAATTAACACAAACTAAAAACAGAAAAGTAACGAACAAATGACAGCAGACGCTTGACAATTCCGGGAGAAACATGTCATGTAAACGTTTAAATATTGAAATCCAATAGTACCAACATGTGGTGAAAAAATGAACTATAATTATTTTAAATAAATTAAAATTCATTGAAAACATTATGTTCGACTTTAAAATAATTGTAAATTTAATTAAAATGTACTTTACTTATAGTATGCAAAAAATAGTATTTATTTTCTTCGTTTTCCTAAACATATACAATACTACAGTGTTTTTTCATTTTGTAATGAAATGATGACGTGACTACTCTGCCTAAAAATTTTTACTATAATTTCAAGCCTTCTGTTATCACGTTTTTGAAATACAAAAGTCCATTTTAAAGTAAATAAATGCAGAAAATAACGAAATAATGGAAGTAAACCAAATAGTATTTGATTGAATTTATGATATGTTTTTTTATGGTGAAAGGTAAGTTCAATGACAGGTTGTCAGTGGTAATCGAAACAAACCATAAAATATGTAGTTTTTCTATTAATTATTTTATTACATTGCTTATTATCCACGCATATTTCCAATTATTGACCACAAGAGTTATTTTAACATAGGTATTTACAAATTTTTGTAAGTTGTGAAAAAGATGAGCTACGTGACTCATGTCATTGTGCGAGAGAGAAAACTTTTATTTTCAAGTGACTTGAGAAGAGACTTATTAGAGAGGTTAATTTTTAACAACTGGTTGAAAAAATAACCAATCAACTATGTTGATATATAACAAAAAAAATTGTTTTTTTGTTAAATCAATATCTATTGGATAATTTTTTTAACCAGTTGTTAAAAATTAACCACTAATGCCCGGTTTCATATACGATTGTTAAATCTTGTGTTAGTAAACAACTTTTCAAAATTAACAACTTGTTCATTTTTTATGATGTTTCATGAAATTAGCAAATCAATTTTAACTGTTGTTAGTCGACATGCATGTTAAAATTTGTTTAGGGAATTATTGTATTTTTTAGTAATATAAAAACCAATTTCATAGTTATTAAATGTCATTATTGACAGACTGGAAAGTATCAGTTGCATAGAACCTTAATGTTAATAATAACTGATTGATTAGATAAATTGGATGATTTCTTTCAGTGTATGATGTTAAATTTTCATATATATGATCCAAAATTAACAGAACGGAGTCCTTAGACAGCCGATATCTCATTTTAAATTGTACATCATCAAAAAATTCAAAAGGATTTCTTCGATCTCTGAATACTCTCTCTTCGCAGAAATCGAATATCAATTTCAAAAAATTCTTCTTCAGACTCATCAGATTCCGAAAACATAGTTGAATAATATTTCGTATGACATTAATGTAATGTACATATTTTTATTTTAAATTACACAGCTAATGCAACTTACTAATTTTCTTGTTGCAAATTAATTTATGACGGAAAGGACAAAATAAATATTTTGTTCTGATTACACATATGTGACAGATGTCATAAATAGCAACTGGTTAGAAATTTAACAAGACCCGAGACTGTTGTTAAAATAGCAAACCATTTAATCATAGTAATCAAGCATTCGTTGATGAAACAATAGTTCCTACTTAATTAGTTGCTAAATTATTTAACAAATTGTTAAGATGTAACAAGCGGATATGAAACTGGGCATGAGTGACAGAATAGGCCTTAAAATATCACTTATGATGATATATTAAACATATTGCACCTACCTGAGAAGGCATCTCCTGCCTAGCACTCTGACTATTCACACTAAACGTCACCGTCGTCGTCACCGTGAAATTATTCTGAGGCGTCGCGGGCTTAGACCATCTTGGAGGCGGTGGCGGAGGCGTTTTAACCGCCGGAGAATTGCAGGGTGAACGCGACGTCGCCGTGTTCTTCAGATTGAGCGTGTTAGGCGGTGTGGGTCGCGTCCCTCTAGGTGTAGGCGTCACGTCGTTGTTATTGCTGGTGGGTGTCACTGCAGGAGGTGAGCTGCTAGTGGATGTAGGCGTCGGAGTGCCCTTGAATGTTGATAGTGGGTTGAGGGTTAGCACTAAGTCGGTTTCGGGGGAAGACATGCCGGTGTCGGGGGTGCTGGTTGATGGAGGTTCCGAAGGGCGAGGGTTCGCCATTGGGTACCTGCAATTAAGAAATAAGATAATGCGTGTTGTTTTATTCAGCGTAAATTTATTCGAATATTTCATCATAAATCTAATATGAAGTCAATGACAGATTACTGATGTACAGTATTGGCCATAAAGATAGCAACTTAAAAAAAATTCAATTGCTCTAATGTAAAAACTGGGATTTCAGAAATAAATTACTGCAGTATTAGTGTCTTGAACCAAGTTTAATTTACATTCAAATAATTTGCATTATATTAACAAAAATTGATTCACTTGATAACAATTGGAGATTTTATCAATCGAAACTTTGTGTAACTCAAAAAAAATAAAGACAATGAAAGTTCGAAATACTTCTTTTATTCTTAAAAATTGATTTATGTACAAAAAAATATTTTTTATTTTGACAAAAATAAAAATAGCAACTTTTATAAAATTAATATAAAAACTAAATTTTCTAATATTTAGTGTAATAACCGGAACCACGAGAATTTATTACTTCTTCTCGTTTCATCATGAATTCAAGTAATTTTGTTATTACATTTCTATCAATTAATCTTAGTTCATCACTAAATAATACTCTTTTCCACATGTCAGTTGTCCAGTTTACATGATTTTCTGCAAAAAAATAATCGGGCCTTCACGTTCTTCTTCGAAAGAAGTGGTTTCTTTGCAGGCCGACGACTATAAAGTTCTCTGGCAACTTATATTCTTCTTCACTGTCTTGAAGATATTTTATCTTTGACATTACTTAGTAGAAAGCCTAAAATTTTCTTTGATGATAACAACGGATTTTTAACGGTATGTGTTTTATCATTCTGTCGCTTCGGTTTGATGTTTTTTTTTGTCTACTAGAAATTGTAGAAGGCTCAATATTACCCTTTCTTCGAAAATGGATTATTATTCGTGCTATTGTAGATTTATGCAAATTAAAGTTCTTCGACATTTTATTCCGCGAAGCACTATTTTCATATGATTTAATTATTAAATTGCGAAATTCTTTAGTCAAAGTCTTATTACGACCCATAATTTTGAAGTACTAATTTATATTTTTTAAACAATTATACGATATAAACGTTGAAATTGAGAAAATAAAGACATTCATTCTGTAGTTGCTATTTTTATGTCCAGATAAAAGAATTATGCAAATTAAATAAATTCTATAAATTTAATATAAATTATTTTATCATAAAATAAACTTATTGTAAGAGGTTATTCTTTATGTAATTTATTTTTTAAAGTTGCTATCTTTATGGCCAATACTGTATTTATTGGATGAAAAGGAAAACATCAAGATGATTGCCAGGTTCAATGTGATAATGAAGAGAGAAACAATAAATACTGGCTATCAAGTGATGAGAGGAGTTGCAGGCTATGCGGGAGAGAAGAGGAAACTATCAGGCATTTAAGGATTTCGTGCAGGGAAGTCACGAGAGAAGGAAAAAAAAAACGGTTCTGTTAGACGATATAGGGTCGGGACAAGATTGGATGAACGAAGTCATCGAGAAACGGGGGGTTAATTTATGATGTAGAACTACAATTTATTGTAAAATATATATAATATGTAGATTCTATGCCGTTTAGGCAAGAATAAATATAATAATAATAATAGATTACCGATGGGGAGGATTACTGTTGAATAAAGACAAGGTGTGATTAAAATTAGTGATGAAAATAATGGACTCTTATATTCTTGCAAAATAATTTCTGCTGATAGCTCATCCGAATCTTTTTGTGAAATTTTCGATGAAGATAATAGTTATTTATGTATCAAGGCACTGAAGTTCTGTTTTTATCACGAATATGGAATTTATTTGCCGATGCCCTCAGGGCCAAGGAAAATAAACCATGTGAATTATAAAAAGGAACTACAGTGCCGAGGTGCATATTAAATTTTTGGAGTACGATGTATGGCTGGAAATTGATGCAGGAAAAAAGAAAATATTCGGAACTTGCGGTCTAGAAGTGTTTATTGATTTCAAACCGACATTTCGATCATAACAATGATCATCTTCTATACAGTGTCCAACACTCTATCTGTGGCAGAGATAGCCAATGTTATTCTTATGGAGGTTTTCTGTACCATGTTGCCAATTTTTCAATGTAATGTAATACTGAAACATTCAAAAATTTTCATTGCTATACCAAAATTAGTTAACACTGTACAATTTAAGTTTTATGAGGGTCTCTTATTTACCCAAGGGCTTATTGTATACACCAATATTTGTCTAAATAGTTTTATATACAGTCAAACCTGCCTAAGCGGAATCGTGTGGGACCAAAATATCGTTCCGGCTTGAGCAGGATTCCCGCTTGTACAGGAACCTCTATAACACGGAAAATAAACCTTCATAAAACGGAAACAATATTTATTTTAAATTTTAATTATAATACATATGTACCAATAATATTATTTAACGTAACTAGAATTCTAATAACATAATAATATAATACACTGGTATTTATGTAATATGCATATTAATATTTATTGTAGTGGTTCAATCTCAGGACCAACTATTTCAAATATTCATCGATTGTTTTTTGTCGTGTTTTTAGCCGTGGTGCTTTCTTTTCCATTATAGTTCTTAACTGCAAAAGATTTTGTGACATTGATGTGCATTGTACTCGTGCAGCGTACTGTTCCAGAGCAGTGACCATTTTGAAGGCATCCGCAAAACAAGTAATTTTTTCAGTATCTTCAATATCCATTGCTAAAATACGTAAATAAAAACTTACGAATAGAAACTTAATAAAATCAAATTTTACCTAGCCCAGATGCCTCATCACCGTCTCCGTCATTTTCTTCCATTTCCATCTGAGTGTTATTCAACCTGGCGCATAAGAAATCATCAATTGCTATATCATCATTTACTGTAAGTTGCTCGTCCATATCAATATAATCTTGTGCTGTCACAGGTAAATTATTTTCTCCTATCTCTTCCATCAGACCCTGAATTTCATTTACAATTTCCTGTGGTGGAATGAGTTCTTCAGTAGCTTCAGCTTCATCTTGGTTACGAATATCTTCAAAAATAAAGCCTGCTTTTTTAAAGCAATTTATTATGCAGCTCGCGGTTAGGTTTTTTTGTGCATTTGATATCCAGCGAATAGCATCTAAGACGGAAATATTTTTGGATAATTCTGTTGCGGAATTACATGCTTCCATATTAGCACAAATTGACTGCAGTACGTGTTTTCTGTAGTGTACTTTAAAATTTTGGATAACTCCTTGATCCAAAGGCTGTGACAGACTAGTAGTATTCGGCGGTAAAAAACATAATTTTATATTTGACAAATGTAGCTGTGGATGACATGCGGCATTGTCTAAGAAAAGAAGAATATGTCTTTTCTGAGTTCTCATTTTTTTATTAAGTGATTTTAGCCATTCATCCATCAGAGCAGAAGTCATCCATGCTTTTTGATTTGCGCGCCAAGTAACTGGAAGAGCATTTACATCTAATTTCTTAAAACAACGCGGTTTTTGAGCCTTTCCTATGACTAACGGCTTTTCCATTGTTCCATCAGCAAAACCACAGAGGAGAATTGTAAGTCGTTCTTTGGGCTGTTTACCACCGACACATTTTTCCTTTTTTAATGTTAAAGTTTTGCTTGGAAGGGCACGGAAAAACAGTCCCGTTTCATCGCAATTGGCTATGTTTTGTGGTTCATAATTTTTAATTAATTCTGCCAATTTCGGTTTCCAGTCATCGACAACTGTCAAGTCAACATCTTTAGCTTCCCCACAAATTTGTTTAAACGAGATTTCATGTCGTGCTCTAAAACTCTCCAGCCATCCATTAGAAGCCATAAATGAATTAATGTTTAGGTGCTCTGCTATCATTTTGGCTTTCTCTTGCAAAATTGGTCCAGAAATTGGAATATTCCGTGATCTTGCATTCAAAAACCATTCGTAAACGATTTTGTTAATATTTTCATTGCCAGTTTTTCTTAAATGTCGCTTAGAGCCTCCTTGACGTTGACCACCAAGCCAATCTTCTTTAATTTTCTCTTTATCTTTCAAAATTTTATACACTTGGGTTTTACCACATTCAAATTTTTTACAAAGTTCTTTTACACTTAAACCGTGTTGTTCTTCGTCATTTATGAGATCAATTTTTGATTTTAGTGTTAAAGTGTTTGTTTTTTTTTTCTACCATGTTTCTGCTTTTAATACCGCCGACTTTAAGGACAGAACAGTGAGCATTTACACGCTGACGACTTTATTTTAACTACGAAGAATATAATTTACACAACAGGGATGCAGTTTGGCAAATCATCGTTGCTCATATACCACGTGACTCTTACGTACAGACGCTGGCTTCCGTTTTATACAGGTTTGTTTTTACCGGCGCGACCCTAAAATTGTATTCCGTGTCCGCGTTAGGCAGTTTCCGGCTTACACAAATCACAATACATTATAATTGGTATTCTATGACACGGGACTTTTGAAAGATTCCGCCATAAGCAGGATTCCGTCTTATTGAGAGTCCGGCTTAGACATGTTTGACTGTACAAGGCTATTTGTACCTGTAATAAGTAATATTTCAATACAATATTTTAAAACCGCCCAGCATACTAATCTTGATTAAATGCATTAGAAATTAGAATTTTAAAATATTATAAATTCAAATTGGAGATTACAAAGAAAGAATAAAGACTTATGAACTATGTAAAATATATGCAGTATTTCTATCAAGCATAAATATTACTAAATTATCAAATAAGAAGATATAAATTAAATAAAAAATATGTATTATTAAACAGTGTGTTATTCAATTCATTTTTTTCTTCGTACCTATGCTGTTTTACATCTACATATATTTTGTACTCGTATATGTATTAATTTTATATCTTTTCGTAGAATGGAAATATGTAACATAGGGAAATTATATTGTTGACGACGATTGTAAAATATCCAATTCATTATTTAATTTATTTTTTTTCCTTTTCACCCACCTGTTTAGATACACTGAAAGTACACCAGTCATAAATACATTCAATGAAGTACCCATAATATTTCATCTCTTTTTGGGCATTTATTTTGCTCTTTCTATCTTGCATATTTACAGCAGGTAAATATGGCAACATGGTACTCCATAAGACCCTATACTGAAGATAGAGTGTGGGACACTGTATACACTGCAAGTTCCGAATATTTCCTTTTTTCCTGCATATTAAATTTCATTTGAAATCGAAAAATTGTGAATATAAAAGGAATATTTATTTCATAGATTGAAGTTATCGTACAGAACACTCAAAATTATAGGTTTTATCTCAAACTTATTTATCGGAATTATTTAGTTAAATATTGTGGTAAAATTTAAGTGCCAGCGGTACAACTGGCCATAAGAATTGAAACGAATTTGTGATAAACTGGTTGCACAATCTATTCTACCATAAGTAACTTAATTAGTTTTTGTTTCTCCCAAGTAATGTTAATCATTCTCACATTATTTGATGATAATATTGGGTATGAACTAGGATATTTGCGTGGAAAAGTAAAAGTTTTACTTGACCGAATCTTCTTTTTTAAATAAGCAGACAAGATTTGTTATATTATTATTACGTACTATATTATTTAAATAATGATAAATCGTCCAATTTATGTGAGACAGGACTCGTATACAATTAATTAGAAATATATTTTGATCTTCTTTCTTACCTCCAGAATTCCTGGCCCAATAACGCAAGGCTCGTCAACTGCTGCCTCGTCCTCGCTTCCCTGACTGCTCTAGGAAGTGTTAGCTGCACCGGAAGTTCGTCACAGCACTGGGAGTAGTGGGCGATGAGCTTGGGGATGTTGTCGAACCGGTTTTCTGAAGTTTCCAGTCCTAGCCGCCCGTTGCTGGACTGGATGAGGTAGTGCTCGATGTAGGGCCCCTTGTCGGGAGGTAATCGTACTGAGAGAGCCATGGTGTCTGGCTGACTGGATTGCCGCACCACGAAATTCTGGAAAAATTAAATTGTTTGTTAAAATATTACAATGGGGTATTCCGACATTTTTTAAAAATATTTTTTTACATTAGTACAGACCAGTAGGACTCTGAATATCTAACTTTGAGTAAGAAAATGTATGCATCACATGAGATATGAATTTTAAAAAATGTCATCGCAATTCAAATTTTCCTATCATGGCGCGCTTATGACGTCAACTCGATGGTGACATCTGCAACGAATTTCAGCGCCTAAATCCACATGTTCATGACAGCCATTTGCTTGTTTACATATGATTTTAGTAGCAGCGTGTATTTTGGTGTTTGTCCTGAGTTTGTTTATGATAAAAATAGGAGTAATAATTATAAAGTGGACGAAATGTCAAACAAGAAATATATCCGCGCGTGTTAACTACTGGCACCATCTGTGTTTTTAAAAGAAAATATTTACTTTGAAATGAGCAACAGATTATCAACTTGACGTCACAAATTTCAAGGACGTTTCTAGAGCTGTAAAAATTCCAATTTTGTAACATTAAATTATGAATTAAAATTTTTTATTAAACATGTTTTATTATATTTTTCTACTATATGAAGATGGAAACTATAGAAAAAAGTTAATATTTTGCATTAATATCATATCACCGGAATACCCCACTGTTTAGCAAGTTTTTTTTAAAATTTATTTTATATAGGTATACATTAATTAATTAGTGACAATTTTGTCAGATAATGAATTGATAGTGTCTGAAAATGCATATTTTGATAGTCAGGATAAAAGCCATTTTAAAGGGGAACCTAAAAACTTTAGCATCGTTGGACAAAGTACAATGAGATAAGAGATGATTAGAAAGAAAAATAAAATTTTGTTAAAAATATTGTTGTTTCATCTTCGATAAGATTTATAACGATATAATTATCATTAATATGAAAGAATTACTCATATTTTTTACAATAAAGATAAAATAAAGAAAAAAGTGAATGTCCTTATTAAACTAAGTGTAGTGATGTATTAATTATAATAGTATAAGTCAGCACAACACCAGGGATCGTAATAAAACAATTAAACACCCCATAGCCTCATTTATGTTCACAAAGAAACCTTAAATTCTATCTGCCATAAATAAAAATGTCTAAGTTTTGCACAGAGTTGGACTCTGAAAATGAGTACCTAATATGTATTTATATAATCTATATTTATTTAATACGAATGTTATTGAAATGCTTAATTTAAGTACAGTTTGTACAACTAACATTAATGTTAAAATGAAAAAAAAAAACATATTGTAAAAACAAGCTTGACTCCGACCCTGGGCATTTAAATAATGCAAAAAACGACAACTAATTTCTAATTTGTGATCATTCATCATTTATTTCTTGTTGAATTTAAACAGAACTAAAAAAAAACTGGCAAGTGATTCGTTGCAAAATATAATACATAATTTTGTATAACTAAACACATAAATAGCTAATCTGGGTTTTATTGGGGTTTTTATGGGTTGGAGAAAATTTTCTGTTTGATTAAATAAGATTCTTTATTCAAATATATATAAAGTGTATATCTTCTAGTAAATTCACTGAATAAGTAAACAGAGATAATAAAATCTACTTGTGATAAATGATTTCCGTTAGGTAAACGATTTGATTTCTTTTTGCATTTTATGATTCATTCAATTGAGTAATTTCATTTATTTTACCATTTGCTGGAACATGCACATGGTTATATGCTCTGATAATCAATAATTTTCAACAAAAAGCTTATTGAAGATAAACGAGTAATTTCAATGAGTTCAACAAAATGTTTCAAAACAGATTAATTTCAATGAAATTTCATTACATTAATATAAATAAACAACAAAAATTTAAAATATTTATGTGGGGTATTTTATACTTTATTTCGTATATTTGTTTTCAAATTTTATAAATTAAATTTTCGCTCTACATGAAAAAATTACAATATGTACTTTAAAAAATACATTAATAAATTTATGAGAAAAAATAAGTTTTTTAGTTCACGGTTGAATTTGAAATTAACTATTGTGTATTTTGTGCATCAAGTAAGGAAAAGTGGTATTATTGTTGAGGCGCAACAGTGAATAAAATCTCGCGGTGTTCGGAAAAATTTCCTACAAGTTACACGCATTTTTTTTTTTCAAATACCGTTTTGAATTAGTGTAAAAATATTACTGTTTACATAAAAAAATATGCTTTTTCGCACTGAAATACTTTTCCACATTGAGTCCGGAAAAATGTACTTTTATTCATAATCATTAGTCATATGCGGATCCGTAAGCTTTTGGAGGTTGGGAAATCCGTCATTCCTAACTTTAATGAAAATCTCTTAGGTTGGGAATAACAGATTTCAATTCCATCTTTTGGGTTGAAAATGTTTATGTAGGGGTTGCCTAGCAACATTGCCACAGATCCGTACAATTAAGTTGGTTAAACAAATTTTAAGAGAGCTGTCAAAAATATTAATAAAATGAAAGTTTATTACTCATTGATTTATTTTGAAAATTATTGATTTAAAATGAGGATGATTCTGAATAAAATAGTATACATAACCTCAGTGGGAGTTTCATCACAGCCTCGCGCTTTATCTAACCTCCAGGCTTCGCCCCTCGGTAATAATAATGGTATATTGCTCCCTACTCGGATGTAATATACTATTTCTTACTAATAAGAATATTGAGATACAGGACTTTTCCAAAAGGAATTATGATAAAAAAAAATATTAGCCCGTATGTGATAGCGTTTTTATAATAAAAATAGTTTAATGCCACCTTTAATAGAATATAGAATTAATTAAAATATACTAACCCCTTCTTCTTTGCCCTGGAGGAGGTGAAAGGCCCCAGCTCGTTGGATACCAGGTAAGAACCACACAGGATGTGTGGTCATGAGTCGCTCCACAAGGCCAATGTCGCAAGCGGTGCCGTAGTCGGTATCATGGAGGTCTACGGAGGAGCTGTCTTCACTGTCACCTGCTGAACCGCCGCTTGCAGATGATAAGGAATCTCGACTCTGCAAAGAAACAGGAGCAATTAATAGAAGAATATGTGTGTTCAATATAATCAAATTCTGCACCAGATCCAGAATCAGATCCGTATTTCGTAGATCAGTAAATTGCATGTTTTTAAGAATTCTAATCAAATTGCCCCCACCAAGACTAAAGGCCGGTTTTTCAATCTCTGGTTAAAATTTTAACTTCTAGCAGTAAACAATATTGCATCATTTTGTTAACGATAATGATAAATCTGTCATTTGACAGTTCATTTCGTTTCAATTTTGTATATCTAACTCTTAGTTAAAATTTAACCAGATATTGAAAAATGGGCCCTAAGTAATCCAGATCAGTGTCATCTACTCTCACAAAAGCTTGGATTGGATAGATCAGATCAGTTAGATTAAAAAATGGCGGAAGCGGCAGAATAATCTGTCATATTCATAGACCAAAAAGAATACAGACATCAAACACGTGTTGCAACAACAAACCCAAGAAACAAATGAATAGATCTCTATATCTAATTTAAGCCTAGTGCTGCCATCTAATAATTGAAAAGCAAACCAAAATATACGGCTGCAATGACGCTTACTTGAGTTTTTGGTCTATATAGTTTCTTTTTGGTCTATATCTATGGTCATATTTTATGACTTAGTGCGATTCTGTAACTTTCTATAGCACTATAGAACTGTAACTCTCAACAAAAGCGCATTATTTTTTAATGTCAAATGATAATAAATGTATTAGTAAACAAAAATTGCTGCGATTTTGTTGAGAGTTACAGTTATATAGTGCTATACGAAAAGTTACAGAATCGCACCATTAATTTGGACAAGAGGTTGCATTTGAGGTTCCAAAAGAAATTAAAACAAGAATAAACAATGGTAAATAGTGAAAATATTAAGAGTATTTATATATTTTTTCGGTGTCGACATGATTTTGATAGAAACTTGGGTATAATACGCGTCCACGACCTTATGATCAGTTGGATTTGACCCAAAGCAGCGAAAGAAAACGGCTTAGGTTAGGTCCAAATGATTAGGTTACATTACGTTACGATTGTTCAGAATTATTTGAAGAAACTGCTGTACATTACAAATAATAAAATGTTAAATGCTTTTAAAAATGTATGTTATGTGTTAAAGACGTATAATGTCTAATATTATGAAAAATAGAGTTTTGGCGCCAAATTTTTTCTTCAACATATTTTGCTTTTTGTGTTGTTTCCTTTGCAAATTTTGTATTTTTGAGAAAGAAAAATTCGTGATTCGTATACGTATGTCTGTTCTAGAATTCTTGCAATGTCCATAATTTAATTGGCTACCAACTACAAAACAAGTTTCAATATATTCAAAACAATTTTATTGAAAAACTTTTAACAAGAATATTAAAATTTAAAGAAAAAACAAGTTATTAATATAAAATTTCAGTATGAAATTACTGAATGTGATTCCTAACTTTCAAACTCTTGCGAATAAGTGCCATTCGTTGTTTATGAGCTTCTAGTGTAGGTCGTCGTTTGTACTGTTTCACTTCTCGTGTACCAAATCCAGGTATCCACATATTATGGGCTTTAATTAAATAAAGTTGCACATCTTCTACTTCTAATGTTTTTGCGTTGCGATGTTTAGCCAACAAAAAGGATTCACTTATAATTTTATCCACGAAATCATTTGCTATATCTTGAAATAGTTCTTCAGCTTCTTCATCAAACTGTAAAAAAGGGACAGTGTCTTTCACTAGTTTCAAATCCATAATTATATTTCGTAAAACTATTTTGGGAAGTGTTCAACTTTGTCAGCTCAACATTTGTTTTGTTGTTTAAGGTTTTGTTGACATGACAGTTCATAATTCTCGTAATCTACAATAGATGGCTCTGTATGTTTACGAGGGTAATTTTAAAAATAACATATTTCAGAAAAAAGAGAAATGATTGAAAAGGAGAATCAAATATAGAAAAATGAAATATTAATTTTATCTATAACTGAATTAAATATTGCATACATATTTAATAAAACAAAAAAAGCATGTTTGCAGTTTTATTTGTACATAACAAAATTTTAATCTTACAGTTCAAATATTATAATCCATATTGATTAAACAGAAACTACTAGAAAAAGTAATACCATTCTAAGTTTAAAGTACGAATATTCAATTACGCATTACATTTCCCATAGCTGATTAGAATTAGAATGTAATGTACACTGAGATAATCCGGAAACACTACGTAGAGTTAAATGAAGAAGCGGTAATTGACTTAAAGCGAGTAAACGGACTAAACAAATCTAATTTTATCAACAGTGACTCGCAATGGAATGGAGTAAATATACAGACGGTCAGACGGATCACTCGTGCAGGTCATGTTTCTTCCTAGACAATGACCCAAAGTTATCCATGAACATCCACTGACTCAGTGTTAGTAAATAATATACTTCACACGAGAATATGGGAAAGCCAAAATGTGAGAAAGTTTGATAGGGAAATATCTTATATGATTGTACAAATATAATTAATGATTCTACGAAATGAAATCATAATAAAATAAATATATAATTTAGATAGCAGTTAACAATATAAAACTACGTAATTAATTACAATTCGATTAAATTTTAAATACCTAATATTTCATAAGTATTAAAGAAAAACGACGAAGTGAGGAATAATAATATGTTTTTACAATCAAAGAAAATATTGTAGCAATTAATGTTTTTCATAATGCGGTATATGACCAAAAATTATATTTAATG
The DNA here is from genome assembly GCA_943142095.1 of Ophonus ardosiacus. Classification (NCBI taxonomy): domain Eukaryota; kingdom Metazoa; phylum Arthropoda; class Insecta; order Coleoptera; family Carabidae; genus Ophonus; species Ophonus ardosiacus. The sequence continues at coordinate 49,684,021 of OW964826.1, read as the reverse complement.
TGTGATTGATTCATGTCACAAAACAATCTGCTTACTGTTAGAAAATGAAAAATAAAAGTACAATAGTTATGGATAAAGTATAGTATTCTATTCGCATGTAATGGCTATTACTCATGCTCATTGAATAATATACTATTATGCAACATGAGTAAAAAGTATAAGTAGTCTTATTTCACTCACGGAGCGTACGGTCAAATTTTCCTATTCGTGAAATGAGATACTTTTTACTATAATTGCATACATTTTTTTACGTCTTTAATAAAAGTGTGAAAAATTGTGCCACGTGTTTCATATTTTCATCCGTTTTTTAATTATTTCTTTTATCATTTTATTGTGTAAATAAAATACATACATACTATATGAATTTATTTTAATAAAAAGTGCACTTTTTTAACGAACGTAAAAAATATTGTAAACACCGCCTGTAATTAATAGACAATTAACATGTCACAACCTTCTCAAATCTTTTTGAACATTACACGTATTAATTTATATAAAATGAGGATAAAATTACGTGATTATGCACTTAAAAAGAATCTGATGTGGCCAGCACATGACCTCCCGCCAATTCCATGTTTAAAATAACAATGAGCTTTAAGTAAAGTTCGTAAATAAAATCTAATTTATTGTTCTAAAAATAGAAAAGTCTGTAATACAAAATTTTGGATCATATTTTATTATGCTTTTCCTCAAAAATCTGTTAATAACTCCAAATTAAGTACTACTTCCGGTTTATCATGTATAGTCAAAATCGAAAAAGTTGTTTGAGAAGTTTTAGATCATATTTTAATATTTTTTTTCAAAATAATCTGTTTAGAGCTTCAAGTAAACTACCACTTCCGATTTATCAATTTTAGCAAAAATCTAATGTCATTTTCATTAATATAAAAGTCTTAAATACCAAATTTGAACAGTTTTGGATTATATCATAATTTGTTTCTCACGATAATTTGTTCAGAGCTTCAAGTAAAGCATCACTTCCGGGTTATCAATTTTAGTCAAAATCTAATATGTTACTTCCCTTGATATATAAATGTTAAATACTAAAATTAAAAAGTTTTAGATTATATTTTAATATAGTTTTTCATTAAAAACTGTTATGGGCTTCAAGTAAAGTACTCCTTCCGGTTGTCCAATTTTACCCACAATCTAATCAACTCTTTATATGAATGCAGAAAGCTTAAATACGGAATAAAGAGATTTTTGGAAGTTTAATATGAGTTATCGTGGACGAAAAAAAATCGTCACACACACACACACCATTGTAAAATTAGTAAAAACATGTTGTGGGGATCCTAATTCGTTTTTATTTGCTGAAAACTCACTATCGAATATTTGGACCGAAAACATTATCTCCCTTACCTATGGTATTACGGAAGGTAAAACATGTCCACATTTTAATTGAATTTAAAGTTTGATAAATACATTCAAATTTCATTCACCGCCGTGACGTTTCACTTTAAAATATTGTATCACAACTTCCGCCTTCATTTTACATAGAAGAGGGCCTGCAATTCAGAGGCGTGGTACGGTAACTTTGTACATGAATACTTGATTTATGAAAAAATTGCATATGTATGAACTCGACACCGACAGTGTCGGTGTCGGTGTAACATTATGGGGTAAGCGACGCTAACAATGACTGGCGGTGTGAAAGAGAGCGAGGTGTAGATTTAAGTGTAAATGGGCTGAAATAATTGATGGCGTTTTGAAAAAGCGTGAAGTGTCTATGATGAATGCTTTATTGGTATAGTGTGTCACGAATATCGCGATACACGGAAGTAGCAATCAGGTATGGTATTGTAGTAATAAAAACTGTCTATATGGTAGAAGTAATTTATGTTCGTTGCTCTCTTGACTTCAAACTTTCATTTCTAATACATAATTACTTTATATAGCCGGTGCAGTACAACACATAAAAGTGCGGGTTCTCGGCAAAATACACAATAATTATTAAGTGTTAGTAATGATATTAACAAAAAATTGTTGTGGCTAGCACAAAACCACTCGCCATTTCCAGGTTAGGCTATATAAGTACATATTGTATTTATCATTTCTGGTACACACACAAAAATTCTAATGACATCTATTATTAATATATTTTTTAATTCATTCTATAAATGAGTTTCCTCCTATTCTTCTAAGTGTTCGAGATTCTTCAAATTCATTGACGAGATTGGCGGTATTTCTGATGCATGTATTATGTAATATATGTACAGTATAATTTTAGAAAGAAGTCCGATCAAGGCTATCTACGAATTGCATCTATGAATTAAGATTTTATGCTGTCAAATTTAGTAGTGTCGTTTACATAGTTTTTACACAAGATATTATGAACCCTCATAAAAACTAAGTAAAAGACACTACTAAATTTGACAGCACAAAATCTTAATTCATAGATACATTCGTAGATGGCCTTGATCGGACTTTTTCTGACTGTATCTATAATTTTAAATATTTAATTAATAATAAAATAAGAAATATTATATGTACACCTAGAAAAAGCCTTCAGTAATGTATTTGGATTTTTGACACTGACATATTTCTATCAATTACAAACTTTTTAATTTTTAACTGGTGTGACATTCATTACAACGGATTATTTGATATATTTATAATTCTGTCTAGAAGATATACCTAATAAAAAGGTTCAATGTTTCAGATAGAGAATTTTATATTATTTAATATTTGTAATAACATAAATTTCCAAAAAAAATAATATATAGACGATTTTTAAGAAACTACTACACTACTTCTGGTTGTCCCATTGTTACCAAAACCTTTTCAGCTCTTCCCATTAATGTCAGATTAAGAAATACGTAGTTAAATTGGTCTTTAGTCGTATAGAATTCGAGAAACCTCCAACATCCACACACACAACACACACACACACACACACACACACACACACACACACACACACACACACCCCGCGAGAGAGAGACAGAGAGAGAAAGACATTGTAAAAATGTTAAAATCGTATTCTAATGACGATAAAACGTGCTTATTCACTAAAATCTGGATATGAGATTTTTAGCTTGAATTCAATATATCTCTTAGCAAGAGGTAAAAATTCTACAAAATGGAGCTGCCTCATTCACTTCCAAAGTAGATCCTGGTTAATATTAATATTTGTTAATTCTGTTACATAGTTTTGAATGAATACACTGACTGCCTAGTGAGTACACCGTAAAATGCTAAAATATCAATTACTTCATTTCATTATTCTCAAAAGTAAAAATTGATTGGATGCCCGCTTCACATATACGTATTGCTGGTTACATTCGAGTATTTCAGTCACCTTGATAACAATGGAAATCAATGATTATCGAATGGATTGATTAAGAAATACATGTAAAGTAATATCGCATGTATTTGAGATTTTTCTCGAGAACTTTCTAAGCGTGATTACCATAACAATGAATGATTTTACTGAAGTTCCACTTTTTGGACTTGTCCAGCAAAATGCTAACTGTTCAACGAAAAAAAAAAAAAAAAAAAAAAAAAAAAAAATGTGTGCTGAAATGGTTGACATTTGGATCGTACAGCAATGCTACCTCTTGACTGCTTCCGAAAGCTTTATAAATTTAAATGGTATAAGTGTTCTGACTGAGTTTACATAATTATTTTTTTATAAGATGTCAAAATCCTGTGAGCATTCTAATCAAATTCTACCCATATTTTCAAGAAAGAATTTTAATTTTCGGGAGGAGGCTGCGAAACAACTCAAATTTTATTTTTAAATCTGGCCAAAAACACCAAAAAACTCTAGTTTTAAAACCGGTGGTGAGGGTAAGATTGATTCCAGGAAAAAGTGTGCAAAGAAGTTTTCATTTCAAAAAATGTAAAAAAAATGTAGTAGGTTATTGTCTATTCTGATACTGTCAATGTTAATTTGGCATAATGTTCCCTTTAACTAAAGATAAGAAGTTAAACTGAATTTGTGTTGTATTTATAATAATAGTTATTTACATAATCAGTTATGAAAAGACTGATTTGTTTGAAGCGAGTTTTGCAAATTATGTGAGAAATGAAATAATTTAAAAATACACAATATTCTAAGTTTTTCTATAACAGCTCAATATAGATACTTCAAAATGAATTTATCAAAGCGTTGCCGTGAACTGTACTGTTTTTTAATCTGCTGCCCCTAATTTCCTGTAAGCTATTTTTTTTTTTTTAAAGCTGGCACAAGCTATATGTATAATGAAATGGAATAAGCAGTACACGAACTTATTATTTTAAAATAATTTTAAAATAAAAGTTCTGAACTAAAATATTGATAGCAATTTAACAACTATCATTGAACTGTTATCATTGTTTCGCAAAATTATTGCTGCCGAATGATTTGAAATTGATTCGTTAAAAATTTATGAGAGCAAAAAGTATGCGGGCAAAATCCAAATAAACCTGGGTTTACAGCTAGCTTTCCCATTGGAAAACCAATTGGGAACTATTTATGATTACGTCACATACGTTGAAATGCAATGTCAGTGCACATTCGTAAATGAATATTGCTCTGCAGCTGCGACCTGTCATTATCATTACTGAAATTAAAATCTAAATATTTGTTATCAATTTATGATCATAAAATTTTGAAATGTCCTAAAAAGCTTATTTCACTATTGTTGTAATTATCAATACATATAGTAACGTTTTTTTGAATGTGTTGCTATCTAAAGATATTTATAAACAATTTTCCTTATTTGACAATATACTTATGCATTGATTTGTATATTTTTATTAAATTTATGAGTCAATATTAATAAAACAAAACAATGTAATCATGTGGTTTTCAAAAACCTGACAAAAAAATAAACAAAGATTGCATGTACATTTATAATCAATGGATGATGAAGTGTTCGACTTTTAACTAAAACAAAAGCCACAAGTGTTGATATAAAATGGAGTCGTCCACTATTTTTGAAATTTTTCTTTTAAAAAAATCTAAATTGAGAGCGATGTGTAATTCTAGAATTAATTGTTATTCGTTAAATTGTGCATTACATGATGAAGTTTTCTTTTCAAGTGTCTTTATAAGTGACCTTACACGACCAATTTTTACGTGAATTAAAATATGCAAGTGTTAAGTTATATAAATATTAAATTGTCATTAAATTTTCATTCCTTGAATTTTTCGTATATCATTAAGATTTCAGTTACTTCACTCTCCCATTTTGTCATTTTTCAGTTTAATATCAATAATTTATAACACCACATTTGACAGTTGCTTGAAAGTCAAAACTTGTAGAGACTTTTTCATTTTATCTGGCAATTACAGGAGGCTTGAAAGTGGTAGGAATATGGAATAGGGCATATGCTAAAGGCTTTAAAAATATGAATAATTTAAAAAAATGTGTGTCCTTAAGACCGCATATCCGAAGTGAAAACTTAAATGGTTGACATTTGGATCGTACAGCCATGCCATCTCTTGACTGCTCCCGGAAGCTTTATAAACTTAAATGTTTAATGGCTAGTTTTATAAACGACAGATAAATTTTCTTCCAAAGTAAGTAAAATTTATTTGTTAGTTTGAATAAATTTACTATGGAAGTAAATTTATTCTGCCCTTTATAAAACCAGGAGTAGGTATGCGGGGCCGTAGCCTTACATTCATTTTTTTTTTGTTGTAAGACGGCAAAATCCTGTGAGCATTCTAACCAAATTCTAATTAAATTTTCAAGAAAAAATTTTAATTGTCTTGGGAGAAGTCTGCGAAACCACTCAAATTTTATTTTAAAATCTGGCCAAAATCCCAAAAACTCTAGTTTTAAAACCGGTGAAGAGTGCGCGATTTATTCCCGTTGTTATCTAAATGTCATTTTTAGACTTTTAGACGGTTGTAACCCCGTTGTAACGTTGTTAATACGGTTTTTCAAAATTATGAACAAATAAAATCTACAACATGTACAAATGTAATATTTTGTACTTATATGTAACTAAATAAATAAATCACACCACTACTGGGTGTGCTAATTTGGTCGTGTCAATCTGATTTGCACACAGACATCGGTAATGACAACAGGAATGTCATGCCAAAACGACGAGTTTGGAACTAGAGTTTCTTTTTGACAGATATTGGGATATTTACCGACATTGTATTAATAACGTAACGTAGGTTATGACCCAAAATAACGTGACGTCACATTCGGCTCTCCCCGAGTTTATCCGAATGACCGTGACCGTGACGTTGCAGCCTTGTTTACTGCCCGTGAGCAAGCTGTGCCTAAAGAAGTTTTCACTTCAAAAAGTACTAATAAAATATCCCATTACAAGTAAACAAGAACATATGTATATTTTTTCCCACTCTAAACTCCAAATCTGTAAGAAAATTTCTAGATCTTAGCAACATTGTTAAAAATTTTAACCAATAAAAATAAATGTAAAGCCTGTCATTTTTCATATTGTATTCAGTGTTTGTACCTATTATTAATTATTTGCTATATCAATGTTGCTGAGTAACAATATTGGGATGAATATTCCATACAAACTGTATGTGATATGAATAAAAGCCCAACTTACGTTTTGCCTGCTGAGTGTGTTGTCGGTGGAGGAGTCGAGACTGAAGGGGGCCTGCAGTCGGCAGTTGGGCAGCGGCTCCAGCGATGGTGGCCCATGTGTAGGGCTGTGCCGGTCGTCCAGCCCGTGTAAATACGGCTCCAGGAAGTTTGCATCGCTCCTGAAACAATAAATAAATAACACATTATTATTTTATCACATTATATAACACATACTCATTCAAGTGGTCCATGATTAATTATTATTTACTTAAAAATGTTTTTGAATGGAAAATATTGTCATGCAATGACAGATGAATATATGGTTTTGTTTTATTGTTTACAGCTATCTTAACATATAAATATTTACAATAAATGAAATATTATTTACATTGTGCGAATATAATTAATAATTTATATACATACAATACATAAATTAAATTATTGTGAATTATTAAAAAAACAATAGAATGGACTATTTATCCATAGCAGTATATCAAATATTATTTTCACAGTGACCCTTATTATTTTCAGTGTTGTATAAAATACGTGAAAAAAACGTATTTCAAATAAAAAATTCTAAATCAAATTATTTCATATGTTTAGTAGAAGCAATTATTTTTTTAGTATTTCAAATACTTTTACTTTAAATTCTTTGAAAATAAAAAAGATATGTTACGGTTGGCACTGTAATTTTTTTTTCGTATTCAACTTATTCGCGAAATTTTTATTAATACATATTAAAAAGAAATGATCACCTTAACATAGGTAATTGTTTATTTAAGAAAAAATTAGAGAATTATACCGTGTTATATTACTAACACACACGACGGAGGGTTTCTATTTCAAATACAAAAATCTATTTCAAATCTTGTGTATTTTAAATACAAAAATGTATTTCAAATACTGAAAAACAGAATGTCATATAAATGAAAGTATTTTAATGTATTGAAATATAAACTACTTTTAAAAAGTATTTGAACTAATAATACAAAATACTTTTATTTTTAAGTATTTCAAATATTTAATTAATGCCCAGTTGCACCAACAAGGCTTAAATTTAAAGCTAGGCTTAAACAAAAAAATTCAAATCATAATTTTGACAATATATTGTCATTTGACATTTCATTTCGATGCAATATTGTCAGTTTAAGCCTACTTTAATATTTATGCTACGTTGGTGCAACCGGCCATAAAATACATAATTTAATTTAAATACTTATTTTAAATAATTTAACAAATACATAATTTATCAAGAGGTGAATATTTACAAGTGGTCTATATTAATTCTATACGAAGAGGTTTTTGGATGAATGCTTCATTTATTTCAACATAGTCAATAATTTACAATTTCCAACTGCGACGTTTCGGTTCTGTTTAGAACCATTTTCAAGCAATAAATAAATTTTTAAAACATTTGAAAGTATAACATTTTAATTATAAACGATTTTGTAATTTTTTTTATTTAAAAACCCATGAGTTGACTTTTAACCATGTAGTCTTTAAACTCATTGGTTTTTTTTAAAAAAAAATTACAAAATCGTTTATAATTAAAATGTTATACTTTCAAATGTTTTAATAATTTATTTATTGCTTGAAAATGGTTATAAACAGAACCGAAACGTCGCAGTTGGAAATTGTAAATTATTGACTATGTTGAAATAAATGAAGCATTTATCCAAAAACCTCTTCGTATAGAAAAATTTTTTAATTGCTTCCAAAAACTGAATCAAAAGTCTATATTTAATTCATGAACAAGAAAAACTCATATTTAGGCCACCACCATACCGCACATGTAATGCTACAATCTACATACATAAATGCCGGGCATTATACCGAGAGTTTTTTTTATCAATGAACATGGGCTTATGTCATTACCATAGTTACATTTAAAATGATTGACAGCAATGTATTATCGCGTTTTTTTTAAAACTGGACATAGGACGTGACATTTAGTATATCTGTCAATGTCATCAAATTGTCATATTTCAAAATGTATACAGTTGAAGAAAAAGTTCAAATTGTATGGTATAATTCTATACTCTGACATAAGCCTAAGGCAAGAAATAATTAATATAAATTATATTTTATCCCCATTTTTTAATTGATCAATATTAATTTTGTCACCATTGTAAATACAATTTTTTAAATGGCCCCAAAGAAAAAAAAATCGTTTGGTCCAAGATCTGGTGGCATTGAAGGCCACTCCACTTCTCCACCACGTCCTATCCAGCGTTGGGGGAATACCTGGTGCAGATATAAGTGAAAATTTTGACGACTCCAATACCTGCAATTTTGTGAATTTACTTCCCTATTAATATAAAATGTCGCTTCATCCGTAAATAAAATTCGATGCAGTAATATTTCCCCACTATTAATTTTGTTCATCATATCTTCGCAAAAGATATTTCTTCGTTCTATATCGCTGTGTAATAACTCTTGGTGATTTTGATATTTAAAACTCTTAAAATGTTCTTGTCTTAAAACCTTGTATACTAGTATTCTTAATTTCAGAAAAAAAATTGTTGACAGGGTGTTGTCACTTTCAATTAAATGCATAATTTCTTGTTTCTTACAGTACTTGGTCTGATTTTCTTCTTGTGCTGTTTATTGACGCATCGTTTAGTTCTGTAGTCATTGTAAATTTTTCTTATAGTTAATGCACATAAGTCAGAAACTTGTTGTAGACTCGTTATAATTACTCCAATTTACAATTTGAACTTTTCTTTAACTGTATACATTTTGAAGTATGACAATTTGATGACATTGACAGATATATCAAATGTCACGCCCTATGTCCAGTTTTAAAAAAAACGTGTTAATGCATTGCTGTCAATCATTTTAAATGTAACTATGGTAATGACATACGTCCATGTTCACTGATAAAAAAAACTCTCGGTATATCCGAATTCATAAACACTCGTAAAAATTTTAAACGGTTCGTTGTAATTTTTATTCAATAAAAAGAGTCGACATTGAAAGAAAAATCGAAATTTTATTTGTCAAGTTTGATTCTATTTGTCAAAAATTATAATGAACCGTTTTGAATCTTTACGAGTGTTTATGAATATGGTTGTTATAAGTCTGTTTCCGAGAGTTAATACGCAATACGTATATCATTTATTAGGTTCAAATTGCCAGAGGCGAAGAGGCATGATGACGTAACGTCAAAACTGACATATTTGGTACTTTCTCCGATAAACGGGAATGGTTGTTTCCATTATCCATAATAATCACGCTGTTAGAAGGTATATTGGGATATAATTTATTCTTGAAATTTATATAGACGAAATACATTAACCGATTTTAACTGTATATTTCCCGGTACATACAACTATAATTGCACTTAGAAGTATTTGACTCAGTGTTGCTCGAAATAAATGATTTATTATCATCTGTTTTATAAACATCATAAACTCGGCACATATCTCTTAACCTCTAAAATAAAAGTATCTTAATCCCTTGATTCATCACCATTTTTCCAGTTTTCCCCTACGTTTATCCATCACATACATACACACTCTTCATTCACATTTCACCTACACAAAAACTTATATCCTTACGTAAACACACATTGTATTCCCTCTGGACACAATGGACACGTGGAGAGGATTTAGCGACAAAACACGACGTGGAAATGAAAGAGGACAGATATAAGTATTGATTATTGTTGACTATAAATGAAATGTGTAATTAGCCAAAAAGTTGGTGAATAGATTCGGAGCAAGGTTCACACACTCAAAGTTTGGAGGTTATGATGAGTTTTGTGCGCGTTGAATGAATGGGTAGCGGGTTTGGTATTGTGCTCCTAATTGGAAATGGACACGTTTTGTTGACATGATTTTGTTGGAATTGAATTGAAAATTATATTATGAATTAATTATACCAAACTTTGGGACAATTTTAAAGAAAAAATCTGCTGGCTAGCACAAAACCACTCGCCATTTCCATGTTAGGCTATATAAGTACATATTGTATTTAACATTTCTGGTACACACAAAAATATTCTAATTACATCTATTATTAATATATTTTTATTCAATTTTGACGTTTTAAACTGTCATTGTTAACTCCATCAACAACTATAAGTAACACTTTATTCACAAGTGAATTAATTTTTTTTTAAATCACTCTCATAAAATTTTAACTTACTCTGCAACAAATAATGCATTTAAAATAACATCAGGCACGAAAATAACACTCACCATAATATTTATCAGATATTATCAGCTATTTCCATTATTTTTCACGGCACAAATGACAGGCAATAAAGCATTTTAAATAGATGAGTTGACGTCTATCAGCGACGATTGTCAATTGTCATGCACAGCCTACTAACTGATCTGTTTTTTATTTGACAAAATTAAATATTATAATGGTTTTTATTATTATTTCGTCAAAATTGAATAAAATATTGTACAAACCACGTGAACTAAGAATGTTTATTCACTCGAAGAAATTAACTATTCGTGATTAAATTAAAGATAAATAATTACATCAACTTTTTAATAACTGTCAATCATAAAGCACTCGTACTTTACTTGTTGACTACTATTTTTACAAGTCTAATTATGACTAAATAGGTCAATATGACTTTGTCAAAGAAATTAAATGTACCTCCTTCTAAAAACTATAAGAAATTTTTTTAATTTAAACTTAATGAGTAGTAGTATGAACAAGTGATTAAGGATGATTAGCTAGGAGATGACTAGCAGTGATTTAGCGCTGTTAATCGTTTATGGATTATTTTAGAGAAAAATACTTCAAATAGCAGTTATAGAAAAATTAATTGTACGCAACTTTTATTTGAAGTATTTTTCTCTAAAATAATCCATAAACGATTGACAGCGCTAAAACATTGCTAGTCATCTCCTAGCTAATCACCCTTAATCACTTGCTCACCCAATAATTTTATATTATTATGAAGGTTACTTACTAACATTTCACGCCAGAAAGAATTTTCACAAATTGTAATTTAATAACAAATTTTCACTTGATTATGCGTAATAACGCTTAATACCTCGATGATACACTGCCAATTGCAATAAATTAAAAGACATGCACTTATAAGAATTTCTCCCTGTAAAGTAAATTACAGAAAATTATTTGAAAGCAATAAAATAGTCATTTACGAAGATATGTTTTCATTACGCTCTCTCTACTTATTGAATTAACCTCAGACAGGTAAATCTCTTTGTATAACAGTTCTACTTTTATCTTAGTTTAGTGGCGCTATAAAACCAAACCTACTTTTAAACTCAGCAGAGAAAAACATAGAGAAAATGAATTTCTCTCCGATCCGATATATCTTTTATTGAAAAAGATAATGAATGAGAAAGTTTTTAGAATTGGTTCAGTTTTCTTACAATGTAGAATCGAATTATTTGGGATTATCCATCTACAAATGCAGTTCAGTTTTGTTTATTTTCTCCCTTAACTTGTATGACAAACAAAACTTTGCTGGATATATTCCAAGTGACATTTTAACTCATAAAAAGATATTAGGTTAGTTAATTTTGTATTTCTGTCCAACGGAAAAGTGTTCCGTCATTTAAATGATTGTAAGCATAATGAAAATGTGAAGAAAAGAAGCAACTGGTGGCATAAGATTAGAATGATTATTTTTATTTGAATAGTAAGGTAATTGAAATTGTTAAATACTTTATTAGAACGCATTATATTAAAATCACTGAGTTATTGAGAATAAGAAAATAAATTAGACTATACAACTCATCAAAAAATATATGAATCAAAAACTACTGCATTTATCAAGTTTTAAGAAAAGTACCTTTTTTATTTATTTTGTATTGTATGTAATATTTCATGAGTAAAAATTAAAAAATCAGATGTGGCCAACACAAAACCTCCCGCTATTTAATTTTTACATACATACATACACACATACATACATACATACATACATACATACATACATACATACATAAAATAACGCATTTCCCACTGAGTGGGTTAGCAAAAACCCGGAAACAATAGTAACAATAAGAAAAGGGATAAGAGTAAGAGCTCAGCTGACTCACTTCACTCTTTAACAACATTCTTCTTTCGCCATGTCCACATCATAGCATTCATACATAAGAACATATTAAAGTGACCGATTTTCGTTAGCGAATGATCGCATCCGGACCACAATAATAGTTACGCAACAATCATCCTTCGCCACACATTTCTATCCATTTTCATTAATTTAAATACATACTTACGTAATTTACTAACGCTGCAAACTGTTCCATTGCATAAAACTATTGATTTATTATCTATTTTCTTTTTATAATGTCACTATTATAAATTTGAAGTGATTAGTTTTTTGACAGTGACATTTACTGTCAGTTACATTCATTTGAAATATGAACTGTGTAACAAAGGAATTGTGTTTATCTTAGGCTTCGGGACTAATAAAAAAATTATTTTTAAATTTATCTGCAAAATACATAGAAAAAGTATAAATGTATTCCTGTAGAAAATTCAATAATCTTTAATTTTCGTAAGACATAAAATGCGAAAAAATGGCATTTAATGCTATTTTTTTTAAGAAAAACCATTATGAGCTTCAGGTAAAGTGCCATTTCCGGTTATTCGATTTACACCAAAATCTAATGGCTTCTATTCATATTAGAATAGGATAGAAATACAAGGTTTCAGAATTTTCTGAATGATAGTTTTTGAGTTAGAGCGAAGACAAAATCTCTTCACATGCACACACACACACATACATACATACATACATACATACACACATACATACACACACATACAGACATCATCGTGAAAATGTTAAAATTGGATTCTAGGGACCTTAAAACGTGGTCATTTACTAAAATCTCGATATGTGATTTTTAGCACGATCCCTATACCTCCCTTACCAAGGGTAGCGGGAGGTCTATAGATCAAAAAATAACGATGAAAAAAGTTTATGACTTCCCCATATGAGACGCTTCTGGTTGAAATACAGAAACAAAAGAAAGCATAAATGAGCATCTAAATAAGTAGTATTCTCATACCATGTTTCAAAATTTTAGTGAAACTAGTAAAATAGTTATTAACAAAAATGTGTCAGATGAAGTGCACTCTCAAAGGCTGTAATTCTCTAACAAAAAGTTTCCGGACAAACCTTTATACAAAATTTTACTCAAAATGACTCCCCCAATATACAGTTTCATTTTGCCACACTCTTTATGAATCACTCTGCACAACATTGAAATTTCCTTAATCGAAGATAATTTACACAAAGTTTTAAAACTTTCCATGAAAATAATACCAATAAAACCCTATAATTTCCACACGTATCGAGTGAACGCACGAAATAAAACAAAAATCGTGATCAATTACCTCCGTAATAAATTTACGGCTTCAGTTAATTACACAGGCCGTACGCAAAAATAAATCAGAAAAATCCATACGCACAAACTCGCGAATCTTATCGACAGCCAATGAAATTATTCGACTCGGATATTGGATTCAGTCGGGATTTTCCATTCGTTATTCTGCAAATGTTTTGCGGAACATAATAGCTGAACCTCGCTGTTTCACTGATCACTTGATCAGCAAACGATAAAGCAAATTAAAGCAACGGGAATGCGCAAGAAGACAAGAGAACGGGAATATTTTAATAATTGTTTCTAGATTTACTGGAATTGGAAAAGACATTCAGCTTTATCGTTGGAAAATTTAATGTTTGAATGTCAGTTTCATTAAATTTTATACTGAATTATGTAATTCAGTTAATTACATTATTGATTCTATTCATTGTTGTAATTACTTTGGATTAAAACTGCAAATCGATAGATTACAAAATTAATGAGCAGATAATCATATTAATTATTTTTATAACGTTGTTTATCAATTACGTAACTTACCTTGATCAAAAATGTTATTTAATTAAGCATAAATTTGTTAAATATTCATTTTCTATATTTTTATCTTCCATCACCTTTAGCATTGGTCAAAAAAATTGGTAATTTTTAATGAATAAGCACGTTTTAGGGTCCCTAGAATACGATTTTAATAGTGTGCGTATGTGTGTGTGTGTGTGTGTGTGTGTGTGTGTGCGTGACAAAAATTTCTCTGACGATAACTCCAATACTACAATTTTAAAAATTATAATTCTTTCGTGTTCCTCTTTTTTACATCCATATGAATAGCTGATTACATTTTGATTATAACTGGTCAACCGGAAGTTCCCTTATATGAAATTCTTAACAATATTTCTTTGTTTTCTTCAAAAACGCAGTTAAATATCATTTTTTGACATTGTTTGTGCTTATAAATATTAAAGAATATCTTACTGTCTATACAGTTTGATTATACGTTTTCTTCATATTTAATTAAAGAATTATAAAGAGATTAACTTTCATAAATCAGCCATCATTGGTATAATCATGGAAACAGTTGATATATTCAAATAATTGTAATTAACAGATGTCAGTGACAAGTGCAATGTACAAAGTGAATGTTTGTGTTACAATTTTATTAGATTTATATAATCTTTTCCAAGGAACTTTTGGTATGGGATTTATACAAAATACATAGAACGGACGGAAGGAACTTTTAGTATGGAATTTGTAGAAAATATTACTTATATGTTCTTGTTATAATTTCACTGGATATACCGAGTGTCTCTCAAATAGGGGGACATGGCTTAACCACAGATTCCAGAGGCTAAAATAAGACGATTTAACCAAACTTGCTTCTACCGGAAAGTGTATCATTTAGCCAGTATTCTGCTTCAAAGTTTTTCGAAAAAAAAAAAAATTGCTTAACCGGACGCTTTATTCGATTTGGATGAAATTTGGTATGACAGTTTATATGGTTATAAGTCTTCTTTTAAGATGATACTTGTTACTATTAGTGGACCACTAGTATATGAAACTTCTGTGTCCCAACATTGATTAAACCGTAACTTTTTAATGGCCATGCCGATAAATTATTTTTTTTCAGAAAGATACATTCAATAGTAAACTTTTCTCGCTCTGTGTATTTTGTTATATCTGTTATAAAGTATATATGTTTTTCATTTTTAATAACAAACAAAATATTGAAAATATAAAAAAAATTACAAATATATTCTTTGTAACACAAAAAAAAATTGTATGTAGATATGAGGTATAGTTTGTTTATAAATAATATTAAGGAAAAACGTTCTATTTACCCACATACTCCACGTAATCAGTTAATCTTCATAAAAAGTAAAATTTAATATTTTCTTGTTTACGTGATTCATATAATAAATATCAAATGCTTAATTATTTTTATTTTGACCTCATTTTTATATTGTAAAATGAGTTTCTAATTTCTCGGTAAAGTACAAGAAAATAATAGAAAATATATACAATAAAAATGCTATGTTGATACTTTAAAAAAATTATAAAAAACTTCTGGTCTTTAGATGCACAAATAAAATTAATAAATAATATTTGCAAAAATATATAATCTCGGCACGGAAATAAAATATACCTAATCTGATTAGTCGGTCTACAATTGTTAGACCATTTGTATTTAAGTCAACAGCTACTATAATTTTTAAATATGAATAAACAAATGCAATCGAACCATTTTCAAAATGGGGATTAACACAAATTCGAAATTCATACATTCATATAAAAATTGTTCTTCCGACAGGCAAGAATTGGGATATGTAAATAAGAATGCGAACCTGGTGGCGAAATTTGGAACTCAAACAAGGGAACAACTTTATTTTGTTCGTATGCTTTTACATATAAGCTTACAGTTTATATAGAGGAAAACAGATAATAGAATTAATATTTACAATTAATGAAACTACTATTATCTAATATTTATCATTGTAAAACTGGTCCTAAGAAAAAACTAACAGTGAAGATAACCTAAAAACTACTAATTGAAGTATTTAAAATGAAAAATAATAATTAATCTACTGCTACAACTAATAAAAAAGGAAATATACTCTACTTATAATAATTATGAACACTGAAAGAAAAGTTAAAATACAAGAAAAATCAAAGAAAAACTATTGACAGCAATGATACGCTTATGGAAGTTAAACAAAAGTGCTCTTGTCGAAGGTTTGACGATGGTGCATAGTGATTCTGGCGAGACGAGATATTTCTAGATTCTCGTCTCGTCTCGTACTCGAGATTTCTCGTCTCGGCGAGACGAGACAGAAATGTAAAAAATATTTTACGAGACGAGATATATTTGCCGAGATCTCGATTCTCGAAAACTGTTTCGAGATTTCTCGGTTGTAATTATTTTCATAATAAAGTTTTTGACATTTTATCTGTCAGAATTTGTTAAGCGTGCATTACACGATGAAGTTTTTCTTTTCAAGTGACTTGAAAAGTTTTTTCTCTCGCACAATGACATGAGTGCAAGAGAGACAAATGAATAGACTTTTAACGAAAATCTTTTAAAGAAAACCTGGAACATGCTCTACTTTTTCTTAAAAGTCTCTACAAAATTTAACTGTCAAGTAAATGTCAAATGTCATTTGTGTTTATGTTTTTGATGTATACATATAGTGCTATAAGTGATCGATATTAAACTGAAAAATGGAAAAATTGAATAGAGAAGTAATTGAGATCTTAATGTAAGTATAACTTAAATTTTGACACTTGGATATTTTAATTCACGCAAAACATGATTGTGTAAATATACTTGTAAGGTCACTTATAAATACACTTTTCAAGTCTTGAATAAAAACTTCATCGTGTAATCCAGGCTTTAGCTAAGATTTTTAGCGTTATTTTCTTTTTAATGTTTTATAACAGATTAGAAGATGCTAGATAAATATTAAATTTATAAAATTGTAACATAATAAAATTTGTAAAAGTTTTAGGTTATATCAAATTTTGAGAGATGAAACGACAAATATTTATCTTTTTATTCGAATTACTATTAATACAAAATTGTATAAATTTAATAATTAGTTTATAAGACCAAAATATAAATATTAAATTTCCGCCGAGAAATCTCGGCGAGAATCTCGACCGAAACGAGACTCTATTAAACGAGACGAGAAAAATTTCGAGACGAGACATAATTTTATGAATTTGAAACGAGACGAGACGAGACAATGAATTTCTCGTCTCGACCGAATCACTAATGGTGCACAACGCCATCTCCATCTCTATGTAGTGAAATATCCCAATAGAAGAACTTGAGAGATTATGAATGAGTACGAGCCGAAAGGAATGTAATAGAAATGTGTGGGGAAGAATGAACGTATTCAATAATTGTAACAAAGGAACAAAACAAAAACAAAACACTTGCATAAAACAATAATATGCACATCTGACTCACCAGTAGTTCGCAAGTTTCTCAGTCAAGTCCCGTAATATACTAACAACTTCTTCCATAACGTTTGTAAACAAAAAACACACAAAACAAAACGTCACAACAGTTACTATTAGAATCACCCACATACTCCTACTTTGCGAACGGAACTACGAAAACATTTCGCTAGATTATTCGTATCAGCCGTTTTTTGATGAATAACAAAGTTTTTAGAATTGTAAACAGAACGTTCATTATGTTAAATTTCTCTGTAACTGTGATGTGTGTATGTGTGCTTGCATTGACAAGGAAATCAAGAGATAACAGACGACCTTGATAAGATTATGCATTTGCGGTGAATGCATTCGTGATAAGATTGCAAATTTTTGTTTTCATTTATATTTATAGGTTAGAGAGAGATATATACAAACAAAACAATACAATAACCACAAAGTTTAATGCGAGGTGGGTTTCGGTCAACGACCTTGTCAAAATGTTTTATTCTTTTTATAAAACACTGAGGGAACAATGAAAAACAAACGAATCATTATACTATTGTACAATATCTTATAAATAAATATACCATCATGGGTTATCCATTTAAGGGTGCACCTATTTTATTTCATAGTCGTAAATTTTGAAAATGATATGTCCAGTATAAAGTGTCTACGGGGATCTCATGAACTTTAAGAGACACGAAGTAGATTATTTTGAGAAAAGTTATCTCATTAGGAGATCATTTTGGTGGTGTATCGTTATTTGAGAAAAAAACAGATCTAGGTGAAAATCTAACTTTTGCATTTTTTTTACAAAAATGTGAACATCTTATTGCAGATTTTTGTTGGCACCTCTTTAGGTCACTTTTTTGTATTCGTTCGATAAATTTATCTATATTAACGTAAAAGTTAAAAACTATATGGTTGTTGTTTTTCTTACAATGCAATGCAACAAATGAAAAGCACAGTGGGTTACTATACCATATCGTCAAATTTTGTCTATCTTTGATAAGAAAGTAGAAAAATATGTAACTTAATGAGTATTAGCGATTTTTTTTTTATTTTAAATATTAATTAGTTGACAAACTACAAGCGATTGCAGTCGATTAATAATGGGTCTGATGTAATATGTTGATGTTCCAAGCAATTTGATTGTTTGCCTGTTTTTAAAAGCGAGATTCACGCGTCTTGTTGCCCACCCACCGAAAAAAAAAATCAATGGACATACACTAGCGACATCCGCCGCCATAGTTTATAGTTACAATATTGTTCAACAATGGTCGAACTGTTTCAATGTTCTAAAATTTATTAGAAAAAAAAAAATTGTTATTTATGCTTAACAATAATTTCTTCATGAATGCAACGTAAAAGTTCATTTATAAAAATATTTCAGCTATGCACTTTAGAACCAACAGTTTGTTGACCACTGGTGAGGATATGCAACGTCACACGCAAAAAATTTAAACTTTAAAAATTCATATCTCACCTATTATGTTCAATTTTTAATTCGTCTTTACTCTAAAGTTCTTAATTCATACTGTCCTTGTTAAAAAAATTAGTATAGAATCCCATTAAAGAAATTGGTTACCTATATATTCACTGCTAATTTCCTAATTTAGCACTCAAAATTTTCATATATACAGTTGTCTCTTAAATAGGGGGACATGGCTTAACCACAGATTACTGAGGCTAAAATAAGACGATTTAACTAAATTTGCTTCTACCGGAAAGTGTACCATTTAGCCAGAATTTAGCTTCAAAGTTCTTAGAAAAAAAATTAATTTTGCTTGTAATAACAGAACGCTTTCTACGATTTCGATGAAATGTGGTATGACAGTTCATATGGTTATAAGTGAACTTTTAAGGTGATACTTATTATTAGTGAACAACTAGTGTATGAAACTTAGGTGTCCCAACATTGATTAGACCGTAATCGTATAAAGCGTTCTGTTATTACAAGCAAAATTTTTTTTTTTTCGAAGAACTTTGAAGCTAAATTCTGGTTAAATGGTACACTTTTCGGTAGAAGCAAGTTTAGTTGAATCGTCTTATTTTAGCCTCAGGAATATGTGGTTAAGCCATTTCCCCCTATTTAAGAGACACTCTGTATATTTCAATTCATCTCATTTTCAATATTGACATCATAGTAGACAATTACATATTTTAAAGCGAAATATAAAATATATTTCAATGCTAAAGTATGTGAAAAATATTGTTGAAATTGAGGAAATATATACTATTTAAATAGTCACCTAAATTTTATCTGATGTAGATTATTGAGCGTGAAATATACCATAAATGGTATTTTTCTCCGTAGGTACATTTCTTTATCTATCAGCAGAAATAAATATGAGTTTATAAAATAAAAATAGGTACAAAGAATTACTAATTTATTTCTTAAGATTAAGAGTATTCGTATGATAATAGTAGTTTATATATTAAGGGAGTAAAGTTCATCATTATTTGTCGAGAGCGAAGATTGAATCCTGAGGGCGTAGCCCGAGGGTTGCAATCGCTTGAGGTAAATGACACTTTACTCCCGTGTTATATACAATATTTTATATACAAACGGAAAAGAATGAAGCACATTTCTATAAACGAAGAAAAACTATTTATTTTAAATTTAATTTTACAATAATCATATTTTTTTTCCCAAAATAAATATAATTAATAATATTCCTTAGTTTTTAATCAATATCAATTAACAAAGGACTTGAATGACTATACTTTCCAAGGGAGTACTTTATTTCCCTAGGGAGTACTTTATTTCCCTCGATAAATAATGAAGCATATTAAGTTATGATTTTGATAAGAATAAAGTTAACATTATTTACCGGTTGTATATAAAATCATTTATTTGTCTATACTTATAGGTACATATGTATGTTATAAAATTATTATACTTATAAATACAGTGACCTTACAACAAGACAGGTGTCATAAGATTTATGTATTTATGTAGTATGTAACACCAAAAGTTATACTGAATGTATTATAAAACATACGTACGTATATGGAGAAGCAGGAACTGTGTAATCAATTATTATTACGTTGTTTTTCTTGATTTATTTTTTGTTGCAATAATAATGAAAGAAATCAATGTTTAATATGAATGTGTGTTGAATTGAAAATAAATTCATTTGAGATATATGAGAGTTATGCTAGAATTATTGAGATTGAGAATAACAATTATTTCACTGACAAAGATTTGTAGAAAATTATCAGTAGTAATATAACAAGAGAGTGAGAATTGAAAATAATTTGACAAATTTTTCGAATACTTATTGCCAAATGGCAATAAGAAACTGGAGAATTATTTTCTAATTTATCGAACTCTCGAATTATATTTAATTAGATTATTTTTTGATCTATAATATTCTATAAATTTGTTTGAAACAACGGAAAGCCGCTGACTTGCTATTGTGTCGCCATCTACGTCGTAATTAATTAGCTTCATTCATTGCATGATGCAGTTGGCAAGACTGCTTTGACAACTAGAACATAACTTTGACAAGGCAAAATAAATATAAATAATCGCCTTTAAATTATTATATTTAAAAAATAAGAACATATTTTACAAGCATTTATTCCAACATTTGATATGTTTGCTATTAATATTTGTATTTTATTAAAAGCTCCAGACACGCATTAAATCATATTAGATGAAATTTATTTCATGCCATTAATATGGAAAATTTCCAATCATACATAATGCTTTCCAAAACTTATATGAACATACAAAAATTTCTATATTGCAATATAGGAGCAATATAACAATACCAATAATCACATTTGAACTATGTACATAAAATTAAATAATCGAGATTAAATTTATAATTAAATACACACCCTAGATCAGACAGGTTAATGAAACAAACCGGTGCATAAAACAATTAATTATTAATGCGTCATTTTCACTGAAATAGCATTTGAGATAGAGTAATATTAACAACATTAACTTGAATAGCACTAGTTGAAATTCCAGGCATAGTAATATAACCACACTTCTGCATGAAGGTCCATTACCAACAAACCAGACTGTACAGTCGCAGGATAGCATTAAAGGGGAAGGAGCATACAAGAGGAGTGGATTTTACAAACGTTCTATGCACCATTTCGTTATCACTTTCACTTTAACAACAAAAATTTCAGGAGAGTTTTTTTCTTTCCTTTACTTTTTTTTATTACTAGCGTTGTGTATAGGATAATATGCCCTTTGATTGGTCAAAATGCTACCTTACGACTTTTGAAAAAAAAATGATCTAGAACTTATATCAATTGAGATATGGGTATGAAATATTTATGGCTTAGAATTAGAACTTATAACAATTGTCCAAAAACTTTCAAAATTCGTATACTTATGTAATTTTTCTCGTAGAATCGAATGGCATAGTTGCCATAGTCATATCTCCACCCATTTTTAAGTTACGACCCAAAACTGGGTAGAAACCGTTAACTGAAAATATGTCACTTTAAGTAGTGGTTAAGTGCAAATATCTCGGCAAACAAAAAAAGTTATCGACCTGCGGTATGAAATCAGCGCATCACGATATACCTAAATATTTAAAAATTGGAATTTTTAAAGTATTTTAGATTTTTCACTAAAAATTGAATATATAAACTTTCATATTTTAAGCGCCACTTTTACAATCTCCGGTTAGAATTTTAACTGTAAGTTAAATAAACAATATTGACTTGGATTATTGACAGCAATAATATATTTGTTATTTGACATTTCATTTCGTTTCAATTTTGTTTGTTTAATTGACAGTTAAAATTTTTACCGAAGATTGTAAAACTGGCCGTAAGTAGTTACTACGGTCAAGTGCAACCACATCTATCATGTTCTTGGGTGTCAATAACCCTTGCTAGATTTTATAGATCTTATTTGGATCTATACCGAGAGTTTATTTTATCAGTAAACATAGGGTATATCATTGCCATAGTTACGGTATGAATGTTTGACAGCAATGTATTGAAGCGTTTATTTTATGAGTAAACATAGGCGTTTAACATGGGAATGCATTGTTATTGTATGAATATTTTGATTATTGTAATCAATTATTATTTTCTCTTTAATTATTAAAATGTTATTATTATTTTTAAATGATTGTAAAATGAAAATATAAACTGATTTTTAAAAGTTCAACAATTTAAATAAAATAATTATCCCAACGGGATTATAACCACTGCACCACCAAGCCATTTACAAATCTGTTGATATTGCATAATAAAAAAGTGAAACAATTATTTATTTGACAATTTTTACAATTTATTTTAATTTTTGCAATATTATTAAAGTAATTAATATTAAATAATGTATAAGATGTAATATACTATTATCATGTTCAATAGCATGGCTTGATTTATTGCCAGACCATTGTTTTGTAGTCAAACATTCATACCGTAACTATGGCAATGATATACCCTATGTTTACTGATAAAATAAACTCCCGGTATATATTCCAATTACCAATTTTAAGTTGTTAATTCTTGGCAACATTAGAAGCGAAAGTAAAGCCTGTCATTTTCATATTTTCTGCAATATTTGTTGTAGAATTGGGGCAAATGTTTGTAAAACAATTTGTAAAACATAACCAATGTATTTGTGTGAGTTTATGTTTATGAATCTGTTAGATTTTACTTACCTTGATGACAGTATAAGTGCATACCGAAACGGTAGTCCAGAAATTTATCCATGTTACATTTTTGTTTTATTTGATGATGACAGTGACATACATACTATCATTTCGGTATAAGTTCGACAGAGATTGAGAGCGCAGTGTTTAGAATTTAATATGTGGGATTTAGAATTGGTACGCCCGATTTACGACTCATTTAAATGCCAATTAATTTCCACAGTAGGCTGAGTTAATTAACGGAATGTGCTCGGATAAAATGTTTCCTATGTCTGAAAGAGGGTTAAGCCAAATTTAGAACTACTAATTTCTTGTATTTTTGGAGCAAATGGAAGGTTTATAAGGATGTTTGTAGCTTCCTGGAGTTAATGGAGATTATTTAGACAATTTGTAAAGATTTTACGCTGATGAGGAGTAAGTTAAGAAGGGTTGAACGAAGGGATATTTCGGAGATTAGTAATGCAGGTTCAGAAATTAAAGTTTAATTGCACTATAGCGTGATATTTTTCATTAGAACATTAATAACTTCATTTTATTTATACATAAATAAATAAATGTATGTTTCTATTTCAGTGACGGTCCAAAGTTTCTGGGTACACACACAGGTGGATTTATAACTAACACAGAACATAGAACATAATTTAGCACAGATTCATTTTAGGTTATGTCAATATCGTATTTAGGTCTTCTTCACATAAATACAATTCCGAATGGGACACTAGTGATATCCATTGGTTTGTACGGCAACACTTTAAAACAACAAAAATGAATTATACAATTCGATTCAATTTGACGCTTCAGATTAAAATAGAAGCTAAGAAGCTATGATCTGACCGTAAATTTGACGTTTTGTACAAATTAATTATAGCAACGAACATGATTTGTTTAATTAGTGCGCGCCAACTTCAAGGCATAGTGTGCTCCTGCAAAACCTAAAATCTAATTCCCAAAATCCTAAATAATCACAAGATTTAGGGCACATAAATTTAGGACTTAGACATTACGGTGATAAAAGTACAACAAAATTTTGTCAGGGGGTTCTATAATGTCACATAAAACATAGTGAAAATAAGAAGTAAAAGAAGTACCTGTCATATTCAAATAATAACAAGAAAAACATAATTATGTTTGTCTTTGGCTGTGAAATTTTTATAAATTTTGATTTTTATAAAATTGATTTCGAGTTCGTGTAATTATTTGGTTTTGTTACTTATAATTAAATTTATACCATTAAGTTTGATGTCAATAAAGATTAAGATCATAATACTTGAATATGTGCTGAATTATAACAATGTAGACACAATGATTACAACAATTAACATTATTAACAGTGAACTGAACTGTCAATATGAGATTTTGTTTTATTTGTTTTTTATTTTCAAGGTTATCTGATTTTTGACGTAAATGTAATATTTTATTTTTTATACTCCAATGTGTAAAGAAAACGATTTTCGTCTTTTATTTACTTTACAAATTACAGAACTGCTACCATCAATACACGTGTGGCATGTAAGTTGTCCTATCTAAATTTAGTTTTTTTCTGTACACTCATTTTGGTAACACTGACAGAACTGCAGTATTCAACTTCAGATCTGTTAGCTGTCCACTGTGAACTCAGTGTTTGGTGTGTGAAAATTGTTGTCCGTTATGTTTCTAATTTGTTTCAGGAATGATATATAAGGTCGTATAAAAATTATTATATGCAACTCAAGTGTAAACAAGCTTTATGACATTCGGTCAACAATACTTGACCTCATGTCATAAAGCTTGTATTTATAGGCTGTCTCAAGATATATGCACATTCCATTACTTGTGAAGTAGCGGTCCGACCCTTCACAGCTGGATATTTTGTCAGGGATTTGACCAGGTTGGGATTAGGAAAATTAAAAAAAAATAATTATTTTCAAAGAAATATATTTTCCAAATATGATTATAATTTACCACTGATTGATATTAACTGTTTAATGTCTTTTCAAAGAAAACGTACATTTGACTAATGATGTATTTAGTATAGATGGCTACCCGTTTTTGTATAAGTAGCGTAAACACGTATTTTGTATTATTACTTCTTCAAGTGTTTAGTAGTAATAACAGCATAAAATTAGCGATAAAATGTGTGAGAACGAAGAATCTCAGATTTCAAAACAGCGAATTCATTTATCAGAAGACGCAAAGCAAATTATTTTAAATGTTTTTAATACATTGAAAAGTGAAGGTGAAAATAATGGGCCTATTCAAAGAACAGCAGATTTAACAAAAGTTAATTATTATACCGTTCGACGAATTAATATTTGATTACTTCAAAAAAATAAAAAATAAATAAATACGTCCCAGTACTCTCTGACTCTCTAATGTATTTTAACTGCCTCCCGCTGGGAAGGGCGCAGGTACAAATGTGCATATATCTTGAGACATTACACACTGCAAACAGTGTGTAAAGTAAACAATTTTCATATTTTATTTACTTTACACCATTACTATACGTATGGCATTTAAATTGTCTTACCTAAATTTAGTTTTTTTCTGTACATTCATATTGGTAATACTGACTGAGTACAGCAGTACTCAACTTCAGATATGTTATTTGTCAAATGTGAACTCGGTATTTGATGTGTTTAAATTGCCGTCTGCTAGTCTGTCAAATTTTTAATTTGTTTTAGGAATGTTATTTAAGGTCGTATAAAAAATCTTGTATGCAACTCAAGTGTGAACAAGCTTTATGACATTCGGTCAATTGCCAAGTCACGAAATACTTGACCTCATGTCACAAAGCTTGTGTTTACACTCTTGTTGTGTAGTGTTAACCAGTGGTGTATTAAGGTATTTTGAATTTTTTGGTGACCCCGACGTGATTTGAACACGCAACCTTTTGGGGAATAGAATTAGTGTAACTTTAATTATAAACAATATGAATTAAATTTTATTTCTATTTGAAATGCTTTTCTCATTATTCATCACGAATTCGTTATTATCCAAATGATCTAGTTCTCTGACGGACAGCTCTCGAACTATTGTATTTCACTGCCAACTAACCACAACTGCGTATTTATTGCACTTTGTTGTGCTTAGTTGCAAAGAAATATTGCTCGTAAAGTGAAACAATTCCAAAACAAACCGTCCATTTATCAAAATCACTCAAGTCTGACCCTAGATATCCGCTTGCTCAATTCTTCGGGCCATTTGCCTGCTAGCAACAGCGGTCAGCAGACCTCGACACTCGACCCTTTAAACTTGCAGCAACAGCGGTCACGTGCTTTTTGTGACCCTACAAAGGGATAGTTCTAGTCCATTCCTTCGGACTTACACTGTATCTTGACATGACAATTCACTCTCTATTCTGTAACTTGTAGATACATGTAAACAGAATGATGTAGAGTTGTAGAGAATGTAAATGTAATTGCGTGAGCAGATATGGGTTAATGGAAACTTAATAACCGTGTGAACTAATGTCACATGTTTGTTTACATTTGATAAAAATAGCGACGAAGTTATTTTTGTGTAAGTTGATTAGTTTTTCATGGGTGTTTTATTTATAAAAGGCGAACTTAATTCAGTTTTTTGTTAAAGTTAATAGTTAATAAACTTAATATAAAGAATAAGTTAATATTAATTTGTATTCTTTTTATATAGCCTACATACAGCCTGAGGCTAAAATATTGATGTACACCTTAATCAGGTATGATTAGGCTACACAGAAAAAAAAACAACTAAATTGTAGTTAAATTAACTAAACAAATCTGTAATTTTCAATCTACTAATATGTTTTCATTAAATTATCTAAGTTGATTTAGTTAAATTTTCTAAATTTGTAAAAACAAATTATAGTAAAATTAAATACAAAATTAGATTAATATTGCACTAAACATAAATAAAGAAATTTTCTAAATATATATTTAAATTTTCTATTTACTTACCTAATTCATTAGATAAATCACCGAAAATTGTAGGACAAAAATAATGAAGCCAAAATAGTAATTAAAATAGCTATTTATATATTTAAATTAACAATTTTTTAGAAAATATTTATTATTTATTTCGGGTTAGTTAAAATGCTAAATTAAGATTTGTAAATTATAATAAATTATTAGACATATCGCCTAATAAAATAATATCTAATTATAATTAGACAAAATTTAAATTCTTCTTTTTTGTGTATGACTAAAATAACAAATTCAGTTGTTTTTGAATCATTCCATTGTATTTTTAAATGATTGTCATGGTAATTAATTAGTTAATTAGGGTGACTAACATTTTGAGTAAATACTACCAGTCTGTGATTTTAAAATACGAATTCCATTTTGTTTATATTTTGAAATATACCTATGTTTATATTTGAAAAAATTAGAATAATAAACAATCTTACTAGACAAACTGGACATCAATTTTTTTACAATTTTACATAGATAATAAACCTGATATTAATGTACTAATATACTTTTGATAAAATTTAGGAAAGTTTTTGAAAATGAAATAACTACTTACGTTAATTGAGGTATACTGGCAAAAAACAATTACGAAAAATTGCTTTGTTGCAATAAAAAAGATCAATGTAATATTTCATTACGTCACCGTCCATGTCCATATCTGATTCAGATAGATCGCGTTGACATCCAAATGTTTCATGAAAAAAATTAAAACATAAATGAGATTATTCACTGTAAGCGACATTTAAAATAAACCGCAGTTATTTAATAAATGTACAAGCGCAATATATTTTATGGGGTTCTGCTTAATTGGTCAATAAAAAAGTTAACAACTGGTATGAAAGAAAATTCGTAATCATTAAATTTTAATGTGCAATATAAAAATACGCAAATATTTAATGGAAAACAAAAAATTTATGACAAAAATTACAATAAAGCCCATAATGATGAACTGTTGGTTTACATTATTGTTCGCTTGTTTAATTCCTCATAAAACTTAGGCCCGGTAATATAAACGCGCAGTTAAATTTAGTTCCATAATAAAATTTAACAAAATGAACAAATTCGAAGCAATTTTCACGTTCTTATGACATTTAAATCATTTCGGTACTTTTTTTCTTGCACAGACAGGTCTGTCAAAATTCCAAGCATGTGCATATTTAATAAGTTTTTATTTAAAATCGTCACTAAAGTTTTCAAAAATCGTTATTAAAAGTTCAAAAATCGACACTAAAGTAATCCATTATGTGACGATTCCTTGCAAATGCAGTGTTGTCAACCTTATATATTATTGTACAAATAATATAAATTTGGGTAAGTGTACGAAATATAGTATATATGCGATAAGCTACCGTTACAAAATGTATGAATGCAAATTGAATGCCATCTATGAGTCAGGGCCAGGGCACCAACAGAAAGAAACCACGAAATTCAAGATTTAAATCCGTGTTTCCTTATAAAGAGATCATACGAAAGTAATTTCAAGAAATCATTAACGTCGAACACGATTGGTTTCACAAGCAAATATTTTTAATTTCACTTATTGTTCCACTGCACTTGATTGAAACAATGGTATTATCTATAACTAACGCAATAAATGATATAAGTTCAGGAAATTTTCAAGTGGGTAATTGGCGCCAATTTTTCAAATTAAAAATATGAGTTATTGTGTTTGAGATAGAAGTCTACAAAAATAAAACTGATTATCTAATAGACGATAAACCAACAGAAAGAATGAGAAATTGAAATATAAGTTAACCTGCTTTTATCAGTAAAATATAGATCATGCAAATACAGGTAGAGGTTTATGATAATATTTACATTTCATATTTGATAATACGCAAAAATGAACGGTATTTGAAAAACTGACACACTTTTCAAACAAAAGCGATACAGGTGTAATATTGCTAGGAGGAATTTTTCAACTCAATTTTATTTTATTCACCTGCACTCCTGCTCCTGCACATTATAATAAATGTTCTCGATATTTATTTTATTTATGTCAACAGATAAATTTAGAATTCGTATATTCTATTTTAGATTTGAATGTTTTACTGAGTCGTTTTATAAATTAAACATATAATAATTATTGTAATCAATGTTTTGTGTTTACAGTTATTTTCTTTATTGAAATGAAATTCTTGTTAATTTACAGGGCATTTTTTAACCTGTGTCACAAATTTTAAGGTTATATAGTACTCACCAAAATGAATAAAAAACCTTAATGAACATTGGGTCCGATCTTTAATAGTTTCCGAGATATAAGGCAAGGAAAAATGAGTTCTTACGGAATTTGCCTCAGCTATCTCGAAAACTATTAAAGAGTTGTTAGCCTTTGAGAGATCACCTTAGACGTGTTTTTATTTTACAATAAAAGAAATCAAATAAAAGTTAAATGTGGCGACCTTTACCAATAATTTACAAATAACTTCTTAACTATTAGAAACTGAGAAAAATATTTCATATTAAATTTTATTGTATTTTTATTTATAGTCTGTTTACTGGCAGAGACAAAATTTTGATCGAGCACTATCTTTGTCAGGTTTTCTTCGCTTCTAATATAAAATGACCTCTTTCTCGGAAACAGTTGAAGATCGGACCCGTGTTGTGCATTCTTGTTAATTAAAAATCTTTTTTTTTATTATCAATGAAGAGATATAATCAGACTCAGACAGATTTATTATCGATTATGATTTAACTATCGAATCACCTCTTATCAACGATCAACGTCAGGTAAGGTACGTAGGTAATCATTCTACCAAATGATGTTTGTTCAGATTGTTAAAAAATAAAAATGGCCTGGTTTACACCTTGACACTATATTGTGACCTAACCAAATCTTAACTATAGCAAACTTTTAGTTATTGTATGATTATACCGTATAATCAAATATATAAATTATTTTTATGTAAAATATCTTTAACTACCTACGTTTTTATCAACAGGCAATGGGGGATTACGGCTCAATCGAATTAAAGGAAAATAGCAAAAAAATACGAATGTATATGCTGAATAACGAATATTAATAAAAAAATGAAATGGCATAATTGAGATATTTCGGAAATAAAGGGTTTTTTGTTATAGCGCTTCGACACTAATATGGAAATATTTTGATTGGCGACCGAGAGACCACCTATACATGCATTACAAATAGCATGTTAGGAGGTGGGGATTACTACCAATGGAAGTTAAGAAATTCAAATTCAAAAGGAGGGGCTAACATTCCTGTACAGCAGTTTTCAACAGTTTTTATTGTAACATAAATTTCTTGCATTAAACTTAATAATTTAAATACACCTGTAATTATAAAGTATATAGACTTATACAGTGTTATAATATTCATTTATTTTTATGCAAATATAACTTAAAATAGCATATATTTCAAGAACATTTAGGTCCATGATGAAAACAGTTTGATATAAAAACACATAAATGTGACGTCACGTCAATCTTTTCAAAATTCGGGAGACCATAACTCGCTTATTAATAGGAATTTTTTCACCGGATTTTCATCAATAGTCTTAGTTTTCCTTATATTTTCAGATGAAATTATAAAAAAAAAATGGTGTAATCCCCCATTCACAAAACCTATCTTATTCAACAAGCTAGCACAGAAAACACGGAGAACGCGCATGAGTAACTTGGTTTTCATACTTTTACAAGGGAAAACTGTTTTATAGTCAGGTTAACTACTTTGGTTAGGTTCTAGCTTCGAAACGCACCAGACTATGCTGGTGTGTCAGTGTTTACACACAAATCGTACTAAACTAAATATGTAGTAGTAATATAGTCATAATTTAGTGTTTGGTCAGCTTAGCAAGATATCGGTGTGAATCGGGCTACTATTAATCTCTCTACAATAACTATTGCTAAAGTTGTAACTCTGCCAGTCTGCCGTGAATTGCAGTATCATCGTATCTATTAGTTTCAAGTCGGCGCACATGAACATCGGTTAATGAACAGGATGTAACAGTGATAAGGGATTAACTACTAAGATTACATCGATTGCTTAAGACACACGTGAACCGTAAATTTCAACTGGTGTTAACACTACTCCCACTACTACCACCGTTTACTACACTTCAATAAGATATATCTAACAATTCCAATCAAATTATGTACCTATATTCACGTTGGTAAAGCAATATTCAATTAGTTTATATTATATTCCGCTCTTAGGAAATCATGATGAATATCTAAAAGATATAATCAATTTGTATTTTGAACTAATCCCAGATTAAATAACAGTTAGCTAATAATATAACAGATAGAATATGGATTTAAAAAGTATAATTTAAATTATATGTATGTACTCTTATGTATCTACGGATTCTGATCATACAGGGTGTTGCATATTGTACCGTACATACTCAAGGCGCATGTTCCGGAGGGCATTATAAATCAAAGAATTATTCAAATTGATGTCCTTAAACACTCATACACATACAAAAGTATAGAATTGTATAGCTAATTACACCGGCTGTGCCAAGCAAACCTTGACATAGACGTTTAACATGGGAAAAGTTTTTTTGTAAATAAAAAGTGTCCGGCAGAAACTTAAGCCATGATATTAAACGTTACATCTTGTACATTATTTAATACTAATTACTTTAATATTATTGCATAAATTGTGTGTGTGTGTGTGTGTGTGTGTGTGTGTGTGTGTGTGTATGTGTGTGTATGTCTGGATGTTGTAGACACGATTCCTCAAAAACTATAAGACTTAAGAACAGTTTAACTATGGATTCCTCAATCTAACATTCCTGGGAAGAGCTGAAAAGGTTTTGGTAACAATTGAACAACCGGAAGTAGTAGTTTCTGAGAAAAATTCTTCTAAATATAATTTTTTGGAAATTTTTGTTATTAAATATTGAAGAACATAAAATTCTCCATCTAATACACTTAAAATTTTTATTATATCTTGTATAGATTTAGAGATAAAGACACTATAATATATATATATATATATATATATATATATATATATATATATATATATATATATATATATATATATAGAATAATTTAATCGCAGAGGCTAAGGCACTAAGGAAACCAGTTGACAAATTCCAATGTTTATAACATAGTTTGTAAATGACAGACGTCAGTGTCAAAAATTACAGTTTTAGTGACATTCTGAAGTAAATTTGGACGTAGTTATGCAAAAAGGAACCATCCCACAATGAAGCACAAATTGAGTTTGGGTCAAATTTAGATTGTTAAATGTCCATTTTATGTTGTGGAAAATAGAACCAAGCCATAACTGTTACGTGTTAATAGAAAATCGTATTGAACCAAACCACAATCTTAAAATGAATATATATAGTTTTACAAAACAGAACCAGATAGCTTGGTTCTTTTTTGCAAATTTGGGAATTAATGTTATGAGGGATGGTTCCTTTTAGTATCCAGTGACACTCTGTGCAACTGTTTGTTTTATCAGTATACATTCTGGATTTAGAATAGTAAACGTGTTATTGAGATTTTTTGAGTATTATTATTGCTAATATATTGTTTTGATTCAGATCATACAACTTTTAATAATTATTCTTCAGCGACTGGGGATGTAAATCTAAATATCCGTTTTTGTTCTATAGGTATATGGTTAAAATTAAATGCGTTAATTTTGAGAAATTAATTCAAAAATATTCTGCATTGATTTAGATCAAGCATCCATTATTTATTCACTGCCTCCTAGTTCGAGTTCTGAACTTTTGAAATTTATTGATGTTCTGTTTGATGACCCCGATGCGTATCCAAATGATTATCAACCAGATGGTTTGCACGAATCTTCAACGGATTCTGATAACTAAACTAAATGATATAAAATCTATTTTATACCTTATCCCAAATGATTGTTATTCGTTTTATAAAGAACTGTTTGCGGATAAGGACGAAGTAGATGATATTGACGGATTTAGAGTGACAATCGATTTTACTATAGAAGATGAGTAATATGTTTCAATTACTTAGAGTTTGTAATAATTATACCATATACTATATATTGTATTTCATTTGTTTATGAATATTGTTCATATTTTTATAGAATAAAGATAATTTTTCAAATAAAGTATATGGAAACCAAATTTACTTTTGTTTTTGGGCTTATATTGTTTTTTGCAAAATGGAACCATGCCACATTTTAATTTTTTTTTCAAAATTCATTGATGAAATTCTAAAATTCTTTATGTAGACAGAAAGCCGTGATATTTAGACATTCGAACAACATAACAGTAAAAACTGCAAAAATACGTGTAATTGTATAAATCAGTCTCAAGCTTTAAACTTAAAACGTAATTTACTCAAAACTCATTTGCTGTGGGTTGGTTCCTGTTTGCATAACTACGTCCATTTAATCTTTCTTATTGTTTTATTAATTATATATTTGAAATTATAGGTAAAATGCATATATCCATCAGAAATACCGCCAATCTGGTTAATAAATTGGAGGAATCTCTTACATTTAAAAACTTCCTCATACAATGAAAAATATATATAATTAGAATTATATGTGTGCAGAAGACATGTTAAATACAATAAAAAACAGTATTTGGGTAAAGTCTGTAATTTTTTGTTATAAAACGACGGTTCGAAAGGGAAGTGCAATATAATACTTATATAGCCTAATATCGAAATGGCGAGAGGTCTTGTGCTGGCCACAACAGATTTTTATTATTCAATATGAAAAAAATTATAATAACAGCGTTAGCACAACTGCCTCTGAAATTTCAGATTGAGGTTCGATTACGCATTAGAGTATTTTTTTTTACACAAAATCTGTTTTATATTTCCTATTACAGTCATTTAAAAATAATAATAACATTGTAATATATAAAGAGAAAGTAACTGACAATAATTGATTACAATAATCAAAATATTGATATAATAACAATGCATTACATTTTCTTTTGATACTATTAAAAAGAATTTAAATATAATATATTTGTGCAGTTATTTTGTTTTTACTGTATTTATAAAACTGAGTAGACAATCTCAGAACCAAAATTTTATTTCTCTGGTGTTATTCTTTTGTTACACACAAAATTTAAACCATCAGGGCCGGATTAAGGTATTTTCGGGTTTGAGGTGCTAAAATTATCGGGCCCGTAGAATAAGACCCCAAAAAATAATTTATTTCATAAATTAAACAGAAAACAATTACAACAGAAATAAACTCATAAAGTAAATAAAATACAACTCTATAAAAAAATAAAAACTCGACAAAATTGTGCCGTAGTCGGGCCCCAAGCAGGCCCGGGCCCTGAGGCGCGCGCCTTATGGTTAATCCGGCACTGTAAACCATGACCAGTTTCATTTGTTTGCAAAATACGGGAGATGAAAACAACCATTTTCGAAAACGTTATCATAAGAAATTCTCCCTAATCCATAACTTACTGCACGTTCATTACCAATTCTCATTATCGACAGATCAGTTAATCAGCTTAAAAATCACAATAGCTTATAATGAATCGGTTCATTAGTCGAAGGAAATGGTGAGAAGGAGACAATATCCTTGCGGAGTGGGGTTCGCTTCGAGATCTAGTTCTAGAGGACACACTCTCTCTGCAGCTCAGCTGAGGCGAAAACATTCAATAAGACTGACTCCTGCTTGTCTCTCTTGCTTCACTCAAGGCGTAGTTGTAGGCAGAGAGAATCAAACTTTTCCCAATGCCATAATATACAGGTGACTCGATAAGCTTGCTCACTATAGATAACTTTTTTATTTGAAGAGATACGAGGTTAGTTAAATGAGCAAAATTGTGCCATTTTAAATTATAAAATTGGTCATGTAGACAAAATAAAAATTGTGTCAGCGGTTCCCAAAATTTGGGACAAAATATATATTTTTTAAATGGAACCATACATTTTTTATTATCTTATTGGAAAGAGTATTTTTTTCTCTTTCCAATAAGGTAATGTTGTTTATGTACAATTTTTTCAAATTAACGAGTTATTTACGGTTAAAAGTAAACTGTTTTATTAGTTTATTTAGACAAGTAAGCCATGGAAACAATTGATTTTTTGTTTGTTTGACGTTTAATAATTTCTCCCGTAAGTTCTCTGTGTTTAATAATGTTTAATAACTTTATAAATGAAGAAAAGTTAGATCTTGCCATATGGAAAGTAATATCTAGACACCAGTTACGTAGAACGGTCGGCTCTTTCCAAAAGAGCTGAAATGTATCAAAGAAATAACGGCTTTCAAATTGAATATTTTTTTTAATTGCTTTGTTATCACTGTAAAATAAGTTAATAAAATAATAATATTACAAAAGACAATTGTTTCCATGGTTTACTTGACTAAATAAACTAATAAAAGATAATTTTTAACTTTAAACGTAAATAACTCGTTAATTTGAAAAAATTGTACTAAACAACATTACCTTATTGGAAAGAGAGAAAAAAATAATCTTTCCAATAAGATAATAAAAAATATATAGTTCTATTTAAAAAATATATATTTTGTCCCAAATTTTGGGAACCGCTGATACAATTTTTATTTTGTCTACATGACTAATTTTTTAATATAAAATGGCACAATTTTGCTCATTTAACCAACCTCGTATCTCTTCAAATAAAAAAGTTACCAATAGTGTGCAAGCTTATTGAGACACCTGTATTTTATACAGAACGATTATTCAAAAGATTTATACATACACGAAGATACATATTGGGTAAATTATACTTCTTGTCACTGATAGATTTTAATTAGTAATACAAATTTGAACACCCGAACTGTTTCATGGTGAAGCAATAAATGTGAGCATAGGTTGCAAGATTTATAAAACAAAATTTTCGCGATTATGCAGAAAATATTTTTAATATAAGCAAAAAAATCTGTTGGCCTCTCGTCATTTTAGGCTATATTTGTACATATTGTATTTAACATTTTTGGTACATATACAAAAATTCTAATTAGATCTATTATTAAGAATTTTTCATATTTCCTACTCTTCCAAATGTTCGATATTCTTCAAATGCATTTACGAGATTGACGGTATGAGTCGTACATAACCTCATTAATATGAAATTTTATGTTTAGTTTTATAAAACACTGCACTTGTTTGTAAACAAAAAAAAACTTTCAATGTAATTTAAATCATACCACAAAAAGAAAAGAAAATAAACGAATGTACCTATGTTTTCAGCTCATATCTATTCTGTCGATTAAAATTTCAGTATTTAATCAGCAGGGTTTGGGCATCGCTGGAGCAAGGAGTACGGTACGCACGGAGCAGGGTACTTTATTATCGTGATAGCTAGGGGCCGTCCCGACGCAGAGTGAACGAACGACGCCAGGGCAGCGGCGTGCATAAGGGTAATTAGCCCCGGAATGTTTACCCACGAGGATTTCTGATGATCAAGGTGATTGAAACAATGCATATTGGAAATTAAGTGAAATTGTAAGTAAGCGTTTTTATAGGGAATATGATTAGAAATGATTGGATAGCTAATGAAGTGAATTTTCTGCCATTAAAAATAATGAATGATTTGGAGAATTGAAGATAAATAAATGGTGGTATCTTTTATTTTATATAAAAATAAAATAAAAAGAGTCCTTTCCAATGTTATCATTAACTAGTATGATGGAAATTTAAAAATGGCAATTTTAACCTTAATTCAACAGTGGGTTAATTTCTCGATTGTAGTATAAATTAGGTGTTAACAAATACTCGTAATCGGAGTCATACAGCATTCTTACAAAAGCCACGTTTCGGTATACACTTCCCTATATCTTCTTTAAGGCCAGTAAGATTTGACATATTGTTAAACATACCGGGTGGCTACTTTTTTCCCGATCACAGAAAATTCAATGTTAAAATTTTGATTTAGCGATATCTCTTTACCTATTAACTTTAGAAAATAAGTGAAATGAAGAAAAATGTTCAGAATGAAAAAATGGGGCTACGTATTGAAGCCGTGGTGTTTTGCGAGCTGCGAATTATCTTAATATTTGTACTACCTGTTTTACAAAGTAAGGACTAATTGCTGCTTTTGAAATATGAAATATGTATAAATCACCTTTAATAGGCTATTCCACGACATTTTTTTAAAGTTTTTTTCTTGAAATACATAAAAATATAAGACCACATGTGAAAGTCCAAGTTAAAAATTCCTCCAAATAAGCGAGATATTAAGGTCCGAATTTTAAATCTGCTTTGTGACGTAGGTAATGTGGATATACCAGAAGTAAACAAACAGTGGTTCACAAACCACGAAAAATTGTTAAACAAATCACAAAATAATGTATATTTAAATTGTAATATTATAATTCGTTTTTAGAGACATAAAATAAATTATTTCACTTAATTTATTTCACTTTTTTTCTCATTTTATAAAAATAATGAAATTAGAACGTCACCCGAACAGCAACCGAACAGATCCGACACACCCGAAGAAGTATATTCTTAGTTAGGGCGGGGCTTCTTAAAATCGGAGGTCATACTTGGATCCTATTTGCTCAAACACTCGTGCACATGTCCTGCATCATCAAAAGCAAACCTCCCCGTGTCTTCTAGACGGAATAATTTATAATAAAAGAAATATGGTTTTCCTTATCCTTTAACTATTGTCATTCTTATTTTCAATAAATTTTTACTATTTTTGATTACTGTGGAATAGCCTATTCCAATAAATTTTAGCCTCTTTATTCTTGCGTCATTATTAGCAGGAAACCTAAAAGTTACACTTTTGTGTCAAACTTTAAAAAAAATACACCCTTATAACATAATTTATTAAAAAAGACAGGCTTCTAGTGTAACTTTGTTATAAAAATTACAGACCTACGAGTATTTAACATTTTGTTTACCGAAGGCGCGAAAATTTAAAGAACTTTTTCACATATCTTATACAAAAAAATATACGATCATTTACGTAAGGGTTTTTTTCCAACTTTATGTTTATGCTCAATTTTCTTTTAAGACTTTAATTTCTAAAAATTCACTCAGTAGTTCAAATGCTCCAAATATGCGTACACTTAACTTTGTCTTTACAATCAAATAATATTACTAGCAAGTTTATATCATATCTCTATCCATTTTTGAATTAATGTCCCAAATACCATATTCAGATAAAAACTTAAAAATTTTAAAAAATCTAATTATCATGTATTTAGATACTTCTCAGTGCACTGATTCCAAATTTTGAAACCGCAGGTCAATATCTCTTTTCGTTCTCGAGATATTTAGATTCAAAGTTTTGTTCAAAACTGCCCATTTTTGGATAATAACCCAAAAATGGGTCGAGATATAAATTTGGAGATATTATCATTCGATTCTACGGGCAAAATTACATAAGTATACCAATTTTCATAATTTTTGAACACCGCATTCAGTCTCTAAAGTAAAATAACTGAAAATGACAAAAAAAACGCAAAAATCTAAGGTGTACCCCTTGCGATTTTTTCAGATTTTGGCCGTTTTCGGGGGTTTTCAAACTTTTTTTCATAAAAAATGAACCGGTTAATTAAAAATTATGAAAATTGGTATACTTATATATTTTTATCCGTAGAATCGAATGGTGATGTCGCCAAATTCGTATCTTGGCCCATTTTTGGGTTATTACCCAAAAATGGGTAGTTTTATGCAAAAATTTAAATCTAAATATCTCGAGAACGAAAAGAGATATCGACCTGCGGTTTCAAAATTTAGAATCAGAGCACTGAGAAGTATCTAGATAAATGAAAATTAGATTTTTGAAAATTATAAAGTTTGTATCTGAATATGGGGTATATTGACTTTTGGGGCAATAATTCAAAACTAGGTAGAGATCTAGCCCTGAAATGGGTAATTTTGAGAAAATATTTGAGAATGAATATTTCCAAAACTAAAAGAGATATCGACCTGCGCTTTAATGATTTGGAATCAGTGCATTGGGAAGTACGAGATACATGAAAATTGGATTTTTGTACATTTTCAACTTTTTAACCAAATGCAGGTATTTATGACTTTTTGTGGTAAAAACTTAAAAATGAGAACAGTTAGGAACTTGGTAGTAATATTAGTCAATTTTACACATAATATTAGATATGTACCTAACTATACCAATTTTTATGAGTTAGGAAATAAAAAGTTTTTATAATTTTGCACAAATACCGAACTTTTCTAGTACTACAGTGCGTCTCATGCCTCATCGGGATTTTAATTTAACAAAATAATCTTGGATTCGGGACTGTCCATTTTTAATTGTGGTGATCTAGTGTGTGTCTCAACAGAAAGAGTCATACAGAATATTTCAGAATGAAAGACCATGTTTTATTATATCAGGCTCGGTCTAAAATTAAGAGAACAGCCCTCGCGTTTTTTACCTCTCGCTAAAAGAGGCATTGGATTATGGTGCAATACAATACCTATTTATATAACATAAAATGGAAATGGTAAGAGGTTTTGTTCAGGCTACAACATATTTTTATTTAAGTAAACAAGTAGTGACAATAATAATAACATCACAATAGTATTATTATGCTTTAATGAATAACCCTTGAATTCTTGTAAAATAACTTTTTTACCTCCCGCTACCCTTAGTAAGGGAGGTATAGGGATCGTGCTAAAAATCACATATCGAGATTTTAGTAAATGACCACGTTTTAAGGTCCCTAGAATCCAATTTTAACATTTTCACGATGATGTCTGTATGTGTGTATGTGTGCATGTGTGTATGTGTGTGTGTATGTGTAGGGATTTTGTCTTCGCTCTAACTCAAATACTATCATTCAGAAAATTCTGAAATCTTGTATTTCTTCCCTATTCTAATATGAAAAGAAGCCATTAGATTTGGGTGTAAATCGAATAACCGGAAATGGCACTTTACCTGAAGCTCATAATGGTTTTTCTTCAAAAAATACCATTAAATTCCATTTTTTCGCATTTTGTCGTAATGAAAATTAAAGATTATTGAATTTTCTACAGGAATACATTAACACTTTTTCTATATATTTTACAGATAAATTTAAAAATAATTTTTTTTGCAAGTCCCGAAGCCTAAGAAAAACACAATTCCTTTGTTACACAGTTCATATTTCAAATGAATGTAACTGACAGTAAATGTCACTGTCAAAAAACTAATCACTTCAAATTAATAATAGTGACATTTTAAAAAGAAAATAGTAAATAAAGCAATAGTTTTATGCAATGGAATAGTTTGGAGCGTTAGTACATACGTAGGTATGTATTTAAATTAA
Organism: Ophonus ardosiacus; assembly: GCA_943142095.1. NCBI lineage: Eukaryota > Metazoa > Arthropoda > Insecta > Coleoptera > Carabidae > Ophonus > Ophonus ardosiacus. The sequence goes on along the minus strand of OW964826.1, from coordinate 49,643,518 downwards.
TAAAAATTAAATAGCGGGAGGTTTTGTGTTGGCCACATCAGATTTTTATTTATTAAGATGTGAAGTATGTTGTTTTTAAATCATTTTTATCCATTTTAACTCCATTCATTTTCATTAAAATATTAAGGAAACTGTGCATTCGATTGGATTATTAAATCAAAAGTCCGACTCGCTTCAACTTTTACAAATGATTGGCCCGATTCGGTCCGGCTCGATGATCGACTCGAAATCGAGGCGGGCTTCGGGCCGGGCCGGGCCAAAGCTCGAAATCGAGTGCATCTCTAGATCCTTAATCCGTGCGATAACCACTGATTACTATGCAATCATGGCAGCAGAACGGTTATTACTTATACATCTAACACCATCCATATTTTACATGTACATGTCAGGTCGTCGTTGCTTAAAATCCCCACTTGATCCACCACTGTCTTCTACCACCCTCACCTACTCCGCAGGAATCCCCGGAACCACATCACAGCACCACGGAGCCGGAGTGCCGGAGTCAGTGCCGTGCCGTTGTGCCGCTACCAGATTTATCGACAAGGCTGGCGGATTCTCTGTACTGTGCTCTGTCTGTGTAGGGCACCCTACGCCCTTCGTCCTACCCCCTTCCTGTCACTGTCAATGCCACTGCCATGGTACCCATTGTTCAGAGTTTTTCTATAGGCGTGAGGGTAGTACTGGTGTGGTATGGATAGAGCAGGGATTTGTTAACTACTGGATGGAGCAAGTGTATATCGATATATGTATTTCTTATGTACCCGGCTAGATTAAGAGAGAACACATGAAGTGTGAGTGAGAAAGATATAGAGAATTCCACTTTAGACAAGTGAATTTGATATTTATATCTGTCATATACACGTCTGTCAAATTCACGTCTGTCAAATTCACGTCAAAAATTGTGTTTAAGTATATTTGATCATGAAACGTGAAATAAGTACGAATACAACCAATGCAACGCTAAATTACAACACATATAAGAATATGTCATGTTTATTTGTCAAATTATTTTTTAGAAGAAATAATTTTAATCATAACTTACTAATGAAACGACAGCAGCGTTCATCACATTTATTGATATACAATTTTCAACACAACACCTTCGAACCATTGTCATATATTAAAATAATTATATTTCAATGATGATATCAAGAATAACCTAAAATCTGTCAAACCTGTCAAACAAAAGATTTAACAAATAACGGAAACAAAGACAACAAATCGGAATTATGTATGACTATCTCTGTCGATCTGGCCGGGTACATGGTAAAGATTCACTCGCTCCATCCAGTAGTTAACAAATCCCTGGGATAGAGTATAATAGGAGGGCTTGCAGTAATGGTTATAGAAATGGGTTTGCAATGGAAGAGTATTAATTTTTTAATTGTTCCTTGTACTTTTCAAAACCAGACTCGAAGACAAAAGCTAGTATATCCTATTTGGAGCAAATACAAGAAAATATTGTGATATTTAATTTAGTACAATAAAATTTTGTACTTGATTCATATTATTCATGGCTGCAAAATTTCTTGACTGGAAAGGTGATGGAAGAAATTACTGGATATCAGTCAACTGAGGGCCGTTTTCATAATCCAGCTCACTTTAAGACTTTAATTAAAATTACTTTAAGACTTTATCTTTCATTTGAAATAATGCTAAATTGCTCGCTAAAGTCCTAAAGTTGTATTATGAAAACGAACACAACTTTAATTTTAATATAAAGTGTTAAAGTGAAGATAAAGTTTATTATGAAAATGGCCCTAATCACTTTATTTTCCGCCTCTAGGTGTCAAAACCGGTAGAGATGAAAAATAAAGTGATTCGTTGACTGATATCTAGTAATTTCTTCCTACCATATTATTCATAATTGCAAAGCACCAGTTACACTTTTTCATGCGAATATAACGATTCCGATGTGCAAATGGAACAACCATCATAAGGTTACTGTCACTATTTGATAAAAAAATATATTTTATAACAAAAAAAACTTAAAACGCTTAAAGCTGTGTCTGATGTTCTTTTATCACCATAATATCTAAATCCTAAATTTATATGCTCTAAATCTAGTGATTATTTAGGATATTAGGAATTAGATTTTAGGGTTCGTGGATCGTTCTGACGGCTTGTAAACCGACAGTAAATAGTACAAGTGCTTGTTGGAACAGTGCACAAAACAGTTCGAAGCAGAAAAGTTTGTTAGAACACTTTAGAGAAAAATCTGTTGTGGCCAGCACCTCTCGCCATTTCCATATTAGGCTATAAAGAACCGTCGTTTTATAACTAAAAATTACAGAACTTTAACCAAATATTGTTTTTTATTATATTTAACATGTCTCCTGCACACATACGATTCTAATTATATCTATTTTTCATTGTATGAGGAAGTTCCTATATGTGTTCCAATTCAATAATCAGATTGGCGGTATTTGTGATGGATATATGCATTTTACCTATAATTTCAAATATTTCATTAATAAAATCATAAGAAAGATTAAATATACTTCCCAGAAAAAACTATCAGAATGTCACTAAAACTGTTGATTTTTAACACTAACATATATCATTTACAAAGTATGTTATAAACATTTGAATTTGTCAAGTCGTTTCCTTAGTGCCTTAGCCTCTGCGATAAGAATATTCTATATATTATAGTGTCTTTATCTCTAAATCTGTATAAGATATAATAAATTTTTTAAGTGTATTAGATGGAGAATTTTGTTCTTCAATATTTGCAATAACAAAAATTTCCAAAAAATTATATTTAGAAGAATTTTTCTAAGAAACTACTACTTCCGGTTGTCCAATTCTTACCAAAACCTTTTCAGCTCTTCCCAGGAATATCATATTAAGGAAACGCAGTTAAATATTTTTTTAAGTATTATAGTTTTTGAGGAATCGTCCCTCCAACATCCAGACACACGTACACACATCCACACACACACATACACACATCCACACACACACACACACACACACACACACACACACAGGCATTATTTTAAAAATGTTATAATCGGATTCTAGGAACCTTAGATCGTGTTTATTCAATAAAATCTGGATATGCGAATTTTAGCATGAATCTAATACCTCTCTTAGCGAGAGGTAAAAATGCGCATGCGCCTGATAGTCATATACTATTTCAAACTTCTATTGGAGCAAACTTTAAGTGTGCGACCATGGAAGACGGAAGTAATGGTGTTTGTATAAAGCAAACTATTAGTTTTTCTAAATACTATTATTAATGTTTATTGTTTACACTTATATGGAAAAAGAAAATACAAATAATTATGAGAAATATAAATGTTTCGCTTAAGGAAATAATTTTTAATCAGTAGCAGGTTCTACAGCTAATCGTTTAACTATTGTTGTCGAATATAATTTGCTTTCACTTCTTCTTATTATTATAAAAAGTATCTTTACTTCCTTCTCAAACTGGAAATAACAGTAATTTAAAATTGGCTATTCATTTCATTATGCAATGTGTTTCCTTGCAAATCTCATGAAAATCGCATGCAAATAATAATAAATCTTTAATTACAATAATTAAGGAAACAATAGAGTGGTTAATTTGATTTTACGCTGTGATTTCATCACAAAAAATTTACATTTTCAGTAATATGAATATAATTAGAAGTATCACTCGTACAATACGAGGGTCGCGATAGAATTATTAAGAATTAATCTGATGGTTTACATTTTTTAGACTTTTTATTTTAAATATGCCCAAAGTAATTTCCTTCAACATTCAATAACAATACACTTAACCATTATTTTCTTCCACTTCTTAAAAGCTTCCAACTATTTTACTTTTGAAACGCCTTCAAAATAATCATGAATTGCACTATTGCCGCAATTTATCTTCTTCATAATAAGGAAAAGCCGCCAATTTCGCGAAATTTAGCGTCAACGAAAAACAGATGTTGCAGATTCCCCATTGCTAAACATTGGGTAATTTTCCTAAATGTACTCAGTCTTATGGTTGATGACAGAAAAATTTGAAATTTGGGTACCCATTCTGTACTAATCTGGGAAGAGCTCATTAGTTTTTAGTGCATATCGGAGAACTGGGAGTATCACTTTTACAAGCTTTTAACAGTTTTTTTTGTAAAAAATTAATTGAATATTATTTTCCAGCAACTTTTACTAATAAAAATTGAATATAATGGTACAATCTTCAATTCTATGATAGTAGCATTTAATAAATAATTTTAAAATATAAAATTATAGAATAATTCATTTTTGTACATCATCTTGTCTATGCGTCAAACAAAAACATAATATTTTAGTAACAATTCTGACATATTTAAACAAATTTTACTGTCAGGAAGCAATTACATTAAGGTTTGAAAAAAATATATATTCTCCATCATACATAAATATTAGATGTACAGGATGATCCGATTTAAGTTCACTATGTTCGCAGCATTATAGATCAAACAGCTATCAATACGCATGTGATTTCAAATTGTCAAATATTACTTTACAACTACACATTAACGAAATGGATCATTTAAAGCAATAGATATACAAGCTGGTTGATTTTTCATTGTCCAGCTTATATTTTCTGAAATATTAAAGATACGAAAAAAAGTTATATACAAAAGTCGTTTAATATAATTTATATAAACACAATTTAGCATAAACAATTTTTTTCCAAGGCATACCAATTTTTTGGAAAAATGTTTAACTTTAATTTTTTAAATCGAACTCCTGTATATTTTGACAGAATAAGATTCTTAATAAATCTCTCTTTACAATGATGTGTAACAAGTAAGGATTTACCTTTAAATTATGTCCTATAAAGCAAATAGAAATATGATAAAAGTAGGCTATGATATTCTATTGTTTATACCTGTAACTTCTGTCACACATGAATATTGGCTACGTAGGGGTTTTCCTTTGAATAAAATTATGTCTAATAAAGCAAGTAATAGTATTACTAGCATTGATGATTTACAAAATTATTAATACTTTTATTTAAATATCAAGTAGCAATCTGTGACATATGTTACTGGTATAAACAATAGAATATCACAGCCTACTTTTGTCGTATTTCTATTTGCTTTATTAGACATAATTTAAAGGTAAACCCTTACTTGTTACACATCATTGTAAAGAGAAATTTATTTAGAATTTTATTCCGTAATAATAAACAGATGTTCCATTTAAAAAATCAAAGTTAAATATTTTTCTGGATCAAATAACTTTTCTATATAACTTTTTCTTGTATCTTTAATATTTCAGAAGATATAAGCTGGACAATGAAAAATCAACCACCCTGTATACAAAGGAACTTAATATAGTTTGCAGGCTTAGTTAATATGTAGGTTATGTATTTAAATTAATAAAAATTAAACCACATTAGATTTTTTATTTACTTATTGTAAAATGTTCCATCAAGCACCAATTACCACCTCTCTTTTATATCTTATGTAGAATGTTTATTTAAAAACAAAATAAAATCAGATTTTTTTAAATGAGGTTCACCAAATTAGTATTCCGATGTTTTTGTACCAATTTTCAATTCTTGTAGCTCCCAAAGGACCCTCATTCTTATTCTCAATGGTTACATCATTTACATTCCACTCCTTGTTCCCATTACACCAAAACCAATCTGAAACTATGTACTTAATATGAAAATCAACTACATCTACAGCAAACAGTCCGGAGACCAGTGTACTGTGCTCACTGTATCCACTGAAGCGTAAATCAAATAAGAAGGCCATCAGTAGCAAGCGCACTGCGACACTATACAAAACACAAATATTGAAATATAACCCCAGAACAAATTGGTTTCTCTGTCGGGCTGTGCCCCCAGTAGTCGGGAAGGTCTGGAACACGCCCCGAGAAGATAGGATGGAGCAGGACATCGGAGAGGCAGAAGCGATGGCTTTGAGATGGAAGGAGATTGATTTATTCACAGATTTAAATTATTTCGAATCGTCTTTTCGATGAGATGTATGCAGGGATTATACGATGCTAGTCTTTCATATTTTCGACAGCTTTGAACTGGAATTTAAATTAAAGTTGAAGTGGGATGGTGTCCCGACGAAAGAACAACATTCTGTTCCGTGTACAATAACACGTACCTATACAGTGTCCAGAATAACGTGTCTAACATGGGGATCTAAGGCGTGTTTCTTCGGACTGTGATTATGATTTTCTAAATAATGATTTGTTCAATAATGATTCCTTTGAATCATGATTAAATTTAATTCCAAAGAAACAACAAAATGAACTCGATCGACACGAAACCTACACAACGTCGAACGAACTAGCAGCAAACGCCAAATGATAAAATCAGCTGTTTTGATTGAAGTAATATTTTTGGTATGGAATGTGAAGTAAAATATGAAAACAATTTTCTTTAACTTCCATTTTGTATCTGCAGGATCTAATATTAGAAAAATCGAAACCAATAATAAATGTTGAATCTACTGACTCAAGTTCTAGTAGTTCGGATGACTCTTATGTAGACACAAATTTGCACATTCCAATATTTCATTGTTTGCTTTCTTCGCCATTTTTAAATCTTTTGTTATTTCAATCACAGTAATCATGCGAAAAGACTGATTCAGAAGGGAAAGGGGAATGGTGAGTTGTGATCACATAATGAAAGAGTGAGGATAACGAATAACGAACGAAGAAACAATTTTCTTTTCGATCATGTTCACTTTGTTCAATTTTATCACGAATCACAGTCCGAAGAAACACGCCTTTTGGGAAATAATTTAAATAAGGTAAAAGTTTCATTTTAGCGATAGTGTATTGTTTATCCAGAAAAAAATGAATCTTTATAAAGAAAACTAAAATATTGCAGTTTTTACCCCCCGCTACCATAGGTAAGGGAGGTATAGGGAACGTGCTAAAAATCGCATAAGATTTTAGTGAATAAGCACGTTTTGGGTTTTGATGTCTCAGAATCCGATTTTAACATTTTTACAATGATGTCAGTGGGTATGTACATATGTGCGTATGTATGTGTATATATGTGTGTATGTATGTGTGTATGTATGTGTGTATGTATGTGTGTATGTATGCATGTATGGATCCTGTGAGCTGTGGGCACAATTATACCGGATATTATTATACCGTGTATACCGGATAACCGGATGTGTCACAAGCTTTTAATAGTTTTTCTTGTAAAAAATACATTGAATATAATTTTTTAGCAACAATTATTAATAAAAATTGAATATAATGGTACAGTCTTAAATTTTACAATAATAGTATTTAGTAAATAACTTTAAATATAAATTTATAAAATAATTTATTTTTATACATCATCTTCCCAATGCGTCAAACAAAAACAATACTTTGATAACAATTTTGACATATTTAAACAAATGTCACTGTCAGGAAGCAATTACATTAAAATTAATAATGAAACCGTGTTAAGGAGAATAAAGTAGTAATATATATTTATTTGAATCTAATGAAATTAAGGTTTGTAAAAATAATATATTTTCCATCATACATAAAAATTACATATACAATAAAATTTTTGAAAGAAGTCCGATCAAGGCCATCTACGAATTGTATCTATGAATTAAGATTTTGTGCTGTAATAGTGTCTATTACTTAGTTTTTATGAGGGTACATAATATCATGTGTATCTCATAAAAACTATGTAAACGACACTACTAAATTTGACAGCATAAAATCTTAATTCATAGATGCAATTCGTAGATAGCCTTCATCGGACTTCTTTCAAAAATTTTACTGTACTATTGATTTGCTTTGTCTTTCAGGGTATGGTTCTGAAAAAACTTTCTGTAAAGATACGAGACTATTTTCAATTTTTGTTAAGTTTTTCTATTAGTTTTGTCAATATTTGTGAAATTTATTTTTTACCCTCCTGAAGTGTAATGGGAACTTTACAATTGTATACACAGCAAGTGTAACCTACATTTTACGCTTACTGTGTTGTAACTTTTCTAACTATGCGGTAAAATAATCAAAATACACTGGACGTTTATGGGCATTTAGAAAAGAAATCATCTTTACTATAATAAAGTTCATGTAAAATAGTACTACCTACATAAGTTATTTTTTTACTTTAACATTTCCTATATTTAAAATTAATTTATATAAACCAAAATCACGGCAGCGACATCTGTCATTATTGTAAAAATCCGCCGTTACCGACATAGTCACCGATCGATATACCTGTCAAATACGCGAGGAAAAAATTGCTGAAATGTCAAATATCGATACCTATCTATTATATATTACGAAGAAAACATGAGCAAATAAATATATTATCAATCATAAACAACGTCTATTATTACAAATAAATTTTCGCTAGAAGAAGTACTCTAATGAAGGTAAGTAAAATCATATTTGGAAATTGACTTATCCCCAGTATTTTAAACCCTTTTCAGAAGTACAACCTATCTCATTAAAAAAAGTGATTTTCATTATCGTCGGCCAAAAAATTTGATACAATTCTCGTGCGTGAAGTATTTTACAGCGCTCCAGCTAATAAGGCATTCGCCTTAAGGGCTCGTGCCTTAAACAAAGCTGTCGCGCTGTAAAATACAACTTACGCGCACTCGAATGTAAATAACTATTGTGTATGATATATTTGTTAAATGTAAAATAAATTTTGTTATGAGAGCAGGAGATTATGGGCTGGCCCCATCAGATTTTTTATTTTTGCAAATAACGTCAAAGTATGAAATAATACATTACGGTTTGCACTTTTTAAGGCACTTGTTTTAAGTTCTTTCGAATGGTGATGCCAAGGTTACAATTTTTATATGAATGTCATAGTGGAAAGTTACAAAATTAATATTAATGTATCAAAGGCTGGGCTCCAATACACTGAGGGCCATAGAAGACTTCACCTAATGGATACTCAAAGGTTCGAACCCGTACCGTCAGAACCACAAGCGATCACATAACGCACTCAGCTAGGCCTTCATTTAAATTTAATATGTCGTGTAATATTACAAAAATAAAATACATTTCGCATCTATTAAAGGTAGGTAGGTATATATTTCACCTCAGCAAAATCTGTAGGCTGGAATATATTGAAATATATGCAAATGTATGCAAAGTTAAGTACTTGAGAAGTAAGAGTTGAGCGGAGATAAAAATCTACATGGCAATTTTCTTTCCCGACCAGCCACAAAGTAGGAAAATTTAAAATTTTCCTGCAACGTGACAGCAATAATTCCCCAACGCGTGAAGGTCATTGCCTCTGCGTTTTGTTTTATTGGATTTTAATTGTCGGTGTTTTAAGTTTCGTGTTCGTGTCTCGAACTCGCCAAAAGAAAAACAATGAATTAAGGAGTATCATTTAACAAGAAATCGTATTTCAAGTTTTAAATTTAGTTTGAAACTGAAGAAAATACGTTGTTAGGCGTTTACTTAAAAAGTTTTCGTAGAAGCAATTTGATATTTGAGATGGGCGGATCAACTCAAAAGAAAATAAATATAACATTAGATTTTTCTTCGAAAAGTTATCTGATCGGGATGATTTTATATTGAATCATTGGTGGTTCGTGCTTGAAAACTTTGGTAAGGCAGCATTTCGTAGAAAAAATAATAAAACATTCTTCTTAAATTTGTTAGACAAATTTTAATTTTCAAGATCTTTAATATAAATATTTTTATCTTTTATTTATAATAATATACATGATACAAAATAATTTTTGGGGATTTTTTATTTTAATTATATTATTAATATATGCTATAGAGAACACTTCTGTTTTTCAACGATTTTGCTACGATTATCAATAGAGCCAGAATTTAAATATAAAATTTAAATATTGGAAAACAAAAATAAGTTCCAATTTTGTTTGTTATATTTATCACGTTCTTCATATTTGCTGATGATGGGCTAACTCATGCCCGAAACGTCCTATACATTACTTTTTTGTAATAAAAAACCTGGAACAGTAACACCTATATTTATTTCTACGTTACATCAATTTTTAGAAAATGTACAAAAATAATATATTTTCCCACAATAGTTTTAAAAACATGTTATGCTATGCTGCTTATATTACCACCAAAAAAAGTGGAACAGTATCTATTACGTGTTATTCTTTCACTCTTTTACCTTTACGTTGTCTACAAGTCATCTAATTAACCTGTAACCTTAGTCAACTTTCTTATTCGTGATATATGACAATACTTTTTACTTTTTTAATAAAAACTACATAGAAATATAAAAAAAATCTGTTGTGGCCAGCCCAAGACCTCTCGCCATTTCCATCTTAGGCTATACCTACATAGTTATTTTCGTAACAAGTTATGAAATATACCAAATATCATGCGAGTGTAAATTGACGCACGACGCGTAGCGGAGTGCAAGTCAATACACACGTGCTAAGATATTTGAATTTCATACAAGTTATGAACATTATTTTTTAGACGAGCATAAATAAATTTTACTTTTTTTTCAAAACTGAAATTTAGGTTCAAACGTACGGACAGTTGACAAATGAATAATGTATACATATAGCCAGAAAATAATGATATAGTAACCTAGCAACCGTGTCAACTATTACGATATGAAATATATCGTAACACTAATGACATAAGTTCAACTTTCAGTGTTAGGATCACAGATCACAGACGCTATTATAGATAGGAAACTGTAATGCTGTAAACCGGTACTATAAGTACAGCGCCCCCTGGTCGTGGGAAGAAGAAGTTTTATGTATAGGAGGCGGGAATTTTGAATTGATTCGATTTCAACAATTAATACTTGGTAATAAATTTGAAGATCTCGCAATGAGCGTATGTTGAAATTTATTTATATCAAATATTAAGCTATTAAATTATATGCGTTATATTATATATTTATAATAAAATGAGTGAAATAGTAAATTAATACAAACTGTTTTACTTGTAAAGTTTTTATTTTTTAATCATTTTTCGTATTTCTTCTGTGCTATTTTTTATTACACAATTTTACAAAATTTTCTTCCCATTTAATATTCGGTGTTGAACATTTGTATATAATTTTTGGGATTTGGAAATCGATGTAAAGTAACATCTGTAAAATATATCAACAATTAATACCGGGTTTACAAAATACTAATTATGCATCTAAGAACTAATAAAGTAAACATATAATACACACCTGTCGCAATGCAATCTGGAATACAGTAATTGATGTACGGCATGATGTCTTTTTCACAAAAGTTTTTTCACACAAATCAAATATCTGGTGATAATTTGTTTAATGTTTATATCACAAGTAATCATAAAGAACCACAAATAAATGTATATATATCATAAATAAACAAAACCACAACTAAATTAAAAAATATATCAACGAATTCAATAACAATCGAGCTGTCAGTAAGCTGTCATTTTCAAATTTGAAATAAAATTTTATACATATACTAGCGCCATCTAAACGGGGGAAGAAAAGTTATAATGTTGGCCCACTTTGTCTAATAAGAGATTCCACCGCATGGTTAGGATACTACGTTGATATGTTATACTTATCACAATGGTCGTCTAAAAAGTACTTATTGTATTTAACATTTCTGCTGCACACACGCAAATTCTAATTACATCTATTATTATTATATTTTTTAATTCATTCTATAAATAAGTTTCCTCCTGCTTTTCTTCGAGATTCTTCACATTCATTCACGAGATAGATAATTTTTTAGTCTCTAATATTTAATATAATTTTCCAAAAAATTATATTTAGGAGATTTTTTTTAAGAAACTACTACTTCCGGTTGTCCAATTGTTAGCAAAACCTTTTTAGTTCTTCCCATTGTCAGATTAAGGAATACGTATTTAAATTAGATATGTAGAATTTGAGAAACCGTCCCTCCAACATCCACACACACACACACACACACACACACACACACACACACACACACACACACATATCATCGTAAAAAGAGTATAATCGGATTCTAGGGCCTTTACTAACTAAATTCTTGAAATGCGATATTTAGCATGCATCCAATACCGATCTTAGCGAGAGGTAAAAAAAAATTTTTAAACTATATATATTAAACTCTTTTGTCACATCCTGAAAAGTTGAAAAATAAGAGAAATTGGCCTATAAACTATTTTTAATAATAAACCAACTTTGTACAAAGATATGACGATTAATGAAAACTAGACATGAAAATTCTTTATATAAGCAAGATATATTTTAAAATCACGTGTGAGAGACCAGTGGCATTGTAACAATATTTTTCCATTAGTTCCGCCATCTCACCAATGGAAATGGAAATGGATAGTCAGTGGATTTATAAGCGGGAATCTCTGCCTTCGTATTTCTGGCCAATAGAATCAAATCCACATTCGTCATGTCATAAAATGTTTAATTCATTATTAATTTAGAATGAAATATGAAGTATTAAACTTTACTACTAATCAATAAATATTATACGATTTTTATATAAATTTGTTATATTTCGATTATGCTTTATGGACCCTTTGTTTGAATTTTATGTTTACATATTTATCATGATGCTGTAACATCTTCTTTCGTTGTAATTTATCAAAATTATTATTCCTTTCGAATCTAATTTTCTCTTTCACTATTTTCTTTCAACGGCTGGTATCATTAATTTTCCTTATTCAACCACTCTTGACATATTTCACGAGATTATTTTCATGCAAAATAACTTTATATATGGACATACATGCACACATACAATGGAAGATGATTATTTTGTTGTTCAGACCGTACTATATTTATCAAGTGAGATTATCTAATAAACCTTGTGACATTTGGTAGACATAGAAGTATGAAGGAATGTTAGATTGAAAACCTCAATTTACTTCCTGTCGGACGTTAAAACGTGCTATCAAATTGGCTTAATCTTAAACACATTACACTAAACAGTTATTTATTGTTGAAGAGATTGTGTAACCTGTAACCAATTTCCTGTTCGTTGGATAGTTTTTTAAAGTAATTGCATTGTTTCATTTGTAAATACTTTACTCTGTACTTGTTATTGTTACTATTACCAATTAATTCTTAATCTTCAATCAATAATATAAAGTACCGCTATGTAAAAAACTAAATTGATATGGTTTCATAAAGATTTAATTTCTAATGCAATTATAAAAATATAGGTACAAATGTATTCCTCGAAGTGATATTTCTTACCATACAGCAAGTAGAGACCACATATTGTTAGCAGATAGGTTTCGGACACTTACCTAGAACAAAAATAAATAACATTAATGACAAATTCAAAAATACCACAAAAAAATATAATTTAAGACAAACCAATGAAAGATATCAATTTAAAACCTGATTATTATGATCCTGCTTTTTTCAGTTATTTTAAATTTAAAATATCTACATACATATAATAAAAATTGATTGTCATACTACATTCTGAATACCAGAGTTTTCAAAATGACTTCTATTCCTCTGTACAGTACGAACACATGAAAGTGGGAAGCGGGACTAATGATTTTAGTTTAGCTCACATGTTATTCTAAGGCGGCGGTCTCACTGCACGAGTCGTGTCACGTGGTGTAGTATAGTTTCATGCCGCGTCGTTTAAAAATCGACGGTCCGGTCTCACTGATCAAATTGCTTCGATCATTTAGTGTCGAGTACATTTCTTAACCTTTAAAATCTTTGAAGCTTTTGAGATTTTTAGAAGGTAATATTATTAATATTATTACTATTATTATAATGTGTCGCCAACATGTATCTATTACATTCATATTCGCACAACCTGGCCTAGACTGATCGTAAAGATCTGGGTTATCTCTGACTAAATTGATTAATAAATCAATTTTGTCAGTGCTCCATTCCTTTTCAATTATTTTAGTTTCTATATTCATTCAATGCAAATGCTTCAATACGCATGCGTCAAGGCATCGAGTGCCGTCGAGCATCGAGTAAAAATTCAAACCAGCTTGAAAATCAAACAACTCGATAGCACTCAAACGATTGAAGGTACTCGATCAGTGGGACCGCCGCCTTAGTCTGTGGCCAATCTATGTTTGGTGTGTGACAGTCACTTTGCAAGTGAATGAGTTGAGTTGGCGGCAATTTGAAAGTAGCTTTTAGTTGTTTGTTACCGCTTAGGCTGTAACAACTAAATAAGATCAAAGCAGTAGTAAAAATTAAAAGAACAATAAACAAAATCCACTAAAGAGTCAAAAATGCAGCAAAACAATAAAAAGAACAAAATTTTAAACGTATAGAAAGAAACAACCTAACTTTTTAAACGACAGTTTGATAGTTTAACAATTACCGCCAATGCAAAGTGAAAATCACACCTCAAATATGGATGGGCCACAGAAAAAGGATCATTTGTGGGCCCAGGAGCCAATTACTGTAATGTCCGCTTATTACGAACCCGTTTACTACGAACCTCCGGTTGTAACGAACCAATCTAGAGAGTACGAACTAAAGTCCCATAAAACGTGTATAATTTATTTCCGAAAATAACGACCTGGGTTGTAACGAACTTTCAGATAAAACGAACGTAATTTCATATAATATATGAAAAGTGTTTCGTTACAGCGAACTTATAAATAGAAAACTAAAGACTTCTCCGAATACGTCATCCTAGAAAAGGCAAACAGTCAAAAATATGTAAGACGATGACTCGAACACCCGAACATAGAATTTTAACATGTAAAATATTTCGTAATTTCCTGCTTCCATAATTATTTGAGGTAAAAAAGTTTCAAATAAAAGTTGCAGTACTTAAAATTCTGCGTCTGAATCAAAAAGGAAAAATAATTTTGCATGTTTTATAACGGCAGAAATTAGGTATGAAAATGTTGAAAATCAACTAAAAAAAAAAAAAAAAATAGCGATAGCTATGAAACTGAAACAAATAAAGTAACAAATGATTAACCATAATTTAGGTTAGAATATTTTTATTATGCATTATTTATAATTTGTGTTCAAGTTAAATATGTGACCATTCGCTTGAACATAAATTACAAATAAAAATAAATTAATCTAACTTAACAGATAAACCGTTTAACATTTAGTAATTTTTTGTTTTAATTACTGCTGTGAGGATCCGGCAAAACTTGTATCCGAGTACCCGGATCTCAAAATATCCGGTTCCTCGGATATCCGGTGTTCGGATATTGAAGCGGATATCCGTAAATTTAATTCGGATTTGGATCCGGATCCAGATTTGAGTCCGGATCCCTTTTGGATTCGGATCTGGATCCGGATTCGATGTTTTGTTTACGGATCCGGATTCGAATTTTAATTCTGGATCCAATTCTATTAACTATATCAAACAAAAATTTATTGTGGATTTATTTGGTTTTGAAACTCCATGATACTTATATATTCAAATATTTTCATCGGGTTCAATACTGAGAATATTCGAATCCGAGAACCGATGCGGATTCTGAAATTCCATATCTAAAATTCGATACTCATACTTATATTTCGAACCGGATCCAAAATCCAATACTCAGATTTGGATCCAAAATCCGATTCTCAGATCAGGATCCAAAATCCGATACTCAGATCCGGATAGTTCAATAATCAATTATCCGGATATTTTTGGATCCGAAACCGAAACTATCCGGATCCGGATCCCACCACTAGTTTTAATTCCATGGCTATCGTTATTTTTGGAATAATTTTCGACAAATTCATACTTTCTGCCGATGTAAAGCATTCATTAGTCGTGCTTATTGGTTCAGATATAGAATTTTAAGCTCTATGACTTGAATTTTTTTACCTAAAACAGTTAGTGTAACAGAAAATTATAAAAACCTGATTTTACAGGTTAAGGTCCTATAATCGGGTGTTCCATTCACCATCCTGTAGGATTTTATTAAATAAGATTATTTTTACTACCATATAAGTATGTGTCACCTTTCTTATGTGGTATGTATATACATTTTTATGTATTCAATAAAATATATACATACAGTTTATACAAATTTTGTAATTCACCACTTAAAACGAACTTCGCTTACAATGAACCATTTTTGTAGGTCCCTTTTTTATCACTACAGAAAGAAAACTCATTTTTATTTCATAATTATTTTCGACATTTCCATTTGTGACAATTCAATATAGTTACAAACAATAATTTACAAATAAAGACTACAAAATTAATTAAAATATAATCGTTGCAATTAATATAATCTTCCTTTCTTGGTTAAATCCTCTATAAAGGATTAGCACATCACGATTCGCTAATAAAGATACTTTCAACATCCAATATCCGTTCCACCGTTAAGAGAAAATCTATATTCAAATTTGAGTGTTGGCAACAGATACGGCGTGAAACATAAAAGGCGCGGTGAGCTGGCGACGCCGATGGAATCGGCGCAAACTCACGCTTCTACACCAGCACCAGCCGAATGGAAATTTCAATAAGCGAGAGTACCATTTCACGGAGTGGAGCATAAGTGATTTAACGCAATGCGCTCTACTCTGCGTCACCCGGGTTGTCGATCCAAGAGAAAGACACCAGAGGGGAAACTGGAAGTTTCTCACGACTTTTCTTTTAGGGGAGTTATTTAGTGATATTGTATGGATATTAAGATCAAAGGACAAAAGGAAGGTAGTAAAAGAGTGTATGGAAGTCGTCTGTTTTAATATAAAGAGTTCCAAATGATATTATGAACTTAAAGGTGTAACAGTTGGATTTTGGGCAGTATTACTTATTGTTTCTATATTTATTTATCAAAATTGAAATTGATATATTTTTACCTTCCGTCACCTTTAGGTAAGGAAGGTATTGTCTTTGGTCAAAAAATTCGATAAATAAATAAATAAATAAATAAATATATCATCACGGCATATTACCCATTGCTGGGTGTGCCAATCTGCTTTATCGCAGATACCGGTAATGATGATGACATATTTGTACCGTGCGGGCGCTTACCAGGCGTCACCGCACGGGCACTCATTGCTGGCGTGGAGAGTGCACCACAGGGGTCATTTTTGTGCCATTTAAAATTTGAAATATTTGGCGTCGGTCGGGATCGAACCCGGTACCCCCAGGTTTGCGACCAGACACTCAGGCACGAGTTTAAAATGATTAAGCACGTTTTAATGTCCCTACAATACGATTTTACTGGTTTTACGATGATGTCTGTATGTGTGTGTGTGTGTGTGTGTGTGTGTGTGTGTGTGTGTGTGTGTGTGTGTGTGTGTGTGTGTGTGTGTGTGTGTGTGTGTGTGTGTGTGTATGTGACAAATTTTTCTCCGACGATAACTCCAAAACTACAATTCTAAAAATTATGATTCTTTCGTATTATTCTTCCTTACAACCCTATGAAGAGCTGATTAGATTTTCGATATTTTATGTGATTATTAATAGAAAGATTATCTTATTCTCTATATGGTTCGATTATACATTTTCCTTCATATTCAATAGATATAGAGTTATAGAGAGATTAAGAGAGATTAACTTTCAAAAATCAGTCAGCTTTGCAAAAATTATGAAAACATCATATATATTCAAAAAATTCTAATTGACAGATGTCAGTGTCAAGTGCAAAACCAAAGTGGAAAGTATTTGATCTGAAAGTGATATAAGTGACAGTGTCCCTCGCCAGTGATTTGCATTTGCGGCCTCGTCTCAAGATAGGAACTTATAATGCCAGGAGTACGAGAAAGGCAAAAGAGAAGATGGAAGGACTGTATAACAGAAGATTTGAGGGAGAAAGAACTGTGCGACTTCTAATAAAATAGGGAAAAGTTGAAGGAGGAAGTGTTAAGTGCAATGTATAATGTACATACGTTCGTATTCGTATTATAATTGTATTGGATTTTAGAATCTTTTCAAAGGAACTTTCAGTATGGATTTGTAAAAAATAGTGTTATTCTTACAATTTTGCAGGATATATAGAATCTTTTTCAAGGAACTTTTGGTATGGGTTATTTACAAAATACATCGAATTGACGGAAGGTCTTGTGCTGGCCACAACAGATTTTTATTCATTTGTATTTCAAATTCTGCTCTGATGATATAATACAGGTACAGGTTTTTCTTTAGAGCCATGAAACACTATTTCATATCTTAAATCATAAGTGGCTAGAACGTGCAGAGAAAGGCCCGTATTTTTCATGTAATTGAGATATTTAACATTACCTTTTATGAAAATAGGTACACATATAACAATAAAATTATGATATACAACTTAATTAACTTTCACCGACAATAACATATGTAGAAAATAATAGTACAAAGTACAGACAGACATTTAATTTCTAAGAACATTGCAATTTACTTGAATAAATGAATCATAAAGGTTCGTCGTCATTACTTTATTTATAAATTTCCACATTTAACAGTTAAATGAATGATATGTTTTTCAAACTTGTGAAATGGCTTTGAGAAGTGTTTATTGTTGAAAGTATGTGTACACTTCATAACTTGGACATTTCCGTTCTCAAATTTATTCTTAGAGCAAGTTTTTTTTTTTTAGTAACATTATGCTTTAAATATTAGCTGCATGCCAGGAAGTTATAATGCTTCACAATACAGTGAGCAAATTAATTCTAATTTGATTAATAAAATAAAATTGTCATAGGTATGATATACGTTTCATTTCTACGTACTATTTGTGAAATAAATAAATAAATAAATAAAATAAATATCATCTTGGATTATTATTCATTTTTGGATGTGCAGATATAAAGTCGTTATCTCACAGGTTTTGAAAGCTATCGCGAATTTACAATAACTAAAGTATTCACGAATACTGCTTATTAACAAAAAAATAAAATGTAAATTTATTCCTGTGAATCCATCTTCAAAATGTCAACAACGCACAAACAAAAAAATCTGTTGTGGCCAGCACAAGACCTCTCGCCATTTCCATATTAGGCTATATAAGTATTGTATTGCACTTCGCTATCATATCGTCGTTTTATAATAAAATAACATACAGAACTTTATCCAAATATTGTTTTTTATTGTATTTAACATGTCTTCTGCACACATATAATTCTAATTATATCTATTTTTCATTGTATGAGGAAGTTTCTAAATGTCACAGATTCTTCCAATTCATTAACCAGATTGGCGGTATTTCTGATGGGTATATGCATATTACCAATAATTTCAAATATTTAATTAATAAAACAATAAGAAAGATTAAATGTACTTCACAGAAAAAGCTATCAAAATGTCACTAAAACTGTTGATTTTTGACACTGAAATCTGTCATTTACAAATTATGTTATAAACATTTGAATTTGTCAACTGGTTTCCTTAGTGTAATTTCGCCTACTCGACTTGTTATATCCCGATATTCTATATATTATAGCGTCTTTATCTCTAAATTTATAGAAGATATAATAAAAAATTTAAATGTATCAGGTGTAGAATTTTGTTCTTCAAAATTAGTAATATCAAAAATTTTCAAAAATTAATATTTGGAAGAATTTCTTTTAAAAACTACTACTTCCAGTTGTTCAATTGTTACCAAAACCTTTTCAGCTCTTCCCAGGAATGTCAGATTGAGGAATTCATAGTTAAACAGGTCTTATATCTTATAGTTTTTGAGGACTCGTCCGTCTAATATCCAGCCATACACACACACACACACACACACTTACACACACACAGACATCATTGTAAAAATGTTAAAATCGGATTCTAGTGGCCTTGAAACGTGCTTATTCATTAAAATCTGGATATGTGATTTTTAGCATGATTCCAATACCTCTCTTAGCGAGAGGTAAAAAGATAACTGACAGATGAAGCACAGTTATACCTTACGGCCATGTTAATAGTTTTCTCATGTCATTGGTCGAATTTGAAATTTCTATTGGGAAATATAATACATAGTTATATTCCAAATCTAAATTTCAAATTTCTAAATTTGAGAACCATCGTGTGCGTTTTAAGTGAGTTTATATTTTAAAATCTAAATTATAAATTGTAAATTTGTAAATTAAATTCATCATAAACCAGCCCTACATAGATATCAGGCATTTTAAAGTGTCTGAATTGGTGGTGTCTGTGATTCCATTACATTCCAAACCCAATATCTTGCTACAAAGTACCATTCCAGCAATAGCAACATCTCAATTCCCTCTTGGGAGAAATCATCAGTAGGTGAAACCAAACCTTTCGCCTAGGGCGACCACGTCAAAAAGCAAGTCCCACGTGGCTGCGGTACGGCCTCGAGACAACGCCTGCCGCCTGCCTTAGCGCCTCGCGAAAGTCACCGTGGTTTTGCTTTGCTTTGGTTATGTTACTCGAGACGAGACAGTGTAGTGTGAGATCGCTGAACGTTTTACCAGCAACGTGGAGACGGAACATGAGATGGAAAGTGAATCTGGACGGACGAAGGGCATGGGCGTGCTGGGAAAATGGATGGAAGGGATGGTTCAAGATGTTTTGTCAGCTATCGATAAAAAAAATATTTTTTTAATGTGAAAGTGGCATTTTTACTTGTCTGAAATTTTCGAAAATATTAGGTATGTATTGCTAGCCGGTATTCTGGCTGGCCGTGCGCATTAAGGTGGTTCACTTGTTTTCTTCTAGTTAGACAGGGGGGCAAACGTGCGGTGGCTTGTAACTTAGTCGAAACAATATGAATTTTTGAAAGAAAACCGTGTTATGTATGTATATAGAAATATGTTTTCAGAACTCATTATAAAATTAAACAATATTTGAACATGCCATAAAATAACTTCACGTTGTTGATTTTGAAAATACGAAAATTATAGCAAAGGAAAATCACTGATAAGATTGATAAGAGAAGCTATAGAAATTCAGAAGTCTCCTAATAATATCAATCTTAACACAGGCTATGAACTAAATAAATCATGGTACCCTGTTATTCGTTTATAATTTTCTTTTTCATTCGTATGTTTTATATTAACCATTTATCAATGTACCTTTGATTTTATATACTTGTAGTCTTGACTACATATTTATTTATTTATGTTATTATTATTAAAACCTGAAGAAGACAGTACCTTGCTGCCGAAACGTTGTTAATTTAATAAAATATCTACAGAACTAAACCCAAATATTGTTTAATTTTATGTATATAGAGATAAATGCCAGGATTCTATATTCCATTCACTGAACATTTTTATTATATCTTCTATACATAAGAGACTCATAAATATATAAAATAATCCGTTACAATTAAATATTGTTACTACCAAGTTTATATCTCTACTTACTTTATAATTATTGCCCAAAAAGTTAATATACCCCATTTTTAGAAAAAACTTCAAAATTTTTAAATATCTAATTTTTATGTATCTAGATACTTGTCAATGCACTGATTCCAGATTTTGAAACCGCAGATCGATATCTCTTTTCGTTCTCGAGATATTTAGATTCAAAGTTTTGCTGAAAACTACCCAAAAATGAGTCGAGATATGGATTTGGCGACACGTCCATTCAATTCTACGGGCAAAATTACATAAGTGTACCAATTTTCATAATTTTTGAACACCGCATACAATCTCTAAAGCAAAATAACTGAAAATGGCCAAAAATCGCAAAAAATGTAAGGGGTACTCCTTACGATTTTTTCAGATTTTGGTCATTTTCGGGGGTTTTCAAACTTTTATTCATAAAAAATGAACCGGTTGGACAAAAATTATGAAAATTATTACACTTATGTAATTTTGCCCGTAGAATCGAATGGTGATGTCACCAAAATCATATCTCGACCCATTTTTGGGTTAATGCCCAAAAATGGGCAGTTTTGAACAAAACTTTAAATCTAAATATCTCGAGAACGAAACGAGATATCAACCTGCGGTTTCAAAATTTGGAATCAGCGCAGTGAGAAGTATGTAGATACATAAAAATTAGATTTTTGAAAATTTTGAAGTTTTTATCTGAATATGGGGTATATTGACTTTTGGGACATTGATTCAAAAATGGGTAGATATATAAACTTGGTAGTAATATTATTTGCTTGTAAAGACAATGTCACGTAAGTGTACGCATTTTTAGAGTAATGTATCTAGTAGCCCAAATAATTCCATGGAAACTAGTTGAAAAATTAAAATGTTTATAAATAACAGAAATCAAAAATCCATTTATAGTACTGAAGGCTTTTTCTGGGAAGTACATTTAATATTTCTTATTTTATTATTAATTAAATATTTAAAATAATAGGTACATATATACATACATATATACACATTAGAAATACCGCCAAACTCGTCAATGAATTTGAAGAATCTCGAACATTTCGATGAGCAGGAGGAAACTTATTATAGAATGAATTAAAAAATATATTAATAATTAGAATTTTTGTGTATGTACAGAAAAAAAAAACAATGTTTTACGAATTATAAGAAACAAATACGTATTAAACACTATAAATTTGTATAGAAAACTTTGGTGAAATCCATCACACATTGTCAGACTTCGTGCAGACATAAGTGAAAGTTCATTGCCCCTAGCAATTCTACGCCCCTGGATCAGCAGATCCACGCACCTTACCAACACACACGCACACACAGGCAAACACAGGTATCGTGATCGCGGCAAACGCAACGAAGCAGTGTGGGTTTACTCGTATTTCGCTGCGTGTTTATAC
This sequence comes from Ophonus ardosiacus, assembly GCA_943142095.1. Taxonomy (NCBI): domain Eukaryota; kingdom Metazoa; phylum Arthropoda; class Insecta; order Coleoptera; family Carabidae; genus Ophonus; species Ophonus ardosiacus. The sequence continues at coordinate 49,621,033 of OW964826.1, read as the reverse complement.
GAACCGGAAACTCTAATATGTTGCTCACGCCAAATCCCGCGCTTGTTTTGGTTTCAGAGGTATTACGAGTGACTTTTGTAAGGGTTTTTCAGCAACGCACGCAAGCAGGATAAGTCTCTCTAAGCAGGAGACGAATTACACGGTATTGTTGCTTAATTCGCTCTCACTTGCAAAGGACGGGAATAATAAGAAAAATGGACGAGGTGGAAATTGTTCCCCTGCGATGTGTAACAACTAAATGAGACCGCATTACGGATAACAAGCTGGATGTTTTTTGCAAGTGTACGTGGATAAGAGACATGGCAATTTGCTAACCACAATGTGAAAAAGTTTTATTAGAGTGTTAATGCAATTTTTTTTTGCTGTTTTAAATCAAATGTTTTAAAATTAATATTAATAACTTAAAGTCTCGTGATCGCGAGCCTGAGTATCTGGTCGCGAATTTGGGGAACCAGGTGTGATCTCGATCTACGCAAAAAAATATTTAGAATGTTAATGCCCATATTCATAAACACTCGTAAAGTTTCAAAACGGTTCGTTATAATTTTTGACAAATAAAATTTCGATTTTTCTTTTACTGTCTTATATTAACTCATATAATTTAGAATTTGGGATGGGACCTAGGTCCGCGTTCATCAATTTATCTTTAAATTTATGTATTATCAAATTCTCATGTGCGTCTAAATATCTATTATTATCAACTTATTTCAATAATTTTATATTAGAATTGTCAATTTTATGATTATTAATAAACATATGTTGTGCTACGCTAGATTTATCAGGATTACCGCTTTTTAAATGGTACAAATGTTCTTTAAACAGAATATCAATTTGTCTTTTAGTTTGCTCGATATAAACTTTATTTGGTAATGTTATATTTTTACCTCCCGCTACCCTTGGTAAGGGAGGTATAGGGCTCGTGCTAAAAATCTCATATCGAGATTTTAGTAAATGACCACGTTTTAAGGTCCTTAGAATCCATTTTTAACCTTTTCACGATGATGTCTGTATGTGTGTATGTGTGTGTGTGTGTGTGTATGTGTGTATGTGTACGAATTTTGTTTGCACTCTAACTCAAATACTATCATTCAGAAAATTCTGAAACCTTGTATTTTTACCCTATTCTAATAAGAAAAGAAGCCATTAGATTTTGGTGTAAATCGGATAAACGGAAATCGTACTTTACTTGAAGCTCATAATGGTTTTTCTTCAAAAAATACCATTAAATGTCATTTTTTCGAATTTTATGTTTTATGAAAATTAAAGATTATTGAATTTTCTACAGGAATACATTAATACTTTTTTTATATATTTTACAGATAAATTTAAAAATAATTTTTTTTATTAGTCGCGAAGCCTAAGATAAAAACTATTTCTTTGTTACACAGTTCATTTTTTAAATGAATGTAACTGACAGTAAATGTCACTGTCAGAAAACTTATCACTTCAAATTAATAATAGTGACATTTTAAAAAGAAAATTGTAAATAAAGCAATAGTTTTCTGCAATGGAACAGTTTGCAGCGTTAGTCAATACGTAGGTAGGTATGTATTTAAATTAATAAAAATTAAATAGCGGGAGGTTTTGTGTTGGCCACATCAGATTTTTTATTTTTATTATTAGCTGGCGTTAAAGTTGTGAAATCTAATACGGATTGACGATTTTTAAATTTATGGACTAGTTTATCTATAATTTTAACAGGAAATCCATTATATTTAGCTATTTCTTTAATATATTTCAATTCATTTTCAAAACGTGTTTTGTTTAACGGAAATTTGGTCAGTCTATTAATTATAAAGTTAAACGCTGCTAATTTATGTTGCCAAAAATGATTTGTGTCAGCTGTTATAAATCGATTAGTATTCGTAGGTTTCCTATATATGTCAAATTCTAATTTGGTTTTGTTTCTAATAACCAGTGTGTCCAAAAAAGGGTTTTTTCTTTAGTTATAACTTTACCTTAAGACTCCATTTTAGTTTTATAATTACGATCAGAAAGATTAATTGATAAGCATGCTAAAATATGTCCTTCTTATTCTGAAACAGAGAAAAGTAGTACATACAATTTCTCATCCGGAAACAGTGCAAATTTTCACTTGTTTGACTGATTTGTTGTTTAGCAATTAAATGAATTTAGGGCAATTACAGATATGCTCCAGTGATGCAAGAAATAATATTAAATACATATTTCTGGTAAATAGCTTTCAATAAGATTGATAATGGACTCAAGGTTAACAGTTTTTATTTATATTGAATTAATAAATAAAACAAACAAATAATGTAAGCCTAGGAATATAGCAGAGGAAAAAAATTAAGAGGTATCTCATGCTACGTGTCGTGCTGAGTCAAAACCGAAAAGTTAACTAACAATTTGCAAAGGAATAAACAAGAAAAGTACAGGTATAAAAACTGAGATGTATCACTTTATTTACAGAAAACAAATTATTATTGAAAATTACTGTCGTGTTTTCTTGGATATAAATAGTTAGTAAATAAAGGAAAGTTAGATTAAGTTCAAATTTAATTTCACATAATTTATATTTAACTGAAAGACTGGAATATCGCTCACTGCTTGCATTATAACATTGGGTGTCAACGGGTCATTGTTTGCACCGCTCTGTTGAAATGAAGACATGCTTTGAATAGTAAAATATAGTAAAATAATCTTATTTATTCCTTTAACATAAATGCTATTTTTTTTTAAATAATTACTTTTGAAAATAAAAACTGTAGTTCCAAAAATTATTCTTCTAGAAATGTTGAATGAAATAAATTATTATCTATAGTTAATTACTTTAAAACATATTATTAAAATCAACCGACACTTGAAATATTGCAAGATGTGAGGTGTAAAATGATTTATTCACAATCATTATAGTAATATACAGATTCCTAACCTTTTGGAGGTTGAAAAATACGTCAGTCCTAACTTTAATACCAATATCTTGGGTTGGAAATAACAGATTTCACTTCCATCTCTTGGGTTGGAAATGTTTATGTAGGGGTTGCCTAGCAACATTGCCGTAGATCCCCATAATTAAGTAGGCTTAAACACATTTTAAGACAGCTGTCAAAATATTAATAAAATTAAAGGTTATAATTCATTGATTTATTTAGAAAATTATTGATTTAAAATGAGGATGATTGTGAATAAAATAGTATACATAACCTCGGTGGGAGTTTCATAACAGCCTCGCGCATTATCTCGTAAGCCTCGGCTGCAATGAAACATCTCCCACCTCGGATGTAATATAATATTACACATCTTGTTTAGTCTCATTTATGCTTCACGTTTGTACCCACATATTTTGAAAACATTTGCATATTTCTTCTACATACTGCGCGCTTTTCAAAAATAAACAAAACTTGAATGCGAAACAACGTGTGTCCAGGTTGGTAAACGTAAAATAACTGGTTCATTTTCTCTAATTGGGTAATAAATTTAAGCATGCAAATATACATTTAAGCTCTTCAAGTACTGAAAGCATGTAATTACCGTTTCAAAATTAGTAATGGGGAGAGTGATATACTGGAACGTTAATGACAAGGTGATTCTAATTGTAACATAGTATGAAATGAATCAAGGAATTCATCTGGAACTAAATGAGTATCTACTACATTTTCTGAGATTTCTACTGACATGAATATTGGTGCTCTTGTATTTCCTCTACTTATTCACAAAATGACGCAGGTCTATTTTTTTATTTTCCGTGATCAACAGAACTTTCTTTATAAATATATTGCCGGAATTCCATTTGCCATTAGAATAATTATGTTTGTTAATAAATATTTGCGTTTTGTGGCAAAATATACAGTAAGAACCTTGATAGTCTTAACACCTTTAGTGTTTTAAGACTGAGTGAAGTATGAAAATTGGTTTATACGTCTCCGTAAGAGAGGTATTGGCGAGGGTATTGGATTCATTCTAAAAGTCGTATAGCCAAATTTTAGAGAATAACCACGTTTCAAGGTCCCTTTAATCCAAATAACATTTTTACGATGATGTCTGTTTGTGTGTGGATGTATATGTGTGTAACAATTGGACAACCGAAAGTTGTAGTTTCTTAGCAAAAATCTTGTAAATATTATTTTTCAAAATTTTTGTTATTACAAAAAATTGAAAAACATAAATTCTCCATCTAATACACATAAAAAATATTATATTTTTCATATATTTAGAGATAAAGAAAATATAATTTATAGAATAATATGTTGCAATAAATCGCACAGTCCAGACTACATCAAGGAAACCAATTGTCAAATTCAAATGTCTGTAATAGACAGATAAATGTCAGTGTCAAAAATCAACAGTTTTGTTGGCATTACTGAAAGCTTTTTCTGGGAAGTACATTTAATATTTCGTATTGAATTATTATTTAAATAATTAAAATTGTAGGTAGGTATGTATATTAAAAGTAAAAGTATTGAATTGGAATCATCTCAAACATTTTAGAAGAGTTCTACAAGATTCCTTACACATAGAATGAAAGAATAGACAGAATTATTCGTATGTATAAGATATGTTAAATTCGATACTTATGTAACAAAATGGAAATGGCGAGAGGTATTGTGGTGATTACAACAGATTTTTTTTATGTTAAAATAGCAATATGTAGTTGTGTTCTCACAAAACAACAACTCATTACACTATACTACGCCCAAGTAGAATCAAGATTACGTTATGGTATCTGCTTTTGGGGAACGTCATCGTCAGCATATAGTGTGTTCATCATCCAAAAACGAATTATTAGAACCATAGCCGGTGTTTCCCACATTGACTCTTGTAGACTTCTTTTTAAAAAATTTAAAATTCTTACATTAGTGTCTCTTTATATATTTGAAGTTTGTTTATACATTTTTATCAATAAAAATAATTTTAAACTTAGTTTCAGTGTTCACACTTTTAATACTAGACAAAAACAGCTATTTTATATTCCGAATATAAAACATAATTCTCTAAATTCTTTACCGGATGTTCAAGGGCTAAGGGTTTTTAATAAACTGCCCACCATGATAAAGGTAGAATGCAATAAAATCAAATTTAAAAAACTTCTTAAAAATTATCTTATAGAGAAAAGCTACTACACTTTAAATGAATTTCTTACAGATAATACTGATCGGGCTCAATAATGAAAACATTTCCTATTAATTACTAATTCTGTACACCTATGTATGTAATATTTAAATTTATTAATATTGTTTGACGTATTCAATACATGTACCTCACATGTCGATGAATAAACTGCTATTATTATTATTATTATTATTATTATTATTATTATTATTATTATTATTATATAGAGCTCATAACCTCACTAAAGTATACTGAGATACCTAATGTAACTAACATTAAAGAAACATGTGTAAAATACAATTCAATTTTCTTGGGGTAATTATTTATCCCAGTATCCGTTTAAGGGTTAAGTTTTAGTGTAGAAGATATTGCACATATTTGAATCATGTTATATGAGTAGGAGTATAAATTTTAATATAGGTCTGTTTGTAGGGTTGCAATATTCTAAACTATTCTGACACTAGAGTATTGTTAAATAATTTACAATATGAGCACACTAATCAGTGAGCGGCAAATTTCCATAAGGTAAGATACGTACCTATTGTAAACTCTGCAAATTGCATGCTAAAAATCTAATCAAGATAGAATGTTTTCCGTGATAATTCAAAAACTAAATATAACAAAATAAAACAGAACACAAATCTAACTAAAACTACATCATTTTCATGTTAGCGTGTTCGCGGTTTAATTTATATTCCTATCATAATTCCCCGTCTCATTTGTCGGAATTAATTTGATTTATTCCGAAAATAAATTTATTTGCTCTTTATGGAACATACTGAGCAGAAGAAAATTGCATCGCTGAGACATCTAGTGCATAATTAGGTAATTTCCTCGTTTAGTTTAGCTACCATATTCTCTTGCGGAGCTTGTTAAGAGAATTGGGAATCTCAGTGAAATAGGATTTCTTTCCCCAGGGTTCTATTATCTCTCTTGACGAAAAGACACTTCTATTATGATAAAAGAGTAAATCTAGATAAAACAAAAGAACACCCAGAGTGTCCTAGATACGTCAATCAAGTTGGAGTTATGAACAGTTGAAGGCAGTTGACAGGTTTTTATAAACAATTTGCAATTTATTATCTTTATTTTGCTTTTTGTTTTATTGATTAACTTATTTTATATATAGTTTTTATAATAGAATTACTAGAATTCTTGTATTTTTATTACAGACCGCATTTTTACAGATACTAGTAATTTTTTTATCATGTTACGTAACTACGTAAGAAACATAATTCAAAATAATGCATTGTTATTATCCTAGCATGTTTATGCGCAATCAAAATTTATTGTAGTTCGAATTTGTTTCCTTTCATTAAGCTAATCAACGGAAATTTCATATTTATAGGACTGTAGAATACCGGATAAATTCTTAATTTTCGGAGTGTCTTGGTGAAAATCGGATAACTATGGTAACCTTAAATAAAAACCTATTTATCTATTCGTTAAATTTATAAAGGCGGGTGAATGACAGCCCGGAAACAAGAACGAAAAAGGTAACGGAAAGTTAACACATCAAAACTTTTACTACTTGAAACCAGTTGAAATTTATAGAAAACGTATAAAATTAACCGAAAATCATATATTTATACTTAAAATTGCCTAAATCATTAATTTTTACCTCTCGCTAAGAAATGTACCTACTGGATTCATGCCAAAAATAGCATATACAGATTCTGGTGAATAAGCACTTTTAAAGTTACTGGAATCCGATTTTAACATTTTTACAATGGTGTGTGTGTGTGTGTGTGTGTGTGTGTGTGTGTGTGTGTGTGTGTGTGTGTGTGTGTGTGTGTGTCTGGATGTAGGAGGGACGGTTTGTCAAATTCTATAAGATTAAAGATCAATTTAACTATGTATTCATTAATCTGATTTTAATGGTAAGAGCTGAAAAGGCTTTGGTAACAATTGGACAAGAAGTAGTAGTTTCTTAAAAAAAATTGTAAATTTAATTTTTGGAAATTTGTTATTACAAATATTGAAGAATATATAATTCTCTATCCGGTACATTTAAAAATTTTATATCTTCTATAGATTTAAAATGAGAATAATAAATATATAAAATAATCCGTTATAATGAATCTCACAGCCCAAATAATTCCATGGAAACCACTTGAAAAATGAAAATGTTTGTAATTGACAGAAAAATGTTAGTTTCAAAAATCCAAATGCATTACTGAAGGCTTTTTCTGCGAAGTACATTTAATATTTCTTATTTTATTATTAATTATATATTTAAAAATATAAATACATATACGCATCAGAAATACCGCCAATCTGGTCAATGAATTTGAAGAATCTCGAACATTTAGTAGGAGGAAACTTATTTATAAAAGGAATAAAAAAATGTAAGAATATATTAATAATAGATGCGAATAGATGTAACTAGAATTTTTGTGTGTATACTAGAAATGTTAAATGTTGTACCTACTTATATAGCCTAATATCGAAATGGCGAGGTCTCGTGCTGGCCACAACACAACAGATTTTTATATAAAGATATTTGTTTGATCTTAAATGTATGTATGTACATATTTCAACTGTTATAAAAGTTACAACTCCAGTTTGGTTTTCAAGAGAGTTACAAAGATTTACCTACACTGAAAACTAGTGAAAACCATTAATCAGCCTTATTCTGGTGACCATGGTATTGAATACAATATTGTATAAAATACCATTATTGTTTTCAATACAATAATTTTCCGAAATGGTATTCCGGTAACCATTGGTTTCAATACAATGTTGTTTCCAATACAATAATTATATTCTATACGATATGGTATGAAATTAGTATTCAGGTAACCATTTATTATTAAAACGTCATTGTATACAAAGCAATTATCGTATAGATTCATGGTTTTGGTAAAGTCAAATTTCAGTTCGCGTTATGAACATTGTATAGTAGAAAAGTTCTATTTCCTGAAATTTACTCGGTAACAGTATTTTTTTGGAAAGTTTAGTGAAAAAATAGTAACTAATAAAGAAATGGTAATAATAAAAATGGATAATAATGGTTTTATTTTAATTTTTGACATGCTTGAAAATGAAAGAAATCGGTAAGTTATTAATTAATAAAAATGTAATTTGCTATAAAAAATATTTTTATTTAGACATGATTTACATATAAATAGTAGAGTTTTGCGTGATGCTAGTGATCCCTTAACTCTTTCAGAGAATGTGATGTGTTCAATAGAATCTTCAGGCTATCGCGTCAGTTTCTGATTTTATTATAGAATTGGATCCATTCTTTCCTACTTCGGAGCGTGAAGAAATTGCGAGTCCTACAAATATAAAGATACTAAAAGCTTTACAATTTTATGGTGAAGGAATCTACCATCAGTTGGCCAAAATTTTTAAATTTCTATGAGTTAGGCGTCCGTCAGTCGCAGCATAAAAGAAGTGACACAAATTATTGTCGAACATCTGAGTTTTGTAGTACGTTTTGAGGCATCCCTGGGGTTAACTGTTATTTTCGTAATAATATAAATAAATTTCTACTTGGCTGGTAGATGCAGAATTTGTAGATACTGATTAAATACCCGTATTCAGAACCGCGACGATTACGCTTCTGCACGGCCCATTTCAAAGTACATTTTAATCTTGACAGCTGTCAATTTCATCTTCAATATGTTTTCCAAAATTTTATCTTCACATACTTGTATATATTTCTTTCTTTCGCTTTTGATATTACTTTTATACTCGTTTATACTACTTGTAATTGTTGGATACGATAAATAAATTTGAAGTTGTCTTTTAGAAACCTTCTTTTTAGATGAACTCATGATTAGATTATTACACACACATTTCTCTTTGTGGATGTTTCACTTGATACACTTTTGTCATTCGCTAACGTCAAAATGTAAGCAAATGCTAGGTTAGGTGTCAGTCACTGTTACCAATTGTCGCATGAAATTCATCACATTTATTTAATAAAATTTATCAATATACAAATTAATATTTGCGTTATTTTACTTCAAATATCAATCCTGCGAATGTAAATGTACTAACATTGTAATATTTATTTATTTAAATAAAATAATATTAAGATTTTATTACAATTTTCCATAGAGTGACATCACTGCAAACAGGTGAATACAATATTGTATTCATTACAATACCACTTTCATAGGATTACAATGTGGACACCAGAATACCAAATCTATACGATGTCTTATAGAACATTGAAATCATTATTGTATAGATTACAATATTGCTTCGGATACAATGGTCACCAGAATAAGGCCGAATATCCACTGGTGTGTTGAGCAATGTTTTTCGAATACTTTTTACCTACATGTCATTGTCACAGGTAGGCATTAGAAGTATTCTTATCAGAAATAGTCACATATACCTCCGTTCTCATAATGAGGTCATGCAAAAAAAATAATTGTACCTTTTTTCTGTTTAAATCGAAAAAGGATAGTCTAATTCATCGATCAGTATGATTAAATTATTTTTTATTTATATTTTTTGTTGCATAAAATCGTTTTAAAGTATGGTATTTTTAAAAAGTTGCAAAAACCAGCCATGTTTTGTCGTCACAACGTTACGAACGAAGTTCAGACTCATTTCAAACAGACATTTTATATGGACACATAATTTCTAAAAGAAAAATATATATAAACTATAAATTGAGGATTACATATCTAAATATGCTATATTATATTAATATAATATCGTTCTATTTATTTTTATAAATATAATTTTCATTTGGCGTGAAATTATCTACGTTACATCAGATGTTTCTTTCACTTTTGAATCTTTGATTTAGACGGTAGGAGGTTATAAACGCATATGAGACATTGAATATATTCCAGAATATTATTTTATTCTTTATTTTGGCACGAAACAACGTTCCTCCGACATGTTTACTTTCATAAATTTTAGGTTATCTTTAAATGTCACTTTGACGTTTAAGACAATGTGAAAATCAAAATGGTCGTGCTTCTCACTCTGTGACGTTGGACAAGGGACGAAGCGGAGGTGTTCAGCCGCATTTTAAAGAATGTCATTTTCAATTAAAAATTTTTCATGATTAAAGAACGATTTGAGGAAAAATAAAAAATACAGGTCTATTATTTTTCACTACTCTATCGATTAAAATTATAAAAAAAGTCGTGCATGACCTCATTACACATTTTCAATATCTCCATCAATTCCACCAAGTTAAAGACGATGCATCCTTACCGCTGCTTGTTAATCTGCCCGACCTCCCCATACCGCCGTCCATTAACCCCTGTTGGCGTGGTGACGCCGCACCAGCTGCGTCGCTTGGTGTCGACGGCCAGCAGGACCCCCATAGGCGGGTGGGGCACGCACAGACTGCCCCGGGACCGCGCCACCGCCATCAGGCTCAGCCCGCTGTTGTTGTTGGGGCTGCGCGGCGAGTTGTCGTTCTCCACGCTCGGAGGCAGCATCGTACAAGACGCGACACTTTCACATCGTGAGCACGAGCACTGCACTAGGGAAGAGATCATAGTAGTAGGGTGGAATGTGTGTGTATGATGATGTGTCACGAGGAAGGAGACGATATTTTTTTTGTCTATTCTAGTTCGTGTTTATTGTCAATGTCATTGTCACTAGGTGCGTTCAATGAAGCTATACAGTGTCCCACACTCTATCTTCAGTGTGGCGGAGATAGCCAATGTTATTCTTTTCTTACGGAGGTTTTCTGTACCATGTTGCCAATTTTTCAATGTAATGTAACATTGAAACATTCATAAATTTTCATTGCTATACCAAAATTAGTTAACACTATACAATTTAAGTTTTATGAGGGTCTCTTATTTACTCAAGGGCTTATTGTATACACCCAATATTTGTCTAAATAGTTTTATATACAGGGCTATTTGTACCTGTAATAAGTAAAATTTCAATACAATATTTTAAAACCGCCCAGCATACTAATCTTGATTAAATGCATTAGAAATTAGAATTTTAAAATATTATAAATTCAAATTGGAGATTACAAAGAAAGAATAAAGACTTATGAACTATGTAAAATATATGCAGTATTTCTATCAAGCTTAAATATTAGTAAATTGTCAAATAAAAAGTTATAAATTAAATATGTATTATTAAACTGACCAGTGTGTTATTCAATTTCATTTTTTTCTTCGCACCTATGCTGTTTTACATCTATAAGTTGTACTCATATATGTATTAATTTTATATCTTTTCGTAGAATGGAAATATGTAATATAGGGAATTTATATTGTTGACGACGATTGTAAAATGTCCAATTAAGTACAAAAATGTTTTATATTATTTACTTTAAATTGACTAGAGTTTATATATTAATTCATTTCATTTACCTACGCTTATGATTTTAAATCCTACTTACATTTTGTATTTGTATTATTTTATATTTTTTGTAAATTATTAAACTGATCAGTTCATTATTTAATTTTTTTTTTTTCTTTTCGCCCACCTGTTTAGATACACTGAAAGTACACCAGTCAAAAATACATTCAATTAAGTACCCAGAATATTTCATCTCATTTTGGGCATCTATTTTGCTCTTTCTATCTTGCAGATTTATAGCAGGTAAACATGACAACATGGTACTCCATAAGACCCTATACTGAACATAGAGTGTGAGACACTGTATAGCAAATCTAGTATTTGCTAATCTGCGGTAAGTTGTCAAATCACTGTCACATTGAACGATTTGCGAACTTACTTGGCGGTTTCATGTTTGAAGGCAGGGAGTACCTACCTATTTAATTTTGAAATTACGTGAAAAGAAATGAATATGGACAAAATTTTTAATTCAGTCGCAATTTAAGAATAAATGTACATATGGGGTCCCGTGGCCGCGTGTCTGAGTGTCTGGTCGCGAACCTGGGGGAACGGGTTTCGATCCCGACAGACGCCAAATATTTCCAATTTTAAATGGCACAAAAGTGACCCCTGTGGCGCACTCTCCACACCAGCTATGAGTGCCCGTGAGGTGACGCCTGGTAAGCGCCCACACGGTAAAATATATCGTCATCATTACCGATGTCTACATGTGTTGTAGATACTGGCACACCCAGAAATGGGTAATATGCCGTGGTGATATATTTATATTTATATGTACATATAATTACGACACGTATTAATTCATATAATATTGTAATTTATTTCATTGAATTTTGACGTTTTAAACTGTCATTATTAACTCCATAGCAACAACTATAAATAATATTTTATTCACAAGTGAATTAAAAAATTTTAAATCACTCTCACAAAATTTTAATTCACTCTGCAACAAATAATGCATTTAAAATAACATCAGGCACGAAAATTGGACATACTACAGTATTTATCAGACATTATCACCCATTTTAATTTTCACGACATAGAATGACAAACAATAAAGCTTTTTAAATAGATGATTTGACGTCTATCATCGACGATTGTCATGCACAGCCTACTGATTAGGGTTTTATTTTGTCAAAATTAAATATTATAATGGTTTTTATTATTATTTGTCAAAATTGAATAAAATATTGTATAAACCACGAGAGCTAAGAATGTTTATTCACTCGAAGAATGTTTAGCTCACGAGCCCGTAAGGGGACATTATCTTAGCTCACTTGGTGTATAAATATCTATTACAAAACAAATATAGCTACTTGTATACATATATAAAAAAAAATATTTTTAATGAAATATTAAATAATGCAGAATTTGTCAGAAATATTAAATTATTATTATTTTCCATGTTTATCATGTACCACGGAATGCCTGACATCGTGCACACCAACTTTTGTTTTGATATGAAGGTAAAATGCATGCACAGATTGTACCAAGAAAAAAAGTAACAAGAAAATTAAAATGTAATAAATAAAATAGAGATTTATATTTAAAAATATTTTTCTTTAATTATTATGATGAAATATGAGCTCTGCAATATATAAATAATTTAACTTAAGTATCAAATTACAATTGATTTTAAAATATTCCCGCCATACATGTAAATTTAGCAATGCTAGCAAATAAATTTTCGCTGTATTTGCTGGCTAGCAAATCTAGCGAACGACAAACTAACAGAGCGTTCAATAGAAGATACTTTTGTTTCGCAGGTTTTGCTAGCCTCATTGAACGCACCTAATATAATCCAGTCAATAGAGGTTTTTACCCTACAAAAGGTGGGGAAAAAACGATTTTAACATATGTTGTTTGGGTCGAGACGGGGATGAAAAATTCAAATTTGTGACCTTGGGGAGGCTCGGCGTGAGCCGCCATCTTGGATCAAAGGTGCAAAAAATGAGTTTTTCGCTATTATCTCGAAAACAGTGGCCCGCATCAAAATTTTACGAGAATACAAATTTAAAGCTTGTTACTTTTTGTACAAAAAGGGTTCTTGCAATTTTTACCTAGGATGAACTCTCAAAGAGTTATGTTCAAAAATAGGTAACCAGAACAACAATTTATGAAAGAAGATTTAATCACTCAAAATATACACAATATTAATTTTTTAATACTTAGTCTAATAGATTTTGTTATTTGTAACAGTTTACATTTGTCGTGGTATCAAAATAAGTAAATTATCGATGATTTTTCAATAATTTTTGTCAGCGCTATTTCACAAATTTATCAACCACTCTGACCCGGTTAAAGATACGGTACCGCGGTTTAAAAATTTTAATTCAATTTGAAATTCTCTTTCATTTTTGCTCCGATGAGCGGTTAACGAATTATTAACAATTTAAAAATTATGTGAAATTTCATTAAAATTTTAAACATCTGCAAATCAGCTTAGTGTTCATTTTCTCTTCTGAAATTTGGACACGATTAAAGATAAGCTTTACTGTGCATTTAATACGTGCTGAAATTTCAGAAGAAAAAATGAAAACTAAGCCACTGTTTTCGAGATAATAACGAAAAACTCATTTTTTGCACCTTTGATCCAAGATGGCGGCTCACGCCGAGCCTCTCCAAGGTCACAAATTTGAATTTTTCATCCCGGTCTCGACCCAAACAACATATGTTAAAATCATTTTTACCCCACCTTCTGTAAGGCAAAGGTCTTTTTTGGTCTCCATTTACTGGACTAATATACATACAGAGAATTGATTTTAAAATGCAACATTATAGTTCAACACTTCCATGGTTACTCACTGTTGTCAAAAAATGACAGCAATGTAAAATTTGTCCATTTTAAAATGCAACATTATAAATAGTATTGCAGCACAGGAGATACCTCCAAAACACATCACAAATGGTGTCAATTCTTATTACGACCGACTAGAATATTGCCTCAGAGTGATTGGGGGTATTTTTAAAGATTTATTACATGAAAGTTATGAATTTTTGTAAGCTAAAGTTTTTTTAAGATGTACAACATTCATGTTTTGATTATTTGTTAATCGTATGTAGGCTAATTTATAGGAAATTAGTTTTGATAATACAAAACTACAAATTTTGTATGTTGCATTTTAAAATGGACAAATATTACATTGCTGTCATTTTTTGACAATAGTAAGTAACCATGGAAGTGATTCGCCATATGTTGCATGTTAAAATAAATTCCCTGTAGATAAAACAATATCTATGCGATTTATAGAACCAGTCAACCATGGAAACAGTGAGTACTTGAATGGGTAACCATCTAGGAATACTAGTCTAATAATTTATGACTGTCTGTAGATTCGACTATGTAATTTTCAATTTAAATAACTTAATGTAAAAAAGTAAATTTAAATTCGCAATGTTCCAATTTTTTTCTGCCAAAAACTAAATCAAACAGCCACAAGACATTAATTTTGACATTTAATGAATATATTTAACAGCAATAAAAAATTAATTGCAGCTCAATAACAAATATTTGCATAGTTAAAATCAAAAATGTGTATATTTATTAATAAACTAGTCTTAATCCAAAATTAATGAGCAAAAAACAAGGGCTGACCACGCATTATGAGATTAAACAGTCCGTCAGCATTCTCAAGTGTTTATTACAAAAACTCCATTAACATATACTCGGGAGCAGTTTTTGCTTTGGAGTCGTTGGTTCCGGTGTTGCTCGCATATCCATATCTGCAAAAGTGAAATGCCGCTCGCGTAAATGTCAGTAAGCACAACACTATTTGAACAAAAAGTAATGAATGTCAAGAATGAAATATCGCTCCTTCCTTCGATATGACATTTGTGAGTGGAATGTGACATGTACAGCATCAACATTGCGGGAATATGAAATGTATGTTAAGTAGGAAAGACTCCATGGGCGTTATTTGGATAATATTCACTTAAATTGATAAATTATTCAACTTAAAGATTTATGGCTTCATTTATAAGTGTCATAAATTCAATTCTATAGTAATATTTATTTTAAAAAAATGCCATGCATACAACAAAATATAAATATTGTTAAGGTCATCTAATTATAGATAGTAGTTGACGATTTTATTATTCATATTTCTGCTCACAGGCAATATTCAATATGAACCATGAACACCGTAACATAGACGTTTATCATAGCATTATACCTTTGTAAATATTAAAAATTCTCACTATTCGCGATTCAAGTTAAGCAAACTCTACCTGGTGAACAAAGTTTGAACTAAAAAAAATTCTAAAATATATTATTTCTTTTCCTTCACAGAAACTTTCTAGTGATTGTAGGGTATTTAAAACATCCTTTAACACAAGTTTCAAGTTTTTAATCTTTTTCAAAAAGCGTAAAATTCATTATATCAGTGACAGATTGACAGCTCGTACAGTGTTGTGACGTCACAACACTGATATATAATGGCGGGAAAAGTTAATTTGAATCGCCAATAGTCTTACGGGTCAGATATTTTTTTAAAAAAAAACTTTTCCCATGTTAAACGCCCATGTCACTTACATTTAAATGTTTTAGATTTTCTACTTTTAAATTAAAAGTTTTAATTCTTTATTAGATTTACTGGTAACGTAAGTAAGTATAATACATAAGGATTAGATAGAAGGCAAAAAAATTGGAGAAAACCTAAAATTTAAGGCATTTAATAGTAGATTAATTTGTGCTCTGTGGTAATAGTTAAATATGCCGGTGACAGCATTATGTTTGAGGCTAGATTTTCTCAGCGGATGTACGAAAATTAGTAATTATTGCAGCAATGGATAGCAAAGGTTTCTTCGATATTTTAAAAGCAAATTTAAAATAAAATGCCGAAAAATAGGGCCTAAACAGACAATTTTACTTTCATGCATCAGAAAAATTCGACAAATAATTCGCGTCTATAAGAGAATGCGTACTATATATTAAAAATATGCTTAATCATCCCTCACAGTCTCCGGACTTTAACCAGATTGAGAAAGTGTGGAAAATTCTTAAAATAAATAAGAATATAAACCAAAAAAGAATTTAAAATTAATTACAAGTAAAATGACAGAATATAATGCCATCGGTGACCAAAAATTTGTTACATTCAATTACTCGTCGCTTAGTTACTGGTGAAAAAACCAAAGGAAAACCCTCCAAATATTATATTTCTTTATGAAACATAAATAAATGGTTTATTATTTAAATGTTTTGGTTATCGTACGGAGACTTTTTTGACATGAAATTATGAATACTTTCAATGTTTACCCCATAACATAAATAAATTAAGTAAATTATTTGTTTATTTTATATTTATAATAACGTGATATACTGCGTTTCATTTTGGATTAAAAGGAAATTAAATATATTGGGTGAGATTCAGTGGGTTGTATTAGCGTGTTTTAAGCTAAAACAGTCCTTTGTCAAAAATATTTTGGCAACTCTGTAATACCTGTCAGAAAAAAGTGAGAGACCAAAGGATCAAATAAAGAAACAAATATTATTAACAGAATTAAGAAAAAAAGGACAAATGTCAAAACTGATCAAAACGGGGGTTGAGATATTTTAAAATTCATTAACGTTCAGGTATGAAATATTTGACACATAAAATTTGACATAATTCTAACCTAATTTTGCAATAAAGAGTTTCCTTTTACACCTTCCATTTACAATAATACTTCCTCATTTGACTAAAGGATACCTGTATTACTTTTCCCTGTGTTAAAATTTCTAAATCACAATTGAATCTCATTGATACATGTGGAAAATATTACAATGTTGCCATATACTTAATACAAGATTTAATACAGACCTTAATACAACCCACTGAATTCCACCCATTGGGTTTTAGATTGCTATTTTTCCTAAAATACATTAAAACTACTGTCGTACAGAGACTTTTTTGTATGACTGTATATACAATTAAAACGTTTTCGTGATAATTTCTAATTTAATCAGTCTTTATTTGAAACCCAATTGTTATTTACATCCGCTTTGTTTTTGTTCAAAAGAAATCTTAACTTCGAAATTCAGTTTACCCTTTCTGTATTATTCGTAAATTTACATGAACCTCAGGCTCAGACAAGTCAACCACCCTCTCACAAATTCACATGAACAAACAGGGCTTTTCGTCTAAATTTGTCTTGTTTCCAGTATTATGAATTTATTCAAACTGGAGCGAATGTTTGTTTTCGCGGACTGCTAGCCTGGCAAACAGCGGTCACTCAGCAACGGGCAATCCGACCGGGACTTCTGTTCAGCTGACGGGAAATATTTTTATGCTTTTCCTGCAAGCATACATTTTCTGAGTCATTCATATTCAGTTCCTTTCATACAAAAACGTTTTTTCTTTCGGGTAATAAATTTGCAGTCATTCCAGTTCATTTAATCTTCAGACGCTTCTGGCAGCTTAATCTTACACTTCTGCTTTTTTTTTTTCATAATATATTCGTATGGCAGTTGCAGTCGACGAAAGGTTTAGTTTGAATGAAGAATTTTGCTAGATTGCAAGGTCAATATACTAATAAAATATGAATGGTATCCTGTTTGCCAAACTTGTGATATAAATACCGTTTCTGAATTTAATTAAAGTACAAAACAATATAAAATTTCTCAAAGAGGTTTCAAGCTGCACAATAGGGCTATTTCAAGAAATTTTATACTTTTTAAATTGGGTTCGACCTCGTACATTTTGTACATTAGTCCGGAGCTATTTGAATGTTATTATTTAAATCATACACAATCATCCAAGCCCCTGGTGGGAATCGAACCCACGACCCAAGGGCCGATCGGTGAAGGTTGCTTTAGCGCTGCCTTTACACACTCGACCGAGGCGGCAAGAAATTTTATATTACTTCTAAGTACTAAAGTTTAAAAGATATTGTTCTTTAAAATTAAAATTAAATATTGAAATTTGTATAATATTTTGAAAAAGACACGTGATGTGAAACAGAATGTGACGTTAGAGTAGATACAGTTTAACATGTGACAAACAATCGCCTACTTTTAAATAAATAGTAACAAGACCTGAAAGTGATACTTTACTGGGTGAGCAAGCATATTCCAGAGCGAGCCGTAGGCGAGCTTTGGAAACTTGTGAGCCCAGTATAGACACTTTCAGGTCATGTTGGGTACAATATTTTTTTTGTGATCCTGAAAAAAGAATAAATAAGTATTCTTTTATTTTTTACTGCGAACGAATAAGATATAAATAAACAACTGATCTCCATGGAAACATTTAGCTTTGCCGGTCCCGGGATCGGTAAAGTACTTTCCGATCCCTTACAGACAACTTTCCGAGCTAGCTCAGCAAAGAAGGACTTTCCGGTCTAAATAGTGATCAGAAAGAGCTCATTTTCCGGGCGATCGCGAAAAAAATATATAAATATATAAATTTTATAAAAGTGTTACATTCTATCTGGTTCGTTACATTATATATTTATTTAAAAGTTGTTTTTCATCAATTTTATAACGTTGGATTTATTATTTTAATTTTGTTGTAAAAATATAACGAAATGAAATACTTTAATTAATTAAAAAACACATAACTTTTGTTATTGTTGACATTGTTTTGAGTCTTTAGATATTCAAAGTCATTCTTCTCATTATTTCAAACATAAATATATATTTTTATTTCAAAACAATAACTTTAAGCGGAACAAATGACAGATGTATGAAATTGTACTTATTAACCTAGTTCCTGGAATAATGATTCTGCTAAAAAATCTGTTTAGTAGAATGTTAGTTACAGTAATTTGCGGGATGCAGGTGCATAAAATAATATCAGGGGATATCTAATAAAATGTTCGTTCAGCCAGCAAACCCGTTGCAGTTTACCAGCTGACTAGGTGCATTCTTTTCATGGTTACCGTTAACATGCAGTATGAAAGGCGTGAATTTGTGCAATTTCACACTTGTTATGGAGGAATTTTATCACCTTCTGTGCTTTAAAATTGAAAATAAATTAAGTATTACACATAAGTGTAATCAAATTTGTTTGTGAAGTTTTATTAGTAACTGTACTAGGTGAAGTAATTGCAGTCTTTTCAAGTCTTATCTGGTTTAACAACCAAGCCCACAGTGTTGCAAATTTGATAAACGTGGGGGAATTTAGGTTAGTTTTATAATACAAAAGACACTATAAATAATTTTTGATTTTTGGCCTGATTTAATTAGCGTACAGAGTGTCTCATTTTCGATGTTTTTTTAAGGTATCTCGAGTAATTTTAATGATAGAGCAAAATCGTTTCACATTCCAGGATCAACTTTTCGAGAAAAGTTTAATAGTCAGCACAGGAATTATTTTGTTTCTGAGCTACAGGGAAAAACTTGTTTTTCGCTCATTTTGAAAATATCTCATATAGTATTTATTATGATTCAATTTATTTACTACAGAAGCATATTAATAGTTACTTTTTATACAAGACAATAAAATTATATTTTATCGACGAGAGAAAAGTTTAATTCACGACCGATTTCGCGAGTGAATTATTTTTCGCGAGTCGATAATTTAATTTTATCGTCGTGTATAAAATTCTATTTTTTTCTATAGCAGATGTTAAAGAAAAGAATAAAAAATACCAATTATATGTTATTATTAATGGGGTCCTATACCATAGTCATATTTTAACTATCTTAAATAGGAAGACGAAAATATACATAAATTAATGAGTATTAGTGAAAAATTTTTCTTTAAATATTGACTGGGTCACAAACTATGAGAATGAAGATGATTACTAATTGGGTATGACGCGTTAGGTACTAAGAATTTGATTGGTCCCCTTATTTTAAAAAGGAGATTCGCGCGTCTGTAGCGGTCACCTTTAAAAGAATATGAAATGTCATGTTGTTCCATAACCTAACAAAACATTTAACAAGTTTGTGTTTGATGAATTTGTTTAATTATAACATCTAGTAATAGTAACAATAATAATATATTTATAATTAAATCAATTTGTAATATTAATTAAATTAATAATAATATTAGTTAAATTAATATTGAAACTTCAAAACAGGCCAACACTGGCGCCATCCGTCGTCATGCTTTGTGTAATAATATTGTCAAACTGTTTCAATGTTGCAATGTTCTATAATTTATTAGGAATAAAGGTTATTATTTACGTTATTTATACTTAATAATAATTTCTTCATGAATATAACGTATAAGTTTTTATTTACAAACATTTCAGCTATGCAAACATGATAAAAATTGTTCCCTGTATAACTAACTGTTTGTCCCATTGTTTGTCGATCACTTGTTAGTACCTGCTACGTCACGCACAAATTCTTAAACTTTAAAAATTCATATCTCGCTTATTACGTAAAAATTTAAGTCGCATTTGCACTAAAATTCTTATTTTATCCTGTTCTGACAGAAAAAAAATAAATAAAAGAAAAATGGTATAGGACCCCACTGAACACAATTTTAAAATCACAGTATGTATGTGGGTTGTTATGGATTTTGCACGTAAATAAATACGAATTAAAGTATTTTATCTACCCTTGCTGTTAAAATGTTACTTTATCTACCCTTTGCGGTTAAAGTGCTACTTTGTCTACTATTTAGTAGATAAAAGCACAGTTTAACATCTGCTATAGAAAAAACCAATTTTTATGTCAAAGCAAACTGTGACGTCGATAAATAATAATTTATCTGGAATCAAAATAAACAAATGATGAATTGTAATAGATTTTTTCATTTATTCATGACTAAAACAAAAGAATGTAGACTTGTTATATATCATTTAAAAGCTTATAAAATAAGCAAAAACATCAGACTATATATAATATAGGTTCCCATTTAAAAAATCAAAAGTTTGTGTTATATCTCGAGAATTTTATTCTACGTAAATTACGGTACAAAAATTGTTAAAAGAATTTTTTTTAACTATCAGAAATAAATAAAATACGAGATATTTTCGAAATGAGTGAAACAAGAGTTTTTGCCTGTAGCTCAGAAACAAAAGAAGATCGAAAATTCCTGTGGTGACTACTAAACTTTTCCCCAAAAGTTGACTCTGGAATGTGCAAACGATTTTACTTCATCGTTAATATTACTCGATACCTTAAAAAAAACATCGTAAATGAGACCTTTGTACAGAGTGTCTCATTTTCGATGCTTTTTCAGGGTATCTCGGGAAATATTAATGATACGTATTACAGTTATAGTTATTGCCATTAGCATATTAAAAAATAAAATAATAATTGTGCTCTATATCAGATTATATCTTTGACAGTTAGAAAATAATGACACTTATATTCCACCAATACATGTAATTACATCATATTATAAATGTTCACATCGAAATCATAGTAATATATTAAAATATTTGACAATTTTTTTTACAAATTCTAATAGATACATTATCTTAATAACGCCCATAGAAGTCTTTTCCAATATTAATTACCACATACATAGTTGTCAACAAAACACACCATTATTCAGTGAGAAATACCAAATTCCCATTTACGCGAATCACACGACCAATTAGAAAAGAAAACATCTGGTTCCCAAAGCAACCACCAATCAGTAACAGTTGAACGTTGAGCTCTGTCGTTATTAATCAGTCCGTGAAATTAACAATGCAATTAAAAGCTATCATAACGGAACTCATGCAGTTATGCTTTATATACAATATAATTAATGGGCTTGATTCCTTTCAGATATGTTTAGTACCAACCAAGTCCATAACGATATCTGGCGCTGCAGTCTCTATCCATAAACTTCAAGGAAGTGTCACGACTACATGAAGTTTACTCAATGTATCTATATTTAAAATGAAAAATTGTTTGACAGTTATATTTGTGTTTAATGATAATGGATTTTATAAATTGTTAGACGATGTTATTGATGTTCTATAATTACAACTATAAGAAAAATTGAAAGCTAATAAGAAAGGAATTTAATATTTTATGAAAGTGTAATCAACATTGCTTTCCCAGAATGAGTAGTAATATAATATTTTTTTCTATTTGTTTTTTCTGTAATAAAATTGTCATTAGGTATAAATTTTAAGTATGTTTGTATTTCTTTTTCATGCTTAATATGATTGTAAATATATACAGGTGTCCGTTTTTCAAAACTCACCAGTGATATCTTGGTTATCTTAAAGCCAATGTCACACTATCATTCATATGAATGATGGTGAATGAGAAGGAAGAAAAAGTGATCATTCACAATCATTCACGGCTAATTTCATATGTGAGAGCACTGTAAAAAACTCAATTTTATTGTATATATTTAGTCAAAATTTCATTTTTGACGCATCACTTTTTCTTCTTTCTCATTCACCATCATTCATATGAATGATAGTATCACATCGGCATAAGAGATATGATAGGTTACATTATGGTAAAGTTGCTCCATTAGTAGAACATTTGTTTTTGATTCTAATGAGCATGGAAAAGTGCCTTAACGAAGTGCAAACCAAAATTCCATGGTCCGTATTCCTACATCTTGAAACCTATAATATTTGAAATAAGTGCTATTTGCAAATTAATTTATTTTTAATTTTTAAAATGAAAGTTGATATTTGATATTTGAAGAAACGATTTTTAGTAAGTAGCACTACTTCAAGAGGTGAAAAATACGGACCCATATTATATCAAATTTAGAAGTTATATGCGAAAGTAATAAACAGCGTAAATTGAAATTTTGTTTTTACCTAAAAAAACAAATACGAGTTTAAAATATTCTATTAATGGGGCACTACCTCTAATTTAGCCGATTTAAGATACCGTGAGCAGGGAGCACAGAAAAATGTATTACTATGTCCAATAGAGTCCAATCATTACCGATATCTGTGAAAACAGACTGGCACACCCAGAAATGGGTAATATGCCGTGATGATATATTTATATTTATATATTATGTCCATATTGGTGGAGTAGTTGTGCATTTTCCAATTTATTTATTTTTTCTGAAAGAATTGTTCAAGTTATTCACTTTAATACATGTTTTACGTCTGACAACTGTATATTTTTCAAAATATAATTTTAAAAAAATCTTACTTCAAATTTTCCCGTATGTGAAGTGTATTATTAATTCCAATCACAGTCTTTCTTGCCCTAGAAGTACACTCTGGGTAATACAATCTTTACACAATTCAGTAGTTGACTACAATTTTAACTGAAAAGATTTATATTTTTGAGGGCAGCACAATTTCAAAAGAAATTATTCATTTTCACACAAATTCATTAGTTTCATTACCTTGTTTTAAATTTGCTGATAAAATATAATTTTAACACGAATCAGTCGCCTACACGTAAAACATAGGTTACATGTCAACTTCAAATGACATTTTTGTACATTCCCTGGAGTGTACAGATTAGCGTATAAATGGCAATGAAAATCAACTCGTAGCCACCTGGTGGCAAAATTATGAAGTTGTCTATATAAGAATTAAACATCTTGAAAATATCTGTTATTTTAAGTAAATAATTATAAAATAGATATTTGTATGGTACAATTAAAACATAATTCAACTTCTTCGCTTTATCGTGGTATTACAACAAGCTTGTATGATTTTACTGGTTTTACGATGATGTCTGTATGTGTGTGTGTCCGTGTGTATGTGACAAATTTTTCGCCGACGATAACTCCAAAACTACAATTCTAAAAATTATTATTCTTTCGTATTCCTCTTCCTTACAACCCTATGAAGAGCTGATTAGATTTTGGTTATAATTGCTATTTGAAGTTCTTAACAGTTTTTCTTGAAAAATCGCAGTTAAATATCATTTTCGACATTTCATGTGATTATCAATAGAAAGAATATCTTATTCTCTATATGGTTCGATTATACATTTTCCTTCTTATTCAATAGATATAGAGTTATAGAGAGATTAACTTTCAAAAAGAAGTCAGCTTTGCAAAAATTATGAAAACATCAGATATATTCAAAAAATTCTAATTGACAGATTTCAGTATCAAGTGCAAAACCAAAGTGGAAAGTATATGATCTGAAAGTGATATAAGTGACAGAGTGTCCCTCGCCAGAGACTAGCATTTGCTGCCTCGCCTCAAGATAGGAACTTATAATGCCAGGAGTATGAGAAAGGCAAAAGAGAAGATGGAAGGACTGTATAGCAGAAGATTTGAGAGAGGAAGAACTGTGTCACGAAGATGCGTTGGACAGGAATGAGTAGAAGAGAAGCGTAAGAAACAGCGACTTCTAATAAAATAGGGAAAAATTGAAGGACGAGGAAATGTTAAGTGCAATACATAATGTACGTTCGTATTCGTATTAAAATTTTATTAGATTTTAGAATCTTTTCAAAGGAACTTTCAGTATGGATATGTAAAAAATAGTGTGTTCTTGTTACAATTATACAGGATATATAGAATCTTTTTCAAGGAACTTTTGATATAGGATTTATACAAAATACATCGAATTGACGGAAGGTTTTGTGCTGGCTACAGCAGATTTTTTATTATACTATCTTTTTATTTTTTGAAGCACAGTAGTACAAAACTATATTATATGAAGTTATGAAGAAGAAAGTGATTCCTACGTACATATGTTTCTTGTCTCTTTTTTTTCTGTTCCTGTTTGTATAAATGTATATACCCCTAAATTTGAAAACATTCGGATGCATATTGAGTGCACATTCCTCGAAATTCTATGACGTCTGCAACCATCAACCCTTGTCTTTGTATCAAACAGCTAATCTTAATAACATTAAATGAATTTTATTCTTAAACGTTCGTAAAGCTTTCTTGTAATGTAATTCAAATCGATTTCAATTTGTAATGTTCTTGTCTACAAGGCTTCAGTAATTTAATATATTCACAATTGGTACAAACAATTTAAATTGTGACAGCGATGCCCATTTTACTTTCAAATCACCCCTATCCTCTGGGACCTAGACGGGGTTGTTTACTTATTTCAGCGTTGCCAGACATCCGCAGTTAAGACTAACGTTCCTGTCACGCGAGATGTGTTTGTAATTTCAACTCAAATATAAAGAAACTGCCCCGAAGATTCGATTACCGAACTTCTAACAGCGAGAATCTAATCATTGGAAATGGAGAAGTTTTTGTTTAAATGAATTCAAATTAATACGAAATAAACAAGTGAAATGGATAAGTTTTGCTAAAAAAATGTCAATAGATTTATTAATTTGTATAAAATAAAATATACGTAATTGTACATCAAAGCTAAAAGCTAATATACGAGTGTAATCATGAAGGAGTATAGGTATCAATCATAGATGAAAATGTTCTATTTGCAATTAATTCTAAATTAATAAATTGATAAATGGCGTACATATGCTCTGTTTTGAAATAACAAAATAATTAATTGTTAATTGGAGTTTGGGAATATTTTCGATGTGTAAAAAGAATTGCCAGTTCCGCAAGAGAATAAATACACGGAAATAATAAACGACAATACAACAAATAAATCACAGCACTTACAAGGAATGAAATCATAAATGATAATAAAGTATCATTTCCGGTTATCCGATTTACATAAAAATGTTTCCATATTAGAATAGGTTAGAAATACAATGTTTCAAATTTTTTCGATTGATAGTATTCGAGTTAGAGCATTAAGATGACACACACACACACACACACACACACACACACACACACACACACACACACACACACACTTACACACGGACACCGTCGTGGAAATGTTAAAATTGGATTCTAGGAACCGTAAAACGTGGCCATTTACCAAAATCTCTACATGCGATTTTTAGCACGATCCGTATACTAAAAATCTGTTGTGGCCAGCACAATACCTCTCGCCATTTTCATATTAGGTTATATAAGTATTGTACATATTTAACATTTCTGGTACACACGAAAACACATATCTTCCTTATATATTTTTTAATTCATTCTATGAACAAATTTCCTCTTATTCTTCTAAATGCTCGAAATTCTTCCAATTCGTTGATGAGATTGGCGGTATTTCTGAAGGGTGTAAGTATGTAATATATGTAGGTATCTATAACTATAAATATTTAATTATTAATAAAATAAGAAATATTAACTGTACTTCCCAGAAAAGGTCTTCAGCAATGTCTCTGGATTTTTGACACTGACAATTACCTGTCAATTACAAACATTTTAATTTGTTAACTGGTTTTCATGAGCTATTAGATTCATTACAGCATATTATTTTACATGTTTATATTTCTATGTCTAATAATGTATAATAAAAATTTAAAATGTATCGGATAGAGAATTTTATATTCTTTAATATTTGTAATAACATAAATTTATAAAAATGAATATTTAGAAGATCTTTATTTTTAAGAATCTAATACTTCCGATTGTCCAATTGTTACCAAAACCAAATCAGCTCTTCCCATTAATGCCAGATTAAGGAACCCGTACTTAAATATGTATTAATTCTTACAGTACTTGAGAAACCGTGGTTCCAACATCCACACACATACACACACACACACACACACACACACGCACGCACGCACGCACGCACGCACGCACACACAGACATTATCTTAAAAATGTTAAAACTCTGATTGTATGGACCTTAAAACGTGCTTATTTACTAAAATCTAGATATGCGATTATTAGTATGCTTCCAATATCTCTCTTAGCGAGAGGTAAAAACTGTAAAATTTACTGAGCTATACATTTATTCTCAAATAATGATATACCAGTAAAATCCTCTCCTAATGGGACAAATTTTGTCTAATTTAACCCGACTTCGTATTTCATATTGGAACACCAGTAAAACATATTAGTTTTCTTTTATACACGTAAACTTCAGCAAATAAAGTATTACTTCGAAATGATATATATTTTTGTTCCTTACTTTCGCTGAAATACAATTCCAAGTGTTCGTTTTGGTTTCCTTGGCATTATCAGATTGTTTTATTGTAACACCGACTTTCTAGTGTACAATATCTCCTGTGATTTATAATGGAGCTCACTATCCCCGAAGGAAGAAATGATGAATGTGGAAAACGTTATTGTGTTCTTTGTTACTCGGAAATGGTTTGTATTAAATTTTAAATTTATATCTAATTCCTTGCCAACTTTGGAAAGGAAGAGAAAAACCTGTTTAATTTAATTGTAACGACAAATAAAAGAATTTCTCTCTGTATTTTATTCATACAATTTTCAGTAGTTGTTTTCAATGTGAGAAAAAATTTTGTTTGTTTGAATTAGAAAGTTTCTGCCAAAAAATTATTTTATATTTTACGCGGTATAACTTTCGTAACTATGTGATGATAGAATGACTAGTTTAATTATGAGTTTAATTATAACATGAAGTTCAAGGTACTTATTTACAACGTAAAATAGATGATTACATGCACATTTCTTTCATGTTTCATGCATTAAAACTGAATGTTATATTACATAGAAAATTATATTTGATATGCTGAATGTCGTGCTGAAAATATGAAATAACATGTTTTTATAATTTTATTCAATTTTGACGTTTTAAACTGTCATTATTAACTCCATAGCAACAACTATAAGTAACACTTTTTTCAAATGTGAATTAAAATTTTTTAAACACTCTCACAAAATTTTAACTCACTTTGCAACAAATAATGCATTTAAAATAACATCAGGTACGAAAATAAAACACCACAATATTTATCAGACATTATCAGCCATTTTCATTATTTTTCACGGCACAAATGACAGACAATAAAGCATTTTAAATATATGACTTGACGTTTATCAGCGACGATTGTCATGCTCAGCCTACTAACTGATCAATTTTTTATTTTGTCGAAATTAAATATTATAATGGTTTTTATTATTATTTCGTCAAAATTGAATAAAATATTGTACAAACCACGTGAGCTAAGAATGTTTATTTACTCGAAGAAATTAACTAAACTTTCTTCTCATGTATAAACATTATCTTAGCTCACTTGGTGTGTAAATATCTATTATTCACATCCTTTTTTAGAAATGGAACGAATGCTGGTGTGGGACCTGATAGTACATATACTATCACGTCAGTGTTAAAAATCAGACAGTACAATTTATTTTAGTGTAGACTTCAAGTGTTAAGAAATTAGTAAAAATATCATTTTTACACAAATTATTCCTCAAAAATTTAACACGAGAGTTAAGTATTTTACTGTGCAACTTTTTATATTTTATTTGTTCAATAATAGACCACTACATAATGTAGTCTACATTTATACTTTATAAAGTTCGTAGATGATAATAGCTATATATGTAATAAGTTGCGAAATGATAGTATTTTAGGCACGCAACGTAAAATTCAAACGTCAAGTGCCTAAAACACTCATTTCGGAATGTACTACATACAAGATTTTTTATAATAGCGTTTTAAAACAGATCATTTATTCTAAAGTATCAACATTTTGAATTTTTCAAAATTAAAAGGTAGGCAGACGTCAGGTTCATTTATTTGTTGCTAAATGAAATACTTTTAAGCACTAATGATTAAAAGTAACATATTACGCATTAAACCGCCACTTTTACCCATTAAACTGTCACTTTTATGCATTAAAGTGTCATTTTTAAGCACTAGAGCTTAAAAGTATTTCATCTAGCAACGAAAATGACAATCAAAAAGTTGTTGTTATAAAACGCTAGTATAAAAAGTTATATTTCCTTTAAGATCGACGCCAAATATTTCCAATTTTAAATGGCACAAAAGTGACTCCTGTGGTGCACTCTCCACACCAGCAATGAGTGCCCTGCGATAAAGCAGATTGGCACACCCAGAAATGGGTAATATGCCGTGATATATTTATTTTATTTATTTATTTATTTAAGATCGCTGAACATATGCTTTTTGATGCGTTTCTTTTCAGTAATATATTATTGATTTTATATATACAGGGTGTCTCTTAAATAGGGGGACATGGCTTAACCACAGATTCCTGAGGCTAAAATAAGACGATTTAACCAAACTTGCTTCTACCGGAAAGTGTACCATTTAGCCAGAATTCTGCTTCAAAGTTCTTCGAAAAAAAATTTATTTTGCTTATAATAATCGGACGCTTTATTCGATTTGGATGAAATTTGGTATGACAGTTTATATGGTTATAGGTCATCTTTTAAGGTGATACTTGTTATTATTAGTGAACCACTAGTGTATGAAACTTAGGTCTCCCAACATAAATTAGACCGTAACTTTTTAATGGCAATGCCGAAAACGTGAATTTATTTTTCTTCAGAAAGATACATTCAATAGTAAACTTTTGTCTCTCTGTGTAATTTGTGATATCTGTAACGGTTCACACAGACAAAAATTAAATCTGATATCTGCACTGCAAAATTTTTAAAATAAATTTAATCTAGCAGTCTATCCAAATGTCAAACAAGTAATTTTTAATGACAGTAACGAGTTGTCAATCTTCACCACTTATTTAGGAGTTAGCTGAGATATGTAATCGTCTTATTTATAATAATGGTAGTAAAATACTATTAGGCCGAACAAACGGATGTTACTAATTTTAGAATTTTGCTAAGAAAATTTTTGACAACCCGTAAAACAATTGTTACTGTCATTAAAAATTACTTGTTTGACATTTGGATAGTCTGCTAGATTAAATTTATTTTAAAAATTTAGCAATGCAGACACTCAGATTTTATTTTTTTCTGTGTGAACCGTAACAGATATCACAAATTACACAGAGAGACAAAAGTTTACTATTGAATGTATCTTTCTGAAGAAAAATAATTTCACGTTTTCGGCATTGCTATTAAAAAGTTACGCTCTAATTAATGTTGGGAGACCTAAGTTTCATACACTAGTGGTTCACTAATAATAACAAGTATAACCTTAAAAGATGACTTATA
Source organism: Ophonus ardosiacus (assembly GCA_943142095.1). Taxonomy (NCBI): domain Eukaryota; kingdom Metazoa; phylum Arthropoda; class Insecta; order Coleoptera; family Carabidae; genus Ophonus; species Ophonus ardosiacus. The sequence continues at coordinate 49,590,887 of OW964826.1, read as the reverse complement.
GCCATATAAACTGTCATACCAAATTTCATCCAAATCGAATAAAACGTCGGATTATTATAAGCAAAATTAATTTTTTTTCGAAGAACTTTGAAGCAGATTTCTGGCTAAATGGTACACTTTCCGGTAGAAGCAAGTTTGGTTAAATCGTCTTATTTTAGCCTCAGGAATCTGTGGTTAAGCCATGTCCCCCTATTTAAGAGACACCCTGTATATAGTAGGTAACCTTTTTTTAAGGGCAAATTAAAATCTACATGTGTTAAAAAACTATTTATAATTTCAAATTTGCTTAAAATATTTGAATATTTAAAAGCGTCCCGCCATAAATCAAATATGCAAATGCAATATTTTTACAAGTGCAAAAATATGCAGTTGTTTATTTAAATTCACACAAAATATTTGAAATCTATATTTAAACCTAGCTATGACGTGTCTAAAAGTAATGTTTATTGTAATACTCTCAAATATATGACAATCTTTTAAGCCGTATCACATTTCACGATGTTTGGAATTCTTAAAACAAGATAAAATAGAATAAAACATTTATACTGCTCTACAAATGAGTCATTTTAAAATTACTGAGAAAAGGTGGAATGACAAAAGGTACAATGAAAAGACAACAATAATTTTCAAGAAACAAGGAAGCCAAAGGATGCCAAAAAGAAAATAATCTTCGTGTTTAGATTCACAAGGAAACGATAGAGAATTACATACTTCTATGTGCCAACAGACGTATTGCAATCTAAATGGGAAAATGCTTCTTTGATGTTTAGCAATAAATAGAGTATAATATTTTATATGTGCATATATCTCTGCAATGCAATTATGTATATTTATTTCAAGATATATTAGGTAAGTGACTCTACTGAAAGTACTTTTAAATAATAATCTTGTACATATTTGATTGGTTAAATTTTAGTGTAATTGATTTTGATATTTTTAGCATATACGAGGATCACGCTAGTATGATTTATTTTTTTACAATTTTATTTTAAATATATTCAAAGTATTTGCTTCCAATAATAATACACTTCATTATTCTTTCAGAAAAGCTTAATCTTCTTTTGAAATGCTTTCAAAATAAGTGACCGTGTAACAGGATTGTGCCTGCATAGTTTGGAACGTGAGAGAAGCTTCGAGAAAACGATAACGTAATTACAACAATCTCAGGAAAAGTTCTAGATAAATACCGGGCTATATAAAGAAGATGCAGCTCGGTGCGAAGTAGTTAGTAGTTGGTTTAGTAAAGACAGGCGGTAGAGTTAATGAGTGGGCTTTGAAGTTTGATACGAGTCTAAAACTGACAATCAGTCTGATACGCGTCCGAGAGAAGACAGTCTGAGAGGGGAGACAGTCTGAGAGAAGAGAGAGTCAGTCTGATAAGGAAGTCGGTGATATAGATATCGTGAAGTCAATTGACTAGGCTCATATGTTGAAATAAATAGTAATATAAATGAATTGGAAAAATACTACCTTTTTTTAGTTTAAGTTCTGTAATTTATTATTTTAACCCAACGTTTCGGCACCATAAACTGGTGCCTTCTTCAGGGGATACAATGACATATTTTTGAAATAACAAAAACAACAAGTATCCAAGGTAACAAGAAATGTTCATAAATGTTACCTTTTTTTATGTATACAATTTTCTAGACAATATATGCATGTCCGGCAAAAACATGGACGGCGAACATGCAACTTCTCAAGAAAAAATCTCCTTTTGCCAGAGGAAAAACCGTCCCAAACCCTGGCAGAGAAGTGATCTGTATAACTCAGAGACGCTTTATCGGTAGCGAAATACCGCAGCCGTACTCTTTATTAACAGATGTTAGAAAAAGTTTAGAAAAAATTGTATACATATTACAAATTACAACATATTTAATTTTGGAAGCCATGCGCGACTAAGTTCTAATCCATCACAATGATTGAGATTGATATTTCTTGTTTTATAAATTTCAATGGCTTCTCTAATTAATCTGTTATTAAGTCGAGTAGGTCTTGCAATTATTTTTGTATCTTCAAATTTAATTTGGTGGAATTCTTCCAAGGCATGTTCTGCAACGGACGATTTCTCAGGCTGGTTCAATCTGATCGATCGATGATGTTCGCTCAATCGTGTAGAGACAGTTCTACCAGTCTGGCCGATGTAAACTCTACCGCAGACACGTGGAATTCTGTAAATCCCTGATGATTGAAGAGGGATGACGTCTTAATAATTATAGTGAGATAAATATTGTTTAAATAAATAATTGGTGTTATGGTTAATAACGTCATTAGGCCGCTATGGGGCAAATAACGGACGCGACTGAGGTTTATAATCAGCAGAGTTCGTTATTTGTATATCGGTGATGTACAAGATTTTTCGTAATAACATAAAATTTAAGTATTTAGGAATAATAAAATAATAATAAAATTTTTCTCTTACTGTCATACTGAACAACTTTTTTGTTGATTTATAAATTCTCCATGACAACGGTCCATCAAGATGCTGCTATTTTTCTAGGAACACTTGATTTTTAATTGTAAGCGTTTAATAAACTTTTAATTTAATTAATAACATTTCTTTGATTTTTTATATTTTATCCAAATTAATAAAACGTTACAATAAGGTGAGTATGATGAGATGAGTGTTCAATTACATTTCTATATATTTTAGCAAAAAATTGAAGAAAATGCGACTCACGTACTTGTATTAAATTCCAAATAATGGTAATATAAGATTTTAGTTTGTAGATGAATGTCTCTAACGACACATTAATTGAGAAACGGTGTCGATTCAAGTTTCGTAATTAAAACTTTGTAGACAGTGTGTAAAAAGTAATTTTCTCTTGAAGATGGTTCGAGAACAAATTGCAAAAACAAAAATGACGCAACATCTGTAAAATATAAGACAAAAACTGATGTACTATTATTTTCTACTGCAGAAATGTTTGTTTATGTGGTATGTGAGTATTTTAATTGTTTTTCCTGGAATAACATAGATTACAAGATTTATAAACAATAATTATTTTATATTTTTATTTTCATCCATTAAAGATAAAAAGGTGCTATTAAAACATGTAGAACAACATGTTCTTTAATGTATATGCTTCAGTTCCTTATCTAAAACTATGATCTATTTTTATTTAAAATGAAGTATACGTATAGGATAAAACAAACAATAATCCTTATATCAATCGAAAGAGAGAAAAATAGTATATTGTGTTATTAGGAGTAAAAGTGATTCTTTGTGTGGCGAGCATGTAAGTTTGAACGACGAGTGATAGCGAGTCGGACAATTACATGCGAGGCACACAATGACACTTTTACTCCGAATGACACACTATATTTTTTTTCTTCAAACATACGTATTTAAATAAAATAATTACAACTTGACGTTACAATAATTATAAATATTTTACGTAAAGGACGTTTGCTGATTTCAAATGTTCTGTTGCTATGAATACTTTCGTATTTGTTCACTTATTGTTATAAACATCGAAATGAAAATGTTCACATTTTGACGTTTAAATAAAAACTATGCAATTTTATATTCTCCTTGTGTGCAATTTTATCAGAATTTGAAGTATTGCCATGTACAGCCCTTGAAGTTGTTCAATTGGTTGGAAGTTCAACAATACTGCTGAAGGATGTCAAGGATTCGATGAAAAACAATATGAACTTTTATTATCACTTTAATTCTAAGTATTCTTACCATAATTGCCAATATGTAAGTCTGCTATTTTTTAATATGTTATTTCTTTGAATATAAACTGTTTATATTTCAATTTGTAGATTATCAATTTAAATTTGACAACTGTTGGAGGTTTTTAGTAACTTTATTGTTAGGTTATCTATCTAGTGTATAGTGCAACTTAGGGCGACATGACAGGTTTCTATTTTACAAGTTACTTCTTTTTCGCTCATTTTATATAGTTGCTATGGATATTTATATTTCATTTCTACCTTATGAATCAAGTAACAAAAGATGCCATTTTTATGGCGTTTGAAGAAAATAAGTATTTTGTTAAAGAAAAATCAAATATTGGTTCCATTTTTTAAAAAAGTTTGTGTTGTATCTGGAAAATTTACAGATAGAAAAAATATTTTCGTAATATGGACATCCTGTATATTTCATAACAATTTTGTCGACAGTATTTTGTAATTTAAGATTTATAATCTACCATATTCAGTTATAGTTTTCAATATGATACAACATTATTTTTTTTATTTATATTAGTTTTCCTATTACCATTTTATTACAAAACTAATACCAGTGTTTAATATCATCCTCATAAATTCCTGCTCTATAGAAACCTCCCCACAACCTTGAATCGTCCCTGACACACATGAAAGAAGAACTCGGAAGGAAACAAAGCAATTAGACTTGATCTCAACCTGTGTTCTTTTCTCTTGCTCGGGGCTCGAAGTAGCGGAAAAGGAATCAACTTCCTGGATATCCACATCCACTCGAGCCTGCAGGTATTTACCAAACACACAAAGGGAGTAGGGATCAAGGTATTGAAGCGCCCTTCGACACATACGACAAGGATTACAGGTTATTAAAAGTATATCGAGCGGGATAAAGGGCGGAGTTTATGGGTAATTTCAACGTCTAAAAAGATGGTTACGGTTTTTATATTACGAGGAGTTTGATATTATATGTTGAGTATGTTTTATATCCAGTTCAGGCGGTTTTAAATTTGCTAAAGAGGGAGTTAATAAAACTGTCAAAAATATGTATAATCCATAACAGTGAAATAGTATATTGTATAGTGCTGAAAGTTGGATATTTCACACGAACGTGAAGTTTGAGCCACGAGCCGAAGGCGAGTGGTTTAATCACGTGAGTGTGAAATACCCTTTCAACACGATATTTTTCCGACGACCACAAAAAAAAATCCGTTGTGGCCAGCACAAGACCTTCCGTCAATTCGATGTATTTTGTGCAAATCCCATACCAAAAGGTCCTTGGAACAGATTCTATATAATATCATGTAAAATCGAACACGACCACATACTATTTTTCACAAATTCCATACTAAAAGTTCATTTGAAAAGGTTCTTTAAATCCAATAAAATTATAACATAAACTACACTAAGTAATGTCCTTCCATCTTCTCTTTGGCCTCTCTGCATGTCACTTGCGAGTACCAATATGACATACCAATTTTAGATCCTATACTTTCCATATTTGGTTTTGCACTTGCAACTGACATCTGTTTATTAATTTTTTTTTGAATAATTATGTCAGCTGTTTCCATGAAAATTGCAAAGCTGACTAATTTTTGAAAATTAATTTCTTTATAATGCTTTAAATTTACATCTATTGAATATGAAGGAAAATGTGTAATTAAACCGTATAGAGAAGAGTATTTTCTTTAATATATATATAATAACAAAATGTCAAAAAATAATATTTAATTGCGTTTTTTAAGAAAAACTGTTAAAAACTTCAAAAAAGGGTAATTCCGGTGGATCGATTATAATCAAAATCTAATCAACTCTTCATATGGATGTACAGAAGAGGAATACAAAATAATTATAATTTTTAGAATTGTAGTATTGGAGTTATCGTCGGAGAAAAATTTGTCACACACGTACACACATACACACACACACACATACACACACACACATACATACATACATACATACATACATACATACATACATACATACATACATACATACATACATACAGACATCATCTTAAAAATAGTAAATTTGTATTGTAGGGACCCTAAAACGTGCTTATTCATTAAAAACTCACCACCGAATTTTTTGACCAAAGACAATACCTTCCTTACCTAAAGGTGACGGAAGGTAAAAATAATATAAAATTTACATAAAAATATTAAAACAGATTATGTTAACATCATTACTATCAGAATTCACCAAAAATTATGTTAAAATCTCATAAATCAGGGTCCAGCCTTCTTAATTTGTGTAAATTCAGAAAATGATTTCCAAATGTCAAATTTTTAAATATAAATTTTTAGAAGACCATGCGTTGGACAAGAATGAGTGGAAGAAAAGAATAAGAAACAGCGACCCTTAATAAAATAGGGAAAAGCTGACGAAGAAAACTAAAAACGTTGTAAAAACAGTTTCAAAATTCTCTACATTTTATTGTCTTGTTTGTTAATCTAGCAATGCATATTTTGATTTGAGAGATTTTACAGGATCATAGTTCTATAATAATAGTTACTTAGTTACGATTGGTTACGTTCCACAGGTATTACATGCGAGTACAAAATTTTATGTACTGTCGTAAATTAATGAAAATATAAAATAAGCATTTGCATATTTTCAATATTGAATTTTATAGCCTGTGATTATGTTTTCAATACCTGCTACTTTAAATTACGCTCCAGAAAGTAAAAGACCATATGTCAAATGCATATTTCAAAACTTTTATGACGAGTGCATACTTTCTAAATGAATTCATTGAGATCAAAACTGATATCTGTTCTATTTTCTTTTATTGAAATTGAAACCTATACATAACATGAAATAGAATGGGCTAAATGACGAGTTTGTGAATCAGATGAAATGAATTATGTGAATATTCCTTTCACTACATCATGATCAACTATGCGAAAATCCTGAATCATCTTTCTACAAAGCAACACTTAATTTGAATGAGTATTTATAAAATAACTTCTTATTTCCTGTTACATTTATACTTATTTTCCTACAATTATTTTAGCTCAATTATTATTTCTAAAAAAATTGTGATACCTGACACGGCATTTTTAGATTATCTTTAAGAATAAAATTGATTATTTTTGAAAGAGTTGTATTTACCAAAGTCAGTCATTTGGTATTAAAATATTTGTAATTCGCCACTCGAACTAATATTCGGGCACAAATTATTCATAGTCGATTATAAAGAAAAATATGTCATCCTGTTTAACAATTTGAGCACCCAATATTTAATTACGCTATCAAAAATATTACCATAATCAAAAATATTATTCGAGACTATTTGAGCATTAAAATATATCATATTTTTACAGGAAAATTTTTGCAAGCAAATTTTGTAAATATACATTCAAACGCACAAAACTCACGCCCGCAAATTTCGTGGTGTTTGTCTTTTCAAAAAAGATCAATCATTATTTTTGATATTTGTTAGCGATATATAATTTTGATAAGGCAAAGTAGTATTTTATAAACCGAGAGAGAGATGTGCTTGCTTTTTTCCCGAGGAACGATATTGTGACACGAGCCGAAGCCAAGAGCAACAATACTTATTTTATTCGAAATTTCTTTCAAATATTAATTCTGTATATAATAGCCTCAGATTCCTTTGCATTTATTTCGCGTCATACGTTACATTAAAATAATATATAATTTATATAGTATTAATTACTACACTACTTCGCTAGTATTTGTGAATAATTATATGGAAGTACAGAAGTATATAGTAATTATATTGTGGCAGTTTTGTATATGAGAAAAATAGGTATTTCGGTATTTTAGAAACCGATTTTCTGTTGCAGTAAAACAGTTATTTATGTAACAAGCGGGGTTGTTGTAATTCTGCCCGACCCAAAAAAACCCACCCGGGTTTTTTTAAAAAAACCATCTCAAAAACCCAAAAAACCCATCTAAAAAACCCACTTTTATGAAATCCTATTTTATTAATTAAATATGGTACATATTTATATGGTACAGACATATATACATCAATTTTTGTCACCGGCAACATTTTACAATCAATTTCATTTTGTGTACTTCATGTTTGATCATTTTTAATACATTTTTCGTTGCTGTGCGAACTTTGCACAGTGTTTCTTTTATATTTGAACAACTCCAATCCTTGTGTCAGCATTTTCATTATTTTTTGAGTTGTGTATTAAACATACTATTTGTTTAACGCGGCTATAACAACTACTGAGATAACTTATACACTTGGGTTAACTTATACACTTGGGTCTAATTCTTGTAACACTTGCATTGCACAGACTTGCAACTATTAATATTAATTCGTAATTTGTACGCATGTACAATCTCTAGTTAATTTATTATTTATTACATTAGTCTTAAAAAAAAAAAATATTAAAAAAAATTGTTAAAATTGGTGCTCATTTAAATTATTCCCTTTCGAAAATACTACAGAGAGAAACTAGCAATAGAAATAAATTCTTTTCGGTTGATATATCGTCAATCAAAAACACATATGTCAAAAGCATTAGTCTACAAATACATCACCATTCGAATTCATGCTTAACAAAAACAAAACTGCAGTTGCAGTATCGAGAAAAAATATCGCTCCATCACACTATTTTAACAGATAATTAAATTCCGGCAAGAGTCACCAAATTTGCCGGTGAATACAAATGTAGCGTAATTTCCGTGAAGATGAACGGCTCGCGATCCATGTTAAATGTTCTCAACGACGTAGTGTGCCATGAAGCGAGTGCTTGAGTTTTGTTTTATTTTCCGTCGGTTGTGGTAAAGTGGTTGTTTAATTTTAGACTTGCGTAGGATTTGGTTCTGTTAAAGGAGTCAATGGAAAAAGTGGCTCGTTGAGTGAAAGACTAGCAAAATGTAAGTAGATGGATGTATAACGTACATAAAATATGGATTGGCTCACACATTTGCGGCTTGTTATGGACTTTGTATGTTGAAGTAATAGTTTTGTATCTGTGGTTTATGAAGGAAAAACTGAAACCAATTTTATCTAACAATTATATTTCAAAAATAATTGCGTATATCAAGTTTTAGCACGAGTACCTTTTTGTATTTTTTCATGTACATAATATTTTATCAGTGAAAATTAAAAGAATGTTAATAGATAAAAAATAAAATAAATAAATAAATATATCATCACTGCATATTACCCATTTCTAAGTGAGCAAATTTTCTTTGTACACAGATGTCGGTAAAGATGATGACATGACCTTGCGGGCGTTTATCAGGCGTCACCTCACGGGTACTGATTGCTGGCGTGGAGAGTGCACCACAGGGATCACTTTTGTGCCATTTAAAATTCGAAATATTTGGCGTCGGTCGGGATCAAACCCCAGATTAGCGACCGGACACTTTGCCACGTGGCCACGATGAAAAACGATCACAACTTCCCCATATATGTGACGTCTGTAGTTACCTTCGACAATTCTACAGAGAATTTATTTTAAAATGCAACATTATGGTTCATCACTTGCATGGTTACTCACTATTGTCAAAAAATGACAGCAATGTAATCTTTGTCCATTTTAAAATGCAACATTATAAATAGTATTGCAGCACAGGAGATACTTTCAGACCAGAACACATGACAAATGGTGTCAATTCTTATTACGACCGACTAGAATATTGCCTCAGTGTGAATGGGGGTATTTTTTAACATTTATTACATGAAAGTTATAAATTTTTGTAAGCTAAAGTTTGTTAAGATGTGCAACAACCATGTTTTGATTTTTTGTTAATCGTATGTAGGCTAATTTATTGGAAATTAGTTTTGAGAATACAAAACTACAAATTTTGTATGTTGCATTTTAAAATGGACAAACATTACATTGCTGTCATTTTTTGACAATAGTGAGTAACCATGGAAGTGATTGACCATATGTTGCATGTTAAAATAAATTCCCTGTATGTATTTTGCACAAGTCCTTTACCAAAAGTTTCTTGGAAAAGATTTTATATATCCAGTAAAATTACACTTGGCAATGACATCTGTAAATTAGAATATTTGAATTGAATATATCTATAATCACCAGTTTCCATGGTCATAGCATAACAGGCTAATTTATGAAAGTTAATCTCTTTAAAATTCTTCAACTCTACATGTATTGGAAAATGTGTAATCAAACCGTATATATATACAATCAAAAGTACCTTCATATTTATAATAACATAAAATGTAAAAAGATATTTAACTGTTTTTTCAATAAAAACTGTTAAGAACTTCAAATAAAGGTACTTCCGGTTGTTCAATTATAACCAAAATCTAATCAGCTCTTCATGTGGATGTAAAGAAGAGAAATATGAAAGAATTATAATTTTCAGAATTGTAGTGTTGGAATTATCTTCGGACAAATTTTGGCCACACATACACACATACATACACACACACCCACCACACACACACATGCATACATCATCGCGAAATTAGTAAAATCGTATTCTAGGGACAAGTTTCAATTTCGTTTATTTGTTCAATCACACAGAGATTAAACCCTTTACTCTTCAACTCTTCTTATTTTTTAGTCAAAACTTTCTTTATTACGATACATAATCTTAAATGCCATAGTATACCGAGCTGTATATACAAGTACAATTTAATTAGTAGAAACATACATGTGTGAAATCCTATAATGATACTCCAGGCTTAGTTGGTAATGCTTAGCTTCTCATTATTTATCTGTGTACTTAAACGGATATTAGCGAACCGCACTGTCAACCGGTGGGCAAATACATCAACGGCGTGTTGGTCTGGTAATTTGTACTTGCAGTAAAACTGATTTATACACTACTCATACAGAAACAACTTCTCTAAATGTTAAATGTGTTTGCTTAGACCTTCGCGGCCTCTAATATTTGTATAATATTATTGTCAGTGTTACTGTACTACATTACGTTAAATTCTTGCTACATAGTTTCAGACAGTTGTGTGCTCAGAATGTTTGTGGATATTTATAAAATAACGTGAAGGTAATACATGTAATATTGTTTAATGTTTATATTAATTTCAGGACTGGTAAAAACCCATGTTTAATACATACCCAGCTGGTAGCACAAGCCTTGTTTTAACTAAAACGCGGTTTTAAAATGTCAAATTTAATTTTTTAATAACAAAAATAAATAATATCAAATTTATCAAAATCTGATTTTAAAGCAGAACATAGTTTGTATTCAAACAAATATTTAACAAAAAAACGTTCTTTACACATATGGATGAAATTAAATATTGAAATTTAAATAAATAATAGTTATTTACATTCGAGTGCGTGTAAGTTGTATTTTACAGCGTGACAGCTTTGTTTAAGGCACGAGCCCTTAAGGCGAGTGCCTTATTAGCTGGAGCGCTGTAAAATACTTCACGCACGAGAATTGTATCAAATTTTTTGGCCGACGATAATGAAAATCACTTTTTTTAATGAGATAGGTTGTACTTCCGAAAAGGGTTAGTTTAAAATACTGGGGTTAAGTCAATTTCCAAATTTGATTTTACTTACGTTCATTAGAGTACTTCTTCTAGCAAAAATTTATCTGCAATAATAGACGTTGTTTATGACTGATAATACATTTATTTGCTCATGTTTTCTTCGTAATAAATAATAGGTAGGTGTCGATATTTGACATTTCAGCAATGCTCGCGTATTTGACAGGTATATCGATCAGTGACTATGTCGGTAACGGCGGATTTTTACAATAATGACAGATGTCGCTACCGTGAGTTTGATTTATATAAATTAATTTTAAATACTTATAGGACATGTTAAAGTAAAAAAATAACTTAAGTAGGTAGTACTTTTTTACATGAACTTTATTATAGTAAAGATGATTTCTTTTCTAAATGCCCATAAACGTCCAGTGCATTTTGATTATTTTACCGCATAGTTAGACAAGTTACAACATAGTAAGCGTAAAATGTAGGTTACTCTTGCTGTTTATACAATTGTAAAGTTCCCATTACACTTCAGGAGGGCAAAAATATATATAATTATATCATTACGGCATATTACCCATATCTGACCGTGCCACAATCTGCTTAATCGCAGATATCGGTAATGATAATGACATATTTGTACCGTGCGGGCGCTTACTAGGCGTCACCTCACGGGCACTCATTGCTGGCGTGGAGAGTGCACCACAGGGGTCACTTTTGTGCCATTTAAAATTGGAAATATTTGGCGTCGGTCAAGATCGAAGCCGGTTCCCCAGGTTCGAGACCAGATACTCTGGCACACGGCCACGGGGCCCCATATTGAAATTTGAATTTGATATTTCTTAAAACGTTTTAGTTAAAAACAAGGCTTGTGCTACCAGCCATTGGGTTTTATTGCATTTTTTTTGTGTTTTGTTGCACTTTTTTGGGTTTTATTGTTTTTTTTTTTGTTTTTTTTGGGCTTTATTATAGATATAGATAGACTTAACACGTAAAGTGCCATGGGGGATCAACCCTGTACCCTATTTACCTTGAACCTTACGGTCCATTGTGGTCATGGGGGACACATGCACTCCGACAAACCGAAAATTATTTGCAGCCAGATCACATCACGTTTGTGCGACATTTCAATATAGATTTTAGGGAAATATATTTGGTAGGTAGCAAGCAAAATGGAAGTTAATTTGGTTTCGGTGTAAACATTTTTTAAAATTATTTATTAAGCGAAATAAAAATTTCAACAAATTTAGAAAAAAAATCAAAATGATGCTGAAAAATTTTCATTTTGTACATTTTTTTTTTAAATATAACTACTTTAAATTAAAATAAAACCAAAATAATAAAAATTTTTGGCCCTAGAGGACCTAAAACTTAAATTTCTATTGTGGCACTTTACGTGTTAATGTTACTATATTTTTTTATTAATTACGTATTGTAAATTAAATTTGACAGTCTAATGCCCGTAATCATAAACACTCGTAAAATTTTTAAACGGTTCGTTATCATTTTTATCCAATGAAAACAGTCGACATTGAAAGAAAAATCGAAATTTTATTTGTCAAGTTTGATTCTATTTGTCAAAAATTATAACGAACCGTTTTGAAACTTTATGAGTGTTTATGAATATGGGCATAAATGACATTTTTATCGTATTAATGAGTCTATTTGCCATTTTGTCACATTAATGTCATAAATTGACCAAATCAGCCAATCAGTGGCAGCCTGTTACATTTTTCATATATTTATAAAAGTATGACACTAATAATGGGGTCCTATACCATTTTTCTTTTATTTTTTTTCCTGTAAGAACAGGATAAAATAAGAACTTCAGTGCAAACGCGACTTAAAAATTTTACGTAATAAGCGAGATATGAATTTTTAAAGTTTAAGAATTTGTGCGTGACGTAGCAGGTACTAACAAGTGATCGACAAACAATGGGACAAACTGTTAGTTATACTGGAAACAATTTTTTTTCATGTTTGCGTAGCTGAAATGTTTTTATATAAAAACTTATACGTTATATTCACGAAGAAATTATTATTAAGTATAAATAACATAAATAATAAGCATTTAACAAGGGTTTCTTCCTAATAAATTACAGAACATTGAAACAGTTTGACAATATTATTACACAAAGTATGACGACGGATGGCGCTAATGTTTGCCTGTTTTGCAGTTTCAATATTAATTTAATTAATATTATTATTAATTTAATTCATATTACAAATTGATTTAATTATAAATACATGATTATTGTTAATATTACTAGATGTTATAATTAAACAAATGCATCAAACACAAACTTGTTAAATGTTTTGTTAGGTTATGGAACAACATGACATTTCATATTCTTTCAAAGGTGACGGCTACAGGCGCGCGATTCTCCTTTTTAAAATCAGGCGACCAATCAAATTCTTAGTACCTAACGCGTCATACCCAATTAGTAATCAACTTCAATCGCTTGTAGTTTCTGACCTAGTCAATATTTAAAGAAAATTTTTTCACTAATACTCATTAATTTATGTATATTTTCGTCTTCTTATTTAAGATAGTTAAAATATGACTATGGTATAGGACCCTATTGACATTAAATCTTTTAGCCAAAGTAAAGTGTTAATTAAGTATGTCACAAAATGAGAATTATCTCAAAGTTATACTTAAAATATGTATTAGAATATGTATATGCGCCCGCACGAAACATTTCGAAGGGATTCATCGAGGTATTCATAAAATATAAACGAATACAAATCGTAATACCTGGCAGACAAACTGTACATATTTGTCCATACAATAAAACCTTTTTATTTTAGTAAATATGCTTTATGTACGTACATCACACTATTGTAATCCAGTTGTATTTATCGTTCAATCAGACAGTAAATAATATTAATCCGTATCCTCACAGCTCGGCTCTGAACATCACGTTTCGAGATCGGTTTTGTCTGCTGAGTCTTTAATGCATGTTGGATGGATGGCCTGTAGTGAAACCGCAATTCGCAGTGCTTGTAATGCTGTAATTTGGTGTGGGAAAGGATCCATTATTTATAAAGAGAGGATTAAATACTTGATGTTTACTGTGGAATGTTATGGATACGTCTGGAAAAGGAATTAGCTACTGTTTTAAATTTTAAAACCATGTGGGATAGTTATTGTACATAGTCGATGGAATTAACTAGTAATGCGACTAGTGTGTTAGGAATTCTGTCTACTGTCAGTAATTAATTAATTGATGAAATTGTTGGGTCAATTACCAAATTGGTTTAATTTTACATAAGTGGTACAACACAGAGAATCTGTTAATGTTATTACTATACCGTGTTTTTAAACTATAGACAGCACTAGACGAAGTCACATTTACACCGCTAGAAGTTACCAAAAAAAGTCACTAGATTTATTTGGCGGAGGAATTGAAATGTTAAAATGAAGGTCACGTCAGCATTTATACTTTCCAGGTTATATTTTCATTAACCGAAACTATTATAGATAATCTACTTAATTTATTCATATAAAATCATAAATACATAAAGTTTCATTATAAATTAATTAATTGCATTATTTTTTTGTAATTCCTTGATGAAAAATTTATATATTATAACGGTTTTTATTCGTGAAATATCACAAAAAGAGAAATGAAATAAAAATCACGTGAAAATTCAACAAGTTATTTGACAACTACTGAGAGTTTGACGTTTCAATTACGTTTGAAGGTTAACTTGAAATTTCGTCTGGTTAAATGCGGCTTCACGAAATACCGCAGCAGCCAATCACAGGCTTTGATTTTCTCACTAGAATTTCTAGTTACTGTCTATAGTTTAAAAACAGAGTAGAGCATATCATAGTTATTAAACTGTGTCAAATATATTTATTTCATTATTTAAGTAGGTGCCTATTAATTATTTCTTCAAACTATTTTATTTACAAATTATTTAAATTTTATTAATATACATATGTGATACTTAATTAACATGTCTGGTTAAGCTGTTAAGATAAATGTGGTGTTCAGTTTCATTAAATAAAAGCTATTCAAATTCATTATGTGTCTTTATATTTTTAATACGGTAACCATATGTGGGTGTATCGTAGAAACATGCTGTAAAATTTGCTTTTTTTCTTTTTGGAATAATTTACTAGTGACATGAAACTGTGTGTATTTAATTTACTACTTTTTAAGAGTAAAATAAATGTTTATAAATAAATGCATCATAACGGCATATTACCCATTTCTGAGTGTGCCAATCTGTTTTATCACAGATATCGGTAATTATGATGACATATTTGTACCGTGCGGGCGCTTACCAGACGTCACCTCACGGGCACTCATTCCTAGCGTGGGGATCACTTTTGTACCATTTAAAATTTGAAATATTTGGCGTCAGTCGGGGTCGAACCCGGTTCCCCAGGTTCGCGACCAGACACTCAGGCATTATTACTTATTCTTAGCGTAATTAAGAAAGAATAACTCTGTACGTAGAATGTAGAATAAAAAACTTCAAAGAATATATTTATCTACAAATATTTTTAAAGGAAAGTATTAATCAACAACATGTTATCAAAATTATATGGATCCTAAATATTAGTTTTGATATCTGGAGGATATATATAGAACTTCAGTTATCAAATATACACGGCAATACTCGTACAAACTTTTTCATTAATAGATTTGTAAATCCCACAATTTAAGGAAAATATAAGCGTCGGCATTTTTAGTAATATTTTTTATTTAAAATTGTAAATTTAAATTTGGAGAATGTGAAACTTGGAAGAAAGTTTACGAGAGTGAAATTTATAGTAAATATTTTGACTGTTATCAAATGTGTCATTCTTATCTCTTAACACTTTCTATTTGTGTAATAAAGTGTTGACAAATACTAAGAGAAACCGCTATAACAAAGTTATGGTATAATAATTAAAATTAAAGAAATTCACGCGAAGAAATTGGAATATAGTCACGTTAAGCATGATTTCCACCGAATGTTTTAATGCCTAATGCATAATGATTAGTGCATGTGGCTTAATGCTTAATGACAATTTACTGGGATACCATTTCCGGGGAAAACAAAATTACTTATTTAAAACAGTTATTCACCTGTCATTTGAAATCAAGCTATTATCATTTAATTAAACATTTTTTTAAGCATTGTTGTAATAAAAAAATACCTATGGAATTAATGAGAGACGATTTTCGAATTATAATTTATAATTTAACAGCTTTGGGAGTTTGGTTGGGAGCTTTTAAAAAGTGAGAAAAAAAATAATGGAATGACAATGATAACATTATTATTGACCTAGGTAATTTTGATACTATTATTGACCTTGGTCAATAATTGATCTCTTGGTATAGAAAAACAATTAGACGGAACAATAATGAGTCAAAAATGATAGTAGTGACAAAAATAAATTATTCTAGATAATATGAACCATATGTCTTATGGTTGATTACGATGATCGACAGATTTCAGAATGGAAAAATTGTAAAATAATCAGACATGCAGTCACATATAAATTATTTATTTCCTGGCAGACGTTTTGACTTCGACTGTAACTTGTTCAGGGCTAGAAATAGTCAAATATGTAAACTATTTCTAGCCCTGAAGAAGACTATTGCTACAGTCGAAACGTCGGCTAGGAAATAAATAATTTATATGTGACTGCATGTTTGAATATTTTCCAATTTTTCCATATGTCATTGTCAATAATTCTGATATGATTCGTGTTCTCTTGTTCAATAATATTAAAAAATGTAATATACATTGAGAATGCGTAGTTGGAAGTTATTTGAACAAACAATATTGAAAGCTTATCGAATCGTTCAGGTATGCTCGTAAACAAAAATATCCTTGTTTTATCTCCGCCATCCTTAAATTGATACAACACTACACACTACACACATTCTGCGAGTTAGCGAGCGCAGACCGTAGCATAGCGAATAGCAGATTTATACCCCCGCTGTTTTATTGCGATTTATAAGTTGTCAGATTGTATTCGATTCCTGCAGCAGTCTGCGTTTGTATTTATTTGTATACCTGTGCTGGCGAGTGTATCGGGATGGAAATGTTTATTTGATACTCCGGGAGTTTACAAGTGGATTTATGCTACTGTTAAGAGAATCCAAGGCTATTTGCTCAGATATGAGTTTGTTTACGTTTATGGAATTTTTACTGTTTGATGTAAATGCTTTACGAGGAATGCAAACGCTGCTTTGTTTAAGTTCTGACATTACTAAATGCCTAACAACTTTAGAGTTTTATGAAGAATTTAACATTTACATTACTACATATTTACATACATATCTCATGTACACAGATATTTGTTTGACATTTATAATATGGAAAAGCAAATACAAATATAGAAAACGTGAATAAGTATTGAGGTATTAAGTGCTACTAAATTTTTAAACTAATACGAGGAGTAATACGAGAACCACGTTTGGCACACATAAAGATTATTATATTACTGTAACATTCTCAGGGAATTATTGGATAAATTCAGCCATTGTTTAGGGAAAGACAAGAGACAAGTATCCTAACTAGAGATGCATTCAGGCGGGCCGGGCCGGGCTTTGAGGTTTGGAATGACTCGGCGCGAAAATAAAAATTACCGGCCCGACTCGAAGATCGACTCGACAAAAAAATTTGCTAGCCCGGCTCGAAAATTGACTCGAAATCGGGCCGGGCCAAAGCTCGAAATTGGGTGCATCCGGCATTCCTAATGATGATTTTTATGTTAAGGCGAAATGTTTAATGTCAAACTTATAAAAAACCTCTACATTCTTATAACTTTCAACATTAGTTAACATAAGTAGTTGAAAAAGAGACCCTTCTAGTGTAAGTTTGTTATAAAAATTACAGATCTACCAGTATTTAACACTTTATTTACCAAAGAATTTAAACAACTTTTTCACAAATCTTATATAAAAAAATATAATTTTAATTTACATAAGGATTTTTTATCTAACTTTGTTTCTGCTCAAAAATAGGACAAGAAATCATTATGGTAGGAACAAAAATCACTTTTATTTAAGTATACGAGTAATAACAATAATAATGACATCACAATATAATTATTATGCTTTAATGAATAACCTTGAATTCTTGAAGTAAAATAATACATTTTTATTTATTAATATGTGAAGTGTGTTGTTATTAAATCATTTTGATCCTTTTTAACTTCATCCATTTTCATTAAAATATTAAGGAAACTGTGCATTTGATTGAACTATAAGATTTTTCGGGCCGGCCCGAAAAGCTCGAATTTCGGGCCGGGCCAAAATCAAAAGTCCGACTCGCCTCGATTTTTGAAAATGATTAGCCCGATTCGGCCTGATATAAAATATCTTCGGCCCGGCTCGATGATCGACTCGAAAAATGATATTTAACTGCGTTTTTTCCAGAAAAACTGTTAAGAATTTCAAATAAGGGTACTTCCGGTTGACCAATTATAACCAAAATCTAATCAGCTCTTCATATGGTTGTAAAGAAGAGGAAGAGGAGAAAAATTTGTCACACACACACACACACACACACACACACACACACACACACACACACACACACATACATACATACATACATACATACATACATACATACATACATACATACAGACATCAATGTAAAATTAGTAAAATCGTATTCTAGGGATCTTAAAACGTGCTTATTTATTAAAAACACCACCGAATGTTTTGACCAAAGACAATACTTTCCCTACCTAAAGGTGACGGAAGGTAAAAAATTATCTTTATTATCATGGCACAAGTTGGAGATCTATTATCATTAAAAAAAAAACTTGTAAGAAAGTTTCTTTCGTGTTAGAGTAGGTATTCTAAACTAAAATAAGAAAAGTAAAAGTAATGAAATGTAGAAATTACAATATCCTTTGCATATGGGTCAGTAAGCTCTATTACGTATGTATTTCAATTTGTAACATGCGTAAGCCAATGTTTACATATACATAATAATTACCATTTAAACTAAATTCGATTAACATAAACGTTATCTATTAATTTATCTAAATCATATTTCATTATTTTAGAGTGAAATCATTCTTCAATATGTAATTTTCTCCACGAACAAACAATTAAAAACAACATTTATCATTCTGCACTTACGCCATTTTAACACGCCAAGAAAATAAAATAACCATTATAATCCATCTTAAAATCCACAATATATTTTTTAATAACTGCCTGTCAATATCAATAATAAACCATTCTTACTGTAAACCACAAGATTAATATTCGGCAAGACACATAAACCTCTTTAGTGATCTGTTTTATTGCGGCTGTCGATGAAATAAAAACTGCGCCGAAATTCAAATAAAGAATTAAAATTTTTAATTTAAATTTCAATCTGGTTCCGACGAGTTCATTTCCAATCTCCATAGCAAACACTGGAAATGGAGAGAATCTGGAACAATCTCCATGACTTAATCAGTAAATTATGTGTAAAGCCGCAGGATATAAAAAAGATTTTCAAATTCTTCAAAGCTAACAGCATTTTTACATTTCTGGGCGCTGAATCTGTATTTTAATTTTAAATTTAGATTACCGAATCGTAAAAGTTTCGTGAATTAAGTACGTGAGAGATTTTACGATTGTTCATAATTTTGCTACTTTTACTGTTTCGCGAATATTTGAATCAAGGATAAACTATTTCTGGATTCCATGACTAAAATATTTTGTGCATATCCCATACCAAATGTTCATTGGAAAAGATTCTATATATCCAGTAAAATTGTAACACGAACATATACTATTTTCTAGAAATTCCATACTGAGAGCTCCTTGGAAAAGATTCTATAAATACAATAAAATTGTAACATGAACATGCACTAAGTAAATTGCACTTGACACTGACATCTGTCAATTAGAATTATTTGAATATATAAGCTGTTTCCATGATTATAACAAAACTGGCTGATTTATTAAAGTTAATTTCTTTTCAATTCTTTAATTCCATATCTAGTAATATGATGGAAAATATATAATCAAACCATAAAGACAATAAGATATTCTTTCATATTGATAATGACATAAAATGTTACTTAACTGTATTTTTTCATGAAAAACAGTTATGAACTTTAAATAACAGAACTTCCGGTTGACCAATTATAACCAAAATCCAATTAGCTCTTCATATGGATGTAAAGAAGAGAAATACGAAAAAAATATAATTTTTAGAATTGTAGTATTGCAGTTATAATCGGAGAAATTCTTGTCACACACATCCGGACACACATACAGACATCATTGTAAAACTAGTAAAATCGTATTTTAGGGACCCTAAAACCAGATTATTATTAAAAATTCACCACCGTACTTTTTGACCAACGACAATACCTTTCTTACCTAAAGGTGACGGAAGGTATAGTGAAATTCATATAACGTAAAACAAGAACACTTTGTCGTAAACAGATTTAGCAATTGCACCAATAAGCCAACAATGGTGACCCTAAGCTTGTCGATCCCTAATAAATCATAACAGTTCCTCTCTATTTGACAGTGAGAGCTAACGAAGATGAAAATCATAGCTTTCAGTTGAATAAAAGAAAACAATAGAAGACAATAAAAAGTTGAAATATGATAATTTTGGTTTTTGTAGACAACCGAATAAAAAATATTATAAGAATGTAATGTAGCATGTTATAGAGACCTTTCCTGGCTTACGATTGGTGCATACGCGAGTCAATTTCAAACTCACAAAATTATATTATTGCAACTTTTGTTCTGCATCTGTGTACAATAAATTTGGCTACAAATTTGGCTACCTAAATTGAATATAAGTAAAATAAATAATTTTAATATAAATATAATTGTAAAACATAATATACCGTAAAAAAGTTAATATATAGTAATTTACGTAACAAGACCTGAAAGTGATACTTTACTGGGTGAGCAAGCATATTTCAGAGCGAGCAGTAGGCGAGCTTTGGAAGCTTGTGAGCCCAGTATAGACACTTTCAGGTCATGTTGGGTACAATATTTTTTTTGCGATCCTGAAAAAAGAATAGAAAAGTATTATTTAATTTTTTACTGCGAGCAAATAAGAAATAAATAAACAACTGATCTCCATGGAAACATTTAGCTTTACCGGTCCCGGGATCGGTAAAGTACTTTCCGATCTCTTATAGAAAACTTTTCGAGCTATCTCAGCAAATGACTTTCCGGTCTAAATAGTGATCAGAAAGAGCTCATTTTCTGGGCGATCGCAAAAAAAATATAAAATACACATCATCTGTCAACCTGTCAGTAACTATCAAAAATATTTTATTATTCATGCAATTTCGCATCTCTAATCAAAATAGTCCTCAAATGGATAATATTGAAGATGTTGCATCTCCAAATGATATGTCTGTATGTTTCGATTATAGTAATATTATTATTTTATCGAAATAAAACTTAGATTTGTATTTAATCTTATAATGTCGCCGTGTCGCCGAAGACTGCAATCTCAAACCAGACGTAGTGTAGACTTAGGTATAAAATATATTTATAGATAATAATTCATCGAACAAAAGATTTAAAAGTAGGTACAAATAAAAAAAATCGAAAATGATTAAATACTCATGAGCAGTTGTGTAACTGCGACTTGCTTATTTCATGTTTATGTGACAGTAAAATTATTCATGTTATGAAATATGTACATAATTAAAAGTAATGTAAAAATTAATATAACGTTATCTATATGGAAATGCATTTATTAATTATTTGTTTGTTTACTCTTTGTGACCTCTTTGATAATGCATCATAAATTAATCTAATATGGCGTTACAAAATGATGATGATAACTATAAATCAAACTAATAAACACATATGTTGCCAAAATTATTAAGATAACAGTTTTTTATTATATTTTTTTGAACACTGCCATTAGTTACATCTGGTTTATCAGTAAATATAAACTTGTATTTGACATCGATTAATTGTATATTTATTTTTCATTTATTAAACATGACAAGTTAATATACAGGGTGTTATGTAAGTAAGTAATCAACGCTTAACCAATGGTAGAACTGACCCCAAAGATAGTAAATCTGGCAATAATTTTTATTTAACATACTTTCTACAAGAACTAGAGGCCTTTAAAACTGACCAATCACGTCATAGTTCAAAACTTTATAAAAAAAAAAAAATGTGATACCTGTCACAAATGACATAAAATCATTGACATCTATTTGGAAATAACTCTCTGTACCGTCTTACAACAGCACGACTATTTTGTAATGTCTCGCTATAAACCATATGCATGTCTCCATACTCTTGGTTGGTGAAGTTAAATGGTATTTTGAGAATATCAAAAAAAAAAAACAGAATATAAATTGTACGTCTATGCAAAAAAAAAACATTTAACGTTAGATTGACAATCAATATTTTTTCCAGAGAACACATTGATTTTTACTTTTCTATAAAGTTTTGAACTATGACGTGATTGGTCAGTTTTAAAGGCCTCTAGTTCTTGTAGAAAGTATGTTAAATAAAAATTATTGCCAGGTTTACTATCTTTGGAGTCAGTTCTACCATGGGTTAAGCGTTGATCATTTACTTACATAACACCCTGTATACAACGTTCTCTTTTAAGTTTTAAAATATTAAAATTTTCATTTAAATGTGTATTTTTATTGTAACACTTATTTTTTTCGTTTTCGTTTTTCGTTATTAAGCAATACATTATTGAAATGAATAAAAATTTCTTTAATCACAAATGAATATTTTTTTTCTTAATTACGAGTTTATAAAACGAGCCACATGCTATACATTTCCTACGACTGGAAGCTGGCTCATGAAACGGAAACTACGGGAAATTAATTTCAGACCGTGCTGAATGCTAATCAGCTGTAATTAGTTGTTAATTGTCAAATGTCATCTTTAATTTTAATAAAAATACTTTAAAGGTTTGCATCGCGAAAAAAATGTATGCCACTCGAGATAAAAATATACTCGTACCATAAACATTTATTCATTTTAAAGTTTGTTTTCATTTTAAATATACATACATAAGTTACTCGTGTTAGAATTTTGTGTATCTTTAATTATTGAAACTAACAAAAAACCCAATTAATTTTTTGTGTTATCTTTGAGATAATTATCTAACTTCTATACATTGTTTTGATAAATTATCGACAGACATCAGCTACGTAAATATTTTCGTCTGGTCAAAGAATAATAGTATCACCAGTTTCAAACTTAGTGGAAATGTTCAATTCGTTCTAAATAAAAATTCAGTCGCAAACACGAAAACACAGATCGTCTCATCATAAATCTTTCTCAATAAACCCATTTGTACTTTCAGTCTGGGAAGCACTTAGAGCGAGATTTCGGAAAACAACGCCAGTTGCACAATCAGCAAGAAGTCTCGAAGCTATGTATGCAACAGAATTTGGTTGATGTACCGAGAATAAAAAATCTGATGTGGTCATCACTTAATTTTTACTTATTTAAATAAATATGAGTATGTATACTCGTACATTTATTTAACAATAAGGAGTTTTAGCAAGACGTACTGTTTGTCTACACGGTCTAATTGCTAAAATTATTTTATAAAAACGTACCGGTACATTAAAAGCGGGACGACAAAGTTATCGTTAAAGTTATTGTTTTACGTATGAACAAAAACGTTTTGTTGAATTAATGCTAATGTATATAGTCAATAGGTATGCAACAAGAGGTTCGAAAATAATCGAATATACAGTTGAGACGAGATGTGTTTTCAGGTAATACACGAGTCCGCAAATTGATTATATATATAGGTTATATATGATCACGACTGATCAGTTAAGTAAAAAAAGAAAAATATTTCACAGGTACAGCAGTCCGGAGTATGGGAAAAGAATGTTAAATAATACTCTTTAAAGTTACATGTCAAGCTTTCGGAAATACTTTATTCCTTCTTCAGAACAGCTAGAAGATATAAAGTAATTCCGAAAGCTTGACATGTAACTTTAAAGAGTATTATTTAACATTCTTTTCCCATACTCCGGACTGCTGTACCTATGAAATATTTTTCTTTTCTATATATATACACATATATACAGGCTGTTATGTAAGTGCACAACGCTTAACTGATGGTAGGTCTAACCCCATAGATAGTAAATCTGGCAACAATTTTTGTTTTACATGCTTTCTTTAAGAACTGGACCCCCTTCAAACTGACCAATTACATCACACGGTTCAAATTTTATAAAAATATAAATATCAATGTGTTCTCTGCAAAAAAAAATGTTGATAGTCAAACTGATGTCAAACCAGTGTGAAACGCTTTTTGCATTGATGAATAATTTATATTCTGTTTATTGAATATCAAAATTCTACTTACCTTAATGATATACACATGTAGTTATTTATTGTGAAAATCATTGATATATATTTTTTCGCAAAACTTTGAACTATGACGTTATTGGTCAGTTTTAAGGAGCTCTAGTTTTTATAGAAATCAGATAAAACAAAAATTATTGCGAGATTTACTATCTATGGGGTTAGGGATTAGTACTACCATCGGTTAAGCGTTGTGCGTTTACTTAAATAACACCTTGTATATGACATATCTCCCCATGATTTGCCAATTCAAACAATAAATTTAATCATTCTAACAATTACTTATAACTGTTGCCAATTTGGTTCGCAACGGTTATCGAACAGATTAAAGATTTACTGGAGTACTACGAGTCGGTCAAGGAACAAGTATCTATTGTAGATTGTAGGTACTTGAGGTCTTTACCTTGTAAGGAATGTCGTTCCAACTCTGTTGATAATGATGAGATGACAATGATCGATTCATTTCCGTTTATTAAATTATTTACAGTTTTGGTTGATTATTTTGAAGGATCAAACATTTTTATGAAAAAAAAAAACTGACAAAAACAAATATATTTATTTTTGTGGCAACTTTCGTTACGATTTTGTTCATTATTTACGGATTACAGATCTGCAAAACTTTGTCATTAGATTCACTGTAACTTTTTACGTTGTAATTTAATAATATTCTGAAAATTTTCGGTAAAATTACACCAGCGATTTATTAAATAAATGAAAGTGCCTTAGCTGCCAGTTGCTTTGAGAAAAACTAAATGGTAGCCGGTTAATGACAGTTGAAATAAGGTGGTGCCAAATATGAAAAATAAAGTGAGTGCAAGATCATTGCAACAATGACTCTCCCTAAAATGATAAAGAATACATGACAAATGACAAACTCTTTAAGTTTCCATTAGTGGTGGGATCCGGATAGTTTCGGTTTCGGATCCAAAAATATCCGGATAATTGATTGTTGAACTATCCGGATCTAAGTATCGGATTTTGGATCCGGATCTGAGTATCGGATTTTGGATCCGGATCTGAGAATCGAATTTTGGATCCAAATCTGAGTATTGGATTTTGGATCCGGATCCGAATATTAGATATGGAATTTCAGAATCCACATCGGTTCTCGGATTCGAATATTCTCAGTATTGAACCCGATGATAATATTTGAATGTGTAAGTATTATCATGGAGTTTCAAAACCAAATAAATCTGATTATGAAATAAACCACAATAAATTTTTGTTTGATATAGTTAATAGAATTGGATCCAGAATTAAAATTCGGATCCGGATCCGTAAACAAAACATCGAATCCGGATCCAGATCCGAATCCAAAAGAGATCTGGACTCAAATCTGGATCCGGATCCAAATCCGAATTAAATTTACGGATATCCGCTTCAATATCCGAACATAGGATATCCAAGGGACCGGATATTTTGAGATCCGGGTACTCGGATCCAAGTTTTGCCGGATCCTCACAGCACTAGTTTCCATAGCCATCCGAAGACAATGAATTATGTAGAACTCAAATATCAAAACACAAGTGACAGAAGACTTTAAAAATGGCGATGGTTTGTTTGTATTATGATCTTCCATCTCAACTTTTCATCAATTCTCTCTTTCTTGCGTGTGTTGTTAAAAGTATAACCCTCCATTCTGAAGTGCGTGCTGTCACTAAAGGGGTCACTTCTATCCTGTTGAAAATCGATAAAATTATATAAATTTTCTTTATTAATGCATTATCTATTACGGTCGAGTACGTCGAAAATAGCCAAAAACGAATTCAGTGTTTGGACCTTTTTGTACACTGTTGTATGAGTGTTACGGTACGTATTCCTAGGCGCCATGGAGTCACGGCTTCCCAGAGTCCTCAAGCGTGTAAATATAGAAAGCAGCTGTCAAACACAAAGACGCATTGCGTTTTACTGCGATTACATAACATCAATAATGTCAACGAGGATTAATTGAGCTGGAATTCTTCGGATGCCGCACTCACATACGAACATACGAGGAGGAACGAAGTGAAGCGAAACGAGTCAGGAAGTGACGTTGTACTAGCTTACTCAGATCCACAGGGATGTCCATGATAACTAATTATGTAATTCTAGATTATACACTACACTCATTTCCTTATTAATATGAGATAGTTTCATTAAATCTTTCAACATCTAACTGTGTATTCATATTTGTATGATGTCAGATGGAAAGATGGTTATTTATCTCATAAAATTTAAAATAGTAAATGCCCATGGATATGACTATCTCAACTTGTAGAAACGATTATCAATTCCCTGGTCAATCAAAGGTTCACCGAAACAAACAAATGGAACGCGATTTTTTGGCAGCAACGATTTAAATTTCATAAGAACAAGGAAACTGATTCGAATTTGTTCATTTTCATGTTCTGCTAACTGGACAAGGAATGGATGAACATTTCTGCAATCGGGCATGTGTGTATACTGTAAGTGATCAGTGGTGATTTGAAAGGCCGAGTTCGATTCCGTTAATAATTATTTTTAATTTTCAAACAGTAAAAAAGAGACTCCATGACGGTTTTGAGAAGCCGTGAGAAGACGCCTGGTATATATCTTCATCGGTAATGATATATCTTCATTACTACAATCACATCCAGAAATGAGTAACAAACCGTGTTGATGTAGGTATACTGCGACAGCTACACGATATATAGCGCAGTGTTTATTGTCTCGCAAAAAGCATAGCACTACTTCAAAAGATTATTAACTATTTAATCTGTCAAACAGGGTTGGCCTGATTTAAATCAATTGATTTTTTAAAAAATCACTGATTTTTATCACAGATGAAAAAAAGATTTAAATTGTAATAAAAATGAATTTATTTACTACAAAAGTATAAATAACAACAAAAATATGGACTGTATTCCAATTCTAACAGATTACTGATTACATGTTTTGACCTATTTTATTTAGGTATGTATTGTTTAAAGAACTCTATTCTACGTACGTGGAATGGAAACGTGTATGCCTACAGCATTGTAAGGGGCTGGTCATGCGAACTGTCACAAATTCCACCAGTTCCACCAGTTTCACGCATGCGCAGAGCACAGCTCATGATTTTCCAGAGGTTTTAATATCTGAATGGGTACTTTTACTAATTATTCACTGAACAGTGGTTATGAAAACATCGTTCTTTGAACAGTTTGCTTGTACTTTGCATTCGTTTTATTTTTTTTGGAAAAATCAACTCGTACTGCGGGTTGCCTAGAAATTTGAAGTACCACGCCAGCAACGATCGTTTCCGTTCCATAGTAGTATAGAGTTCACTGGTTATGTATTAAATTTATGCAAAAATTCAAATGCATCTTTTGGGGTTTATTACAGATTTCGTTTTCGTTTATGAAATAAAATATTTATATTGCTTTTAAAACAATTAAAAAAGTACAATAACACCACTACATCTTTAAAAATAAAAAATCAAAAAAATCATGATTTTTTCCAACCCTGCTGTCAAATGTCAACTTAATCTAAATATTAAAGAACTAAAAATCAATTAAAATCTTTTCTTCTCTAGAAAACAAATAGACCGGTAGTATTTACTCAAAATTTTAGTCACCCTGACTTTAGAAATACATTGGGGTGTTAAAAAACAAATGAACTTGTTAAACTATCAACTGTGTTCATGATTACTAATTGAGACGTTTTGTTGAGATCATTAATCGCCAAATAAACACACGTGTTTTCCGGTGGCCGTATTTTACTGAATTGTAAAGTCTAATTTTATTCCATAACAAAAAAATTAGGTTAGTAACGTCTGACACATAAGTTTTGACAATTGTTCAGCAATGGTATGTGGTACGTACTAAATTGTTTATTAATAAAAATCATGCATTATTAGGGGTCATTAATGAATAATTTCCTATGCATTAATATTATAATCTATTAATACAAGGTCGACAGAAATAAATATAAATACAATGTGTATGTATCATCACAGTATACTAGCCATTGCTGGGTGTGCCAATCTTCTTTGTTCACGCAGATTTCGATAATGATGATGATATTATTCTTACCATGCGATCGATTACCAAGCATCACCTCACGGGCACTCATTTCTGAGGTCAAAATACGGGCCAAAGTTTTTACACGTAGCGAATTATCGCAGAAGACGAAATCAAAAACCGAATTTTTTGCCACGTAACTATGTAGAGTGAAACAAATTCGAGTTTCTCATATAAAAAACTTTCTTATTAAGCATGCTACCGGAAATAGATGTAGGTCTTTATGGGCCAATTTGAGACAATTTTAATAGGCACCACAGGAATTTTCTACCGTCTTTTGTTTTTGAACTACAGGCGAGAACTTGTTTTCGCTTATTTTGAAAACTACCTCATATCTCGCTTATTATGAGAGATAAAGAAAAAATAAGCGAAACAAGTTTTAGCCTGTAGCTCAAAAACAAAAGACGATGGAATATTCCTATGGTGCCTATTAAAGTAGTCTCAAAAAGTTGGCCCATAAAGACCTACATCAATTTTCGGTAGCGTGCTTAATAAGAAAGTGTTTTACATGAGAACTCAAATTTGTTCCATCCTGTATTCGTATATAGTTCTTTCAAAACAAACCTTGACTTTTTTAAATACACTCACGTCAGCAGTCTCTGGAAGACTTGATTAAAGTCAAAATATTATTTTATTCTCATTAATGATTAAAAAAAAATGGCTGGAGGCAATGTAGATCAAGGTTATTTTATTATTATTTATCCTGAATTTATTTTTCTCAAATGTGACAACTATTAAGGGCACACAGGTAGTATTTTTTTTAATGATTTCTTCGGAACTATCAATGAATAAAATTATTAATATCTATGTAATTTTCAGAATTACCTAATGTTAGTGAGTCGCAATAATACTATTTTTACATTTCTAAAAGCACGTATATACTAAGTAAGTAAAGTTATAGCAATCAAAAACAAATCAATCTTTTAGTTCCCCTATCTTTGGACAGGTTCTAATATATCCACTTCTCACTTCTAAAAATCAGAAGGGTTAGTTTCGTCTGCGTGGTAAAAAATGACATTGGAAGCGGAAAAACAAACGACTGCTGATGTACGCTGACTTGATTTCTGCTTCACAAAAACGATCCGTTCTTTTTTGTGGCATCTGACAGTTTGGTTCTTGATTTGCTTGAATGATTGAGAGATTGTGGTTATCGAAAGAATTCTTTGAAATGGCTGATACAACGTTGCCAAAAAAGGAAACGATTCCATTGTAAAGATTTTCGATATGATCTGACTTCTAGAAATTAATTTTGATAGTAGATATGAAAATATTTTTATTTACAATTATTGTAATATACATAGTAGTTATTTATAGGATTTCTAAAGTAATAAAATAATATGTATAATGAATATTTATTATTATAGTGCGATATATAATATTTTATTGCTCATAAATATAAATAAACATGTAACAATAGTGGTAAATAATAGTTTCTCTAATAATAAAAATAATAATATTTGTGCAGGTTGTTATGAAAATGTATATACCGGGTCTCCCAAGCAAACCTTAACATAGGCGTTTAACATTGGAAAACGGATTTCGTAAATAAAAAGAAAATTAAGCCATTACATTGAACGTGATATTAGTACATTACATCCTGTATGTTATTCAATAATAATTACTTTATTATTATTATTATTATTGTATGTATTTTATTATTATTATTATTATTATTATTATTATTATATTATTTATACACCAGCTGTGAGTGCCCGTGAGGTGACGCCTGTTAAAGGCCCATACGGAAAAAATATATCGCCATCATTACCGATGTATTATAGATAATGTCACACCCAATAAAGGGTAATATGCCGTGATGATATAATTATTTATTTATAAAAAAGTTATGTAAATTTATATCTATATAGATTACTAAATAATGTGATTACAGAATACAGGTCCTATAGTCCTATAGATAAATTTATAAGAATAAAAATTTGGATAGTGTAGTTTGCATTATACGAGTTAATGTTCTGGTTCTGGATAACAACAGTGATACTTACTGATAAATAATAAAAAAAAAAAATGAGAAAAACTCTTGTTTAAATGTGTGTCAAACATTTCTTGCAAATGTTTTTAATTACAAGATATGTTTCTTATAATTGTTTTTGTATTTCTCATTCTACATCTGTTATACTATATTTGCGAGGTCATTTCGATTAATGCAGATCTTGTATCTTAATAACTTCAAGGTTAACACGAAATAGTGACTCAAAACAATGTGTAATCAAATTCCTTTGCCCATTTAATTATTTTCCGCCATTTAAATTTCATAAGATATAAAGATAGGATAACATTTTTTAGAAGGTAGGAGTATCAAATAAATATATTAAGATTAAATATGTTGAATATGAATTTTAATACACTGTCGTTAGACATTTACAGAATTGACGCCATGTGCAAGTGAGAGAGATAGAAGATCAAGATCCAAACAAACCTCCCCTAGTTGTCTTACGTCCCGATCCACGATCTTGTCTGTCATTATGTTTGCATCTGCATGTCATTCAGTATTAACCTAATTCTTTATTGTGATTTGTTAGTTGTTTTTAATAAAAATGAGTTTAAAACCAGAAGATGTGCCTGGGACAACTTTTTTGATTGATAATATTGAAGATCATTCTATTATTTGATTACGGAAAACTGGCATTGATGACAGGTCTTTGTTTGGAAGTGGTAACCATAGCAACCTTTAGTTTTATGCTTTGGCTAGATGCGCTCGTGCAAATTGCAATTGTCTAAGTGTCTATTATTCGAATTCAAAGTTATTTATATCAAATTTGTTAGTTATAAATTTTATATGACTTTCCGAGTACATGGCCATAGAAAATATATGATTACTAAATCATGGTCATGACATTATAGCTCGCATTATAGTCATATGTTTCTATTTCCTATATAATTAAAATAGTTCTCACTAAAATAAACTTAGTATCTGTAAAAAAATGTGAACAATTTATTTTAATTGTTAATAGGTGAATCACTTTAGAACTAATCATCTCAGCTCAGTTAATAAGTTAGAACAAAAAAATATAGTTTTCCTCGCTTGTAAGACGAATCACAGAGAACCACGAGTATTAATTAATAAATTAATCTAAAAATAATAACATATTTGTGAAATATATTTTATGAAAAATATGTCTTGTTGTCAAGTCAACTGAATATTAATTTCTATAGAGTTAGCTTTGTGTTTCTTGACAGTTTTTGTTATATATTTTGATGAATTATGAAATGTCATTAATAGGTTTTGTATATTATCTGTTTGAATAAAATAAATTGTGAATATTGTTATAATTAAATAAATCTTAGATATTCTGAATTCTGCTTCTACTTCTAACAATATTTCACACTAAAATAAATCACCTATTAATCAAAAAATAACAATCTACTTATTACAATAAAGTACTATATTACTTCCACCTATTACGTCACTGTAAAATGCAATTCTAGAGCACAACTGTATATTAAAGTCGATATTGCTTGTCTGAACTTGTTTCGACTTTCGGTTTTAAATTTTGACCTTTCTAAGAATTTTTTGCCTGTATTGTCTGCAGAACAATTGTGGAGCTTTTGACAAAAACAACCCTAGTCCATTGTTTTGAATTTGAAATAATAGAAATTCTTGCTTCCTTTCTGTAAATAAATTTAACTCACGATCCTGTTTAAATATTAGGAAATTATAATAAAATTACAATAATGTACAATATAATGGCGACACATGGTGAAAGTGTTCTAATAAGATATTTAGAAATAACACTTGATATGTTACACAAGATTTCAGTCTCTAAATCAACTTCATCAAACACTGGCTCACTCAACCAGAACCACGACGCGTTTTTCTCTTCAGTAGTAGGCATAAATCACTGAAATATATACTACCTGGAACTCGCATACTCTATCAGCGTACGCTGCACTGAAGCCTAATTGAACAATAATGGCTGGTCCTGTTCGCGCACGTTCGTGGCGAACCGAACCTAGCCGAATAACTCGTATCATAGCTGATCGCTTTGTTTCATATTATGCTTCATTTATTTAAACATGCGCCAAACGAAATAATTTCCGTCTACTCACGAACTGTCTCGATGTTTGCCGACTACTCCAGCAGCAGGCTTTCAATATGCTAGTCACGGTTCGTACGCGCATTCCAGTTAGTATATATTTCAGTGGCATAAACCATCTGCTCGCACAACCTTACCCAGTGCTTCCTAGAGGCATCAGTACACCACACTGAAGCGGAACGCGTCTGTGGTTCTTGTTGAGTAGGCCAGTCTCTGATAAATGACCGAGACGTCGATTTAGAGACTAAAATCTTGTGAAACAAGTCAAATGTTGTTTTTAAATATCTCGTTAGGAAATTATTTTAAAAAATAAATATTGATGAGCACATATTTATTAATTTTTATAGGTCGTTTTCATAGAAACGCTCAAACTTTACAATGTAATAACTTGTTGTGCCTAACAAACTTTTTGCGAATAACAGTTTCACCAAACTGTCATGTCGCTGTATATAGCTAAAATTTACAATATTTGGACAGCGTTTTTTTTTCAGCCAAAGGCTCAATTAATTACTTCTTTATAGTTTAATATTTTGAAAAGTATAAAAGAGCAATTTGCAAGATTTCATAATCTCTTCAGATAACTATTATATTCTTTATTTTAAGATATTTATGAATACTGAAATGTGGACACTAAATAACACAATAACTAATCGTAAGCATTTGTGAAATTTCTCACATCCTTGAGAATAAGACTACTTCTTTTCTTCTTGAAGAAAGCATACGTGTACCTTGTCCTATTTCGGCTACATTTGCATGCAATCTCAAACTTGTGTTCGAATATAAAGCAGCGGAGTTCCCGAGCCGATACCATTTGTGATAAGAATGAAATATTATGCTGGAATCAAGTGATTTATGGACTTACAAACAATATCATGAAGAAGAGATTCTTACCAGTAGTACCACTGTCAGCTTTCATTTACATTGTTGCTTTGCATTACTCCGAATAAATATTATGTAAATTGCACACTTTCAATTGGAAGATAAGAAGTTTCATTTATTTCATCTTAGTGATTTTAGGATTTAGGTCTTCTTCACATAAATACAACTCCGAATGGCACACTAATGACATCCATTGGTTTGTATGGCAACACTTTTTAGAATAACAAAAACGAAATCCACTTCGATTTAATTTGATACTTCAGATTAAATATTAATATTATATAAAATAGAAGCTAAAAAGCTATTCTTTGACAGTAAATTTGACGTTCTGAACAAATTATAGCAACGAAATTGATTTGTTTAATTAGTTCGTATCAACTTCAAGGTATAATCACAGAATAGACATATACAGAAGCGACACTCCTTGTCTACACCATTGTTGTTGCGATTTGATGTTTATGACCTTGAACTTTAAATTTGTTGGCAAATTTACTCGCGAAATTTAAATTATTTTAAATAAAACTAAAATTTTAATTTTATTAACGAATTAAGAAGAAATCATAAAATAAACATAATTATGTTTTTATTGAACAAATACGTGAATTTTACAAATTCAATACAATGTAGAATTTTCTATATCTTTGTCGTGGGAAACACAAACGTCAGATTCAATGAATATGTCCCAAATATCCTTCTCCATCAAATCTTCTCTTCCTCAGGCCTTGAGCCACGTTTTACACCTATATTTATTAAGTGAATATACATTGTGCATGATATGGAAGTCGTTTTGCCTTACTTACATTTATGGATCTTTCGGAAACGAAAAAAACTTACATTTCGCTTTCTCCATTTTTTAAATCTCCTTATACAGTTTTTATATGAACAAACAAGTCCTCCCGATTCTACCTTCTTCGTTTTTTCCATTTTATTAGAAACCAACACCACTTCTAAAATTCACAAACGGTTCACAAAATGACATATCGTCGGCTTAATATGCAAATGTCGTAAGTCCACTTTTGGCTTAAAATGAGTTACCAGTGCCATCTTATAATAAATAAAGGTATCCATCGATCAAAGAAGTTGTAGTATCTCCAAAAAAATTCTTCAGCCTTAGAAACACCAAATAGATATTGTCTTAACTCCACGTTGGCCAGAAGCAATAAGCACATGTTGTATGTCCGTCAGCTAACATGTGATTATAATATGAGACGTAGCACTGTTCTCGTTGTCTAGATAAAATTGGGATATATTAGTGAAACAGTGGTTTCTTTATATTGTAAGTATGATTTAATAGTTTTTAAAGCTTTGTGTTTCCTGCAAATTCCATGTTTTGCGACTTACGACATTTGCATATTAAGCCGACGATATGTCAAAAGTGAGAAGACGTGTTTGGTTTGCTTGAATTAGCCATAACCCTAAAATACATGGGCGTGACAAGCTGAGACAACAGTTCCTCCTGAATATTTGAAATATAATGATTTTCTTTATGATAACGATTTTTCCTATCGTTTGTTGAAAAAATAACATGTTTGTTCTTATTAGAAATCAATTTGTGTTTCTCAATATATTTTTATTAATGACCCCAACAGAAAATGTTCTCGTCGAGATAATGAAAAGAACAAAGAATCGTAAGATACGAAGATAAGCCGAAACAATCCGATTTTATCCGATTAGCCCTTTAAATTTGTTGGCATACTCTTTCTCTCTCTAATTTTCGTTTCTCTCTCTGACTGTCGCTTCTGTATGAATGTCTATTCTGTGGTATAGTGTGCTCTTGCAAAACCCTAAAATCTAATTCCTAAAATCCTAAAAAATGACAATATGTAAGGCATATAAATTTAGGATTTAGATATTAGGGTGATAAAAGTGCAACAACCTTATAGCTTCTATTTTATGAAATTCAATATTAACATTTAATCTGAAGCATCAAATTAATTCATTTTGTTGTTTTAATTTTAAAGTGTTGCCATACAAACCAATGGATGTCATTAGTGGGCTATTTGGAGTTGCATTTATGTTATGTGAAGAAGACCCAAATCCTAAATGCTAAAATGTGATATCAGCCACAGTCTTAATTTTCGAATTGACTTAGCTCCCTGAATCCAATTTCAAAAGTACGGGCATCATTATATAACATTTAAAAGAACGGTATCAAGTTAACATCTTGAACAGTAAAATTGTATAAAGCGGTACAAAATTATGTAAAATGTAAAGCATTAAAAAATTTTTAAAACTGTACATTGCATAACAATAACTGCACCATTTTTCACACATTGAACAAAAACAATATCCCAGAAACTGTCCTGCTGTACGCGTAGTTAATGGCCGTGAGTCCGTACGTCTAATTGTCGGAAGGAGTGATAAAGTGCTGGTCTTATCTGGCAGTGTACAGTGCCATGTCCCTCTTTATAACTTAATAACTGTGTGCCACGCCAACGGAGGCAGTTTTATAACGAAGGAAGTTGGGAATTTGTTTTATTAAATTTTCAGCCTTTTTGCTGACTTGCCACGGGATGAGTCAACAAGGATGTAGTTGGAGGATAATAAATTAGTTTTCATGATACTTATCAAAGAAATAGTTGAGGAATTTAGTAGAGTATTTATTAAATTCTTTTGATTTGATATTTCTACAGCGAAAATTAAAGGAAAATAAATAAAAGTTTCTTTTTAAGGTTGAGACTAGGGATTCACCAAGCCAAGCTACTTGGCTTGAAATAAAAAAGCTTGGCTTGGCTTGAAAATTCAAGCTTTTTTAATGTTAGGCTTGACTTGGCTTGGGCTTGATGGAACCAAAGCTTGGCTTGGCTTGAAAACTTCAAGTTTTAAAAATTTTAGGCTTGGTTTGATTTTCAAGCTTTATCAAGCTTTTTCAAGCTTTTTCAAGCCTTTTCAAGCTTTTTCAAGCTTTCAAGCTTTTTATTGCTCATGCGCAAACTCATTTTCGCATCAGGGTTGGCACAAAAACCCGCGACCCAGTTATACCCATGGGTAAAACCCAGAAAAAACCCATTTACAAAAATTTACAAAAACCCAAGCAAAAACCCAGCCTAATATATCCCATATAGATATCAAACCTAGAGATTTGAGAATATAAAAAATTAATTGAAATCAACATAAATATTATAAGTATATAATACCGATGTATTCGTATTAGGAAAATTGGATTCTTTTGTGTCAGTATCGGTATCGGATACAAGACTATTTGGCATTTTAACCAGGTTTTTGTTATATTTTTTTATATAATAAACAGTTGCTTAAATGATTTCGAATTCTTTCAATTTTAGAACTAATTTTTAATTTGCAGTGTTTACAGTGAGTGACTCCTTCAGTTCCTTGCTTCCTGCCACTTCCTGTTTTCTCCTGTTGAGCATTCGCGATTATCCTTATATTCGGAAAAACTCATTTTTATTTAACGCGTACACTACTACTAAGTCGAAATTTCATTCCCTATGCGTAAAAACTTTGTTCGGTTTCGTTCGTTTATGTTCGTAAAACATCATTTTAATTTTCATAGTGGATCAATTATAACCAAAATCTAATCAACTCTTCATATGGATGTGCAGAAGAGGAATACGAAAGAATTATAATTTTTAGAATTGTAGTATTGGAGTTATCGTCGGAGAAAAATTTGTCACACACGGACATACATACACAGACACGGACACACACACACACCCACACACACACACAGACATCATCTTAAAAATAGTAAATTCGTATTGTAGGGACCCTAAAACGTGCTTATTCATTAAAAACTCACCACCGAATTTTTTGACAATACTTTCCTTACCTAAATGTGACGGAAGGTAAAAATTAATTTCTGTTATTACAAATAATTTTTAAATCGGACAAAGACCAAATACTATATATAAAGTTGATCTTTCAGAAGAAAACATAAAAAAATATGGTAAATGACCCCATTGAGGAATGTGTAAAAGGTTTATTATGATCTCTCGACTTCTTGTCTTTTTACATTTATTTCCCTTCATGGTTAGGAAGTTAAAATTCTAAATCACCTTAGATACATATCATCTGTTTTGTTCAAAAACACTTTCACCAAAGTTATAGTGAAAATAAACACGTATTCCAAAGAAACATTTGGACTCCATTTATATCCATACAGAACTTCCTTCTTTTTGGCTAGTCTGGAAAACCTGAACATGGAAACATCCGAAAAAGAATAAAGTCAGCCAAGCCAAGACCGAGTGAGGCCATCTTTTTCCGTTAGTTGCTCTCAACACGGTATTTTATTTTAATTTACTGCATATCGTATGTCTGTCCCTGTTTTACCAACAGGTTGTCTCTTTTCCTCTACCGTTGGGTTCCGGCAGTGAGTCATCAAGTACTTTCTCTCTCTGCAAACTCTAATTTTTGAAATAAATCCGTTTCCAACAGTGGTGGACTTAGATTGCAGAGAGGGTATTTCACAAGACACAGATTAAAGGGACACTGAACTTTTAAACAAAAATGTGCAATAATATTTTGTATAGTATAGTACGAAGTATAATTTTGCTTAGCTAATTATGTTAAAACTGTAACTTTATCATTCTTAAAATATAAACACATAGAATTGGCCTTTACGATCAAGGAGAATTTTAAATATACGAAGAAAGAAATTATGAAAAATTCAATGACACCGCGGGGACTCGAACCCCATTCTTAAAATAGTCAGACGTATTTAAATAATCCTAAAACATCTACAGAATATGAATATACATATATAGTCATTAGCAATAGTATACTCTTAAAAGTGAAAAAATTGGGGTACTGAACAGAAAAAATTTAATAGCGTATAAAGATATCGACTTGCTTTTCAAATTGAAAATCAGCATACTGAAATGTACCTAGAAATATTATGCTGGGTTTATGCAACTAAACTGTACAACTGAACTAATGAAACTAAATTAAGAAGTTGGTTATTTTCAACTTTTAGTTTAATTTTATAATTTCTTAGAAAAAAATCTGTTGTGGCCAGCACAAGACCTCTCGCCATTTCCATTTTATGTTATAAAAGTATTGTATTGAACTTCGCTATCGAACCGTCGTTTTATACCAAAAAATTACAGAACTTTACTCAAATACTGTTTTTTATTGTATTTAACATGTCTTCTGTACACATACAATTCTAATTATATATATATATATATATATATTTTTCACTGTATGAGAAAGTTTCTAAATGTCAGAGATTCTTCCAATTCATTAACAAGATTGGCGGTATTTCTAATGGATATATGCATGTTACCTATAATTCTAAATATTTAATTAATAAAACAATAAGATTAAATGTACTTCCCAGCAGAATGTAACTAAAACTTTTGATTTTTTACACTAACATTTGTCATTTACAAATTATGTTATAAACATTTGAATTTGTCCACTGATTTCCTTAGTGTATTTTAGCCTACTGGACTTAATACATCCCGATATTCTATATATTATAGCGTCTTTATCTCTAAATTTATGCAAGATATAATAAAAATTTTAAATGTATCAGATGTAGAATTATTTGTTCTTCAATATTAGTATTAAAAAAAATTCAAAAAATAATATTTAAAAGATTTTTTTAAAAACTACTACTTCCGGTTGTCCAATTGTTACCAAAACCTTTTCAGCTCTTCCCATGAATGTCAAATTGAGGAATTCATAATTAAACTGCTCTTGTGTCTTATAGTTTTTGAGTAATCGTCCCTCCAACATCCACACACACAGACATCATCGTAAAAATGTTAAAATCGGTTTATATGGACCTTAAATCGTGCTTATTCACTTAAATCTCGATATGTGATTTTTAGCATGAATCTCTTAGCGAGAGGTAAAAAGCGACGAAATACTAATTGAACTTATTCAACAAATTGTATACCAAAATTTTTATGCTATGTAAATATAATGTACCGCAATTTCACCTATAAAAGTTAGATTATACGAAATGTCAAACAAAATTCTGAATTTTTTATTTTATTGAGAAAACGACAGACGCAGCTAGATAAAAGAAAAATATCGCACAATTTAATTGATATGTGTATAATTTTGTTAATTAACGTTGTAATATCGATGCAATATTTTCATTATATCTGGTAGTTAACTGACACTTTATCCTGAGATGGATAAACAGGGCCTAATAAAACTGAACGCACTTGGCTGTGTGTACTCATAATTAGTGTAATTTTGACAATGATGAGTCGATAACATTTGTTTGCTCACTTACAATGAATTTCTAAAAATTGTGGAATTTCATGATTTCTAGGTTTTCAAATAGATTTATTTTTAATCCTTTTTTCGTAATATAAAATATTTTTAATTTACAACAGTAATTATCAATTTTGTTTCGTATAGTTTAAAATGAGACAAACTGTCGCTACTTTTATTCATATAAATAACGTAAACTGTTTACCAAATAGCTATGAATAACGTGATGTATGTACTCCGATGTCTCGGGAGTGAGAGGTTGTTTTTCAGGTGTATTGGCGCCAATATTTTTATTATATTATTCACAAAAATAACAAATTATTATTTTTTTAATCATTAAACCATCAAGTACGTTTAATTTTATTATTTGAATTACAAGATATTTCAAGCAAAGACTAATGGCTAGTTGCAGCAACAAGGCTTAAATTTTAAGCAGGGTTTTGAAAACAAAAATGCAAAACGAAATTTTGGCAGCAATATATTATAATTCATTTGACATTTCATTTCGATGAAACATTGTCAATTTAAGCCACGGTTAATATTTAAGTTACGTTGGTGCAACAGGCCAGAACTCTCCTCCCTTTTGAATATTGAATAGAATTGGTCGTATCTCCTTCTCAAATATTCTCATAAAAACATCAGGTTCTGTTGCATCATTCAGAGCTGAATTTCCGGAAAATCAGCCTAAATCGTAAGTATATACACCAAAATACGGCCTTAATCTTATAAAATTACAAGTTGCATTATGTTTCTTCATCGTTTCAAAGACATGTATACACAAAAGGATCTTTTACAAATTACGCATCTCCCCAAAAGCATCCAATCCACCACTGGCCTGCAATATTTTGAAACGGTCTTTGATCAAGGAAATGCACACTCTGCAAAAGGATAAAGAAAAGTTGAGCAGTGGAAAATATGAGGTT
This sequence comes from Ophonus ardosiacus, assembly GCA_943142095.1. Lineage (NCBI taxonomy): Eukaryota > Metazoa > Arthropoda > Insecta > Coleoptera > Carabidae > Ophonus > Ophonus ardosiacus. The sequence continues at coordinate 49,550,414 of OW964826.1, read as the reverse complement.
GTTTGTGTTATTTTAGACTGCTCTCCTTTGTAACTTAGAGCTGCATGTAAGGGAATAATTAGCAACACAAATACATGCAGCTTCATCTTGGAAGCTGGATGCATATCTCGCCTGATGCACAGTGAATAATGAATGCTCTTCATAATGAGAAAGATGATGATGCATGTAATAGAGCTGCACCAAGCTATACAATATTCATATTATCAATAGGTTTCAAGACTGGAGATATTATGCGTTAACTAAATTACATATTGATGGAAACGTCAATTTCTTGGGATAATACCAGTAATTTGTATTTGTTGCAAATTCTGACAAGATGAAATATTAATATAATTACGTAGAAAATTTATTGTTAAAAAATTACTAGTTATGCAACAAGAATAAAACAAAGTGCATTATACTCGGCATTATATAAAGAGTATATTAAGTCAAAGGCTGCAATTATTGTAAGAAGAATAATACTAGAGATGCACTCGATTTTGGTCCGGCCCGGCCCGAAGCCCGCCTCGATTTCGAGTCGATCATCGAGCCGGGCCGAAGATATTTTTTATCGGGCCGAATCGTGCTAATCATTTTCAAAAATCGAGGCGAGTCGGACTTTTGATTTTGGCCCGGCCCGAAAATTCGAGCTTTTCGGGCCGACCCGAAAAATCTTATAGTTCAATCAAATGCACAGTTTCCTTAATATTTTAATGAAAATGGATGAAGTTAAAAAGGATCAAAATGATTTAATAACAACACACTTCACATATTAATAAATAAAAATATATTATTTTACTTCAAGAATTCAAGGTTATTCATTAAAGCATAAAAATTATATTGTGATGTTGCTATTACTACCATAATGATTTCTTGTTCTATTTTTGAGCAGAAACAAAGTTAGATAAAAATCCTTATGTAAATTATAATTATATTTTTTATATAATATTTGTGAAAAAGTTGTTTAAATTCTTTGGTAAACAAAGTGTTAAATACTCGTAGGTCTGTAATTTTTATAACAAACTTACACTAGAAGGGTCTCTTTTTCAACAACTTATGTTAACTAATGTTGAAAGTTATAAGAATGTAGAGCTTTTTATAAGTTTGACACGAAAAAAGTTAAACATTTCGCCTTAACATAAAAATCAACTTTAGGAATGCCGGATGCACCCAATTTCGAGCTTTGGCCAGGCCCGGCCCGATTTCGAGTCCATTTTCGAGCCGGGCTAGCTAATTTTTTTGTCGAGTCGATCTTCGAGTAGGGCAGTAATTTTTATTTTCGGGCCGAGTCGATCCAAACCTCAAAGCCCGGCCCGGCCCGACCCGAATGCATCTCTAAATAATACATAGTTTTATTTTTATGGAAGATAAGGAAGGTATTGTCTTTGATCAAAAAAATTGGTGGTGAGTTTTTAATGAATAAGCACATTTTAAGGTTCCTAAAATACAATTTTACTGGTTTTATAATGATACATCTCTCTCTCTCTCTTTTTGAAAAACGCAGCTAAATATCACTTTTTGACATTTTATGTGATTATCATTATGAAAGAGTATCTTATTGTCTATACGATTTGATTATACATTTTCCTTCATATTCAATAGATATAGAGTTGAAGAATTATAGATTTAAGTGTATATGTTCGTGTTATAATTTTATTGGATTTATTTAATCTTTTCCAAGGAACTTTCGGTATGGAGTTTATAGAAAATAGTACATGTTCGTGTGTTACAATTTTTGGTATGGGATTTGTACAAAATACATAGAATTCAATTGGCGGAAGGTAATGTGTTGGCCACATCAGATTTTTTTTACTAGAGTTGCGTACAATCAGTTTTCTATGTCCATAATTAAAACAAGTTTAATGAAATATTTATAAAATCTAAAGAATGGGGTCTTTCACCGAAGTAACAAATTTGATGTCATTTATATTAAAATTAGGCCTTAAAATTGTATAGTAAAGATTATTATTTGTTTTAATATTAAAAATGTTAATGCCCTTATTAACATCTACGCGATACATTTACTCTGTTCCAAATACAGGGCTGTTTCAAGAATTTTTATATGCCTTCTAAGTACTAAATTTTTAAAAAAGTGTTCCAAAATAGCCTCAAATTTGATAACATCATGAAATATCCATTAAAGTATTAATTATAGAAAGTTGTGGAATACGAAAGAATCACAATTTTTAGAATTGTAGTATTGGAGTTATCGTTGGAGAAAAATTTGTCACACACGGACACACATTCAAACATCATCGTAAAACTAGTAAATTCGTGTTTTAGGGACCCTAAAACGTGCTTATTCATTAAAAACTCATCACCGAATTTTTTGACCAAAGACAATACCTTCCTTACCTAAAGGTGACGGACGGTAAAATACGAAGAGCCATATTATTATAACCACAACATCAGTAATGTTTTGTACCGAATATATAAATCAAGACAATATTCAAAATGAAGACACATTCACATTACTGCCTATAATTGTGAAATATTATCAAGGAAACCACAACTCAATAAATTTGTGATAGACATTTGGAAAATGTGTTTTAAATAACGGGAAATTCCTAAACCTTATCTGGAACAAATTACGACAATGACATATATATTGAAGCACCTCAAGTCACAAAAAAATCCACGGAGGAATTGCTAACTAAAACAGACGAGTAGTTATTTGTTAGACTAATCGCGAACATTCATTCTACGAGACTAAACACTCAACTGAATAGTTTTATTCCAACTATTTGAATAAATGGAAGGTAAGGTTCAATGACTTCAGATTTTAGAGATAAGTTTGTGTTAAAAATACATGCAAATAAACACAACAAGAATGTGGAAATAATGGATTTACATTTATAAGTGAAAAATGGTTTCTGTTTTGCTGACATGAAATACAGCAATTATGTAACTACACAATTTACTATTATTATATTTAAAGAATCAGGTTATGAAAATAAAACATAAATGTAATCAGTTGGCTCGAGCTAAAATTATTATCATTTTAAAAGGTGTTTTATATGGTAAAGGATTGAAATTCAACCTGTTTCTTTGATAATTTGCATATATGAATAAATCAAGTTTCACGCTTTTTACTTTAACGTACATGTTACTGATTACAGTGAACTCAGATTCACTTATAAGTTATTTATGTTTTTCATTTTCTACTCATAATACTGAATACTGTTATTAATTTTATTTTAAGCTCACGGAATAAAATATACATTTTTTTAATTTCATTACAAATTAGTAATATTCTCATTTATTAAATATATATAAACTTTGTTTCAAAAATTATATTTTATTTAAAAATATAGTACAATGCACATTTCGAGGTTTTACCTCATCTTCAGGAAGAAAAATAAATGATATTAACATATAAAAGTATATAGTAATATTCTCCACTGGAATAGAAAAAAATATAATTATACAGATGTCCAACTAGGAGATACGAAGTAGGGTAATTTTATAAAAAAAATAAATTTTGTAGTTTTTTTTTATGTTAGCGAATAACTTCCAAGTATAAAATAATACTTGATTTTGATATGCATATTTTTGGGGCACTTTTTATGTTCTCTTAAATAACGATGCTCAATTTTTTTTTTATTACTGTTTGATTTCGATTTGAGGTCAATGTTTAAATTTTTTAATAGACCCCATATTGCAAAGTTACCTACACCACTGAAAAGATAATTTAAAATAATGAGTAACAAATGTTCATTTGTTTCATACAACAAAAATACATTTAACAATTATTAAATTTATAGGTTATATATATATATACAAACTTATGTAACCTAAATAAATAAGAGTAAAATAAGAATATTTGAAAAAGAAAAATGTTGGATTCAGTTAGGCTATGTCAGCTACTGCCATTGTGTCATGAAATATGTTAGCTGACCATTTTTATATACACAGAAATACACAGGATGCTCAGGACAATGTGTCAACACATGATTTTCGAGAACTATACAAGTGACGGTCGTTAAATTGGGCAAAAAATGTCCCATTAAAATATCATTTCAGTCATGCATTTGTTCTTAGAAAAAAAAGGTTACTAAGATGTTCGCCAAAGTATAAAATTTCCATGTTCATTTTTATTTATTATGTTCGTACCGTTTTATATTGGAATTTATATTTACAAAATATTAACTTGCACTTTGTTTCTATACACACTTTTTTGCGAAGATCTGGGATAGAAATTTTTTCTCCTCAACGATATAAAATACACGTATCTACTTTCAAATTGAAATTATCTAAGAAATTACAAAATTATGTTTTTACAATTTTTGAATTCGAGTTTAATTTTAATTGAAGAAAGCACCATAGATTCAAATAAATTTTGAATGCTAATGGGGTCCTATACCATTTTTCTTTTATTTTTTTTTCTGTAAGAACAGGATAAAATAAGAATTTTAGTGCAAACGCGACTTAAAAATTTTACGTAATAAGCGAGATATGAATTTTTAAAGTTTAAGAATTTGTGGTTGACGTAGCGGGTACTAACGAGTGATCGACAAACAATGGGACAAACTGTTAGTTATACTGGAAACAATTTTTTTCATGTTTGCATAGCTGAAATGTTTTTATATAAAAACTTATACGTTATATTTACGAAGAAATTATTATTAAGTATAAATAACATAAATAATAAGCATTTAACAAGGATTTCTTCCTAATAAATTACAGAACATTGAAACAATTTGACAATATTATTACACAAAGTATGACGACGGATGGCGCTAATGTTTGCCTGTTTTGAAGTTTCAATATTAATTTAATTAATATTATTATTAATTTAATTAATATTACTAATTGATTTATTTATAAATACATGATTATTGTTAATATTACTAGATGTTATAATTAAACAAATTCATCAAACACAAAATTGTAAAACGTTTTGTTAGGTTATAGAACATCATGACATTTCATATTCTTTCAAAGGTGACCGCTACAGACGCGCGAATCTTCTTTTTAAAATCAGGCGACCAATCAAATTCTTAGTACCTAAAACGTCATACCCAATTAGTAATCAGGTTCAATCGCTTGTAGTTTGTGACCTAGTTAATATTTAAAGAAAATTTTTTCACTAATAGTCATTAATTTATGTATATTTTCGTCTTCTTATTTAAGATAGTTAAAATATGACTATGGTATAGGACCCTATTTTGTGACAATAACCAGTTTTTAGAATACACTTAATGTAAATATACCCAAATATTGGTATAATAGGTTAATGAAAAAATCCTTAGTCCCTATATTAAACAAAATATAATATATATGATGTGGCCAGCACATTACCTTCCGCCAATTTTATTTCCATGAAAAGATTTTATATATCCAATGAAATTATAACACGAACATTTGCTATGTAAACTGCCCATGACACTGACATATGTCCATTAGAATTATTTTAATATATCATCAGTTGGTTATAGCATAGCTGCCTGATTTATAAAAAATAATCTCTTTATAATTCTTTAACTCCGAAACTATTGTATATGAAGGAAAATGTATAATCAAACCCTAGATACAATAAGATACAATACAATACAATAACATAATTATAATCACAAAATGTCAGAAAATGATATTAACTGCGTTTTCTTTTTAAGAAAAATTGTTAAAAACTTCATATAAGAGAATTTCCGGTTAACCAATTGTAACCAAAATTTAATCAAATCTTCTTATGGATGTAAAGAAGAGGAATTATAATTTTTAGAATTGTAGTGTTAGAGTTATCGTCTGGGAGATTTTTGTCTCTCTCTCTCTCTCTCTCTCTCTCTCGCACACACACACACACACACACACACACATATATACATACATACATACATAAAACGTGCTTATTCATTAAAAACTCACCACCGAATTTTTTGACCAAAAACAGTATCTCCCTTACTTAAAGGTGAAGGAAAGTAAAAACAAGCAATTATTTTTAGATTTAAATTGAAACGTGCAAAAAAAAAAAAATTCTTTGAGGAAAAAGTACGATAACCGTGAAACTTTTCCATAATATCCTCATCCTCTCTCGTACAAAATTTCACAGTGGTTGTGCGACAGGTCACCAAATTCTCCCGACACACGATACTTCAAAGGCAGCACAGAAGATAGAATTTCAGCCAATCAATATGATACAGAGTCAACTCCGCTTGTTCTCTGTTCTATTCTGCCTCCTCTGTTGCAAGCAGGTTGGTGCCAGTCTGAACCTGTTTCTTTGCTATGCAGGTTGGTACATGCAAAAGGCCGGATGTTGTGGGAGAGCTCATAAGTCCCAGTAAATACGGATGCAGGGATTACTTTGATTTTCAACCACGAAACAAATTGACTGTTTCTTTTTATGGTGGAGGTAATAAGTTGCGTAATAGGGTAAAGTATGAGTTTTATATTGACTTTTCTGTAGTTCTGGTAAATGAAATGTTATTTGATAACGATTCTAATGATTATGATTTTACAGCACAATTCTTTTAGGTGAAAGATTAGGTGAAAATTATAATTTTTGAATAGCACAAAAGTGATTCTTCACTACAGCTTTAAGAGCAGAAAAAAATGGCAGAATATCCTGCCAAAGGTAACAAAAAATTTGGTATATTCAATGACTCATCGCTTAGTTACTGGTGGAAGAAGCAAAGTAAAACCATCCAAATATTATATTTCTTTATGAAACATAAATAAATGGTTTATTATTTAAATGTTTTGGTTATCGTACGGAGACTTTTTTGTCATGAAATTATGAATACTTTTATCCCATAATAAAAATAAAGTATATTTGTTCATTTTATATTTATAATAAAGTATTATACTGCGTTTCAGTTTAGATTAAATATATTGAGTTTTAAACAGCTATTTTTCCCAAAATACATTAAAACTATTGTCGTACTGAAACTTTTTTGTATGACTGTAGATTTTTAGTAAAAATTGATAATATTTAAACATTTTTTTTACTACAAAATAAGGCCCGGTATTTTTATCACCGGTTAAACAGTCTGTTAACTTAACTGTCAGTTAAAAGAAAAACTTAGCATCGATATTATAAGTTGTAAAAATTACACAAGTCAATTTTTTGATGTCACACTGTTCTTATAACCGACAGTAAAATTAACAGACAGTTTAATCAGAGATGAAAATACCAGAGTTTAATCAGAGATGAAAAAACCGGGTCTAAGTATGTTGCACAGTTAATATTTTCTTTATTTACAACTTCTATTTCTATCTAATTATCAGGCCTATTCTATAACTTGGCGGTTAATTTTTAACGACCAGTTAAAAATATCCAATAGGATATTGGTTGACTAATGCCCGTATTCATAAACACTCGTTAAATTTCAAAACGATTCGTTATAATTTTTGACAAATAGAATCATGCTTGACAAGTTACATTTCAATTTTTCTGTCAGTGTCGACTGTTTTTACTGGATAAAAATTATAACGAACCGTTTAAAATTTTATGAGCGTTTATGAATATGGGCATATATCCAATTTATTTTTATATATCAACATAATTTTATTGGATAAAATTTTTAACCAGTTGTTAAAAATTAACCAATGAGTTACAGAATAAGCCCGTATATGTATGTCAATTTTGAAGAATTTATTAGAATCTGGATTTTATGACTTATAAATTAAAAGGAAACATATATTAACTACAAATTTATGAGTTTTGCAATACGTACTTATATATGCTCATACATTACGAACACATAAAATAGATCCGACATAGTTTTTAATCAAGAAATTGCAATATTAATGAAAATAACGTCTGCATTTCTATGTTATTATTATTCCTCATACAAAAAATAAAATATTGCTTAAACCACTTTCACAATTTTACAGTGGGTACTTCAAAAGTACAATATACAATTAAAATATACAGTCATACAAAAAAGTCTCCGTACGACAGTAGTTTTAATGTATTTTAGGAAAAATAGCAGTCTAAACCCCAATATATTTAATTTCCTTTTAATCCAAAATGAAACACAGTATATTACGTTATTATAAATATAAAATAAACAAATAATATAACTAATTTATTTATATTATGGGGTAAACATTGAAAGTATTCATAATTTCATGACAAAAAAGTATGTTTCATAAAGAAATATAATATTTGGAAGGTTTTCCTTTGGATTTTCCACCAGTAACTAAGCGATAAGTCATTGAATCTACCAAATTTTTGGTCACCGATGGCATTATATTCTACCATTTTACTTGTAATTAATTTTAAATATACTGCGTTTCATTTTGGATTAAAAGAAAATTAAATATATTGGGTTTTAGACTGCTATTTTTCATAAAATACATTAAAACTACTGTCGTACGGAGACTTTTTTGTATGACTGTATATTGCTCATCATTATTGCACTCATAATAATAAATATTTCATTACAAAACAAATAAACTTTAAATTATTTTTTTACCGCTTTTTACCAGTCGGTATGCGAGGAAACAAGATTTTTTTTAATAATATCCATTTTAGTTACGTTTATAGGTAATAACAATATTTATTTAAATTCAAAATAGATCTTAAAATCTTATGATAGGAACACCAAAGTTTTAACTAAAGTTATTAGTTTTTAAAATATTCCACATTTTTATGCCATTAACATTTACATCACACACACATACACACACACACACCCGTCTATTCCAAATTCCCCATAGACAAATCCCATATCACATACGAGACTCAACACTTGCATAATAAAACAGCAAGTTGGCTAATATTCCTTTAAATGAAGAAATTGAAAATAAACTGCATTTAATTTACTGACTTCATCACAGTGGGGATTCCAATTTAAGTTTTCTGTTACAGTTACAGGCTATCAGTGGTAATCAAATCTTGAACGATACTAATTATATTATTAAATGGCTCATTATTTATGCATATTTCAAATTATTGACCACGAAAAATATTTTAAACATAATATGCGTCCTAGAATATTAAAAAAATACTGCGATTTAACGAATGCTTTTTAGAACTATAGATAGCTTTCAATTTAGATGAAGTTTCATTAAAAAATAGTGGAGAAATTATATGTTTATCTACAACAATAATCCAGTTTTATTTAGATCATTTTGAACTTAAATGCTTCAATTCAATTATAGCGGTCGTTAACTAACCGGAAGAGGTATTTTATTGAAGACAAAGCAGTCAATTACACTCACGCAACATCTGATATTAAAAATTAACATACATACATACACATTGGTATTTCATATAAAAAAGTAACTTTCAGTAAAAGTATGTTCATTTGAAAAACATATATTTATGAAATAAAACTGATAAAAATCTATGTTAGGAGGAAGTAACGCCGTACTTGATATATAAAATGTATTAACTGATTTCTCGGTGGTGATAGTAAGAAATTACATATATTGTTGTTATTCCATAAAGAAGTTAATTTTATTTAAATTTCTAATATTTCGTTACACATTTTGTAACTTTATTAGGGAAAACTAAAATGTAAATAAATTTTTTGCCCTCCTGAAGTGTAATGGGAACTTTACAATTGTATACACAGCAAGTGTAACCTACATTTTACGCTTACTGTGTTGTAACTTGTCTAACTATGCGGTAAAATAATCAAAATACACTGTACGTTTATGGGCATTTAAAAAAGAAATCATCTTTACTATAATAAAGTTCATGTAAAAAAGTACTACCTACTTAAGTTATTTTTTTACTTTTCCTATAAGTATTTAAAATTAATTTATATAAACCAAACTCACGGTAGCGACATATGTCATTATTGTAAAAATCCGCCGTTACCGACATAGTCACCGATCGATATACCTGACAAATACGCGAGCATTGCTGAAATGTCAAATATCGATACCTACCTATTATTTATTACCAAGAAAACATTAGTAAATATAGTTATTTATGTACCTAGGACAAAAAATTACATATTACAGCAGAGCTTGAGTTTGCTTTCCGAGGCTAAGCCGAGGTAAAGCAAATAAGCGAGGCTATAATTTGCATTTTTTGCCGAGGTGCATATTACATTTTTCTGTTTACCTTACTTTAGGTAATAGGTCTAGAAATAAATACACGTTTTTTTAAATTCGTAAAACCTTATTATTTATTACATGAATAATTATAGGATAATATATATCTTCTGCCATTTTCACAAAATTTTAATTCTTAGCTCTGTTTTAGTTTGAAGGAAGACACATTCACAGACACTTCAACACTATTTAACAGGTGAAAATAAACAAAAACAACAAAATAACCTCGAAAACAACTCTATCCAGCGGCATCTTAGATTAACAATTAGTCATGTCAAAATTAATAAATTTTAGTATAGTTAATTTCATTACTAATTGCGCACATATTTAAATTAAATTTGTCATTAAAATAATATTTTTATTTGCTCGTTTGATATTTGTTATTTACAATTCCGGTAGTACACACAGTTACAATAATCATAAAATCGTAGTAGGCTTAGCGTACGAAAAAGGTTTGCGGACGAAAAGTGATAACGTTCAGAAAAGTGTCATTTTTCGTCCGAATATAAGTACGTAAAATTTCACTTTTCGTATAGGTAGACAGAAAAATATATTATCAGTCATAAACAACGTCTATTATTACAGATAAATTTTTGCTAGAAGAAGTACTCTAATGAAGGTAAGTAAAATCAAATTTGGAAATTGACTTAACCCCAGTATTTTAAACTAACCCTTTTCAGAAGTACAACCTATCTCATTAAAAAAAGTGATTTTCATTATCGTCGGCCAAAAAATTTGATACAATTCTCGTGCGTGAAGTATTTTACAGCGCTCCAGCTAATAAGGCACTCGCCTTAAGGGCTCGTGCCTTAAACAACTTACACGCACTCGAATGTAAATAACTATTGTAAAGAGGTAAGTTACGTAAATATCTATAAAAATCTGTTTCCTCTAATACATGTATAACAGTTAATTTGAAACTATGATGTAAATTAATTCATCATAAAATACAGGATACACATGATTATGCAGATCACAAATTTTACAACTGTTCCATCAACCACACGCGGCTTCTCACATCTAGCTCCTTTCCAGTCTTATAAATTTAATGCCTGAGCTAATTACTGCTCAAGTTTGCCGCAGGGGCTTCCTTTATGTCTCTGTGACGTCATATCGTCAGTCTCCATTAGTTCTACCATTACTAATGACATCTACATGTGAATGAACTTGAATCATGAAAGTACTGATAATTATTTACTACGTCAGTGAATTGCTAGGGTCTTATCGTTGATAGTAGTGCTGCATTGTTGTTCTAACAATTAATCACAGTAATGAGCGTAGGAATGAATTTAAATAGTTTTAAGCAGTATGTGATTAACATAGTTTCGCGTTTTTATTAACTGGATAAAATGAGTCATACGCTCACCAGTCACCAGTTTATACTCGACATTAGCCAACATGTATTTATGATGGCTTATTATGACAAAATTAATTCGATATTGCGATATTTAGAAAATAATTTTTATATATACCCAAATCATTCAAGCAGCCAATGCACGTCATTAATAAAAATTGAATAAAAGTAACTAGATGTGTGACGTCATGTACTGCTACGTTTGCAGAGGTTTTAGAATCTTTATGAAAAGAGTCATACAGATTGCAATCTATATTATCGACATGTTCATGAATTGTCACATCTACAAAATAAATGCTATATTTTCGTCACTGTCCATTTCTATTTAAATTATTTTATAATACTAACCTTATTTACACTTATGTATGCCATATAAAGGCAATAAATAAAAGTGAGCCGAATTTCAAAGAAATATACCAAATTCTTCTGATTGATTAAAAGTGCTATCTTTGGCAGATCCACAGATTTTGTGTTTGCGTTAACGGTCACGTTGTGTCGTTACGTTGCGTTTAACATTACTTTATTATAAATAGGCCTTTAGAACCCACAAAAATGTTTCAAACACGATACAAATATTTTTCAAATAATAACTTTGACAGTATGAACATACAAATTATCAATGTTGCCAACTATAGAAACAATTAAACTAATAATATGACGTTGATGTACATTATTTATATATTATTCATGTCATATGCGATAAGTAATGAACTGTACTATTCATCTTAATAATTATTATATAAGGCTATACACTTTTTGACGGTTAAAAATGAAATTTTATTTCATTTGCACTATTAGTGATTTTAATGCATTAAGGTTTTTACACTAAGTGATGACGTGCATTGGCTGCTTGAATGATTTGGGTATACTAGCATTGTTGTGTTATAAACATTTGAATTTGTAAACTGGTTTCCTTAGAGCCTTAGCCTCTGCGATTACATTATTCTCTACATTATAGTGTCTTTATCTCTAAATCTATACAAGTTATAATAAAATTTGAAGTGTATTAGATGGAGAATTTTATGTTCTTCAATATTAGTAATAAACAATTTCAAAAAATAATCTTTATAAGAATTTTTTTTAAGATACTACTACTTCCGGTTGTCCAATTTTTACCAAAATCTTTTCAGCTCTTCACAGGAATGTCAGATTGAGGAATTCATAGTTAAACAGGTCTTAAGTCTTATGGTTTTTCAGGAATCGTCCCTCCAACATCCAAACATACACACACACACACACATATCCTCACACACTCACACACAAAGACATTATTTTAAAAATGTTATAATCGGATTCTACGGACCTTACATTGTGCTTATTCAGTAAAATCTGGATATGCGAATTTTAGCATGAATCCAATACCTTCCTTAGCGAGTAAAAAGTAAAAAGTAAGTAAAAAGGTTAAATAACTATGAAAAACGTTTAAGGCTTCCCCATCCCCATATGGGACGCCCCTGGTTGACATACAGAAATAAAAGAAAGTATAAAAATGCATCTAAATAAGTGGTATCCTCAATCCTCATACGAAGTTTCAAAATTTTATTGCAAATTGCAACAACTAGTACAATACTTAATAATAAAAATGTGTCTGATGAAGAACAGTTTCAAAGAGCTGTAATTGTGTAACGATTCATTTCCGGATATATTACAATATTTTTCTTGTATTAATTTGAATGATAAATTCCCCTATTTTCGAACACCTGAATTTGATACACCTTTTACTATCAGTAATATTTTGGAGCTCTTATCATAGCGATAAGAGGAACAAAAATGATATTTTTAACAAATTAATAAATTCATTGTAAACTGAAATGAGCTTCAATTATTATAGGAATTTATAAATTATTATAAGAAAATGTTATTAACCTTTTTTATTTCATATACTACCTTACTCCGTATACAGGAAGTTCTTGATTCTAATTTTTTTTTTCCAAAATATTTACATTATTCATGTAATCAAACATTGTTACATACACGGTTATAACGAGTTATCGGATCAAATTTTTGGAGACGAATATTTCTCTAGTCCTTAATATTCTGCTTAGAAACTAGATAAAACGGGTGTACGTGTAAGGATTGATTCAATATAAAATTGTAGAGAAACTACTGCTCTGTGCAAAAAATAAAGTATTTTATTCCTTGGCTAAAAGAAAGTGAAGGGCTAAAATTTTACAAATAAAAAACTTTCATTTTTATTTTGTGATGTGCAATTTATATTTATTTTAATAAATAATTAGTTTTCATTTTTCTTCGTCATGGTCACAACAAATAAACATATAATAATGAATAAATATAAACAGCTCCTATGTTTTCGTTATACATGTGTTCGATTACACATTTCTACACCGAGTGTCTATTTTTTCTGTACTTAGGAAATACAATGTTAAATTTTTAAATTATCGACATGTAATATTTCTTTATCTATAAATTGTAAAACAAAAACTATAATGAAAAAATTTGTTCAAAATTAAAAACTGCGTCTAATAACCTAAAATTATTGGTCACATATATTTCGCTAAACAATTTATCAATTTTTATATCATAGTAAGTAAACAAATTACGATTTTCGAATTTGACAGCTCTAAAATGGCTTTACCAGTAATCACTACTATACTTCAGGGATTCCACATTCCACGTAAGAAAATAGTGACGAGAAGATAGGTACAGTTTGATTTTGTTTTTTGATTGGATTAAACTCCGATATTATCCAATCAAAATGTACCTATCTTCTCGTCACTATTTTCTTACATGAAATGAAGTATAGACGTACATTTTAATTCTGAACAACTTTTATTTTAAATTTTTCAATCTATAATTAATAGGTAAAAAGATATCGCTAATTGAAAAATTATAATTGTTCGAAAAAAGACACTTGCGTATAAAAATAATAATAATAGATTATAGATCATTTTTATCGCATTTTTATCTAAAATAATATTGATAACATGCAATTATTCTGCTGATACGTGTTTAGTCTCAGTGTTCAAGTATTTAAAACAAATTAATCTCGTAACTAATAATTAAACTAGTTAGACACGTTATTATGCAGAAATATAATAAAAGTGGTATTGCCGTTTTTGGAAACCAGTATCTATTCAACCTAAATGCGTTAGGTAAAAGTGAATATTCAACGGAAAATTATTCAAATAACACCATGGAATGTTAATAACAAAGATCGACCTTGAGAGCCGAGATCGAGAGCCTCGTAATTTCATATTTCATTCGCAAGTGGGCGTGTTTTGTTGACAACAATAAACAACCTTAAACAATATAACAAATGAGGATATTCACCTAATGTAACCCGCTAGATGATGCACTAACATTCACAGCAATTGTTAATCTTTTATAACTTTCACAACACTTCACTTCGCGATCTTTGGAGACACACACGGCAAAAAACCACCTTCCTCTACGAAGGCCGATGCTCGACTGGTTTCGCCGCAGCCCGCTTGCTCGCTTGGATTCGCGAGGTGTGTGCGTGCGCGGAGAAATGCGCAGGGAACGGCTGGGATAAGAGTCGGAGATGAAACGCCGAAACGCGTGCCGTGTAATGATAACGCAGCATCAGGAAAGCATCAGCTGTTCTCTTCGCAGGGAGGACGACATGGAGATATCATTAGCTTATTGAATTATATGTAGAAATAATAAATGTTTAATAAATGTATAATTCTATCAGGAGGCATACACGATTCAACTTAAACAGAACTACAAGCATTTGTAACTAGAGAAAAAACCCCTTAACCTTAACAATAAATTTAAAAACTAAATACGTATTTCGAGAAATAAGTTCTCATCATCAGTAGAAACTACAAAGTAAAAACAGAGAAGTTAAGATTACTCAGCATGTAAACCATGCCAGAGGTCAAAACAGCTCTGAGGAATAAGGGAGAGAACACGGGTTATATAGGGACAGGAGTCATAGGTGAATGGATACTTAATTGGGTAACTAAGATTAAACAGAGTAACTGTCTTATATTAACTCATATAATTTAGAATTTGGGATGGGACCTAGGTCCGCGTTCATCAATTTATCTTTAAATTTATGTATTATCAAACTCTCATGTGCGTCTAAATATCTATTATTATCATATTACCCATTACTGGGTGTGCCAGTATCTATAACACATATAGACATCGGTAATGATAACAATATATTTTACCGTGTGGCCGCTTACCAAAGCTGGTGTGGAGAGTGCACCATAAGGATCACTTTTGTGCGAATAAAAGTCTGCACTGGCCGGGATCGAACCCGGGTCACCAGATTGGCAACCGGACACTATACGCACACGGCCACGTGACCCCATTGTTTTTTCTTGTCTCAATTTCAAGAATTTTCTTTTTATCTTTAAGAAATAAAGCTGGCGCTGGTATTTGCGAATAGTTCATAAAATGAACCAAATTTAATAGGCTATTCCACCGTAATCAAAATTCCTTGGAAAAGATTCTGTATATATCTGACATCTGTCAATTAGAATATTTGAAAATATCACTTGTTTCCATGATTATAGCAAAGCTTGCTTTTTTATGAAAGATAATCTCTTTAAAATTCTTTAACTCTATTCAATATGAAGGTAAATGTGTAATCAAATCATATAGACAATCAACTGTTCCTTCATATTTATAATAACATAAGATGTCAAAAAATGATATTTAACTGCGTTTTTTCAATA
This sequence comes from Ophonus ardosiacus, assembly GCA_943142095.1. NCBI lineage: Eukaryota > Metazoa > Arthropoda > Insecta > Coleoptera > Carabidae > Ophonus > Ophonus ardosiacus. The sequence goes on along the minus strand of OW964826.1, from coordinate 49,534,403 downwards.
AACACTATTATGAACTTCAAATAAAGGTACTTCAGGTTGTTCAATTATAACCAAAATCTAATCAGCTTTTCATAGAGAAAAGTGAAAGAATTATAATTTTTAAAATTGTAGTGTTGGAATTATCATGGGAGAAATTTTTGTCACACATACGGAAGCGTAGAAGAGCCATACGCAAATATTTTTATTGAAATTTCATCTTTTTAAAACTTGAAATTTCACCTTTTAGACTTGAAATTTCAACTTTTTAAAACTTGAAATTTCAACTTTTTAAAACTTGAAATTTCACCTTTTTAAAACTTGAATTTTCATCAAAGTTTTGCGTATGGCCCTTCCACGCTTCCGTAAAGACACATATACAGTGTGTTAATTAAGAACCTGGCGTTTAACATGGGAAAACAGTTTTTCTTTGCGCAAAAGTCCCCAATTAATTTTAGAAAAAATGTTTCAAATAAATGTTGTAGATATTAATATTCTACGCCTAAATTACTAAACAGATTTAAATTTTCACGTTTAGTAACTTGTAAAATCTAATTTGAAATTGTATAAATATTGCTCACTTGTAGCGATACCCATGAAATTGAAACAAAATTAGAAAGAAATTCATTTCGTTTGAAATGTCAGAAATTTAATTTTATAGATAGAATGTGAAAAAAATAATAATAATAAAAGTTATTTAAGTGTTAGATTTTAAAAATAATATCTGTGTAGTGATTTAGGTGCAGAATTGAATTATCTGCAACTTTTAATTGAAAACTGAATTTCTGACAGTTACGCATTTCTCTGTAATTTTGTTTCAATTCCATGGGTATCGCTAGAAATGAGCAATATTTTTATACAATTTCAAATTAGATTTTACAAGTTACCAAACGTGCAAAATGAAAACTGTTTACTGATTTAGGCATAGAATATAATTATCTGTAACACTTATTTGAAACATTTTGTCTCAAATTAATTGGGGACTTTTGCGCAAAGAAAAACTGTTTTGCCATGTTAAACGCCTATGGCCAAATTTTTAATTAACACACTGTATACAGACATCGTAAAATTAGTAAAATCGTATTCTAGGGACACTAAAACGTGCTTATTAATTAAAAACTTACCACCGAAGTGACGGAAGGTAAAAAGTAAAGGAAGTCATTATGATCACATACCTAAAAATCTGTTGTGGCCAGCACAAGACCTCTCGCCATTTCCATATTAGACTGTATAAGTATTGTATTGCACTTCACTTTCGAACCGGCGTTTTATAACAAAAAATTACAGAACTTTACTCAAATATTGTTTTTTATTGTATTTAACATGTCTTCTGCACACATAATAATTCTAATTATATCTATTTTTCATTGTATGAGGAAGTTTCTAAATGTAAGAGATTCTTCCAATTCATTAACCAGATTGGCGGTATTTCTGATGGATATATGCACTTTACCACAATTTTACCTATAATTTCAAATATTTAATTAATAAAACAATAAGAAAAGTTAAATATACTTCCCAGAAAAAGCTATCAGAATGTCACTAAAACTGTTGATATTTGACAATGACATGTGTCATGTTATAAACATTGGAATTTGTCAACTGGTTTCCTTAGTGCCTTGGCCTCTGCGATTAGTTTACTCTATAAATTATAGTATCTTTATCTCTAAATCTATACAAGATATAATAAAAATTTTAATTGTATTAGATGGAGAATTTTATGTTCTTCAATATTTAATAAAAAAAACTCCCAAAAAATTATATTTAGAAGAATTTTTTTAAGAAACTACTACTTCCGGTTGTTCAATTGTTACCAAAACCTTTTCAGCTCTTCCCATGAATGTCAGATTGAGGAAACTGCAGTTAAATATTTTTTAAGTCTTATACTTTTTGAGGAATCGTCCCTCCAACATCCATACATACACACACACACACACACACACGCATACACACATCCACACACACACACAGACATCATTTTAAAAATGTTATAATCGGATTCTAGGGACCTGAAATCGTGCTTATTTAATAAAATCTGGGTATACCAATTTTAGCATGAATCCAATACCTCTCTTAGCGAGAGGTAAAAAAGTACAATATCAATTTGATATTAATTTATTTATACTATGTATTTACTAGGACGACATTAGCTTAATAATGTCAGATCAGAGTAGACGGTAGAAATAAATTCTGGTTGGTATTAATGTAACATATTGAACTTGTAAAAAAACTTCGCTAAAATATCTATTACGTGCGCTCAAAGTGTCAACCTGTCTATGGTTTGGACATAATGAAACAACATATATTAAACCCGAGCTTTAGAGTGCCAGTACGTGTAACATGTTGCAAAAAACACTATCGTTGCTCTCATATTTTGTCTTTTTTAATTGTCCTGTTTTAACCCGTAAAATATATCGTCATCATTACCGATGTCTACATATGTGTAGATAATGGCACACCCAGAAATGGGTAATATGCCGTGATGATATATTTATATTTATTTTATTTAACCCGTTGCACAAAAGATTCACCACCAGCTTCGTCCTGCTTCTGATCCATAGGGTTGCAGAATGCGATTACTACCCCTTCTTTTTTATTAATAGCCCTCGTGGCACGACAGCGCAACAATGGCCGCCTTAATGCACCGTGTCCAGTTTATCAGCTCGTGCCATGGGCGAAGGCCTAATTGTTGTCTCCCTGCATGCGAACAAGCAGCTGGTGCAGAGATGGGAGCTGATGCTGAGTACATGGTATCAGTAAATGCCACGCGTCAAGAGTTTATCTGCTTTGTGACCAACTAGACTATGAATAATCGAGTATTAATTTAATTATTATGCATTTTTGAAAAGCGAAGGACAATAGGGTTCAGAAACAGGATTAAGTACTAGATTATAAATATAGACCAAGTCTAAAGTGAAATTACTACATAAAAAATCTATTGTGGCCACCACAAGACCTCTCGCCATTTCCATAGTAAGCTATATAAGTACATTTTGTATTGAACATTTCTGGTACACACCCAAATATTCTTATTACATCTATTATTAATATATTTTTATATGTTTAATTCATTCTATAAATAAGTTTCCTCCTACTCTTCCAAATGTTCGAGATACTTCAATTTCATTGACGAGATTGGTGGTATTTCTGATGCGTATATGTACATACATACATACATAAAATGACGCGTATCCCACTTAGTGCGTTAGCAAAAACCCGAAAAAAAAATATTAACAATAGGGAAAGGGATAAAAAAAAAATCATCTTTCGGCACACATTCCTGTACAAACATACTTCGTTCACAACGTCCACATAAAACTTCAGCTGTCTCTCCATTCTCATAAAATATTCTTACTAACCATATATCTTCACACCTCAACATTTACAAAACAATCATCCTTCGCCACACATTCCTATCCAGGCACACTTCTTTTGCCTCATCCACATTCATAATCGTATTCATGCATGCTCTTCTTCTCTTTCCACTCGGAAACTTACGCTCCTTCAAAACACTACCAATCACATCCATCCACTTACACACTGGACGGCCACGCAATCGAACACCCTCAACTTTACCAACATATATGCGTTTTACAAGTATATGTGTATCTATAATTTTATATTGGTTATTTATGCAACAAGTGTAAAAAGTATACTCATAGGATATGACGAACTCGTCTATGGCTCGTTCAGTCAAACTTTCCTATTCGTGAAATAAGACATTTTCTACTCGAGTTGCATATAATCTTTTTTTACGTCTGCAATAAAAGTATGAAAAAAGTGCCATAACTTTTCATTATTTCACTCCGTAGCATTAAAAAAGTGCACTTTTTTCACACATTTATTGTGTTAAAAAAAGACATAATTTCTAAATCCATTTTAATGAAAATAAGTGTACTTTTTTTAACAGACGTAAAAAAAATTATTAATAATAAAATAAGAAATATTGTATAATAATGTATCTGAATTTTTAACACTGACATTTTCTGTCAATTACAAACATTTTAATTTTTCAACTGGTTTCCATGGAGTTATTTGGGCTCTGAGATTCTTTACAACGAATTATTTTATATATTTATAATTCTCTATCTCTAAATCTTTAGAAAATATAATAAAAATTTCAATGTATCGGATAGAGAATTCTTCAATATTTGTAATATCATATATGTATTTCCAAAAAATAATATTTAGAAGATTTTTTGAAGAAACTACTACTTCCGGTTGTCTAATTGTTACCAAAACCTTTTCAGCTCTTCTCATTAATGTCAGATTAAGGAATACGTAGTTAAATTGGTCTTTAGTCCAATATAATTTAAGAAACCACCCCTCCAACATCCACACACACATACATATACACATCCACACGTAATTAGAATTTTTGTGTGTACCAGAAATGTTAAAGACAATAAGTACTTAATATAGGTAGCCTAATATGGAAATGGCGAGAGGTATTGTGCTGGCCACAACAGATTTTTATGTTTTATGTTACATTTATGTTATTTTTTAACAATATGCATATTTTGATTCTTACGAGTTTTATTTTTGTTGCATATTTTGTGTAATAAATATTGTACCTGATAAAAATATTAAAATACGTCTCTGTTTTTCTACCTGATTAAATTGATAATCATGCTATGAAGTGTACCTAAAAGTCAATGCAGTAATATTTATCATCTGGTTATACTTCTTTTGTCGTAATTTTCAGTAAGTTATTCATAGTTCTTAATTTAATAAATTGTTAACGCTATTTCCCAAACTCTTACTATTAATTATGATCACTAACAAATTTGAATATTACTAATTACTATGGTTTTTTGTATGATGTTTTACTTTTTATAATAAATAAAATCATAGCTTTGTACCTTAATATCCTACACTGTAATATCAAATCCCGAAAGAAATTTGGCAATGCCACAAAAACCAAAAAGCAATCAGTAGGAAATATATCAAGTCATCAAGGAAGATATTTCAAACAGGTCAAATTGGTGAAATGAAAGACTTCAATATTTCCTGTCACACAAAAACTTGAAGAGACAAATCCTGTATCTGTCCAGCCGGAAACCGGACACCGCTGCCCTTCCCCCTCCCTTCCTGAAGATGAAGCCGTCGCCATTCACCGCCTACCGCCTGCTAGATTGCTGCTCGGCGATCATCGCATTTTTTTCATGTGTCAAAGTATTGACTCGCCCTTTGGCCCTAGCGGACAAAAGAAGGCACCAGAGCCACCTTCGAAGCTTTTATCCCTCATTGTAAATTTCTATAGATGGTTATTACCCTTTCTTTTCATTACTTTCATAAAAGGTATGGTAAATTATTGTAAACGGAGGAAAATCAATACCCGGAATTCGGTGAATGAATGCGTTTTTGGGTCACCCGGAATATGTTTTGATAGTTTGGGCTGATGGGTATCTAACCACATATGAATTATTTATTTGGAATTTGGGTCGACATTTTCCGGATATGTTGTGTAAATAAACGAAATAACAAGAAACGCATTGTGGAGAAAAAAGACCAATTTTCCTGAATAGAATAATATTTACGTTATTTAGTTTTATATAAATGAAGTAGTCAGTTTGAAAACCAAATCGAAATTTGTGATATTAATAATTACAGTGTATTTAAAAGTCAATTTGTTAAAAATTGATCGCAAAATGTAATTTTAAGGAGAAAAGATAATAAAGAAGGATACAGAATATTGCCACTCACCGTTTTCTAATTTATTTCTATTTCTAAAATACAAGAAGATTCCTTTAGATAACATTATTGACCATATCGCATGTCAAAATGACATTAAATACTTTCAAATTGACATACATTTTTGTTCAATTTTTTACCTCCCGCTACCCTTGGTAAGGGAGGTATAGGGATCGAGCTAAAAGTCACATATCGAGATTTTAGTAAATGACCACGGTTTAAGGTCCCTAGAATCCAATTTTAACATTTTCACGATGATGTCTGTATGTGTGTATGTGTGTGTGTGTGTGTGTGTGTGTATGTGTGTATGTGTATGGATTTTGTCTTCGTTCTATAACTCAAATACTATCATTCAGAAAATTCTGAAACCTTGTATTTCTATCCTACTCTAATATGAAAAGAAGCCATTAGATTTTGGTGTAAATCGGATAACCGGAAATAGCATTTTACCAATGCCATTTTTTCGCATTTTATGTCTCATGAAAATTAAAGATTATTGAATTTTCTACAGGAATATATTAATACTTTTTCTATCTACTTTACAGATAAATTTAAAAATAATTTTTTTTATTAGTCCCGAAGCCTAAGATAAACACAATTCCTTTGTTATACAGTTCATATTTCAAATGAATGAAACTGACAGTAAATGTCACTGTCAAAAAACTAAACACTAAAAATAATTTTTTTTATTAGTCGCGAAGCCTAAGATAAAAACTATTCCTTTGTTACCCAGTTCATTCTTCAAATGAATGAAACTGACAGTAAATGTCACTGTCAGCCAACTTATCACTTCAAATTAATAATAGTAACATTTTAAAAAGAAAATAGTAAATAAAGCAATAGTTTTCTGCAATGGAACAGTTTGCAGAGTTAGTAAATACGTAGGTACGTATTTAAATTAATAAAAATTAAATAGCGGGAGGTTTTGTGTTGGCCACATCAGATTTTTTTTTTTTGAACACACTGTAGGTACTATAAGTACATGCAGTATGGAAAATGATTTCAGTATTCAGTTAAAATTACGTGAAACTGTTTACATGCAATTTTCAAAACAAGTAAGTCTACAGATTGATTTAAAAATAGGTTCAGCGCATGCGCAATTGGAAGATGTAAGTGACAGATCCTCTTTACTCAAAATACTTCGTTTTACCAATATTCCAATTTTTTATCTTACTTCGTATCAATACACACTAAAACTACATAACTATCAGTTTATTTGTAGGTTAGTAACACAAAGCGGTAGACACTTTATGCTACGTACGCATGCCCGCATGCGTAAAGTTCAAATGCTTACATGAGTAGTTTTGAAACTAGTTTTCAAATCAAACCCATGATTTTTTGTGTGGTTTCAGATAACTCAAAACCGTTTTGACACTGTATACATATATGGCGTTTCCAAAACATTTTTAGTTTTGAAAACAGTTTCAAAACTGCATGTAAACTCAGTAAATGATTAAATAATGTAATTTGAAACAAAGTTACAATTTCCCTAGTTATAATGACGATAAATATTTTATAAGCTTAGATGCAAACATAATTTTCAAGTTATTATTAGTTTCATTGTGGTACGTTTTAGTTTGAAAACCTAATTATATTTTATAAATCGTTTTTATTACTTTTATACATATGTATTCAGTACCTATTCGAAACAAAAAAAAATTGACATACAGAAAAAATTCTACTACAATATTATTATAATTTGTAAATTTATATAGGTACTTAAAAGCTTAAAACTTTTAAAAATCATTCAATACAATTTTATAACTCGTGTACTTACATCTTGGTATTATTAGGTGCTCAGTTCCGTAATGAGCGTTCGTTGTTAAAGCACGCATTACTCGTACATCTTGGATAAGAATTTTACTGTGCAACTACGGTCCTACGGAACCCCAATAAAACTTTTGTCTATTTAAATAGTTTCAAACAATTTTTACCTCTCGCTAAGAGAGGTATTGGATTCATGCTAAAATTCGCATACCCAGATTTTATTGAATAAGCACGATTTCAGGTTCCTAGAATCCGATTATAACATTTTTAAAATGATGTTTGTGTGTGTGTATGTGTGGATGTGTGTGTGTATGTATGGATGTTGGAGGGACGATTCCTCAAAAACTATAAGACTTAAAAAATATTTAACTGCAGTTTCTTCAATCTGACATTCCTTGGAAGAGCTGAAAAGGTTTTGGTAACAATTGAACAACCGGAAGTAGTAGTTTCTTAAAAAAATCTTCTAAATATAATTTTTTGGGAGTTTTTTTTTTATTAAATATTGAAGAACATAAAATTCTCCATATAACACACTTAAATTTTTTACTATATCTTGTATAGATTTAGAGATAAAGACACTATAATTTATAGAGTAAACTAATCGCAGAGGCCAAGGCACTAAGGAAACCAGTTGACAAATTCCAATGTTTATAACATGACACATGTCATTGTCAAATATCAACAGTTTTAGTGACATTCTGATAGCTTTTTCTGGGAAGTATATTTAACTTTTCTTATTGCTTTATTAATTAAATATTTGAAATTAGAGGTAAAATTGTGGTAAAATGCATATATCCATCAGAAGTACCGCCAATCTGGTTAATGAATTGGAAGAATCTCTGACATTTAGAAACTTCCTCATACAATGAAAAATAGATATAATTAAAATTACATGTGTGCAAAAGACATGTTAAATACAATAAAAAACAATATTTGAGTAAAGTTCTGTAATTTTTTGTTATAAAACGATGGTTCGAAAGTGAAGTGCAATACAATACTTATATAGCCTAAAATGGAAATGGCGAGAGGTCTTGTGGTGGCCACAACAGATTTTTAACTTTCGTAGACATATAATGTAAACTTAAAAGAAAGTATATTTGCGTGACACGCCAAAATTTTCACAGTAGCACCGATTAGTTTTAATAAGAAGGACTTAAAAGTCATTTGTTCAAATGATTGCTGGGCAAGCTGTACTATACATCTTGGCACTGACAGGGCGCTATATTTATTTTACAGTTGGTTAAACTGATTCGAATTCTGGTCATAGAATTTCAGTTTTATTTGTTGTTGGTGTCATTGCTGTTACATGTAAAATCATTACATTTTAAATATTGTATGTCTAAATAGTATATTATGTGGTTCGATCCCGACAGACGCCAAATATTTCCAATTTTAAATGGCATAAAAGTGACCCCTGTGGTGCATTCTCCACACCAGCTATGAGTGCCCGTGAGGTGACGCCTGGTAAGCGCCCACACGGTAAAATATATCGTCATCATTACCGATGTCTACATTTGCTGTAGATACTGGCACACCCAGAAATGGGTAATATGCCGTGATGATATATTTATTTATTTATTTATTTATTTATGTGGCAAGTGTGTGAAGCTGAAATTTTTACATGAGGGTGGAGATTGCGACACGAGCCGAAGGCGAGAGTTTCAAACCACCCGAATGTAAAATAGGCTTCACACAGGAGTTCAATACTATACTTTTCTACGACCTTGCAATAAAATATATTTTTTCTTCCCATTGTCATTCTTTTAATGTAAATCCTCTGTATTATCGACTTTTATAACTATGGTTACCAACGTTACGGGTGTTTAACAGCTATGTTTTATTAAAATGCAATTCAGTTTGTAATATTTAAAATAATGATCGGTGCGTGAAGTGTTACTTCACGCTCAGTGTGCAAAAAATCAACTTTTACACATAAAAATTGATACGTGAAGTACTCACTTCACGCATGGGAGTAGAAAATATATATATCATTATAAAAAAATCTGATGTGGCCAATACAAAACCTCCCGCTATTTAATTTTTATTAATTTATATACATACCTACGTATTTAGTAATGCTTCAAACTATATTATGATCCATTGCATATAACTATTGCTTTATTTAAGATTTTCTTTATTATTTAATATGTCACTATTATTAATTTGAAGTGATTAGTTTCTTGACAATGACGTTTACCTGTCAGTTACATCCATTTGAAAAATAAACTGTGTAACAAAGGAATTGTGTTTATCTTAGGCTTCGGGATTAAAAAAAGAAAAATGATTTTTAAATTTATCTGTAAAATATATAGAAAAAGTATTAATATATACCTGTACAAAATTCAATAATCTATAATTTTCCAATGACATAAAATGCGAAAAAAGTAAAGTGCCATTTCCGTTTATCCGATTTAGACCAAAATCTAATGGCTTCTATTCCTATTAGAATAGGGTAGAAATACAAGTTTTCAGAATTTTCTGAATGATAGTATTTGAGATAGAGTGCAAACAAAATTCGTACACATACACACACACATACAGACATCATCGTGAAAATGTTAAAATTGGATTCTAGGGACCATAAAACGTGGTCATTTACTAAAATCTCGATATGTGATTTTTAGTACGATCCCTATACCTCCCTTACCAAGGGTAGCGGGAGGTAAAAATAAAGGCATTATTGTTGTTTCTATAACATTACTATATTTTTTTTATATCTACTATATTTTAGCCATTTATAATAATTTTAGATATTATAAATCCTATACAGTTTAAATTGAAAAGTTGGGATGAACTTAAATGTCAATTGTTAGTGTGAAAAGTTGATTTCTACTTCTACTTTCAAGGCACACAATATCATCGTCTATATATTTAAATGAAATGATATACAGTATGGTGCATTGAAAGGCGTATCAAAGCAATTTCAATATTAAATTAAAATATGAACCATAATTACAAAGGATTCATAAAATTTACACTTGCTTACAGTATTGCTCAAGTCAATATAAACACTGGTGCCTTCACTCTTATGTCAATATTTTGCACTGAACCGCCATATTTTATGTATACCAATATTAACATAATTTCATTATTAAATTCTCTCAATTATAATTCGTCTTTCATATTTAGGGAATGCTGGTATGAATATATGTAAGCCCAACAAATATTTAATTTATAAATATAAGAGCAAACTTTCCATCCCTTACAAAGTACCTAAATGCATTTTCCATCATATTATATTTGTCTATCGCAGTAAAGTCTCAACAAAAGATATTAAACACAAGGAAACATCCTGTATGCCTCAAAGTTCATCCCTTCCAGCTTCCAGTCAAGACTAAATCAATCATACACTTCACAAAATTTTAATAAACGTTTGTACATCCCCGATTCTGAAGTTTTCTTTATCTTCCATTTCCTTTCCGTCCCTCGGGGGTCAAATGATTATCGAAAAACAAATCAGGCGGGCTGTGCCTAACGAACGGCTTTTGTTTGCAAGTTCGCAGGATGATAAACAGAGTATATATTGTTTTATTGTGTGATTAAACGGGAGATTAACAAAATGCTGCAATGTGCAACGCGAGAACGACTCAGTGGCAGTTTGTCAACTGTCTCAGGATATACGCTTGCTAGTTGCTAAGGGCAGTTTCTCATTTGGATCGATGCTGTTTCATTTATTACAATACTATTTCGTAGACGAAGTAATAATGACATAGTTTATCATACAAGCTATTCTACTATGTAATATTAAGTAATAAGAAAAATTGCAATTTTGCTCCAAAATTAAACTTTTATTTATGGTTTTTCATATATCGCATCTTGATAACAGAATGATCGATTTTACAAATCAAAACTAGAAAATAATTCTAATAACAAATGTTCATTAAAATAACAACGTTCACTTCAAACTGAAAGCTATTGGGCTTCCAAAATTAAAATGCACCACTGGTGGCAGATTTCTGAACTGAGTGAAGTGTACATGGTGTACACGTATAAAGGTGGTTGTTTTATTCAGAGATTGTATTTACTTGTATACGAATTTTAATACGCTTTTATCTTCGGCTATTATTGTTTTATTCTTAGTAGGATCTGAATTACTGCTAATATAACAAGTAATTTTTTGTTTTTTATGAAATTAATGAACAAATTAGGAGATATGCAATTTATAGGTTAAAGTTACTATGGAGTTTTCTCCGAAAATATTTACCACATAATATTATGTGGCCACTATTTATTACTTGCTGGCCTTCCACCATATTTCTAGATGATACACTACAATTCCCAAATCTACAAATAGTAACTAAATCTAAGCAAAGAAAATTGTTCATTATGAAAGAAAAACATTTAAATAAAAGTAAAGCTATGTAGATATAAATTAATATATGTACGGCTACGGCAATGAAATACAATCTAAATAAAGGAAATCAAATGTTTTTTTATTAAAAATACCAATATACTGTTCATTAAAATATGACTAAAATACTCTTAACCTACAAATACTTACTAAAATTAACCCTATTAACTAAAATAATATTAAAACTATCACTAAATTGTTACTACAAGAAAGATCAAACTCAATTCTACCGAAATTAACAAAAGTAACACTATACTAAATCCGAAATTAAATTAAAAACTACGAAAATTAGTCTCACACCAATTGTACTCTTATGGAAGCCAGCGAAAAATGTACCATTCGTTTGAATTTTGACGTTTGACGTCAGCGCCATCTCTTGATAATTTGGAAGACCAATAAGTTTGTCGAATATTTTGATTGGTATTATGACCTTTTTGTTATGCGGTAGAAATAGTAAGGCAAGTTAGTTCAAGTTAGATAAAAATAACAAACAAAACAGAAACAGCATTAAATGAAATAAATTTGATTAGTGTTGCTCAATCTTTATTATTCTTTTTCTACTGCTATCCTTTAATATACTTAAGTATGTACCATTTTTATTTGAATGATACTCATTGTGATATAGATTTTCATTGTTATACAGATTATCATCATGATACAGATTTTCTATTCATTATGATTCAGATTAAGTATTATTATGATACAATTAATTTTATAACCATTTATTGGTGTATAGTTTATTTTTTAAATTAATATTTTAAAAATTATTAAAAATAGTGTATGGACTCGTATAATGACTATTTGCTACTAATACACTCGTATGAACTACGATATTTGCCATGGTTCGTATCGTAAACTTCATCCTCGTGTATTAATAGCTATCATTATAAACTCGTTGCATAATATACTAATATATGATAAATTATAAAAATTATTGCAGTGAAAACTTCTTGAGGCGAATCATGCACACTTTTTTCTGGGCAGTGAACAAGGCTGTTCCGGCACACGTGACGTACAACCGTCATTCGGGTAAAGTCGGGAAGAGCCGAACGTGACGTCACAGTAATTAGGGTCATAGCCTACGATATGTTATTAATACAAGACCGGGAAACATCACAATATCTGCCAAAAATAAACTGTAGTTCCAAACTCGTCGTTTTCGCGTGGTCCGAATATCGAATTCATCGTATTTTTCTAAATTATTTTAAATTATAATGCTTAAAAAAATACAGAAAATCATTGAGCAATTAACAAGTACTTCATCAGACTCCGTATACTTATCAGCTTTGAACAACCATATCTATTTCTTTGCCATCACTTAGGGCCAGTTTTACAATCTCCAGTAAAAGATTTAACTGTGAATTAAATAAACAAAATTGAATCGAAACGAATTGTTAAATGACAAACTGATCATTGTTGTTAATAATTCGATTCAATATTGTTTATTTAACTTACAGTTAAAAGTCTAACCGGAGATTGTAAAACTGGCCCTTAATAGGTAGTTCTGAAGACAGTTCTATTTTTAAGAAATCAGTATCATTTAACCAACCATAGAACAAAATATTTCCATAAGATAAATTCGACAATTTTTCTACTGCAACTCCACTGTATTATCCGATACGATATCACTGCTCTACTTGTCCTTAGTTTTGGTACCGAACAAGTGAAGTGCGAAGTGCCATAACGTGTTAACATATTATTCCCACGAATGCGGAGTCAATTCGTCATCGTTAACGGAGATGAGCAGCTGTCGGTGAGCATCATCAATTTTTGATGACTCTAGTTGTGCGGTTTGCGATAGATGCGGTATGGCATCACGAGTTGGTGAATGCAAAATTGAGATCTTGAGGTTTATAAGATCTGAGGAACGCTGATTGTGATTGAATGTTGCGGAGTACGCTTTTAAGAAAATATTAAGAGGGTTTAATGTATGTTCTCAAGAAAAAATGTTTGTGAAAATTTTTGAGGAAATAAGTTGAAGTAGATAAGTTTTAAGTTGGTTTAAGTGTCACTCCAGATAAGAGTTTTCATATTTTTTCTAACAGATTTAAGTGATTTGCTTTAAAAACAGTAAGTATTAGTTCCTACCGCTGCGGTGGCTAAAAATACTAGAGCAATAAAAACTCAAATATTTTTGAACTAATAAGTTTTTTAAAACATTGATTGTGCCTTTAAAAGTCGAGTTTAAAGTATAATTTTTAATAGACACTTACAAAATTGCAATTTGCCCAAGCGCCTCTAACGGCAAAGCATAGAAATCAAGGTTGCTATGGTTACCCCGTACAAACAAAGACCTGTCATCAGCCGTAGACTCTACACTCTAGCCATTGTTTTAGTTGAATAATCGAATGATCTTCAATATTATCAAACAAAATAGTTGCCCCAGACACATCTTCTGGTTTTAAACTCATTTTTATTAAACATAAAGTAACACATCACAATAAAGAATTAGGTTTAACACTGAATAACAGATGCGAACACAATGACAGATAGAAACATTGAACGGGACGCAAGACAACGAGGGGAGGTTTGTTTGGATGCATGATCTTCTATCTCTCTCTTGCAGTGACGTCAATTTTGTAAGTGTCTATTCCAAAAGATCGTACTGTGACATTTACAAAGTTTATTTAATTTGATCGAAACTCATTATCCTTTTCAATGAGTTTTATACAGGATCTACAGTTTATAAGTTAATTTAGCCCTAGACTGGTACACCATCATAAAGTTCCGATTTTGGTACACCAGGGTCATTATGATCCTGTAATTAAAATCGTTAATATAATGAGAAAATTTTATTTTTTATAAAAGTAGTTTTTTATGACAGCAACAAATAATATGCATGTATTCTATACGTATATTGTTGCTTTGGAAGTAAACCGGTATAACTCAAAGAAAAGCGGTTGTGCGCTTATTTTATAACCCTAATGAAAATGTGATACATTTTTATGTGGAAGAGTGTCACAATAATAAATCGCATGTTCGGCATCTTAAGAGTAGTTATATCAGTGTTGAATTATCAAAATCTATTTTAGCATTTGGAGAAACAGTGTCACATTTTCAGTAGTTGATAAACCTTCGACAGTGTGGATGTCGGTTTTTCTTCAAGAGTGTCATATTTCAAGATATACCACGTCTTCGCTAAATCTTTTGGTAGAAAAACGTCATATTTGGGATTACGACAGTGTTCTCTATAAAAAAGTAAGCATGCAAATATATTTGTTATAATAAATAACGAATTATTTTGAATTAAGTCAGTTTGATTACAAGTATAATAAAAAATCAAGACTGATTTTATGGTTTAAATAATTTTTTGTCTTCATAAAATAAAATTCTGTTGTATTATTAATAATTGCGTCAATTATTTGCTCTCCCCAGATATAAAAGCTAATTTTTTTTTCTAATTCGGTCGAGTGTAAGATAAAATTAGCGACCTAAGATTGTGCAGGATTAAACTAACCCTGATGTACCCGTTTAGGGGTATATATCATCAATCATCATACAAGTATATTCAGTTTGAAAAGTTATTCATACTGCACGCGAAAATAACTCGTTTTTGATAAACGTAATAAATATCCCCTATTTTAGTTTCATTAGTTCATTTATATGCATAACTGGCATTTTTACAAATCCACCAATTTAAAACATTTACAATAATTTCCATATATAATTTATACTCTACAATTCGTTAATTCATACATAACCCCAATTTTACTGGAATTACTTTAAAATCCCCGCTTATTTTGCTATACACACATCACTAGACTTATCCGTGATTTACCGGTTGTTGATAAACAAAAATAAAAACAAGCCGCACTTGATCAACCCACTGGTTCCTCATTCGCAATCCATTCCATCCAGGCTTAGTTTGATCATTGCCTAGCAACAGATAACCACACTTCAATTATGATCGGACAAACAATCCACGGATGTGGAGTCATACACCCCGACAAGGTAATTTACAGCACAGCAACGTACTACTCGTACAGCGACGAATCGCTACCGGGCAGTGAGAGTGGATTAGTGATTTTTGGTTTATTTGTGAATCAAAAATCAAATGTGTGAATACGAATTGAATATTTTATGTTGTAATTCAATTTTGATGGAAACTGGTGTGAAATAACTTGTTGGAAAGAGTTTTATTTTAATTTCCGATGGACAGGTTGCGTAAAAAATTATTCATCCTTCAAAATATTGTACGATCAGTGATAGTAAAGCATTAATAATAAACAAGATAACAGTTCATGGATGAATAAGTGCTTGGCGTTACTTCACTGTCCACTTTTTATATATAATTTAATTTTTTTGGAATTGGGCGAAATGTGTATTCACAGCTGATACAACCGATGAGTAGAAGAAGCACCACAGATAAAGAAATAAATAATCCATAAATGATTGACAGAGTTAAAACACTGCACATATACTCCTCCTGGTTATTTATTTTTGTTTGAAAATTTTAATTAAGCTTGGAATTCTATTTTATGTTATGTATTAAACGATTTTTGCTACGATGAGTGGTTCGCAAGTTATTAACAATTAACTTATACGAAATTTTTCTAAAATTTTAAACATCTGCAAATCGGTTCAGATATCATTTTTACATCCCGCTACCCTGGGTAAGGGAGGTATAGGGATCGTGCTAAAAATCTCATATCGAGATTTTAGTAAATGACCACTTTTAAGGTCCGTTTTTAACATTTTCACGATGATGTCTGTATGTGTGTATGTATGTGTATGGATTTTGTCTTCGCTCTAACTCAAATACTATCATTCAGAAAATTCTGAAACCTTGTATTTCTATCCTATTCTAATATGAAAAGAAGCCATTAGATTTTCGTGTAAATCGGATAACCGGCACTTTACCTGAAGCTCATAGTGGTTTTTCTTCAAAAAATACGAATTTTATGTCTTATGAAAATTAAAGATTATTGAATTTTCTACAGGAATACATTAATACTTTTTCTTTATATTTTACAGATAAATTTAAAAATATTTTTTTTTATTAGTCGCGAAGCCTAAGATAAAAACTATTCCTTTGTTAGACAGTTCATTTTTCAAATGAATGTAACTGACAGTAAATGTCACTGTCAGAAAACTTATCACTTCAAATTAATAATAGTGACATTTTAAAAAGAAAATAGTAAATAAAGCAAAAGTTTTCTGCAATGGAACAGTTTGCAGCGTTAGTAAATACATATAGGTAGGTATGTATTTAAATTAATAAAAATTAAATAGCGGGAGGTTTTGTGTTGGCCACATCAGATTTTTTCATTTGAAATTTCGACACGTATTAAATGCTCAAAAATGTTTATCTTTAATCGTGTCGAAATTTCAGACGATAAAATAAAAACTAAGCCGTTTGCAGATGTTCAAAATTTTAGAGAAATTTCATGTAAATTGTTAATAACACGCGAACTGCTCATCGGAGCAAAAATCGTGAAATACATGACATGAAGGGGAATTCCAAGCTGAATTAAAATTTTTAAACCGCGGTTTCGTATCTTTAACCGGGTCAGAGTAGTTGATGAATTTGTAGGAAAGCGTTGAAAAAAATTATTTAAAAATCATCGATAATTTACTTCTTTTGGTGCTACGACGAATGTAAACTGTTACTAATAACAAAACTTATAAGACTAAGTATTAAATACTGAATATTGTTTATATTTCGAGTGATTTAATTTTCTTTCATAAATTGATATTCTGATTAACGATTTTTGAACATAACTCTTTGAGAGTACACCCTGTAAAATGTAAGAAACCTTTTTGTACAAAAAATTAAGAGCTTTAATTTTGTATTCGAGAAAATAGACGAAAACTCATTTTTTGCACCTTTGATCCAAGAAGGCGGCTCACGCCAATCTTTCTCAAGGTCACAAATTAGAATTTTTCATCTCCGTCTCGATCCAAACATACGTTAAAATCGTTTTTATCTCACTAGTTAAAAGTAGCTCTTTGTTCTTTGCAGACTTAAACAAGTTGCGGTATGAGCGACGTAGTCTGCAAAGGACTATTTTCAACTCTTGGTACAACTCTTTGAGAGTTCATCCTAAAAAAATACGAGCTATAATTTTGTATTCTTGTAAAGTTTTGATACGGGCCACTGTTATTTAGAAAATAACCAAAAAACTCATTTGTTGCACCTTTGATCCAAGATGGCGACTTATGATGAGCCTCCCGGAGGTCACAAATTTGTATTTTTCATGTCCTACTTGACTTAAACAACATATGTTAAAATAATTTTTACCCCACTAGTTAAAACAAGGTAGCTCTTTATTCTTTGCAGACTTAAACAAGTTGCTGCCCAAGCGACGAGGTCTGCAAAGAACTATTTTCAACCGTTGGAATATATATATATATATATATATATATATATATATATATATATATATATATATATATATATATATATATATATATAAACGGATCCAAATTTTACTATATGGGTATTATTGCTATATTTATTTTTGGTGTTTCATTTTCCGCAAATCATATCATATACCAACCTACGTACAAAATTCTGCATTTCTGACTTTTATTTTGTCTGAATTTTTACAAGCAGATATAAATCATAAATTCCTATATATAAAGCATTCCAAAAATAATATCCCCAGCCTACAAATCAGTAACCTCGCCATATCATATCATCACATGTACGCAGTGGGGGGTTGTTTGTAGATGGTGTGGGTGTTGACGAGCTCATGCTAATCGCCGACGAATTAAAACACGTAATTTAAAGCGGGCACACGTGACGCCTACACACGCACGCACTGTAATTAATGAGTCTTTCATTAAAAACTGCACGCATCCAAACATCCGTTCGCACTGCCACTGCATCACGCTGGAGGAAAAATTATGTTATTGCTGTACAGATACATTCCCTAACGAGACTTTGATTAGATGTATCACATGTACTTAGGGATAAAATTGCACGTTTTATATTACATAGATTATTATTAATATATCTAGTATTTCTTAAAGTATAATGAGATTCAAATAGGCTGTTCCAGTTTAATCGAATGAAGAGAAATTAACAAAAAAAAGCGACAGTATATACTTTATAAGATATATTAATAAAGATATAAAATGATATATTTGAAATGTTTAGAATAGATACACAATTGCAATTTGCCTGAGCGCATCTAGCAGCGAAGCATGTAAGTAAAGGTTGTTATGGTTACCACTTCCAAACAAAGATCTGTCATCAGCCGCAGACTCTACACTCCAGCTTTTAGTTGAATAATCGAGTGAACTTCAATATTAGGCGTGTTTCTTCGGACTGATTATGATTTTCTAAATAATGATTTGTTCAATAATGATTCCTTCGAATCATGATTAAATTTAATTCCAAAGAAACAATAAAATTAACTCGATCAACGCGAAACCTACACAACGTCGAACGAACTAGCGGCAAACGTCAAATGATAAATCAGCTATTTTGTTTGAAGTAATACCCAAATCGAAAATAGTTTAAAGATGGATTGTGCTGAAGCAGAAATAATATTTTTGGTATGGAATGTGAAGTAAAATATGAAAACAAGTTTCTTTAACTTTTTGTGTACCTGCAGGATCTAATATTAGAAAAATCGAAACCAATAATGAATGTTAAATCTACTGACTTAAGTTCTAGTAGTTCGGATGATTCTGATGTAGACATAAATTTGCTCATTCCAATATTTCATTGCTTGCTTTTTCCGCCATTTTCAAATCTTTTGTTATTTCAATCATAGTGATCATGCGAAAAGACTGATTCTGAAGGGAAAAAGGAATGACGTGTTGTGATCAAAAAATGAAAGAGTGGGGATAACGAATAACGAACGAAAAAACAATTTTCTTTTCGAACATGTTCACTTTGTTCAATTTTATCACGAATCACTATCCGAAGAAACACGCTTATTATCAAACAGAAAAGTTGCCACAGGCACATCTGGTTTTACACTCATTTTTATTAAACACAACGAACAAATCACAATAAAGAAGTGGAACAGCTGATATCACTTGCCCCACTGCTATTCTCAAACAGTTGTTGTTTGAATATTTATTTCTTGTATTAAACTTAATAATAATAATAATAATAATAATAATAATAATAATAATTATAATTATAATAATAAAAAAAAATAGGAACTGTGTACTAGCTTAGCAACGCGAAAGGTAGGTACAATTTATGGCACTTAAAAACATATTTTTTTGAGGTTAGAATTTGGATATTAATTATAAATACGTTCAATTATTTAATATTAAACATGCAAATGCACATTTTACCATTTACAACGCTTTATTTAAAAATGTTATGTTTTTAAAAGTAGCAATTATTTTATTTATACATAGAAGAGATTCCATTTTTCATATTATTACATTGAGTAAGTAGATCTCATGAATGTTAATAATTTTTAAGATAATAAATAAAGTAAGTCCGCACTTACGTTTATGTCAAGTATATATTTTCTTATTTTGTAAAAAAATTAATTAAATTAAGTTTTTGCCAATTTCAGTAATTTATTAACTACGTGCTTTGAACATTAATCAGATATTTCCATTGGATATGGATCCATTCGAACACTTTCTACTCTTCTAATTCCCGTTAGTTAACTGTTGATAGGATATTTATCGATAGGTTTTATTGATTTTTTATATCTAAATCAAGTAATAAAATGTGAAAGTAGTATATGCGTTTACTTAAAAGTTCACAAACTAACAACTTCAATAAATTATTTCTTTTATTTTTGATTTTTATGTGTAAGACAGCTACATATATCCAGGCAAGATATTTTAGTGTTCGGCCGTTTAACACTCCACAACAAAAAACATAGCTGTTTTGTAGTTCACACTCCATTATGAACTGCAGATTCATTGTTGTCTGACAACCTGCATCATGTATGCACGTCGAGATGCATATCTCAGTTACCAGGAAATCTCGAAGTGAAGAGGCGCAGGCTCATTATGAATCTGACTTTTTGCTCTTTTTTAATTTTTGGCGTTCATCAAACCATATCGTCTTTAAAGTATTTTTTATAAACATAAAAAATCTTTTGTGACTATCACAAGACCTCTCGCCAATTCCATATTAGTCTATATAAGTACATATTGTATTTAACATTTCTGGTACACACACAAAAATTCTAATTATTATTAATATATTTTTATATTTTTTAATTCATTCTATAAATAAATTTCCCCCAACTGTTCTAAATGATCGAGATTCTTCAAAATCATTGACGAGATTGGCGGTATTTCTGATGCGTATATGTTATATATGTGTCTATAATTTCAAGTATTTAATTAATAATAAAATAAGAAATATTAAATGTATTTCCCAGAAAAAGCCTTCAGTAATGTAAATGGATTTTTGACACTGACATTTTTCTCTCAATTACATACATTTTAATTATTCAACTTGTTTCCATGGAGTTATGTGGGCTACTAGATACATTACAACGAATTATTTTATATATTTATGATTCTTTATCTCTAAATCTATAGAAGTAATAATAAAAATGTTCAATGTATCGGATAGAGAATTTTATATTTTTTTAATATTTGTAATAACATAAATTCCAAAAAATAATATTTAGAAAATTTTTAAAGAAACTGCTACTTCCGGTTGTCCAATTGTAATCAAATTTGAGAAACCGTCCCTCCAACATTCACACATACATACATACACACATACATACACATATCCAAACACACACACACACAAACATCATTGTAAAAATATTAAAAACGGATTCTAGTGAACTTAAACCGTCCTTATTCACTAAAATCTGAATATACGATTTTTAGCATGAATCCAACACCTCTCTTACATTCTACATTTTACATTCTGCTTACATGAACATAATTTGCAATAGAGTAGTTATCATGCGTCGAATTTTAATAAAATAAATATTTTTATACTATAAGTCACGCATAATAAGATTTTCTATACGACAAAAAACAACAATTATTGCTTATATATTTATAAACTGCTAATTAAAATTCCGCACTCTTTGAAACAACCTCTCCGCTGTGACGTCATATGTTTTAACCGTAAACCGCTGAAGCGCTGGTGTCGTATTTGAACAGTAAACATTTAAATGTCACAACAAGTAACATAACCTTGTTTTTATGTATAATCTTTGATCACATACCTGTATAAATGCCAGAAAAGACACAAAATATACAAAAAATAAAACTAACAACTACCAAACAACGCTGTCTAAAACGGAATGTAAACAAGTTCCCCTTGCCCCGCAAATCAACGAAAAATTGTGCTAGGTATCTCTTTCATACAGAGAAACTGTATGTCTAGACTCGTTCGCAGCGGTAGGTAAACACGTGACGTCACGTATGGCGGGAGAAAAATTGTTTATTTTTCTCTAATTTTTTTCTCAAAAAATAACAAGAATTATGCAAAATAAAAAAATACGGAAAACTTTAATTTAAAAATACTATAACACATAAATTTTACAAAAAGAGCAAAACTACCCTATACTAATAAATAGAAACTTTAGTTTCTATTTATTAGTAGGTACTAAATTCAATTTTATTATCTTAGTACATACATAAATATCAAATTAGCTATTTTATAGATATTTAGGACATATTAAACTTAAACTCATTTGATGTTTTATTTTATAGCCCACACTAAAATTTTGTTGTTAATAATTAAGTGAACATTCATTACAATAGTTTAACTACATTTATTAAAGATAAATCATTTGTTCTATTAAAACTTTACAGGAAATTTATGTGAATTAATATGTAAAACAACCAGACAAATAAACTATACTCGTATTTTTCGTAGTGTTGCCACAAGACCAAGACCAGTCTTGGTCTTGGTCTCGTCTCGTCTTGGTCTTGTCGAGACGAGACCATCATTTGGTCTCGACTAGAAAAGTCGAGACGAGACGAGACTAACATCAAGTCTTGTCGAGAAAGTCTTGAGTCTCGACAAGACTCTCGATTTCAGATCAAAGGTATTTTTTTAAACATATACCTATTCTAAAAGTCCTTCAAAAACTGAGAGTATTGCTGTAAATACTGATTGAAAATTCGAATAAATAAGAGAGATATTAATTTTTCAAATTTTGTAATTTTCTACTTCCATAATTGTGTCCCAGAAACATTAATTTATGTAAATATGATGTATTCCTTATTCATCTAAATAATCCAGATATAAGTTTTAAATGAATTTAAATTACAATGTAAGTGGGATGAAATGAAAACAGTATCAATTTAGAATTCTTATGTTATTTTAATGCACCAATATTTTTATTAAATTAATATCAACCTTTATTTTATACTACACATGTTATTTTAATTTAATTTTTGTTTAATTCTCAATTAATATATTGGTACAATTGGGTATATGAAATACTGACTTCATCTTCAAAAATATTTCCAATTTTCAAATAGCACACAAAAGTTACATCTGTGGTGCATTCTGCAAGTTAGCAATGTACTTCAGTTTTATTTATTAAATTAATATATTATAACAAAAGTAACGTTCCCTTCAAATATACATTATTTTTCTTTTATTTTTAAAGAATCTATTGTGATTCTTAGAATTTTGCGAAAATGCACACAAAGATTTTACGATCTTAGGGAAATTCCCGTTTTAAAATAACCATATTCTACATTTTCAACGAATGTACTTCTTATTCACCTAAATAATTCTTCCATTGAAACATATGAATAATATCGCATGTATCATTTAGTAAAAAAAAGATAAAAGTTTATGTATCTTTTACATGTATAATGAAAGTAAAACTTTATCTCAACAAAGTGAAATGTAAGTGACATTGTTAAAATATGTAGTTACAGGTATAACAATTTGGGAAAATTGGTATCAGATATTCTAAGAAACTGGTATTAAGCATTTCTCGTAAGAACACATGCAAAATGCAAGTACACTCGCCCGGTGCCCATGGGCGTATACAGGCCGGCCAGGGGGGGGGGGGGGGGGGGGGGGCGCCCCCTGAGAAAATTAAAATACATTGTATAAATTCATTCATATGAAAAAATTGAAAACAATAATCAACGTTTACTTAAAGAAAATAGAAATATAAAAGTCGTAATGTACAAGCCCTTCTTTAATAATGTTCTTAAAACTTTGTATGCACAAAGGTGTAAAACAAACTGTTTTTCCAATTCCCTAATATAATATAATTTTTAAAAAATGGGTAAAAAATAACACAACATTTCTTTTCTTGTAAAAATCCAATAATGGAACAATAAATTTTACAACTGTGCTATAAATGCTGCATATTACCAGACAATAACAACCACTTTTAGACATCTGCTAGTAATAAAAGTAGGTAGGTTTGCCCAACCCAAATCCAAATATTTCCGAATACAATACTTTAGTCAATCTAACAATTTTGCATCCTAAAAATATAAAAATATGTAATAAAGAAAAGTATAAACGTATGATAAAGAATTAAATGAAACATAACATAGACAATTTTTATGAGGAATCATTATTATGGTTTCATAAGTGGAAAGAGGAACCTCTTGAGAAAGAAATACCATATGAAGAATTATTAGATATCTCCAAAAAATTCTATTCATTTTTACTGCATGGCTTGATTTTATTTTTAACTCTACCTACTACAACATGTAAAAGAAGTTTTAGTAGGTACATAAAAAATCTGTTGTGGCTAGCATAAGACCTTCCGTCAATTTGATGTATTTTGTACCAATCCCACATCAAAAGTTCCCTAGAAAAGATTCTATATATTCAATAAAATTATAACACGAACACATACTATTTTTTACAAATTCCATACCGAACGTTCTTTGGAAAAAATATGAATCCAATACAATTATAACACGAACAATCATTATGTATATTGTACTTGACACTGACATCTGTCAATTACAATTTTTTGAATATATCAGCTGTTTCTATGATTATAGTAAAGCTGACTGATTTTGGAAAGTTACTCTATATATAATTCGTTAAACCGTACAACTGTTATTATTGAAGTTTCTTAGTTACTATTTTTTTTACTAATTTTATAAATTTAAGCAAGTTTATTATAATTTATTTGTTTTTCAAATAAGTGTGGTACGCGTACTAGGGGATACGCGAAAGGTTAAGTTTTAGTTATCTACTTATTTAACATTTATTTAGAAAAATATAAAAAAAATAGCGAAAGAATTTTTTTTTTTGGGGATTTTTGTCCATTTACTTACTGCTTCATTTAAACATATACATACCTATTTAACTATTGCTAATAATATAAATGCATTGCTGTGATTCATACTGTAGCTAAGGATTTGAAATTATATATTTTATGTTTATTAACAAGAAACAACACTCGGTATGTATGTATATTTTCATATTAATTATTTCAAGAGCTCAAGTATCAAGTTGATATTTACAGAAAAAATAATAAATATCTCTAATATTATTTGGAACTTTTGAATCGCGATTGTACTGCTGTTCTTAGAATTTTATGTACTATTAGATGGGATTATAAAAAAAATGTTAATGGAGGCAAAGTCGAGAGTCTTGTCGAGACTCGAGACGAGACGAGACTGACATCAAGTCTCGTCTCGACAAGACCAAGACGAGACCACTCTAGTCGAGACTAAGTCAAGACCAAGACGAGACCGACCCCAAGTCTCGTCTCGTCTCGACTTCTGGCAACACTAATTTTTCGGTATCACACCCCTTTTCATTTAAATAAAATGCACTGCTATGTAAAATACTCACACAATAATATTTTACTTTCTATTTGCACATTCGATTTCAATTAATGGGGTAAAATTTAAAACTCACGATAAAATATATGTCTAGACAGTTCCATACATTGCAAAATTCAAATTTATTAGTGGTTCTAATTAAATATTTGAAAGTGTTAACATTCACTGCCGCCTCTTTTAAAATTCAGTTTGCAAATGGTTCATCCATCAAGCTATAATAAAAATAATTACCTAATACAGATTCATCACTCTGCGTAATAGCAATAAAACAAACAATAATTAATCGGTAAATGAGAGAATTTGTGCAAAATGGTGTATAAAATTCTGCCATGAAAACTCAAATAACATTAACGAGGGTTCAAATCACAGCGGTTACATTATTAATGGATCGGTCATTTCAAAACTGTGTAATTTGGTACCCATTACCAGTTTTTACAAAAGAGATTGCTTGAAATAAATAATAATAAGTATAACAAAAATGACAATATTAAAGTACCAGCATTTTATGATGCTAGTACTACTAGGTAATGGTAATAATACTAATAATCTAATAATAGCCATTACTGCGAGTTGTATATTATACTTCCACACAAATATATTTAGTGCTCGGAATATTGGTGGTTCCAACATACCACCCGCTCACCCGTATTTCAGCTAATTTATTTATTTATTTAATGATCAACCCAACAGGCTAAGCCTACATAAAGGGTTGTAAAAATACATAATACACTCAACAATACATAAAAATAAACAAAATGCTTATGACATATTACATAACATATTAATGAAATTTTTAAATTTCAAATGAAATATATCAATCCTCGAAAATTTACAATTATAAAGATTGCACATACGATATATAGGCGACAGCATTAAATAATTAATTCTAGCACCCGGTAAATAAAAAGTAAAGCTACTTCTGGTACGAAAAGAGGGAATATGAAATTGGAGAGAGGAAAGAGTACAAGGATCGTCAACGCAGCTGTTTACAACTTTAAATAGATGTATTATTAGGGCATTTTCACGGCGTTCAAAGAGATTCTTGAAATTAAACATATGTAACAACTGTTTATAATTTATAGAATAATCAGGGTAGTTATAATGTGCCTTGTAATAAAGGTATTTGAGAAATTTTTTTTGAACAGATTCATTCAGATCTTGATGAACTTCGTAAATAGGGTTCCAAATGATGTGACAGTACTCCAGCTTAGAGCGGACGAAAGAAAAGTATAGGTTCGTAATTGCTGATAAATTTAGGAAAGTTCGAGTATTTCTTATTATGAAGCCTAGCATTCTCATGGCACTGTTACATATATCTAGTATATGATGTGTAAATGTAAATTTGGTATCATATTTGACTCCAAGATCTCGTACAGTAGTAGATCGCGACAAGGTAACATTTTCGATCGTATAATTATAAATAATTGGCAATAGTTTCCTAGTAAAAGACATTACTGTACATTTATTTAGATTAAGATGTAATTTGTTAATTGAGCACCATTTGGAGAGTCTATCTAAGTCTTCTTGGAGAAGTTGGCAATCTTGTACTGAGAGAATTGGGTAAAATATTTTTAGGTCGTCAGCGAAAAGAAGTTTATCAGTGTGAATTACATCTGTCACATCATTAATAAAAAGAAGAAAAAGTAGTGGACCTAGATTTGAACCTTGTGGAATCCCTGAAGTCGGAGAGAAAGAGAAAGAATTGACGCCTTTGTAATGAACGTACATTTTTCGTTGACAAAGGTATGATGTGAGAAGGGAACGTAAAGGGAGAGATAAAGAAAAGGAATCAAGCTTGCTGATCAGTATACCGTGATCAATTCTGTCGAAAGCCTTCGCAAAGTCTGTATAAATACAGTCAACTTGCCCTTTGGCGTCAAGGTTAGAAGATACAACATGACTGAAATAGCTTAGATTAGTAACAGTAATACGGGTCGGAGTTGATTCTTCACCCATAAGACCGGTAAGACCTGACAAGACCCATAAGAATCGAAAGACGCATAAAATGTATTTATTACATTGTTAATTATCCGTTTAAATATCATACCGCTTCTTTGATTAAACATTTCACATAATACAATAATGTAGTTTTAAAAGATAAGTTAAATGGGTGCCATTGTTAAATCAAGTTTTTTTATTGACGATTACATGAGTTTTTTAATGTATTTATTTATTTATTTTTTTAAATTTTGACGACCATTGTATGTTCTATATGTTATTTATTATTGTCTTATATATGTATCAATGTTTTACAATCTACAAATTTTCACCTCCTGAAGAAGACACATGAGGTGTCGAAACCGGTAGAGGCGGAAAATATATTTTATATTGACTGAAATCCAGTAATTTTTCTTTCCTTTAAAAGATAAGTTAGTAATAATGTGAGAAGTAAAAAATCTTGATTTGTAAGACAGACACCATTATGAATAATATAAATGTGTATTAAAAGCAATAGTGAAATATGTATGTTTTCGGTGCGGCGAAATATGCCCCTTAATACAAACAGTCATTCGATTCAAACATAACGTCAAGTCTTACGGATAATATGGTTCTTACGGATTATATGACCCATACGGTTCTTATGGGTCTTATGGGTGAAGAATCGAGTCCGATCCCTATTCCATTTGGTCCGGGTGGGTGGGATTTTTCCTAGCCCTAAATATATTACATACAAAAAAATCTGTTGTAGCCAGCACAAGACCTTCCGTTAATTTGATGTACATATTTTGTACAAATCCCATACCAAAAGTTCATTGGAAAAGATTCTATATATCAAGTAAAATTGTAACACGAACATAATACAACTTTTTACAGATTCTATAAATCCAATAAAATTATGTATATTATGTATACTCATATATAAATACTCAAAAAATGAGTACACTTACATAACATTCTCTTTACAATCAAATAATATCACTACCACGTTTATATCTCTACTCTACCCATTTTTTAATTATTGCCCCAAAAGTCAATATACCCTTAGATAAAAACTTCAAAATTTTCAAAAATCTAATTTTTATGTATCTAGATACTTCTCAATGCGCTGATTCCAAATTTTGAAACCGCAGGTCGATATCTCGTTTCGTTCTCCAGATATTTAGATTTAAAGTTTTCCTCAAAATTGCCCATTTTTGGGTATTAACCCAAAAATGGGTCGAGACATGAATTTGGCGACAACACCATTCGATTCTACGGGCAAAATTACATAAGTACACCAATTTTCAAAATTTTTGAACACCGCATACAATCTCTACAGCAAAATAACTGAAAATGGCCAAAAATCGCAAAAATCGTAAGGGGTACCCCTTACGATTTTTTCAGATTTTGGCCATTTTCAGGGGTTTTCAAACTTTTATTCATAAAAAATGAACCGGTTGGACAAAAATTATGAAAATTGGTATACTTATGTATTTTTGTCCATAGGATCGAATGGTGATGTCAACAAATTCATATCTCGACCCATTTTTGGGTTAATACCCAAAAATGGGCAGTTTTGAGCAAAACTTTAAATCTATATACCTCGAGAACGAAACGAGATATCGACCTGCGGTTTCAAAATTTGAAATCAGCGCATTGAGAAGTATCTAGATACATACAAATTAGATTTTTGAAAATTTTGAAGATTTTATCTAAATGTGGGGTATATTGATTTTTGGGGCAATAATTCAAAAATGGGCTATAAACTTGGGATATAAACTTGGTAGTAATATTCTTAGATTGTAAAGAGAATGTTACGTAAGCGTACGCATTTTTAGAGTATTTATATATGAGTATACATACTTGATATATAGAATCTTTTCCAATGAACTTTTGGTATGGGATTTGTACAAAATATGTGCATCAAATTAACGGAAGGTCTTGTGCTAGCCACAACAGAATTTTTTGTATGTAATATATTTAGGGCTAGGAAAAAACCTACCCACCCGGACCAAATGGAATAGGGATCGTCACCCATAAGACCCATAAGAACCGTATGGGTCATATAATAATAAAATAAAAATGGATAAATGCTATAAAAAAGTCTCTTGGAAAAGTTTCTATATATCCAATAAAATTATAAGGTTCTAAACATAATAAATAAGAACTAAAAAAGGCTAAAACTTGGTATGTATTTCGGCAACTAAGTGCCATCATCAGTAAACCTACGTCAAAGAAAACATCAGTTTTGGATCAGATCTGAAAACAGAGTGCAGATTTAAATTATTCAGTATGTCAACTATACCAGAGGTCCAAAACAATTTTCGACCAAGGAGGCAAAATAGCTGAAGGACAATTTGCATTATGCAAGTGTTTTGTAGATTCTAATATATCTAATGGGGAATATTTTGAAAGGAGCAATATTGATATTGATGAATAAATTATTAGTTTTTGATACAAATTAAAATTCTCGTTATTTTTTAACTAATCGCGAACATAACAATCCATACTAATATAATAAATGCGAAAGTAACTCTGTCTGTCTGTCTGTCTGTTACGTTTTTACGCCTAAACCGCTGAACCAATTTTGATGAATTTTGGTATAAAGATAGATTGGACCTTGCGAAGGATATAGGCTACCTTTTGTCGAGAAAAAAAGCTTGAAGGGGTGAAATAGAGGATGAAAGTTTGTATGGAGAACCCATCATATCTTCCGCTGAACCAATTTTGATGAATTTTGGTATAGAGATAGATTGCATCTTAGAGAAGGACATAGGCTACTTTTTGTCGCGAAAATAAACCTTGAAGGGGTGAAATAGGGGATGAAAGTTTGTATGGAGAATCCATCATTTCTCCCGCTGAACCAATTTTGATGAATTTTGGTATAGAGATAGATTAGACCTTGGAGAAGCACATAGGCTACTTTCTGTCGCGAAAATAAAACTTGAAGAGGGTGAGTAGCGGTTCAAAGTTTATATGGAGAACTCATCATTTCTCAAGTTAGGGATATACAAATTCTTATTTATGCTTTTGGTAAGAAATAAAAAATGTTTTAGCGGTTTTGAAAAATAATCCTTCAAGGCGGTACAATAGGGGATGATTTCAATTATTTTTTTTTATCTTCGTATCTATAGTTAGGCATGTTTAGAAAAGGGCCCTGTTAGTTGCGGTGCGAGGATCGGGGGGGCAGTGGGCGGAGCCTGTTACATGTACGATGCGAGGAGGGAGGTTGCCGGCTCCCTACGCAGCGCATGTTTCCGGAGGAAAATGTGAAAAAATACTGGTACACGTGTAGATAATCGTTATTCTAGCTTTACCCATGCGAACTATAAATTATATTCTTACGTGTGACTTCCCTTGAAACATAAATTTCCATTGTGGTTTTCGACCGTTAAAACATTCATTAAAAGCGTTCCTATAAATTTCACTCTCAGTGCAATTTACTGATTACTTTGCTTTTAAATAAATCAACATTAACAAGTGTAAAGTAAACATTTTGATAAGCTCTGAGAGTATACAAATAAAAAGAGTTTACTGCCGTGTTTATTGCGTTACGCGTAGAAATATGTTTTCGGAAACGTGAGGTATTAGCACAAACGGAAGCACACCACCGCCATCACCAACACTTGCTCGAATTCAACTTCCGAGGGGTGCAAACGGCGCCATTACCCGGGATAGCGGGATCAGTATCTGTATTCAATCGTTGTTTATCAATTTATAACAGTCATCGGTTTGTTCATTTTGTATGCAACGCACATTCGGACAATGTTCGACTAAATTTAGATTTGTTACTTTTAATTTTTTACTTTCCTCGTTAAATAAATTCTGTTTTACTCCCTCGACAATCGACAACAAACAGTAGGTATTGTGTTCGAGCATTAAACTCTGGAACAATCAATTGCGGTTTTGTGTTTATGTGTTGCGGTTTCACATGTAAAAATAATATACGCCTATGTTACTCGTATTAAAGGAAGTTGAAGAATTCCTTTCAAAAAACTTACCACAGTGCTACTCACATATAGGCCATCCAGCGAATCAAGCAGTTTACGTCATTGTTTAGGGATTTTTGAAATTTTCTTTATTTTTTTAAATATATTTTATTAACGGTATTTTATTGATTTTTTTATTACTATTATGTATTTGACACTTTTAATAGAAATAATTATATTTGGATATATTATTATTAAGTAAAATTTTGTAATTTTTTGCAAAATGACGTTTGGTTATTTTTTTTTAATATTGGTAATTCTGAACATGTATATTACTAAATATTATTATGTCTATATTATACTTTTCAACCTGTATTGTGATTTCATTTTGTTTTTGGTTTCGTTGTTCATTGACAAAATGTCAAATGCTCTGTCATGTCAAATTCAAGAGCTTGTAGTTAATTTATTGACTTATTTTGAAAATGAAAAATAGATTGGTGGGCACTTACTTTCACTGAATTGTAATATTGAGGTAATATTTCGTTCTATTTGTCAGTAATAATTTGAAAATTAAATCTATATGTACAGCGTGTGGCAAACGCTATACGCAATGTACAGAAACAGTGAGAAATTGTATGGTATGCAGTATTCTGTATTTTCTTAAGGGTCTCACATAATACTAGATAGTTTGTTGCATATACTACAAGAATGAAGTATTTATAACGGCGTAAGCAGTATCGTTGAGAATATTTTAAATAAAATTGGATATCGCTGAAAAAAAAAATTATACCAAACGTGTTACCTTTGTAAGAAATATTTGAATTTATGAAGGCAACCCCCGTTTCACAAATCATATTTTAATCCGTTTTACATGCTCATGTAAACTTTTTAATATATGACGTCATTGTTTCTAGTGATATTGTATTTATGACGTAAACCGCTTGATTCGCTGGATAGCCCATTCGTACATATACAGTATAACCTCTTTAATTCGGACACTTGCGATGCACGGACTTGTCAAACGCTAAAAATTTCTTCTTTATCTTTTATAATAAGCGTTATATGAGGTATTTTCAAAATAAAGGAAAATTCAATTTTGGCTTATAACTCAAAAATAAAATGCCATTGGAAATTTTTGTGGCGCCTTTTAAAATTGTCTCAAAAATTGGCCCGTAAAGACCTGCATCAATTTGCATAATAAGCAAGTTCTTCATATAAGGAAACGAATTTATGTATTCCACCTCTACATAATATTCTACATCTGATACATTTAAAATTTTTATTATATCTTGTATAGATTTAGAGATAAAGGCACTATAATACGTGAGTATTTTTTAACGTGAAACATTGGGTTTGTCATATCCATGGTTACGACTTGACATTTGATTGACAGCAATGTATTTGGCCGTTCCATTTAAAATGAAACATAGGGAACGAATTTGACATTTGATAAGACGTCAATAGAGGTTAATTTTGTTTAAATAACTATACCTACATTCTAAATTAAAATTAGTTTTCTGACTCGGCTGAATGTCTTACAATATTTAAATATAATATTTCTGTCAAATTCATTCCCCATGTGTCATTTTAAATGGGACAGAAATACATTGCTGTCTGTCAAATGTCAAATCATAACTTATAGGAAAACTCAACGGTTATCTGTCATATTGACAAGGTTAATTTTGTTAAAATAATTATACTTGTTTTCTAAAAATTAAATTTAGATGTAGAAAAACTACTGTGTGCACCTTGTGCCCGAAATATGTTTAGTGCTCTCGAGTGGTTTTTTGACTCCGCTAAATTTCTTACAATATTTAAATATAATACTTCTGTCAGATTCGTTCCCTATGTTTCATTTTAAATGGAACGGGCAAATACATTGCTGTCAATCAAATATCAAGTCGTAACCATGGATATGACAAACCCAATGTTTCACGTTAAAAAAATACTCACGGTACCTATATAGAGTAATCTAATCACTGAGGCTACGGCACTACGGAAACCAGTTGACAAAATCAAATGTTTATAACATAGTTTGTAAATGACAGATGTCAGTGTCAAAAATCAACAGTTTTAGTGACAATCTGAAAGCCTTTTCTGGGAAGTGCATTTAATCTTTCTTATTGTTTTATTAATTAAATATTTAAAATTTTAGGTAAAATACATATATCTATAAGAAATACCGCCAATCTTGTTAATGAATTGGAAGAATCTCTGACATTTAAGAACCTCCTCATACAATGAAAAATAGATATAATTAGAATTGTATGTGTACAGAAGACATGTTAAATACAATAAAAACAATATTTGGGTAAAATTCTGTAATGTTTTTGTTATAAAACGACGGTTCGATAGCGAAGTGCAATACAATAGTTATATAACATAAAATGGAAATGGCGAGAGGTAGTGTGCTGGCCACAACAGATTTTTTAATCAGCTGTTATGTGTATGTATGTACTGTATGCACGAGTACACCAATACATTCCAGAATAATACATAAAACATTGACAATTTTTAATAAGAGAGTATAATAGTGAATTTTCTATGAAATACGAGCTCTTCTGTCTCTTCAGTAGTTCATTTAATGTCCACAGGAATTATAATACGTAAAGTGAAGAAGTAACATAACATAATGAATATTTATTAAAGAGTAACATTGCATTGTATCCTTGGGACACGAAAGACTTAATATTACTGCTTGGTGTTAAATTTTACAACTTTGCATAAAAGTTATTTCCAAAACAATTGCCCGAGAACTTATATTCTACACTAATTAGAATATTTTTTTTACTTCAACTAAGTGTGGGAGGTCGCGCACTGGACAGAGCTTTTTCTCGTTAACATTAACGAAATAAAAAACTCATTAGTAGTAGTTTCCTGCATTTTTGTCTCTACTAAATGCTAATGTTGTTTATTACGCTATGTTTAATCGGATTCGGATGGATGCAAGAGTTTTTTGTTGATAAAGTAGCAGGATGTAAAGAGGTTTTAGTTTTGTTTCAGAATTCGCGGACGAATAAACATTAACAGTTGTTTAATTATTTAATCGGATGAAATTTCATTTTGTACTTACGTGTATCCGATTATTCGCGCAGTAATGGAAAAGAAACAGAACACTCACCTGAAAAAGATTACAAAACATTAGTTATTTTCGATGTATTGTCAGTGAAATCAATATTAAATATTTCATTACGGCTGGGCGTAGGAAAGGTAAATTGATTAAATACCTTCCATTATTGTAAACGATAGGTATGTATTATACGGAAAGATGATTACAAATTTCTGTTTTACTGTTGTATACTATAAAACATGAAAGAGAATATTTGATGAAAGTATTTGAGTTAATGCATATTTTACAATGGAATAATGTACAATGGCTTTCTATTATTATGGAAGAGAAATTGTAAAATGCATCAAAAAATAAAAACATATTACGAATATAATAAAATAATGACATAGCTTTACAATGGATAATGCAGTGCTTTATTTAAAGAAGAATAGATGGTATGATATATATTAATAATAATTGTACATTAAAAAATCTGGTTTGGTTAGCAATACCTCCCGTTATTTAATTTATGTCTTACTAGTATGTTATTGTTTTATAACAACCTCAACATTAGGTCCGTTATTGAGTAAATAATGCCCTAGGGCGTATTAAGTTGCTATGGTAATGTTGACAACAAACTGAGGTTAATAATACTGATACTAACAAAGTGCAGTTAAGGTTAAGAAGCATTGTGAATTGTAGTCGTTTATAATCATTTGTTTCATCACAAATACAAACCAGCATTCTTCTTATTCTTAGCAATAACATTGCTCGTCCATATTGACAGAAAAATACCACAAGAAATATATTTTTTGTTTGAAAAAAATGCTTTGTTTACAGAAACAAAATTCACAGGCTACTTTGTAAGTTGTATTAAAATTTTGTGATTTATTATTTTTGTTTGATAAATTCTAGTCAGACAAAATGTTTATTAAGAATTTCTAGTAAGACATAAAACGTTGAAGGCACCACGGGTGTTAAACGACAATAATGCCTTCGGTCAACGTACTCGCCTCGGGCCAGAGGCCCTCGACAGTACACTGTTGACCTCAGGCATTATTGTCCTTATAACAACCCTTGGTACCTTAATTACTATTTTATTTATTTAAATACATATTTACAAATACTGCAAACTATATTAAGTTCCTTTCCATATAACTATTGCTTTATTTACTATTTTCTTTTTAATATGTCACCATTATTAATTTGACATGATTAGTTTTTTGAGAGAGACATTTATCTGTCAATTACATATCTTTGACATATGAACTGTGTAACAAAAAGGAATTTTGTTTATCTTTGATACATAGGCTCCTGGACTTTTAAGTTAGATTATTTTTTGATTAATAGTATTACAGGTAGAGCGTTAAGAGGGTCCAAACATACACACACACATGCACATACGCTTACACACATACAGACATCATCGTGAAAATGTTAAAATTTGATTTTAGGGACCTTAAAACGTGGTCATTTACTAAAATTCGATATGCAATTTTTAGCACGATCCCTGTACCTCCCTTATCGAAGGTAGCGAGAGATAAAAATAGTGATTTTAAACAGCTACTTCTCTCTCACTCTAATTAAGAAGCATGAGCACATCAACAATGAAAATGGTCAATTATGAAAATGTTAAACACTAGTTTAAACTATTTTTTATATTTTACAAGTTATAGATCTTGCGGTCTTCACTAAAAATAAGATGTTAGAGTGTTATCAGGAACTAATTTCTTAAACGTCTTATACAAACATACAGTACTTCTGTTTGACGCATAAAGAAGGCCATTAAACCACCAGATAAACAAAACAAACACGAAACACATGAGCATCACACTCCCGGGATCCATAGCCACCTACTCTATTCCTTCGCTGCCGGCTGTTAGTGTCTATCGCGATTCATTTGCATTCATTAGTTTCCGTCATAATTGCCATACATTGCTCCGAAGCGAATAATATTTAGTAGAATTAATTATTCGCAACAACCTTGCTTATTTTTGCCGTATGCGCTGGTAATTTCCTAGACCGGAATTCCCAGGGGACTAATATTACTTGCTAGTTGGAATATTTTCCGCCAGTAGCTATAAAACTGTTTGCAGCGAGGATGTAAAAGTCATATAACGTATTAATGGCCGGTGGCATTCTGCAAAGAATTTCTAGTATTTATAATGCGCGAGGTTTATTGCTGTAATATTTTGTAAGAATGTTCATTCAAATATATGAATGCTGTAGTACATCTATAATTTTTACAGCAAAATATGAAATGACTATTTTATTTAAATAAATTTTTAACCTTCAAGTACTCGCATGCTCCATGTAACGTTAGTGCTCGCGTGGCGCCATATGACGAAAAATCGGAAAATAGGTGTTTTTCTGTTCATTTTTGGCAGTAAAATATTTAGAAAATATATGTTAATGTTTTCAAGGTATTAACATAAAAAGTAAACACTTTTCATGGTATAAGCATAAAAAGTTAAAACTTTTCAAGGTATCAACATAAAAAGTAAACACTTTTCATGGTATATGCATAAACAGTTAAAACTTTTCAAGGTATTAACATAAAAAGTAAACACTTTTCATGGTATATGCATAAAAAGTTAAAACTTTTCAAGGTATCAACATAAAAAGTAAACACTTTTCATGGTATATGTATAAAAAGTTAAAACTTTTCAAGGTATTAATATAAAAAGTAAGCACTTTTCATGGTATATGTATAAAAAGTTAAAACTTTTCAAGGTATTAATATAAGAAGTAAACACTTTTCATAGCATATGCATAAAAAGTTAAAACTTTTCAAGGTATTAATATAAAAAGTAAACACTTTTCATAGTATATGCATAAAAAGTTAAAACTTTTCAAGGTATTAATATAAAAAGTTAAAACTTTTCAAGGTATTAATATAAAAAGTAAACACTTTTCATAGTATATGCTTAAAAAGTTCAAACTTTTCAAGGTATTAATATAAAAAGTAAGCACTTTTCATGGTATATGCATAAAAAGTTAAAACTCTACAAGGTATTAATATAAAAAGTAAATACTTTTCATAGTATTGCATAAAAAGTTAAAACTTTTCAAGGTATTAATATAAAAAGTAAACACTTTTCATGGTATATGAATAAAAAGTTAAAACTTTTCAAGGTATTAATATAAAAAGTGAACACTTTTCATGGTATATGCATAAAAAGTTAAAACTTTTCAAGGTATTAATATAAAAAGTAAACACTTTTCATGGTATATGCATAAAAAGTTAAAACTTTTCAAGGTATTAATATAAAAAGTAAGCACTTTTCATGGTATATGCATAAAAAGTTAAAACTTTTCAAGGTATTAATATAAAAAGTAAGCTCTTTTCATGGTATATGCATAAAAAGTTAATACTTTTCAAAGTATTAATATAAAAAGTAAACACTTTTCATAGTATATGCATAAAAAGTTAAAACTTTTCAAGGTATTAATATAAAAAGTAAACACTTTTCATAGTATATGCATAAAAAGTTAAAACTTTTCAAGGTATAAATATAAAAAGTATACACTTTTCATGGTATATGCATAAAAAGTTAAATCTTTTCAAGATATTAATATAAAAAGTAAACACATTTCATAGTATATGCATAAAAAGTTAAAACTTTTCAAGGTATTAATATAAAAAGTAAACACTTTTAATAGTATATGCATAAAAAGTTAAAACTTTTCAAGGTATTAATATAAAAAGTAAACACTTTTCATAGTATATGCATAAAAAGTTAAAACTTTTCAAGGTATTAATATAAAAAGTAAACACTTTTCATAGTATATGCATAAAAAGTTAAAACTTTTCAAGGTATTAACATAAAAAGTAAACACTTTTCATGGTATATGCATAAAAAGTTAAAACTTTTCAAGGTATCAACATAAAAAGTAAACACTTTTCATGGTATATGTATAAAAAGTTAAAACTTTTCAAGGTATTAATATAAAAAGTAAGCACTTTTCATGGTATATGTATAAAAAGTTAAAACTTTTCAAGGTATTAATATAAGAAGTAAACACTTTTCATAGCATATGCATAAAAAGTTAAAACTTTTCAAGGTATTAATATAAAAAGTAAACACTTTTCATAGTATATGCATAAAAAGTTAAAACTTTTCAAGGTATTAATATAAAAAGTAAGCACTTTTCATGGTATATGCATAAAAAGTTAAAACTTTTCAAGGTATTAATATAAAAAGTAAACACTTTTCATAGTATATGCTTAAAAAGTTCAAACTTTTCAAGGTATTAATATAAAAAGTAAGCACTTTTCATGGTATATGCATAAAAAGTTAAAACTTTACAAGGTATTAATATAAAAAGTAAACACTTTTCATAGTATATGCATAAAAAGTTAAAACTCTTCAAGGTATTAATATAAAAAGTAAACACTTTTCATGGTATATGAATAAAAAGTTAAAACTTTTCAAGGTATTAATATAAAAAGTAAACACTTTTCATGGTATATGCATAAAAAGTTAAAACTTTCAAGGTATTAATATAAAAAGTAAACACTTTTCATGGTATATGCATAAAAAGTTAAAACTTTTCAAGGTATTAATATAAAAAGTAAGCACTTTTCATGGTATATGCATAAAAAGTTAAAACTTTTCAAGGTATTAACATAAAAAGTAAGCTCTTTTCATGGTATATGCATGAAAAGTTAAAATTTTTCAAGGTATTAATATAAAAAGTAAACACTTTTCATAGTATATGCATAAAACGTTAAAACTTTTCAAGGTATTAATATAAAAAGTAAACACTTTTCATAGTATATGCATAAAAAGTTAAAACTTTTCAAGGTATTAATATAAAAAGTAAGCACTTTTCATGGTATATGTATAAAAAGTTAAAACTTTTCAAGGTATTAATATAAAAAGTAAGCGCTTTTCATGGTATAAGCATAAAAAGTTAAAACTTTTCAAGTATATGCATAAAAAGTTAAAACTTTTCAAGGTATTAATATAAAAAGTAAACACTTTTCATGGTATATGTATAAAAAGTTAATACTTTTCAAGGTATTAATATAAAAAGTAAGCACTTTTCATGGTATATGTATAAAAAGTTAAAACTTTTCATGGTATACGTATAAAAAGTTAAAACTTTTCAATGTATTAATATAAAAAGTAAACACTTTTCATAGTATATGTATAAAAAGTTAAAACTTTTCAAGGTATTAATATAAAAAGTAAGCGCTTTTCATGGTATAAGCATAAAAAGTTAAAACTTTTCAAGGTATTAATATAAAAAGTAAGCACTTTTCATGGTATATGCATAAAAAGTTAAAACATTTCAAGGTATTAATATAAAAAGTAAACACTTTTCATGGTATATGTATAAAAAGTTAAAACTTTTCAAGGTATTAATATAAAAAGTAAGCACTTTTCATGGTATATGTATAAAAAGTTAAAACTTTTCAAGGTATTAATATAAAAAGTAAACACTTTTCATAGTATATGCATAAAAAGTTCAAACTTTTCAAGGTATTAATATAAAAAGTAAGCACTTTTCATGGTATACGTATAAAAAGTTAAAACTTTTCAAGGTATTAATATAAAAAGTAAACACTTTTCATAGTATATGTATAAAAAGTTAAAACTTTTCAAGGTATTAATATAAAAAGTAAGCGCTTTTCATGGTATAAACATAAAAAGTTAAAACTTTTCAAGGTATTAATATAAAAAGTAAGCACTTTTCATGGTATATGCATAAAAAGTTAAAACATTTCAAGGTATTAATATAAAAAGTAAACACTTTTCATGGTATATGTATAAAAAGTTAAAACTTTTTAAGGTATTAATATAAAAAGTAAGCACTTTTCATGGTATATGTATAAAAAGTTAAAACTTTTCAAGGTATTAATATAAAAAGTAAACACTTTTCATAGTATATGCATAAAAAGTTCAAACTTTTCAAGGTATTAATATAAAAAGTAAGCACTTTTCATGGTATATGCATAAAAAGTTAAAACTTTTCAAGGTATTAATATAAAAAGTAAGCACTTTTCATGGTATATGCATAAAAAGTTAAAACTTTTCAAGGTATTAATATAAAAAGTAAGCACTTTTCATGGTATATGTATAAAAAGTTAAAACTTTTCAAGGTATTAATATAAAAAGTAAACACTTTTCATGGTATATGCATAAAAAGTTAAAACTTTTCAAGGTATTAATATAAAAAGTAAACACTTTTCATGGTATATGTTTAAAAAGTTCAAACTTTTCAAGGTATTAATATAAAAAGTAAACACTTTTCATAGTATATGCATAAAAAGTTAAAACTTTTCAAGGTATTAATATAAAAAGTAAGCACTTTTCATGGTATATGTATAAAAAGTTAAAACTTTTCAAGGTATTAATATAAAAAGTAAACACTTTTCATGGTATATGCATAAAAAGTTAAAACTTTTCAAGGTATTAATATAAAAAGTAAACACTTTTCATGGTATATGCATAAAAAGTTAAAACTTTTCAAGGTATTAATATAAAAAGTAAACACTTTTCATAGTATATGCATAAAAAAAATTTTCAAGGTATTAATATAAAAAGTAAACACTTTTCATGGTATATGCATAAAAAGTTAAAACTTTTCAAGGTATTAATATAAAAAGTAAGCACTTTTCATGGTATATGCATAAAAAGTTAAAACTTTTCAAGGTATTAATATAAAAAGTAAGCTCTTTTCATGGTATATGCATAAAAAGTTAATACTTTTCAAGGTATTAATATAAAAAGTAAACACTTTTCATAGTATATGCATAAAAAGTTAAAACTTTTCAAGGTATTAATATAAAAAGTAAACACTTTTCATAGTATATGCATAAAAAGTTAAAACTTTTCAAGGTATTAATATAAAAAGTAAGCACTTTTCATGGTATATGCATAAAAAGTTAAAACTTTTCAAGGTATTAATATAAAAAGTAAACACTTTTCATAGTATATGCTTAAAAAGTTCAAACTTTTCAAGGTATTAATATAAAAAGTAAGCACTTTTCATGGTATATGCATAAAAAGTTAAAACTTTACAAGGTATTAATATAAAAAGTAAACACTTTTCATAGTATATGCATAAAAAGTTAAAACTTTTCAAGGTATTAATATAAAAAGTAAACACTTTTCATGGTATATGAATAAAAAGTTAAAACTTTTCAAGGTATTAATATAAAAAGTAAACACTTTTCATGGTATATGCATAAAAAGTTAAAACTTTTCAAGGTATTAATATAAAAAGTAAACACTTTTCATGGTATATGCATAAAAAGTTAAAACTTTTCAAGGTATTAATATAAAAAGTAAGCACTTTTCATGGTATATGCATAAAAAGTTAAAACTTTTCAAGGTATTAATATAAAAAGTAAGCTCTTTTCATGGTATATGCATGAAAAGTTAAAATTTTTCAAGGTATTAATATAAAAAGTAAACACTTTTCATAGTATATGCATAAAACGTTAAAACTTTTCAAGGTATTAATATAAAAAGTAAACACTTTTCATAGTATATGCATAAAAAGTTAAAACTTTTCAAGGTATTAATATAAAAAGTAAGCACTTTTCATGGTATATGTATAAAAAGTTAAAACTTTTCAAGGTATTAATATAAAAAGTAAGCGCTTTTCATGGTATAAGCATAAAAAGTTAAAACTTTTCAAGTATATGCATAAAAAGTTAAAACTTTTCAAGGTATTAATATAAAAAGTAAACACTTTTCATGGTATATGTATAAAAAGTTAAAACTTTTCAAGGTATTAATATAAAAAGTAAGCACTTTTCATGGTATATGCATAACAAGTTCAAACTTTTCAAGGTATTAATATAAAAAGGAAGCACTTTTCATGGTATATGTATAAAAAGTTAAAACTTTTCAAGGTATTAATATAAAAAGTAAGCACATTTCATGGTATATGTATAAAAAGTTAAAACTTTTCAAGGTATTAATATAAAAGGTAAACACTTTTCATAGTATATGCATAAATAGTTAAAACTTTTCAAGGTATTAATATAAAAAGTAAACACTTTTCATAGTATATGCATAAAAAGTTAAAACTTTTCAAGGTATTAATATAAAAAGTAAGCACTTTTCATGGTATATGTATAAAAAGTTAAAACTTTTCAAGGTATTAATATAAAAAGTAAGCACTTTTCATGGTATATGTATAAAAAGTTAAAACTTTTCAAGGTATTAATATAAAAAGTAAACACTTTTCATGGTATATGCATAAAAAGTTAAAACTTTTCAAGGTATTAATATAAAAAGTAAACACTTTTCATAGTATATGCATAAAAAGTTAAAACTTTTCAAGGTATTAATATAAAAAGTAAACACTTTTCATGGTATATGCATAAAAAGTTAAAACTTTTCAAGGTATTAATATAAAAAGTAAGCACTTTTCATGGTATATGCATAAAAAGTTAAAACTTTTCAAGGTATTAATATAAAAAGTAAACACTTTTCATAGTATATGCATAAAAAGTTCAAACTTTTCAAGGTATTAATATAAAAAGTAAGCACTTTTCATGGTATATGCATTAAAAGTTAAAACTTTTCAAGGTATTAATATAAAAAGTAAACACTTTTCATGGTATATGCATAAAAAGTTAAAACTTTTCAAGGTATTAATATAAAAAGTAAGCACTTTTCATGGTATATGCATAAAAAGTTAAAACTTTTCAAGGTATTAATATAAAAAGTAAGCTCTTTTCATGGTATATGCATAAAAAGTTAATACTTTTCAAGGTATTAATATAAAAAGTAAACACTTTTCATAGTATATGCATAAAAAGTTAAAACTTTTCAAGGTATTAATATAAAAAGTAAACACTTTTCATAGTATATGCATAAAAAGTTAAAACTTTTCAAGGTATTAATATAAAAAGTAAGCACTTTTCATGGTCTATGCATAAAAAGTTAAAACTTTTCAAGGTATTAATATAAAAAGTAAACACTTTTCATAGTATATGCTTAAAAAGTTCAAACTTTTCAAGGTATTAATATAAAAAGTAAGCACTTTTCATGGTATATGTATAAAAAGTTAAAACTTTTCAAGGTATTAATATAAAAAGTAAACACTTTTCATGGTATATGCATAAAAAGTTAAAACTTTTCAAGGTATTAATATAAAAAGTAAGCACTTTTCATGGTATATGTATAAAAAGTTAAAACTTTTCAAGGTATTAATATAAAAAGTAAGCGCTTTTCATGGTATAAGCATAAAAAGTTAAAACTTTTCAAGTATATGCATAAAAAGTTAAAACTTTTCAAGGTATTAATATAAAAAGTAAACACTTTTCATGGTATATGTATAAAAAGTTAAAACTTTTCAAGGTATTAATATAAAAAGTAAGCACTTTTCATGGTATATGCATAAAAATTTCAAACTTTTCAAGGTATTAATATAAAAAGGAAGCACTTTTCATGGTATATGTATAAAAAGTTAAAACTTTTCAAGGTATTAATATAAAAAGTAAGCA
The DNA here is from genome assembly GCA_943142095.1 of Ophonus ardosiacus. Lineage (NCBI taxonomy): Eukaryota > Metazoa > Arthropoda > Insecta > Coleoptera > Carabidae > Ophonus > Ophonus ardosiacus. The sequence continues at coordinate 49,490,556 of OW964826.1, read as the reverse complement.
CATTTCATGGTATATGTATAAAAAGTTAAAACTTTTCAAGGTATTAATATAAAAGGTAAACACTTTTCATAGTATATGCATAAATAGTTAAAACTTTTCAAGGTATTAATATAAAAAGTAAACACTTTTCATAGTATATGCATAAAAAGTTAAAACTTTTCAAGGTATTAATATAAAAAGTAAGCACTTTTCATGGTATATGTATAAAAAGTTAAAACTTTTCAAGGTATTAATATAAAAAGTAAGCACTTTTCATGGTATATGTATAAAAAGTTAAAACTTTTCAAGGTATTAATATAAAAAGTAAACACTTTTCATGGTATATGCATAAAAAGTTAAAACTTTTCAAGGTATTAATATAAAAAGTAAACACTTTTCATAGTATATGCATAAAAAGTTAAAACTTTTCAAGGTATTAATATAAAAAGTAAACACTTTTCATGGTATATGCATAAAAAGTTAAAACTTTTCAAGGTATTAATATAAAAAGTAAGCACTTTTCATGGTATATGCATAAAAAGTTAAAACTTTTCAAGGTATTAATATAAAAAGTAAACACTTTTCATAGTATATGCATAAAAAGTTCAAACTTTTCAAGGTATTAATATAAAAAGTAAGCACTTTTCATGGTATATGCATTAAAAGTTAAAACTTTTCAAGGTATTAATATAAAAAGTAAACACTTTTCATGGTATATGCATAAAAAGTTAAAACTTTTCAAGGTATTAATATAAAAAGTAAGCACTTTTCATGGTATATGCATAAAAAGTTAAAACTTTTCAAGGTATTAATATAAAAAGTAAGCTCTTTTCATGGTATATGCATAAAAAGTTAATACTTTTCAAGGTATTAATATAAAAAGTAAACACTTTTCATAGTATATGCATAAAAAGTTAAAACTTTTCAAGGTATTAATATAAAAAGTAAACACTTTTCATAGTATATGCATAAAAAGTTAAAACTTTTCAAGGTATTAATATAAAAAGTAAGCACTTTTCATGGTATATGCATAAAAAGTTAAAACTTTTCAAGGTATTAATATAAAAAGTAAACACTTTTCATAGTATATGCTTAAAAAGTTCAAACTTTTCAAGGTATTAATATAAAAAGTAAGCACTTTTCATGGTATATGAATAAAAAGTTAAAACTTTTCAAGGTATTAATATAAAAAGTAAACACTTTTCATGGTATATGCATAAAAAGTTAAAACTTTTCAAGGTATTAATATAAAAAGTAAACACTTTTCATGGTATATGTATAAAAAGTTAAAACTTTTCAAGGTATTAATATAAAAAGTAAGCACTTTTCATGGTATATGTATAAAAAGTTAAAACTTTTCAAGGTATTAATATAAAAAGTAAGCTCTTTTCATGGTATATGCATAAAAAGTTAAAACTTTTCAAGGTATTAATATAAAAAGTAAGCTCTTTTCATGGTATATGCATAAAAAGTTAATACTTTTCAAGGTATTAATATAAAAAGTAAACACTTTTCATAGTATATGCATAAAAAGTTAAAACTTTTCAAGGTATTAATATAAAAAGTAAACACTTTTCATAGTATATGCATAAAAAGTTAAAACTTTTCAAGGTATTAATATAAAAAGTAAGCACTTTTCATGGTATATGCATAAAAAGTTAAAACTTTTCAAGGTATTAATATAAAAAGTAAACACTTTTCATAGTATATGCTTAAAAAGTTCAAACTTTTCAAGGTATTAATATAAAAAGTAAGCACTTTTCATGGTATATGAATAAAAAGTTAAAACTTTTCAAGGTATTAATATAAAAAGTAAACACTTTTCATGGTATATGCATAAAAAGTTAAAACTTTTCAAGGTATTAATATAAAAAGTAAACACTTTTCATGGTATATGTATAAAAAGTTAAAACTTTTCAAGGTATTAATATAAAAAGTAAGCACTTTTCATGGTATATGTATAAAAAGTTAAAACTTTTCAAGGTATTAATATAAAAAGTAAGCTCTTTTCATGGTATATGCATAAAAAGTTAAAACTTTTCAAGGTATTAATATAAAAAGTAAGCACTTTTCATGGTATATGTATAAAAAGTTAAAACTTTTCAAGGTATTAATATAAAAAGTAAACACTTTTCATAGTATATGCATAAAAAGTTCAAACTTTTCAAGGTATTAATATAAAAAGTAAGCACTTTTCATGGTATATGCATAAAAAGTTAAAACTTTTCAAGGTATTAATATAAAAAGTAAACACTTTTCATGGTATACGTATAAAAAGTTAAAACTTTTCAAGGTATTAATATAAAAAGTAAACACTTTTCATAGTATATGTATAAAAAGTTAAAACTTTTCAAGGTATTAATATAAAAAGTAAGCGCTTTTCATGGTATAAGCATAAAAAGTTAAAACTTTTCAAGGTATTAATATAAAAAGTAAGCACTTTTCATGGTATATGCATAAAAAGTTAAAACATTTCAAGGTATTAATATAAAAAGTAAACACTTTTCATGGTATATGTATAAAAAGTTAAAACTTTTCAAGGTATTAATATAAAAAGTAAGCACTTTTCATGGTATATGTATAAAAAGTTAAAACTTTTCAAGGTATTAATATAAAAAGTAAACACTTTTCATAGTATATGCATAAAAAGTTCAAACTTTTCAAGGTATTAATATAAAAAGTAAGCACTTTTCATGGTATATGCATAAAAAGTTAAAACTTTTCAAGGTATTAATATAAAAAGTAAGCACTTTTCATGGTATATGCATAAAAAGTTAAAACTTTTCAAGGTATTAATATAAAAAGTAAGCACTTTTCATGGTATATGTATAAAAAGTTAAAACTTTTCAAGGTATTAATATAAAAAGTAAACACTTTTCATGGTATATGCATAAAAAGTTAAAACTTTTCAAGATATTAATATAAAAAGTAAACACATTTCATAGTATATGCATAAAAAGTTAAAACTTTTCAAGGTATTAATAAAAAAAGTAAACACTTTTCATAGTATATGCATAAAAAGTTAAAACTTTTCAAGGTATTAATATAAAAAGTAAACACTTTTCATAGTATATGCATAAAAAGTTAAAACTTTTCAAGGTATTAATATAAAAAGTAAACACTTTTCATAGTATATGCATAAAAAGTTAAAACTTTTCAAGGTATTAATATAAAAAGTAAGCACTTTTCATGGTATATGCATGAAAAGTTAAAATTTTTCAAGGTATTAATATAAAAAGTAAACACTTTTCATAGTATATGCATAAAACGTTAAAACTTTTCAAGGTATTAATATAAAAAGTAAACACTTTTCATAGTATATGCATAAAAAGTTAAAACTTTTCAAGGTATTAATATAAAAAGTAAGCACTTTTCAAGGTATTAATATAAAAAGTAAGCTCTTTTCATGGTATATGCATAAAAAGTTAATACTCTTCAAGGTATTAATATAAAAAGTAAACACTTTTCATAGTATATGCATAAAAAGTTAAAACTTTTCAAGGTATTAATATAAAAAGTAAACACTTTTCATAGTATATGCATAAAAAGTTAAAACTTTTCAAGGTATAAATATAAAAAGTATACACTTTTCAAGGTATATGCATAAAAAGTTAAAACTTTTCAAGATATTAATATAAAAAGTAAACACATTTCATAGTATATGCATAAAAAGTTAAAACTTTTCAAGGTATTAATATAAAAAGTAAACACTTTTCATAGTATATGCATAAAAAGTTAAAACTTTTCAAGTTATTAATATAAAAAGTAAACACTTTTCATAGTATATGCATAAAAAGTTAAAACTTTTCAAGGTATTAATATAAAAAGTAAACACTTTTCATAGTATATGCATAAAAAGTTAAAACTTTTCAAGGTATTAATATAAAAAGTAAGCACTTTTCATGGTATATGCATGAAAAGTTAAAATTTTTCAAGGTATTAATATAAAAAGTAAACACTTTTCATAGTATATGCATAAAACGTTAAAACTTTTCAAGGTATTAATATAAAAAGTAAACACTTTTCATAGTATATGCATAAAAAGTTAAAACTTTTCAAGGTATTAATATAAAAAGTAAGCACTTTTCATGGTATATGTATAAAAAGTTAAAACTTTTCAAGGTATTAATATAAAAAGTAAGCGCTTTTCATGGTATAAGCATAAAAAGTTAAAACTTTTCAAGTATATGCATAAAAAGTTAAAACTTTTCAAGGTATTAATATAAAAAGTAAAGCTTTTCATGGTATAAGCATAAAAAGTTAAAACTTTTCAAGTATATGCATAAAAAGTTAAAACTTTTCAAGGTATTAATATAAAAAGTAAACACTTTTCATGGTATATGTATAAAAAGTTAAAACTTTTCAAGGTATTAATATAAAAAGTAAGCACTTTTCATGGTATATGTATAAAAAGTTAAAACTTTTCAAGGTATTAATATAAAAAGTTTTATATGTGTATACTTTGTACTTCAATAATTAGCTTCAATACTTTTTAATACGTTCTTTTTATTACAGAATACATACATTCCATGACATTTCTTTCAAGGCTACTACTACTTAATATCTCACAATCAAAATACATAACAACGATTACAAATATGTAACTATAACAACTTAAATTTATAACACTCGGCCATCCTATATTTTATCTCGTCCGCGAGATGAGATCTGCTCCGATGTCTTTAATTCTTGTGGGTTTTGTTTGGGGTTCTTTATCTTTATTTTGTTCTTCTTCTTCTGTTATTACATTTTGTTCTTCAGTTGAATCTTCGTCTGTAGTATTTAACGATTTCCACAATTTAAGTTGGCTAACATGTGCAGTTGTTGCATATCGATGCCCATTTGGCTGTTCCCGCAATTCAGCTACACAGTAAGTATTACTTGGTAAAACCTTTGTTATTACCAACGGACCTCTATATCTTGCCTGTAATTTGGTAGTCTCTCCTGTAGATTTGGGTATAGTCTTCATAAATACTAGTTCTCCTATTTCATTTCGATACTTATTTAGATCATATCGTTCTTTATATTTTGTTTGTACTGATAATATAATTGTTCTGTATTTATGGGAAGATGCTCTATGTCCTTTTCTACTTTTGAGATACTGTTGAGTATGTACTTTTCTGCCTTTACAAAAAGATGATCTTTTCGTTTTCATGCTTCTATGTTGACTTGCTTTTCTGCTTTTATAGTAAGAAGATCTACTTTTATTTGATTTTCTACTTCTTACGTGTTTGTTTTTAATAGATGCTGACCTTTTCATTTTCATACTTTTATAACTTTTTATTTTTCTGATTTTAACGGAATGTCCTCTTTTTCTTTTTATACTTCTATTTTGACTTATTTTTCTACTTTTAGAGAGAAGTGAACCTTTTCTTTTCTTACTTCTATCGATTTGATGACTAATTTTACTTGGAGATAAAAATATTTTTCTTTCTTTGTTGCTTGCTCGACAAGGTTTACTGTATACATGAGTAGTGTTCGGTAATTCCTTTATTTTTATTTTCATAAGATCCGTACACCCTAGTTCTTTAACGTTCATGGCAATACACATCTGATATTCGTTTAGTAACTTCATTAATTCTTCTTTTTCTGTTAAAGTGGCTTGTTCTCCAACATTAATGTCTTCTATCTTTATTTTGCCTATATTTTCTGCATGTAACTCCTTTATAACGTTTGCACTATTTACTTCTAACTTCTTTCCGTCGCATATTGTTTCTTTTTCATTGCCCAAATTTAGAATTGGTATGACGATTTCTTCTGAATTTTGTCCAAAAACGTTTAATAAATTGATTGAATGTTTGGGAAGCACAACAGTTTCTTTTACACGTAATGCTGGTTTTATTACTTCTACGTTCAAGTTTTTAAACGGATCTGAATTGCGATCTGCAAAAATTAATTCCTCACCTATCTTCATATATACAATATGTGGAGTCTCTGTAAAACTGCGCCCAATTATTACTTCCACAGGTTGCGTATCATCGGGTACAATTCTCATTTTCACCTTTTCTACTACTATATTATCCACTTCAATTTTGGCAAAAATTACTCCAGGAGAATTCACAACAAAATTTTCTGGACCAAAGCTCTTCAGTTTTACATTTTCTTTTACAATATTAAAGTTATTTTCAATTACGCATGTTGATTTTATTGTGCAATCCGAACTGCCAGTGTCCATTATGCTCTGGAATGTTGTCCCATCTATTTTTACTTTCTTCAAATATTTTAATGCAGAATTATTTGATCTTTCAACAATTTTTACTTCTCTTTCATTAATATTCTGTTGTTTCTCTAGACAGTATTTCTTGGTATGTCCATTGCGCTTGCAATTGTAACAAAACATTTTAACTGGCTCTGAACAATCCTTCGCAATGTGTCCGAACTTATTGCAATTGAAACATTTAAATTCTCCTTTGTTATTTCTAATTGCTGTATATCTTGGTTTTGAAATTGTTGTTTCTGACTTATCTTCATCGGCTACTGTATTAGTTAATATTATATTTCCTGCCTCTCTTCTCAATGTTCTGCTTCTTTCTACTCGTTCATTTATAATTAATTCATATTTCATTAGGTCATGTAAAAGGTCGTCCATAGTTTTGTGTTCTTTACCGATTACCATCGTACATAGTTCTCGCGAATACAAGCCTAACAACACTTGCTCCTTTATTTCGCTTATATTAAGTTGTAGATCTGTACACAAACGTACCTTTTCATGGAAATAAGAATTTATTGTTTCTTTCTTCCCTTGTAGTCGTTCGACCATTTTCCGCCATTTTGTAGTCATACTAGCTTCTCTTATAAATGTACCTTCGAATATTTTTTTAAAATCTTCCCAATTTTGTAATTTCGATTCTTGAGCGGCATACCAGTGACTGGCTCCGTCAACAAGATGTGTTCGCGCTGTTTCAAGGGCGAATGAGTCTGGCCAATGATGTAATATTTGCATGGATTTAATTTTATTTAACCATATTTTCGCTTCTGGACCATGACTTTCACCACTAAAATTTCCAATTGTTTTTGTTAAATCTGGCATAATATGAAAGGATGGGGTTTCTGCGGGTAATACTGCCGGTAATTTAAGACTCTGAATAAGACTATGCATCATGTCATCTCTTCTACGGTTTTCTTCCATCATTATTCGTAAAAGATCTGTCACGGTTAATTCTTTATTTGAATTCTGTTCGGTCGATGCAATTCTAATAGTGTCCTCAACTTCACTACCTTCAGTTTCTTCTGTTCCACTTTCTGTCATATTTCTTGTCTTCATCTTTCGAGTTTTCGGTTTCTTATTTCGTTATTCCTTAAGCAGAATACTGTTTAATCCCACTTCTGAAGTTTTATATGTGTATACTTTGTACTTCAATAATTAGCTTCAATACTTTTTAATACGTTCTTTTTATTACAGAATACATACATTCCATGACATTTCTTTCAAGGCTACTACTACTTAATATCTCACAATCAAAATACATAACAACGATTACAAATATGTAACTATAACAACTTAAATTTATAACAAAAGTAAACACTTTTCATAGTATATGCATAAAAAGTTAAAACTTTTCAAGGTATTAATATAAAAAGTAAGCACTTTTCATGGTATATGCATAAAAAGTTAAAACTTTTCAAGGTATTAATATAAAAGTATACACTTTTCATGGTATATGTATAAAAAGTTAAAACTTTTCAAGGTATTAATATAAAAAGTAAGCACTTTTCATGGTATATGCATAAAAAGTTAAAACTTTTCAAGGTATTAATATAAAAGTATACACTTTTCATGGTATATGTATAAAAAGTTAAAACTTTACAAGGTATTAATATAAAAAGTAAGCACTTTTCATGGTATATGCATAAAAAGTTAAAACTGTTCAAGGTATTAATATAAAAAGTAAACACTTTTCATGGTATATGTATAAAAAGTTAAAACTTTTCAAGGTATTAATATAAAAAGTAAGCACTTTTCATGGTATATGTATAAAAAGTTAAAACTTTTCAAGGTATTAATATAAAAAGTAAACACTTTTCATAGTATATGCATAAAAAGTTCAAACTTTTCAAGGTATTAATATAAAAAGTAAGCACTTTTCATGGTATATGCATAAAAAGTTAAAACTTTTCAAGGTATTAATATAAAAAGTAAACACTTTTCATGGTACATGTATAAAAAGTTACAACTTTTCAAGGTATTAATATAAAAAGTAAACACTTTTCATAGTATATGCATAAAAAGTTCAAACTTTTCAAGGTATTAATATAAAAAGTAAGCACTTTTCATGGTATATGCATAAAAAGTTAAAACTTTTCAAGGTATTAATATAAAAAGTAAACACTTTTCATGGTATAAGTATAAAAAGTTAAAACTTTTCAAGGTATTAATATAAAAAGTAAACACTTTTCATAGTATATGCATAAAAAGTTAAAACTTTTCAAGGTATTAATATAAAAAGTAAGCACTTTTCATGGTATATGCATAAAAAGTTAAAACTTTTCAAGGTATTAATATAAAAAGTAAACACTTTTCATGGTATATGTATAAAAAGTTAAAACTTTTCAAGGTATTAATATAAAAAGTAAACACTTTTCATGGTATATGTATAAAAAGTTAAAACTTTTCAAGGTATTCATATAAAAAGTAAACACTTTTCATGGTATATGTATAAAAACTTAAAACTTTTCAAGGTATTAATATAAAAAGTAAGCACTTTTCATGGTATATTTATAAAAAGTTAAAACTTTTCAAGGTATTAATATAAAAAGTAAACACTTTTCATAGTATATGCATAAAAAGTTCAAACTTTTCATGGTATATGTATAAAAAGTTAAAACTTTTCAAGGTATTAATATAAAAAGTAAACACTTTTCATAGTATATGCATAAAAAGTTCAAACTTTTCAAGGTATTAATATAAAAAGTAAGCACTTTTCATGGTATACGTATAAAAAGTTAAAACTTTTCAAGGTATTAATATAAAAAGTAAGCACTTTTCATGGTATATGTATAAAAAGTTAAAACTTTTCAAGGTATTAATATAAAAAGTAAGCGCTTTTCATGGTATAAGCATAAAAAGTTAAAACTTTTCAAGGTATTAATATAAAAAGTAAGCACTTTTCATGGTATATGCATAAAAAGTTAAAACATTTCAAGGTATTAATATAAAAAGTAAACACTTTTCATGGTATATGTATAAAAAGTTAAAACTTTTCAAGGTATTAATATAAAAAGTAAGCACTTTTCATGGTATATGTATAAAAAGTTAAAACTTTTCAAGGTATTAATATAAAAAGTAAACACTTTTCATAGTATATGCATAAAAAGTTCAAACTTTTCAAGGTATTAATATAAAAAGTAAGCACTTTTCATGGTATATGCATAAAAAGTTAAAACTTTTCAAGGTATTAATATAAAAAGTAAGCACTTTTCATGGTATATGCATAAAAAGTTAAAACTTTTCAAGGTATTAATATAAAAAGTAAGCACTTTTCATGGTATATGTATAAAAAGTTAAAACTTTTCAAGGTATTAATATAAAAAGTAAACACTTTTCATGGTATATGCATAAAAAGTTAAAACTTTTCAAGGTATTAATATAAAAAGTAAACACTTTTCATGGTATATGTTTAAAAAGTTCAAACTTTTCAAGGTATTAATATAAAAAGTAAACACTTTTCATAGTATATGCATAAAAAGTTAAAACTTTTCAAGGTATTAATATAAAAAGTAAGCACTTTTCATGGTATATGTATAAAAAGTTAAAACTTTTCAAGGTATTAATATAAAAAGTAAACACTTTTCATGGTATATGCATAAAAAATTAAAACTTTTCAAGGTATTAATATAAAAAGTAAACACTTTTCATAGTATATGCATAAAAAGTTAAAACTTTTCAAGGTATTAATATAAAAAGTAAGCACTTTTCATGGTATATGCATAAAAAGTTCAAACTTTTCAAGGTATTAATATAAAAAGGAAGCACTTTTCATGGTATATGTATAAAAAGTTAAAACTTTTCAAGGTATTAATATAAAAAGTAAGCACTTTTCATGGTATATGTATAAAAAGTTAAAACTTTTCAAGGTATTAATATAAAAGGTAAACACTTTTCATAGTATATGCATAAATAGTTAAAACTTTTCAAGGTATTAATATAAAAAGTAAACACTTTTCATAGTATATGCATAAAAAGTTAAAACTTTTCAAGGTATTAATATAAAAAGTAAACACTTTTCATGGTATATGCATAAAAAGTTAAAACTTTTCAAGGTATTAATATAAAAAGTAAGCACTTTTCATGGTATATGCATAAAAAGTTAAAACTTTTCAAGGTATTAATATAAAAAGTAAACACTTTTCATAGTATATGCATAAAAAGTTCAAACTTTTCAAGGTATTAATATAAAAAGTAAGCACTTTTCATGGTATATGTATAAAAAGTTAAAACTTTTCAAGGTATTAATATAAAAAGTAAACACTTTTCATAGTATATGCATAAAAAGTTAAAACTTTTCAAGGTATTAATATAAAAAGTAAGCACTTTTCATGGTATATGCATAAAAAGTTAAAACTTTTCAAGATATTAATATAAAAAGTAAGCACTTTTCATGGTATATGTATAAAAAGTTAAAACTTTTCAAGGTATTAATATAAAAAGTAAACACTTTTCATGGTATATGCATAAAAAGTTAAAACTTTTCAAGGTATTAATATAAAAAGTAAGCACTTTTCATGGTATATGTATAAAAAGTTAAAACTTTTCAAGGTATTAATATAAAAAGTAAACACTTTTCATGGTATATGCATAAAAAGTTAAAACTTTTCAAGGTATTAATATAAAAAGTAAACACTTTTCATAGTATATGCATAAAAAGTTAAAACTTTTCAAGGTATTAATATAAAAAGTAAACACTTTTCATGGTATATGCATAAAAAGTTAAAACTTTTCAAGGTATTAATATAAAAAGTAAGCACTTTTCATGGTATATGCATAAAAAGTTAAAACTTTTCAAGGTATTAATATAAAAAGTAAACACTTTTCATAGTATATGCATAAAAAGTTCAAACTTTTCAAGGTATTAATATAAAAAGTAAGCACTTTTCATGGTATATGTATAAAAAGTTAAAACTTTTCAAGGTATTAATATAAAAAGTAAACACTTTTCATAGTATATGCATAAAAAGTTAAAACTTTTCAAGGTATTAATATAAAAAGTAAGCACTTTTCATGGTATATGCATAAAAAGTTAAAACTTTTCAAGGTATTAATATAAAAAGTAAGCACTTTTCATGGTATATGTATAAAAAGTTCAAACTTTTCAAGGTATTAATATAAAAAGGAAGCACTTTTCATGGTATATGTATAAAAAGTTAAAACTTTTCAAGGTATTATTATAAAAAGTAAGCACTTTTCATGGTATATGTATAAAAAGTTAAAACTTTTCAAGGTATTAATATAAAAGGTAAACACTTTTCATAGTATATGCATAAATAGTTAAAACTTTTCAAGGTATTAATATAAAAAGTAAACACTTTTCATAGTATATGCATAAAAAGTTAAAACTTTTCAAGGTATTAATATAAAAAGTAAGCACTTTTCATGGTATATGTATAAAAAGTTAAAACTTTTCAAAGTATTAATATAAAAAGTAAGCACTTTTCATGGTATATGTATAAAAAGTTAAAACTTTTCAAGGTATTAATATAAAAAGTAAACACTTTTCATGGTATATGCATAAAAAGTTAAAACTTTTCAAGGTATTAATATAAAAAGTAAACACTTTTCATAGTATATGCATAAAAAGTTAAAACTTTTCAAGGTATTAATATAAAAAGTAAACACTTTTCATGGTATATGCATAAAAAGTTAAAACTTTTCAAGGTATTAATATAAAAAGTAAGCACTTTTCATGGTATATGCATAAAAAGTTAAAACTTTTCAAGGTATTAATATAAAAAGTAAACACTTTTCATAGTATATGCATAAAAAGTTCAAACTTTTCAAGGTATTAATATAAAAAGTAAGCACTTTTCATGGTATATGCATTAAAAGTTAAAACTTTTCAAGGTATTAATATAAAAAGTAAACACTTTTCATGGTATATGCATAAAAAGTTAAAACTTTTCAAGGTATTAATATAAAAAGTAAACACTTTTCATGGTATATGTATAAAAAGTTAAAACTTTTCAAGGTATTAATATAAAAAGTAAGCACTTTTCATGGTATATGTATAAAAAGTTAAAACTTTTCAAGGTATTAATATAAAAAGTAAACACTTTTCATAGTATATGCATAAAAAGTTCAAACTTTTCAAGGTATTAATATAAAAAGTAAGCACTTTTCATGGTATATGTATAAAAAGTTAAAACTTTTCAAGGTATTAATATAAAAAGTAAGCACTTTTCATGGTATATGCATAAAAAGTTAAAACTTTTCAAGGTATTAATATAAAAAGTAAACACTTTTCATAGTATATGCATAAAAAGTTCAAACTTTTCAAGGTATTAATATAAAAAGTAAGCACTTTTCATGGTATACGTAGAAAAAGTTAAAACTTTTCAAGGTATTAATATAAAAAGTAAGCACTTTTCATGGTATATGTATAAAAAGTTAAAACTTTTCAAGGTATTAATATAAAAAGTAAACACTTTTCATGGTATATGCATAAAAAGTTAAAACTTTTCAAGGTATTAATATAAAAAGTAAGCACTTTTCATAGTATATGCATAAAAAGTTAAAACTTTTCAAGGTATTAATATAAAAAGTAAGCACTTTTCATGGTATATGCATAAAAAGTTAAAACTTTTCAAGGTATTAATATAAAAAGTAAACACGTTTCATGGTATATGTATAAAAAGTTAAAACTTTTCAAGGTATTAATATAAAAAGTAAGCAATTTTCATGGTATAGGTATAAAAAGTTTAAACTTTTCAATGTATTAATATAAAAAGTAAACACTTTTCATAGTATATGCATAAAAAGTTCAAACTTTTCAAGGTATTAATATAAAAAGTAAGCACTTTTCATGGTATATGCATAAAAAGTTAAAACTTTTTAAGGTATTAATATAAAAACTAAACACTTTTCATAGTATATGCATAAAAAGTTCAAACTTTTCAAGGTATTAATATAAAAAGTAAGCACTTTTCATGGTATATGCATAAAAAGTTAAAACTTTTCAAGGTATTAATATAAAAAGTAAACACTTTTCATAGTATATGCATAAAAAGTTAAAACTTTTCAAGGTATTAATATAAAAAGTAAGCACTTTTCATGGTATATGTATAAAAAGTTAAAACTTTTCAAGGTATTAATATAAAAAGTAAGCACTTTTCATGGTATATGTATAAAAAGTTAAAACTTTTCAAGGTATTAATATAAAAAGTAAACACTTTTCATGGTATATGCATAAAAAGTTAAAACTTTTCAAGGTATTAATATAAAAAGTAAACACTTTTCATAGTATATGCATAAAAAGTTAAAACTTTTCAAGGTATTAATATAAAAAGTAAGCACTTTTCATAGTATATGCATAAAAAGTTCAAACTTTTCAAGGTATTAATATAAAAAGTAAGCACTTTTCATGGTATATGCATAAAAAGTTAAAACTTTTCATGGTATTAATATAAAAAGTAAACACTTTTCATAGTATATGTATAAAAAGTTCAAACTTTTCAAGGTATTAATATAAAAAGTAAGCACTTTTCATGGTATATGCATAAAAAGTTAAAACTTTTCAAGGTATTAATATAAAAAGTAAACACTTTTCATAGTATATGCATAAAAAGATAAAACTTTTCAAGGTATTAATATAAAAAGTAAACACTTTTCATAGTATATGCATAAAAAGTTCAAACTTTTCAAGGTATTAATATAAAAAGTAAGCACTTTTCATGGTATATGCATAAAAAGTTAAAACTTTTCAAGGTATTAATATAAAAAGTAAGCACTTTTCATGGTATATGCATAAAAAGTTAAAACTTTTCAAGGTATTAATATAAAAAGTAAACACTTTTCATAGTATATGTATAAAAAGTTCAAACTTTTCAAGGTATTAATATAAAAAGTAAGCACTGTTCATGGTATATGCATAAAAAGTTAAAACTTTTCAAGGTATTAATATAAAAAGTAAACACTTTTCATAGTATATGCATAAAAAGTTAAAACTTTTCAAGGTATTAATATAAAAAGTAAGCACTTTTCATGGTATATGTATAAAAAGTTAAAACTTTTCAAGGTATTAATATAAAAAGTAAACACTTTTCATAGTATATGCATAAAAAGTTCAAACTTTTCAAGGTATTAATATAAAAAGTAAGCACTTTTCATGGTATATGCATAAAAAGTTAAAACTTTTCAAGGTATTAATATAAAAAGTAAACACTTTTCATGGTATATGTATAAAAAGTTAAAACTTTTCAAGGTATTAATATAAAAAGTAAGCACTTTTCATGGTATATGTATAAAAAGTTAAAACTTTTCAAGGTATTAATATAAAAAGTAAACACTTTTCATGGTACATGTATAAAAAGTTAAAACTTTTCAAGGTATTAATATAAAAAGTAAACACTTTTCATGGTATATGTATAAAAAGTTAAAACTTTTCAAGGTATTAATATAAAAAGTAAACACATTTCATGGTATATGTATAAAAAGTTAAAACTTTTCAAGGTATTAATATAGAAAGTAAGCACTTTTCATGGTATATGCATAAAAAGTTAAAACTTTTCAAGGTATTCAAATAAAAAGTAAACACTTTTCATGGTATATGTATAAAAAGTTAAAACTTTTCAAGGTATTAATATAAAAAGTAAGCACTTTTCATGGTATATGTATAAAAAGTTAAAACTTTTCAAGGTATTAATATAAAAAGTAAACACTTTTCATAGTATATGCATAAAAAGTTCAAACTTTTCAAGGTATTAATATAAAAAGTAAACACTTTTCATAGTATATGCATAAAAAGTTCAAACTTTTCAAGGTATTAATATAAAAAGTAAGCACTTTTCATGGTATACGTATAAAAAGTTAAAACTTTTCAAGGTATTAATATAAAAAGTAAGCACTTTTCATGGTATATGTATAAAAAGTTAAAACTTTTCAAGGTATTAATATAAAAAGTAAGCACTTTTCATGGTATATGCATAAAAAGTTAAAACTTTTCAAGGTATTAATATAAAAAGTAAGCACTTTTCATGGTATATGTATAAAAAGTTAAAACTTTTCAAGGTATTAATATAAAAAGTAAACACTTTTCATGGTATATGCATAAAAAGTTAAAACTTTTCAAGGTATTAATATAAAAAGTAAACACTTTTCATGGTATATGTTTAAAAAGTTCAAACTTTTCAAGGTATTAATATAAAAAGTAAACACTTTTCATAGTATATGCATAAAAAGTTAAAACTTTTCAAGGTATTAATATAAAAAGTAAGCACTTTTCATAGTATATGCATAAAAAGTTCAAACTTTTCAAGGTATTAATATAAAAAGTAAGCACTTTTCATGGTATATGCATAAAAAGTTAAAACTTTTCAAGGTATTAATATAAAAAGTAAACACTTTTCATGGTATATGCATAAAAAGTTAAAACTTTTCAAGGTATTAATATAAAAAGTTAGCACTTTTCATGGTATACGTATAAAAAGTTAAAACTTTTCAAGGTATTAATATAAAAAGTAAACACTTTTCATAGTATATGCATAAAAAGTTCAAACTTTTCAAGGTATTAATATAAAAAGTAAGCACTTTTCATGGTATATGCATAAAAAGTTAAAACTTTTCATGGTATTAATATAAAAAGTAAACACTTTTCATAGTATATGTATAAAAAGTTCAAACTTTTCAAGGTATTAATATAAAAAGTAAGCACTTTTCATGGTATATGCATAAAAAGTTAAAACTTTTCAAGGTATTAATATAAAAAGTAAACACTTTTCATAGTATATGCATAAAAAGATAAAACTTTTCAAGGTATTAATATAAAAAGTAAACACTTTTCATAGTATATGCATAAAAAGTTCAAACTTTTCAAGGTATTAATATAAAAAGTAAGCACTTTTCATGGTATATGCATAAAAAGTTAAAACTTTTCAAGGTATTAATATAAAAAGTAAGCACTTTTCATGGTATATGCATAAAAAGTTAAAACTTTTCAAGGTATTAATATAAAAAGTAAACACTTTTCATAGTATATGTATAAAAAGTTCAAACTTTTCAATGTATTAATATAAAAAGTAAGCACTTTTCATGGTATATGTATAAAAAAGTTAAAACTTTTCAAGGTATTAATATAAAAAGTAAACACTTTTCATAGTATATGCATAAAAAGTTCAAACTTTTCAAGGTATTAATATAAAAAGTAAGCACTTTTCATGGTATATGCATAAAAAGTTAAAACTTTTCAAGGTATTAATATAAAAAGTAAACACTTTTCATGGTATATGTATAAAAAGTTAAAACTTTTCAAGGTATTAATATAAAAAGTAAGCACTTTTCATGGTATATGTATAAAAAGTTAAAACTTTTCAAGGTATTAATATAAAAAGTAAACACTTTTCATAGTATATGCATAAAAAGTTCAAACTTTTCAAGGTATTAATATAAAAAGTAAGCACTTTTCATGGTATATGCATAAAAAGTTAAAACTTTTCAAGGTATTAATATAAAAAGTAAACACTTTTCATGGTATATGTATAAAAAGTTAAAACTTTTCAAGGTATTAATATAAAAAGTAAGCACTTTTCATGGTATATGCATAAAAAGTTAAAACTTTTCAAGGTATTAATATAAAAGTTAAACACTTTTCATGGTATATGTATAAAAAGTTAAAACTTTTCAAGGTATTAATATAAAAAGTAAGCACTTTTCATGGTATATGCATAAAAAGTTAAAACTTTTCAAGGTATTAATATAAAAAGTAAACACTTTTCATGGTATATGCATAAAAAGTTAAAACTTTTCAAGGTATTAATATAATAATAATAATAATAATAATAATTTTATTTCCGGAGATCATAATTACATGACATGGGAAACGTCAACAAGAAAGTTACATAAAATCGTACAAATATGTACCACTAACGCATTAAATCATAATTAAAATAAAAATTTTATGACTTATCATTAAGAAATTCCTCAAAATGGTAATAATTTTTACTCCGTAAATACATTTTTAAATCATTTTTAAATTTCATTTTTGTATTAATATCTTTTAACTCCTGAGGTAATTTATTATAGAATATCAGTCCATAGTAATTTGGATTATTTTTGACTTTATTTACTTTTATGTGCGGGATAACCAAATTCGATTTCCCTCTAGTATCGTAAGAATGTATGTCACTTTGAGTTAACAGATTATCTTTAGAAAATCTAATGTGCAGAATAGTATAATAAATATAGATGCAAGTAAGATTTAATATATTTTCTTTAGTGAAGACTTCTTTGCAAGAGGTTCTATTTGTTAATAAAAAAATATTTCTAACTGCAGCTTTTTGTAATCGAAACACTCTTACAGCTGAAGGTGAACATCCCCAGAAGATTATCCCGTAGCTTATTATGGAATGAAATTTTGCGAAATAAAATGTTTTTGCAGTGTTAACATCGGTAAGTATTCTTATCCTTTTTATAAGAAAGCAAAGGGAGGCCAAAGTTTTGCAAATATTGCTAATATGATCATCCCATTTTAGATTCTCTTGAATTCTGATGCCTAGAACTTTGGCACTTGTAACTTGTGGTATCAGTTGATTAACACATCGCACAGACAGACTTTCATTTTTCTTGGTTCTAGAAAAACTAATGACAGCTGATTTACTTACGTTTAAAGATAAATTTAAAGAAGCAAACCAGTACGCTAACTTACTAGCAATTTGAGAAATTTCGTTTTGATCGGACACAAGAATTGAAACGTCATCAGCGTAAGCGACGAATTTTTTTGATTCCAATAAGTTAGCAACCCCATTAATATATATTATAAACAAAATGGGGCCTAAAATTAATATAAAAAGTAAACACTTTTCATAGTATATGCATAAAAAGTTAAAACTTTTCAAGGTATTAATATAAAAAGTAAACACTTTTCATAGTATATGCATAAAAAGTTCAAACTTTTCAAGGTATTAATATAAAAAGTAAGCACTTTTCATGGTATACGTAGAAAAAGTTAAAACTTTTCAAGGTATTAATATAAAAAGTAAGCACTTTTCATGGTATATGCATAAAAAGTTAAAACATTTCAAGGTATTAATATAAAAAGTAAACACTTTTCATGGTATATGTATAAAAAGTTAAAACTTTTCAAGGTATTAATATAAAAAGTAAGCACTTTTCATGGTATATGTATAAAAAGTTAAAACTTTTCAAGGTATTAATATAAAAAGTAAACACTTTTCATAGTATATGCATAAAAAGTTCAAACTTTTCAAGGTATTAATATAAAAAGTAAGCACTTTTCATGGTATATGCATAAAAAGTTAAAACTTTTCAAGGTATTAATATAAAAAGTAAGCACTTTTCATGGTATATGCATAAAAAGTTAAAACTTTTCAAGGTATTAATATAAAAAGTAAGCACTTTTCATGGTATATGTATAAAAAGTTAAAACTTTTCAAGGTATTAATATAAAAAGTAAACACTTTTCATGGTATATGCATAAAAAGTTAAAACTTTTCAAGGTATTAATATAAAAAGTAAACACTTTTCATGGTATATGTTTAAAAAGTTCAAACTTTTCAAGGTATTAATATAAAAAGTAAGCACTTTTCATGGTATATGCATAAAAAGTTAAAACTTTTCAAGGTATTAATATAAAAAGTAAGCACTTTTCATGGTATATGCATAAAAAGTTCAAACTTTTCAAGGTATTAATATAAAAAGTAAGCACTTTTCATGGTATATGCATAAAAAGTTAAAACTTTTCAAGGTATTAATATAAAAAGTAAACACTTTTCATAGTACATGCATAAAAAGTTAAAACTTTTCAAGGTATTAATATAAAAAGTAAACACTTTTCATAGTATATGCATAAAAAGTTCAAACTTTTCAAGGTATTAATATAAAAAGTAAGCACTTTTCATGGTATATGCATAAAAAGTTAAAACTTTTCAAGGTATTAATATAAAAAGTAAACACTTTTCATGGTATATGCATAAAAAGTTAAAACTTTTCAAGGTATTAATATAAAAAGTTAGCACTTTTCATGGTATACGTATAAAAAGTTAAAACTTTTCAAGGTATTAATATAAAAAGTAAACACTTTTCATAGTATATGCATAAAAAGTTCAAACTTTTCAAGGTATTAATATAAAAAGTAAGCACTTTTCATGGTATATGCATAAAAAGTTGAAACTTTTCATGGTATTAATATAAAAAGTAAACACTTTTCATAGTATATGTATAAAAAGTTCAAACTTTTCAAGGTATTAATATAAAAAGTAAGCACTTTTCATGGTATATGCATAAAAAGTTAAAACTTTTCAAGGTATTAATATAAAAAGTAAACACTTTTCATAGTATATGCATAAAAAGATAAAACTTTTCAAGGTATTAATATAAAAAGTAAACACTTTTCATAGTATATGCATAAAAAGTTCAAACTTTTCAAGGTATTAATATAAAAAGTAAGCACTTTTCATGGTATATGCATAAAAAGTTAAAACTTTTCAAGGTATTAATATAAAAAGTAAGCACTTTTCATGGTATATGCATAAAAAGTTAAAACTTTTCAAGGTATTAATATAAAAAGTAAACACTTTTCATAGTATATGTATAAAAAGTTCAAACTTTTCAATGTATTAATATAAAAAGTAAGCACTTTTCATGGTATATGTATAAAAAAGTTAAAACTTTTCAAGGTATTAATATAAAAAGTAAACACTTTTCATAGTATATGCATAAAAAGTTCAAACTTTTCAAGGTATTAATATAAAAAGTAAGCACTTTTCATGGTATATGCATAAAAAGTTAAAACTTTTCAAGGTATTAATATAAAAAGTAAACACTTTTCATGGTATATGTATAAAAAGTTAAAACTTTTCAAGGTATTAATATAAAAAGTAAGCACTTTTCATGGTATATGTATAAAAAGTTAAAACTTTTCAAGGTATTAATATAAAAAGTAAACACTTTTCATAGTATATGCATAAAAAGTTCAAACTTTTCAAGGTATTAATATAAAAAGTAAGCACTTTTCATGGTATATGCATAAAAAGTTAAAACTTTTCAAGGTATTAATATAAAAAGTAAGCACTTTTCATGGTATATGCATAAAAAGTTAAAACTTTTCAAGGTATTAATATAAAAAGTAAGCACTTTTCATGGTATATGTATAAAAAGTTAAAACTTTTCAAGGTATTAATATAAAAAGTAAACACTTTTCATGGTATATGCATAAAAAGTTAAAACTTTTCAAGGTATTAATATAAAAAGTAAACACTTTTCATGGTATATGTTTAAAAAGTTCAAACTTTTCAAGGTATTAATATAAAAAGTAAGCACTTTTCATGGTATATGCATAAAAAGTTAAAACTTTTCAAGGTATTAATATAAAAAGTAAGCACTTTTCATGGTATATGCATAAAAAGTTCAAACTTTTCAAGGTATTAATATAAAAAGTAAGCACTTTTCATGGTATATGCATAAAAAGTTAAAACTTTTCAAGGTATTAATATAAAAAGTAAACACTTTTCATAGTATATGCATAAAAAGTTAAAACTTTTCAAGGTATTAATATAAAAAGTAAACACTTTTCATAGTATATGCATAAAAAGTTCAAACTTTTCAAGGTATTAATATAAAAAGTAAGCACTTTTCATGGTATATGCATAAAAAGTTAAAACTTTTCAAGGTATTAATATAAAAAGTAAACACTTTTCATGGTATATGCATAAAAAGTTAAAACTTTTCAAGGTATTAATATAAAAAGTTAGCACTTTTCATGGTATACGTATAAAAAGTTAAAACTTTTCAAGGTATTAATATAAAAAGTAAACACTTTTCATAGTATATGCATAAAAAGTTCAAACTTTTCAAGGTATTAATATAAAAAGTAAGCACTTTTCATGGTATATGCATAAAAAGTTAAAACTTTTCATGGTATTAATATAAAAAGTAAACACTTTTCATAGTATATGTATAAAAAGTTCAAACTTTTCAAGGTATTAATATAAAAAGTAAGCACTTTTCATGGTATATGCATAAAAAGTTAAAACTTTTCAAGGTATTAATATAAAAAGTAAACACTTTTCATAGTATATGCATAAAAAGATAAAACTTTTCAAGGTATTAATATAAAAAGTAAACACTTTTCATAGTATATGCATAAAAAGTTCAAACTTTTCAAGGTATTAATATAAAAAGTAAGCACTTTTCATGGTATATGCATAAAAAGTTAAAACTTTTCAAGGTATTAATATAAAAAGTAAGCACTTTTCATGGTATATGCATAAAAAGTTAAAACTTTTCAAGGTATTAATATAAAAAGTAAACACTTTTCATAGTATATGTATAAAAAGTTCAAACTTTTCAAGGTATTAATATAAAAAGTAAGCACTGTTCATGGTATATGCATAAAAAGTTAAAACTTTTCAAGGTATTAATATAAAAAGTAAACACTTTTCATAGTATATGCATAAAAAGTTAAAACTTTTCAAGGTATTAATATAAAAAGTAAGCACTTTTCATGGTATATGTATAAAAAAGTTAAAACTTTTCAAGGTATTAATATAAAAAGTAAACACTTTTCATAGTATATGCATAAAAAGTTCAAACTTTTCAAGGTATTAATATAAAAAGTAAGCACTTTTCATGGTATATGCATAAAAAGTTAAAACTTTTCAAGGTATTAATATAAAAAGTAAACACTTTTCATGGTATATGTATAAAAAGTTAAAACTTTTCAAGGTATTAATATAAAAAGTAAGCACTTTTCATGGTATATGTATAAAAAGTTAAAACTTTTCAAGGTATTAATATAAAAAGTAAACACTTTTCATAGTATATGCATAAAAAGTTAAAACTTTTCAAGGTATTAATATAAAAAGTAAGCACTTTTCATGGTATATGCATAAAAAGTTAAAACTTTTCAAGGTATTAATATAAAAGTATACACTTTTCATGGTATATGTATAAAAAGTTAAAACTTTTCAAGGTATTAATATAAAAAGTAAGCACTTTTCATGGTATATGCATAAAAAGTTAAAACTGTTCAAGGTATTAATATAAAAAGTAAACACTTTTCATGGTATATGTATAAAAGTGCTTACTTTTTATATTAATACCTTGAAAAGTTTTAACTTTTTATGCATATACTATGAAAAGTGTTTACTTTTTATATTAATACCTTGAAAAGTTTTAACTTTTTATACATATACCATGAAAAGTGCTTACTTTTTATATTAATACCTTGAAAAGTTTTAACTTTTTATACATATACCATGAAAAGTGTTTACTTTTTATATTAATACCTTGAAAAGTTTTAACTTTTTATGCATATACTATGAAAAGTGTTTACTTTTTATATTAATACCTTGAAAAGTTTGAACTTTTTAAACATATACCATGAAAAGTGTTTACTTTTTATATTAATACCTTGAAAAGTTTTAACTTTTTATGCATATACCATGAAAAGTGTTTACTTTTTATATTAATATAAAAAGTAAGCACTTTTCATGGTATACGTATAAAAAGTTAAAACTTTTCAAGGTATTAATATAAAAAGTAAACACTTTTCATAGTATATGCATAAAAAGTTAAAACTTTTCAAGGTATTAATATAAAAAGTAAGCACTTTTCATGGTATATGCATAAAAAGTTAAAACTTTTCAAGGTATTAATATAAAAAGTAAACACTTTTCATGGTATATGTATAAAAAGTTAAAACTTTTCAAGGTATTAATATAAAAAGTAAGCACTTTTCATGGTATATGTATAAAAAGTTAAAACTTTTCAAGGTATTAATATAAAAAGTAAACACTTTTCATGGTATATGCATAAAAAGTTAAAACTTTTCAAGGTATTAATATAAAAAGTAAACACTTTTCATAGTATATGCATAAAAAGTTAAAACTTTTCAAGGTATTAATATAAAAAGTAAGCATTTTTCATGGTATATGCATAAAAAGTTAAAACTTTTCAAGTATTAATATAAAAGGTAAACACTTTTCATAGTATATGAATAAAAAGTTAAAACTTTTCAAGGTATTAATATAAAAAGTAAACACTTTTCATAGTATATGCATAAAAAGTTCAAACTTTTCAAGGTATTAATATAAAAAGTAAGCACTTTGTTACAGTCTATTTTTGTAATTTAAATTTTAAGGATAATTTAAACTCATCATTAGCATTACCCTTATTGTAAACAATATTTGATACTCTTTAGCATTGCTGGTCGTCTGTTGTCAGGCTTGTTAAATTTTTATATTTGTATACTTATGCGTTTTTGCAAGTTTGAGCTCATTCGCAGACTTGAGCGAATATATTCATTCTATCTATGATCGTCGCTTTCGCTACATCTCAGTGTTGGTTATTATTTTTCACTCGTTGATTTTGGATTGTTGGAAGAATTTTAACGTGCCCGTTATTTGGGGATTTAACTGAGAAAGGTAGTTAAGGGAAATATTGTTCCCGCGGAAATTTGTTCCGGATTTTATTGCACTACGATCACTGATATACTTCAAAGCCAACCACGAGCCAAGGTATTTATATTTGATAATAATGTTAAACCCGGTTGTAGAAGTATTTATATAGTATTTTGGTGTTATTATTTTGATTATTGTGAATATTTAAATTAGTAAAAGTAACATTTAAGTTGTATTTGTCGACCTGTCAATTGGCAATGCTAAATGAGTTCTCCTTTTAGGCTTTTAACTTTTGGTTCCCTTTAATTTTATTTTGGGTTGTCCATTGTAATCCATTGTTCGGGATACATTGTGTTGGAAACACATTGTTGGATTGGGACTTCGAGCCCTGATATTTGTGGATAACATTTTGACGGAGGATTTTGGAGAATTGGATGATTGACGCCATTTTGAAACGTCACACCACATCCCCACCCACTACTACGTCACTACCGCAACGTCGTCGCCAGCGATTCTCCACATATATGCAGATAAGCTCCATTTTGTTTAGATTATTTGTTTGAATTTAAAGTTCATTGAATTTAATAATTGTATTATATTTAATATTTGCATTTTGATTATCGCGTGTGTTATAATTTTGAATCTGAGAATTCTAATTGATTATTGTCTTATATTGTTATGTGCTAGCTCACGCGAGTTTATTAATTTTTTTTACTGTGAGAAATTCTCATTTAGGGTTTGTTTCGGTCTAGAAGGGTTAGGACTAGTTTATTTAATTTCTGGCTTATGTTACGCACGCATTACCCTGATTGGTCGACCAACCACCCGTATTGCGACTATTGTTGCGTTTTAGGTTCTATATATTACACGTTCTTTCGACGTTTACGGTCCTCGCTCATTCACGCACCACGCACCCCCTATTTGATGCGCTTTATTCTCCTAAATTATCATTATTTTATTACTCATATCTCGCATGAGTTATATATTATTATCAATTATTTAACATTCAGTTTATTCCATGTATTAAATAAACCTTTTAATATATGTTTCATTTTAAGTTTAAAAGGAGCTTTATTTGTTTATTGAATCTTGCTTATCCTCCACATATTGGTATTTTCGAGGTTGTATACCATTAAAAAAATAAACAACCATCGTGGCGCCCTTTTTTTTATATTTCAATTTTATGTACATATTTGAAAATCGTACGAACTCACTCCCGACTCCACTGTCTAAAAGTTGGCGGCCGCATTCCTGACGAACTAGGGTGCGTTACACTTGCCTTTTGTAAAACCCTTAGGGTTGTTACAGCACGTAGCAACTTTTCATGGTATCTGTATAAAAAGTTAAAACTTTTCAAGGTATTAATATAAAAAGTAAGCACTTTTCATGGTATATGCATAAAAAGTTAAAACTTTTCAAGGTATTAATATAAAATGTAAACACTTTTCATGGTATATGCATAAAAAGTTAAAACTTTTCAAGGTATTAATATAAAAAGTAAACACTTTTCATGGTATATGTATAAAAAGTTAAAACTTTTCAAGGTACCTATTAATATAAAAAGTAAGCACTTTTCATGGTATATGTATAAAAAGTTAAAACTTTTCAAGGTATTAATATAAAAAGTAAACACTTTTCATAGTATATGCATAAAAAGTTCAAACTTTTCAAGGTATTAATATAAAAAGTAAGCACTTTTCATGGTATATGTATAGAAAGTTAAAACTTTTCAAGGTATTAATATAAAAAGTAAACACTTTTCATGGTATATGCATAAAAAGTTAAAACTTTTCAAGGTATTAATATAAAAAGTAAACACTTTTCATAGTATATGCATAAAAAGTTAAAACTTTTCAAGGTATTAATATAAAAAGTAAGCACTTTTCATGGTATATGCATAAAAAGTTCAAACTTTTCAAGGTATTAATATAAAAAGTAAGCACTTTTCATGGTATATGCATAAAAAGTTAAAACTTTTCAAGGTATTAATATAAAAAGTAAACACTTTTCATAGTATATGCATAAAAAGTTAAAACTTTTCAAGGTATTAATATAAAAAGTAAGCACTTTTCATGGTATACGTATAAAAAGTTAAAACTTTTCAAGGTATTAATATAAAAAGTAAGCACTTTTCATGGTATATGTATAAAAAGTTAAAACTTTTCAAGGTATTAATATAAAAAGTAAGCACTTTTCATGGTATATGCATAAAAAGTTAAAACTTTTCAAGGTATTAATATAAAAAGTAAGCACTTTTCATGGTATATGTATAAAAAGTTAAAACTTTTCAAGGTATTAATATAAAAAGTAAACACTTTTCATGGTATATGCATAAAAAGTTAAAACTTTTCAAGGTATTAATATAAAAAGTAAACACTTTTCATGGTATATGTTTAAAAAGTTCAAACTTTTCAAGGTATTAATATAAAAAGTAAACACTTTTCATAGTATATGCATAAAAAGTTAAAACTTTTCAAGGTATTAATATAAAAAGTAAGCACTTTTCATGGTATATGTATAAAAAGTTAAAACTTTTCAAGGTATTAATATAAAAAGTAAACACTTTTCATGGTATTTGCATAAAAAGTTAAAACTTTTCAAGGTATTAATATAAAAAGTAAACACTTTTCATAGTATATGCATAAAAAGTTAAAACTTTTCAAGGTATTAATATAAAAAGTAAGCACTTTTCATGTTATATGCATAAAAAGTTCAAACTTTTCAAGGTATTAATATAAAAAGGAAGCACTTTTCATGGTATATGTATAAAAAGTTAAAACTTTTCAAGGTATTAATATAAAAAGTAAGCACTTTTCATGGTATATGTATAAAAAGTTAAAACTTTTCAAGGTATTAATATAAAAGGTAAACACTTTTCATAGTATATGCATAAATAGTTAAAACTTTTCAAGGTATTAATATAAAAAGTAAACACTTTTCATGGTATATGTTTAAAAAGTTTAAACTTTTCAAGGTATTAATATAAAAAGTAAGCACTTTTCATAGTATATGCATAAAAAGTTAAAACTTTTCAAGGTATTAATATAAAAAGTAAACACTTTTCATGGTATATGTTTAAAAAGTTCAAACTTTTCATAGTATATGCATAAATAGTTAAAACTTTTCAAGGTATTAATATAAAAAGTAAGCACTTTTCATGGTATATGTATAAAAAGTTAAAACTTTTCAAGGTATTAATATAAAAAGTAAACACTTTTCATGGTATATGCATAAAAAGTTAAAACCTTTCAAGGTATTAATATAAAAAGTAAACACTTTTCATAGTATATGCATAAAAAGTTAAAACTTTTCAAGGTATTAATATAAAAAGTAAGCACTTTTCATGGTATATGTATTAAAAGTTAAAACTTTTCAAGGTATTAATATAAAAAGTAAACACTTTTCATGGTATATGCATAAAAAGTTAAAACTTTTCAAGGTATTAATATAAAAAGTAAACACTTTTCATAGTATATGCATAAAAAGTTCAAACTTTTCAAGGTATTAATATAAAAAGTAAGCATTTTTCATGGTATATGCATAAAAAGTTAAAACTTTTCAAGTATTAATATCAAAGGTAAACACTTTTCATAGTATATGCATAAAAAGTTCAAACTTTTCAAGGTATTAATATAAAAAGTAAGCACTTTTCATGGTATATGCATTAAAAGTTAAAACTTTTCAAGGTATTATTATAAAAAGTAAACACTTTTCATGGTATATGCATAAAAAGTTAAAACTTTTCAAGGTATTAATATAAAAAGTAAACACTTTTCATGGTATATGTATAAAAAGTTAAAACTTTTCAAGGTACCTATTAATATAAAAAGTAAGCACTTTTCATGGTATATGTATAAAAAGTTAAAACTTTTCAAGGTATTAATATAAAAAGTAAACACTTTTCATAGTATATGCATAAAAAGTTCAAACTTTTCAAGGTATTAATATAAAAAGTAAGCACTTTTCATGGTATATGTATAAAAAGTTAAAACTTTTCAAGGTATTAATATAAAAAGTAAGCACTTTTCATGGTATATGCATAAAAAGTTAAAACTTTTCAAGGTATTAATATAAAAGTTAAACACTTTTCATGGTATATGTATAAAAAGTTAAAACTTTTCAAGGTATTAATATAAAAAGTAAGCACTTTTCATGGTATATGCATAAAAAGTTAAAACTTTTCAAGGTATTAATATAAAAAGTAAACACTTTTCATGGTATATGCATAAAAAGTTAAAACTTTTCAAGGTATTAATATAATAATAATAATAATAATAATAATTTTATTTCCGGAGATCATAATTACATGACATGGGAAACGTCAACAAGAAAGTTACATAAAATCGTACAAATATGTACCACTAACGCATTAAATCATAATTAAAATAAAAATTTTATGACTTATCATTAAGAAATTCCTCAAAATGGTAATAATTTTTACTCCGTAAATACATTTTTAAATCATTTTTAAATTTCATTTTTGTATTAATATCTTTTAACTCCTGAGGTAATTTATTATAGAATATCAGTCCATAGTAATTTGGATTATTTTTGACTTTATTTACTTTTATGTGCGGGATAACCAAATTCGATTTCCCTCTAGTATCGTAAGAATGTATGTCACTTTGAGTTAACAGATTATCTTTAGAAAATCTAATGTGCAGAATAGTATAATAAATATAGATGCAAGTAAGATTTAATATATTTTCTTTAGTGAAGACTTCTTTGCAAGAGGTTCTATTTGTTAATAAAAAAATATTTCTAACTGCAGCTTTTTGTAATCGAAACACTCTTACAGCTGAAGGTGAACATCCCCAGAAGATTATCCCGTAGCTTATTATGGAATGAAATTTTGCGAAATAAAATGTTTTTGCAGTGTTAACATCGGTAAGTATTCTTATCCTTTTTATAAGAAAGCAAAGGGAGGCCAAAGTTTTGCAAATATTGCTAATATGATCATCCCATTTTAGATTCTCTTGAATTCTGATGCCTAGAACTTTGGCACTTGTAACTTGTGGTATCAGTTGATTAACACATCGCACAGACAGACTTTCATTTTTCTTGGTTCTAGAAAAACTAATGACAGCTGATTTACTTACGTTTAAAGATAAATTTAAAGAAGCAAACCAGTACGCTAACTTACTAGCAATTTGAGAAATTTCGTTTTGATCGGACACAAGAATTGAAACGTCATCAGCGTAAGCGACGAATTTTTTTGATTCCAATAAGTTAGCAACCCCATTAATATATATTATAAACAAAATGGGGCCTAAAATTAATATAAAAAGTAAACACTTTTCATAGTATATGCATAAAAAGTTAAAACTTTTCAAGGTATTAATATAAAAAGTAAACACTTTTCATAGTATATGCATAAAAAGTTCAAACTTTTCAAGGTATTAATATAAAAAGTAAGCACTTTTCATGGTATACGTAGAAAAAGTTAAAACTTTTCAAGGTATTAATATAAAAAGTAAGCACTTTTCATGGTATATGCATAAAAAGTTAAAACATTTCAAGGTATTAATATAAAAAGTAAACACTTTTCATGGTATATGTATAAAAAGTTAAAACTTTTCAAGGTATTAATATAAAAAGTAAGCACTTTTCATGGTATATGTATAAAAAGTTAAAACTTTTCAAGGTATTAATATAAAAAGTAAACACTTTTCATAGTATATGCATAAAAAGTTCAAACTTTTCAAGGTATTAATATAAAAAGTAAGCACTTTTCATGGTATATAATAATAATAATAATAATAATAATAGTTTATTTACTTTACAGGATAAATCCCAATTACAAAGTAAAAAGTTACATGAATATGACAAAAAAATACAAGTAATTATTTAATAATACGATAAATGTCATTGAATGTGCAGTCAAATATATCACATTGAGTACATATTTCATTATAATAGCTAGACAAAATAACAATTGGTGACTTACATAATACATTTGTGCGGCACTTTGGAATATGGAATAGTTGTTGTTGCCTACTATTTACTCTGGGTATACGAAAGGAAAGAGAAGATAGGAGATCCGGGGAATCGTACTCGTTATATAATAATTTATAAAGAAACTGAAGACAAATAATTTTATGTCTGTTCAGCACAGTTGGAATATTGAATACGTTCAATGTGAAATTATCAACTCCTCTTTCAGGATAAAAACCAAAATATTTGTACCATACGTATTTTAAGAATTTTCTTTGTATTGTTGTTAAAAGGGTACGGTAATGGTTAAATATGGGGAACCAAATTAATATTCCATATTCCATTTTGCTCCGAACGAAAGCATAATACAGGGTTATTATGGTAGACACATTAATGAATTGTTTTGTGTTTCTTATAATGAAACCCAGAGTTTTATTTAAAGATTTTATCAATTCAGTTATATGAGAATGAAATAACAATTTACCATCGAACAAAATTCCTAAATCTTTAAATATATTACAACGTTCCAGTGTAGTTTTGTTAATATTGTAATTAAAAATAACAAGTTGTTTTTTTTGTGAAAAACTCATAATTTTACATTTTGAAATATTAAGAAAAAGGAAGTTCGTTTCACACCAGGTCCATAACTTATCAATGTTTTCTTGTAATGTAAAGCAGTTGTTGATGTTATCAATTTTAAGAAACAGTTTTACGTCATCCGCATACATGAGTATATTACAATCTAAATTAGCTGGTAAATCATTAATAAAAAGCAAGAAAAGAAGTGGCCCGAGATTCGAGCCCTGTGGAACTCCAGAACTTGCAGGGTAATGTTCGGATGTAAAGCCGTTGTATGTGACTCTCTGAACACGATTTTCTAGATAACTTGCAAAAAAATTCACAAAGAAGTTGTCAAAACCAAATTTTTTCAATTTATTAAGAATTATATTATGATCTAGAATGTCAAATGCCTTTGTAAAGTCCATGTATATAACATCAACTTGACCTCGACAATCTAGAACTTCTGCAACGTATTGCGTAAATGAGCATAAATTTGTTATGGTGGATTTGTTGCAGACAAACCCATGTTGGTGCGGGGATATAAGATTATGCAATTTAGGGTATATTTGAGCGTAAAGTACTAATTCGAAAAGCTTGGAAAAATTTGCTATAATAGATATGGGCCTGTAATTACGAATGTTTGAAGGATCACCCGACTTTAGAACAGGGCACACCTTAGATTCTTTCCATAGTTCAGGAAATGTTCCACTTGTCAGAGACATGTTAAAAATTACTAAAAGTGGCTCGACGAATGCGTACACACAATCTTTGACCAAGAAGCTAGGAACTTGATCAACGCCCGCTGTATTTTTGTTTTTAAGTTTTTTCGATGCAGTAATTATATCCATTTCCGTTATATGCGGTATATTTATATTTATACAATGCGCTGCATTAGCATCGTTAACATCATCACTTGCACAAGGCACGTTGGAGAACACACTATGAAAATAGTTTTTAAATAAATTTAGAATATCATTCGGGTTGTTACAAATATTGTCGTCCAAGTTCATCACAGGTTTGTCAAAATGGTAATTAAAACTGCTAAAAAACATATTCCTAGAGGGGTAAGAAATGAATACATTCCGGGTTGGAATGAAGCTAATGAACTTTTATATGAAGATTTCATGAAAAGTGGGAGATCAGAAGTTGCTGCAGATCTATTGCATAATCTTGACGTGGCAAGAAAAACTAAGTGGATTAATACCACAGAAAGCTTAAATTTCAGGCACTCTAGCAGAAAAGCTTGGAGTCTTCTGAAAAAACTGGGAGCTACCTCATATAAACCACAAGTTAAAGCAAATGTAACTCCAGATCAAGTTGCCAATCATATTGTAAACATGTCTCGAGCAAAAAAAGATAAAACTCATTCACTTAAAATCAAAAAAGAACTTACAATATTAAAGCGAACTAGTATCGAGCAGGAAGATATGTCAAGCGATTTTAGTGAAGATGAAGTGTCATTAGTATTACAAAATATGAAACGTCGAAAAGCACCAGGTTTCGATGATATACATCCTGAATTTCTGACTAATTGTGGCCCTAAAACAAGGAAATGGTTAGCTAAATTTTGCTCTAACATCTTGAATACTGGAATATTACCAAAAGAATTTAAAAAATCAAAAATTGTTGCCATACTAAAACCCGGAAAACCATTGAATAAAGCAGAAAGCTACAGGCCTATTGCCCTATTAAGTGTTGCATATAAATTACTAGAACGTTTAATATATAATAGGATTAGTCCAATCATTCTAGACATCTTGCCCATAGAACAAGCTGGTTTCCGGCCGTACCGCAATTGCGAAGACCAGATTTTAGCACTAACAACATTTATTGAACGAGGATTTGAGCATTGTTTGAAAACAGGGACAGTTTTTGTGGATCTTACGGCCGCGTATGACACGGTTTGGAGAGAAGGCCTAATTTATAAATTACTTAAAATTACTGGTAGTATGAAACTAATTTCCTTAGTGAATAATATGTTAACTAATAGAGTTCTGCAAGTCTCATTGGGAAATTCTATAAGTAAACCAAAATTATTAAACAATGGTCTTCCTCAAGGTTCTGTTTTAGCTCCTCTTTTCTTCAACTTATATATATCCGATTTACCAGAAACAAGTTCCAGAAAATTTGCCTATGCAGATGACCTTGCTCTTGCTACACAGCACACCAACATAAGCACTTTGGAACGGACACTGTCTGGAGATTTAGAAGTATTAAGTGATTATTTTAAGAAATGGCGATTAACTCCGAGCACCGCCAAAACTGAAGTGTGCTGTTTTCATTTGAACAACAGGCTGGCAAGATCAACAATGAATATTTCTTTTAATGGTGTAATCCTACCGCACAACTTCTTTCCAAAATACTTGGGTGTTATATTAGACCGTACCCTTTCATATAAAAAACATTTGCGCACTCTAGCAGCAAAGTTAAGAACCCGTAATAATATTTTGCATAAATTGGTAGGAACTACGTGGGGAGCCGATGCCAGTACACTGAAGACAACTGCAATGAGTTTAGTATACTCAACAGCTGAGTACGCAGCCTCTGTTTGGTTAAATAGTGCCCATGTAAATATGGTTGATACAGTTCTCAATCGAACAATGCGCATAATTTTTGGTTGTATTAAAAGTACCCCACTTAAGTGGCTTCCAGTCCTCAGTCATATTGAGCCACCTAAGATCCGGAGAAGCAAAATTCTAGTTAGGGAGTACAAAAAAACATTACAAAATTTAGACTTACCAGTTCATCAGGATATAATTGAATTTAAAAGACTGAAATCCAGGAAACCTCCAATAAAAACTGCTGAACACTTAGTAAATGAGAATTTCAACGGGTCAGATGCGTGGCGTATTGAATGGCAGAATCAGACTGATTCTACATGGTATTCAATTTTAAATACACAGATACGTCCGGATGGCTTTGATCTAACACGAAAAATTTGGGTTTCATTAAACAGGGTTAGAACTGGGCATGGCAGGTGTGGATCTTCATTTTACAAATGGGGTTTGCGGTCAGATCCAAAATGTGATTGCGGCGCCGAAGAACAAACAATCAATCATATTGTAATTGAATGTCCACTTCGAGCATTCCAGGGAACAATGGAAGACTTCTTTCATGTTACTCCACAAGCAATAGAATGGTTGGACAATCTTGACGTGGACCTATAGTGGATCTTTAACTTTATCTTTTTATTATTATGTATATTTTTGTGCATGTATGTGATGCCATAAGCTAATAATAATAATCGTGGATGGAAGCCTACTATTATTATTTTTATGGCGAATAAAATTCCAGAATTTTTTGGGATCGTTATGTACAGATTTTTCGGCATTCTGCAAATATTCTCTGTATGAATTAGCAATTTGGCATTTAATAATTTTTCTGTATTTAACATAGTCTTGGTAGATGTTATTGTCGTTATAATTTTTAAAACGCTTATACAGATCAGATTTTATTTTAATATTGCGGATAATATCTTGGTTAAACCAAGGTGGATAACTCTTCCTACTGCTATTTTTATAGATTGGTACGTGTTTGTCTAGTGCATTATACAATATGGCATAAAAACGATCACAAGCTTCATTCACGTTATCTGCCGCCTCAATGTTAGACCAATCACAATGAAACAAGGTATTATACAGAGCAGGGAAATCAGCTTTTTTAAAGTTGTAATTTTTTGTTGCATTTAATGTGGGAAACTTGTAATCATTTTCGTTATTTATATTCAGGATGATTGTTAATGCAGGATGATATTTATCTTCGTTTACAAAGTATTGATATTCCCTAGATACTTTACATTTCATATTTGTGAGTACGAGATCTAATAAATTATTATCATTATTACAAACATTGTTACACTGTTCATAACTCATGTAAGACATGAAATTAATTACACACTCTCTCAATGTGTCATTTCGGTATGCATTGAAAGTAGGGATGTTAAAATCACCTAATAAGATCACATGTTTTTCATTTAATAATAATTGCTCCATATATTCAAAAAACGTTTGCAAATTTGATAATGTTGGAGTATACGGAATATAAACAGTTACTACAATAACATTGAAAGATTTAAATATACATTTACAACAAATTATATCAAATGCAGGTAACACGTCTGACAGTTCTGTATTTAAACTTTCGACAACTATATTGTTTTTAAATGCGAGAAGCACACCGCCACCACGAGACACGTTCAATACGGAAAAATTTCTGTCTTTCCTGAAGACAGTGTAGCACTCCGGGGGAAGAAATTCACTGGATGAAATGTCATTTGATAACCACGTCTCGCTTAAACTTATAATATCGAAATCAGATTCGCACACCGAGAGTGTAAAGTCCTCAAATTTATTTTTTAAACTATGCATAAAAAGTTAAAACTTTTCAAGGTATTAATATAAAAAGTAAGCACTTTTCATGGTATATGCATAAAAAGTTAAAACTTTTCAAGGTATTAATATAAAAAGTAAGCACTTTTCATGGTATATGTATAAAAAGTTAAAACTTTTCAAGGTATTAATATAAAAAGTAAACACTTTTCATGGTATATGCATAAAAAGTTAAAACTTTTCAAGGTATTAATATAAAAAGTAAACACTTTTCATGGTATATGTTTAAAAAGTTCAAACTTTTCAAGGTATTAATATAAAAAGTAAGCACTTTTCATGGTATATGCATAAAAAGTTAAAACTTTTCAAGGTATTAATATAAAAAGTAAGCACTTTTCATGGTATATGCATAAAAAGTTCAAACTTTTCAAGGTATTAATATAAAAAGTAAGCACTTTTCATGGTATATGCATAAAAAGTTAAAACTTTTCAAGGTATTAATATAAAAAGTAAACACTTTTCATAGTACATGCATAAAAAGTTAAAACTTTTCAAGGTATTAATATAAAAAGTAAACACTTTTCATAGTATATGCATAAAAAGTTCAAACTTTTCAAGGTATTAATATAAAAAGTAAGCACTTTTCATGGTATATGCATAAAAAGTTAAAACTTTTCAAGGTATTAATATAAAAAGTAAACACTTTTCATGGTATATGCATAAAAAGTTAAAACTTTTCAAGGTATTAATATAAAAAGTTAGCACTTTTCATGGTATACGTATAAAAAGTTAAAACTTTTCAAGGTATTAATATAAAAAGTAAACACTTTTCATAGTATATGCATAAAAAGTTCAAACTTTTCAAGGTATTAATATAAAAAGTAAGCACTTTTCATGGTATATGCATAAAAAGTTAAAACTTTTCATGGTATTAATATAAAAAGTAAACACTTTTCATAGTATATGTATAAAAAGTTCAAACTTTTCAAGGTATTAATATAAAAAGTAAGCACTTTTCATGGTATATGCATAAAAAGTTAAAACTTTTCAAGGTATTAATATAAAAAGTAAACACTTTTCATAGTATATGAATAAAAAGATAAAACTTTTCAAGGTATTAATATAAAAAGTAAACACTTTTCATAGTATATGCATAAAAAGTTCAAACTTTTCAAGGTATTAATATAAAAAGTAAGCACTTTTCATGGTATATGCATAAAAAGTTAAAACTTTTCAAGGTATTAATATAAAAAGTAAGCACTTTTCATGGTATATGCATAAAAAGTTAAAACTTTTCAAGGTATTAATATAAAAAGTAAACACTTTTCATAGTATATGTATAAAAAGTTCAAACTTTTCAATGTATTAATATAAAAAGTAAGCACTTTTCATGGTATATGTATAAAAAAGTTAAAACTTTTCAAGGTATTAATATAAAAAGTAAACACTTTTCATAGTATATGCATAAAAAGTTCAAACTTTTCAAGGTATTAATATAAAAAGTAAGCACTTTTCATGGTATATGCATAAAAAGTTAAAACTTTTCAAGGTATTAATATAAAAAGTAAACACTTTTCATGGTATATGTATAAAAAGTTAAAACTTTTCAAGGTATTAATATAAAAAGTAAGCACTTTTCATGGTATATGTATAAAAAGTTAAAACTTTTCAAGGTATTAATATAAAAAGTAAACACTTTTCATAGTATATGCATAAAAAGTTCAAACTTTTCAAGGTATTAATATAAAAAGTAAGCACTTTTCATGGTATATGCATAAAAAGTTAAAACTTTTCAAGGTATTAATATAAAAAGTAAACACTTTTCATGGTATATGTATAAAAAGTTAAAACTTTTCAAGGTATTAATATAAAAAGTAAGCACTTTTCATGGTATATGCATAAAAAGTTAAAACTTTTCAAGGTATTAATATAAAAGTTAAACACTTTTCATGGTATATGTATAAAAAGTTAAAACTTTTCAAGGTATTAATATAAAAAGTAAGCACTTTTCATGGTATATGCATAAAAAGTTAAAACTTTTCAAGGTATTAATATAAAAAGTAAACACTTTTCATGGTATATGCATAAAAAGTTAAAACTTTTCAAGGTATTAATATAATAATAATAATAATAATAATAATTTTATTTCCGGAGATCATAATTACATGACATGGGAAACGTCAACAAGAAAGTTACATAAAATCGTACAAATATGTACCACTAACGCATTAAATCATAATTAAAATAAAAATTTTATGACTTATCATTAAGAAATTCCTCAAAATGGTAATAATTTTTACTCCGTAAATACATTTTTAAATCATTTTTAAATTTCATTTTTGTATTAATATCTTTTAACTCCTGAGGTAATTTATTATAGAATATCAGTCCATAGTAATTTGGATTATTTTTGACTTTATTTACTTTTATGTGCGGGATAACCAAATTCGATTTCCCTCTAGTATCGTAAGAATGTATGTCACTTTGAGTTAACAGATTATCTTTAGAAAATCTAATGTGCAGAATAGTATAATAAATATAGATGCAAGTAAGATTTAATATATTTTCTTTAGTGAAGACTTCTTTGCAAGAGGTTCTATTTGTTAATAAAAAAATATTTCTAACTGCAGCTTTTTGTAATCGAAACACTCTTACAGCTGAAGGTGAACATCCCCAGAAGATTATCCCGTAGCTTATTATGGAATGAAATTTTGCGAAATAAAATGTTTTTGCAGTGTTAACATCGGTAAGTATTCTTATCCTTTTTATAAGAAAGCAAAGGGAGGCCAAAGTTTTGCAAATATTGCTAATATGATCATCCCATTTTAGATTCTCTTGAATTCTGATGCCTAGAACTTTGGCACTTGTAACTTGTGGTATCAGTTGATTAACACATCGCACAGACAGACTTTCATTTTTCTTGGTTCTAGAAAAACTAATGACAGCTGATTTACTTACGTTTAAAGATAAATTTAAAGAAGCAAACCAGTACGCTAACTTACTAGCAATTTGAGAAATTTCGTTTTGATCGGACACAAGAATTGAAACGTCATCAGCGTAAGCGACGAATTTTTTTGATTCCAATAAGTTAGCAACCCCATTAATATATATTATAAACAAAATGGGGCCTAAAATTAATATAAAAAGTAAACACTTTTCATAGTATATGCATAAAAAGTTAAAACTTTTCAAGGTATTAATATAAAAAGTAAACACTTTTCATAGTATATGCATAAAAAGTTCAAACTTTTCAAGGTATTAATATAAAAAGTAAGCACTTTTCATGGTATACGTAGAAAAAGTTAAAACTTTTCAAGGTATTAATATAAAAAGTAAGCACTTTTCATGGTATATGCATAAAAAGTTAAAACATTTCAAGGTATTAATATAAAAAGTAAACACTTTTCATGGTATATGTATAAAAAGTTAAAACTTTTCAAGGTATTAATATAAAAAGTAAGCACTTTTCATGGTATATGCATAAAAAGTTAAAACTTTTCAAGGTATTAATATAAAAAGTAAGCACTTTTCATGGTATATGCATAAAAAGTTCAAACTTTTCAAGGTATTAATATAAAAAGTAAGCACTTTTCATGGTATATGCATAAAAAGTTAAAACTTTTCAAGGTATTAATATAAAAAGTAAACACTTTTCATAGTACATGCATAAAAAGTTAAAACTTTTCAAGGTATTAATATAAAAAGTAAACACTTTTCATAGTATATGCATAAAAAGTTCAAACTTTTCAAGGTATTAATATAAAAAGTAAGCACTTTTCATGGTATATGCATAAAAAGTTAAAACTTTTCAAGGTATTAATATAAAAAGTAAACACTTTTCATGGTATATGCATAAAAAGTTAAAACTTTTCAAGGTATTAATATAAAAAGTTAGCACTTTTCATGGTATACGTATAAAAAGTTAAAACTTTTCAAGGTATTAATATAAAAAGTAAACACTTTTCATAGTATATGCATAAAAAGTTCAAACTTTTCAAGGTATTAATATAAAAAGTAAGCACTTTTCATGGTATATGCATAAAAAGTTAAAACTTTTCATGGTATTAATATAAAAAGTAAACACTTTTCATAGTATATGTATAAAAAGTTCAAACTTTTCAAGGTATTAATATAAAAAGTAAGCACTTTTCATGGTATATGCATAAAAAGTTAAAACTTTTCAAGGTATTAATATAAAAAGTAAACACTTTTCATAGTATATGCATAAAAAGATAAAACTTTTCAAGGTATTAATATAAAAAGTAAACACTTTTCATAGTATATGCATAAAAAGTTCAAACTTTTCAAGGTATTAATATAAAAAGTAAGCACTTTTCATGGTATATGCATAAAAAGTTAAAACTTTTCAAGGTATTAATATAAAAAGTAAGCACTTTTCATGGTATATGCATAAAAAGTTAAAACTTTTCAAGGTATTAATATAAAAAGTAAACACTTTTCATAGTATATGTATAAAAAGTTCAAACTTTTCAATGTATTAATATAAAAAGTAAGCACTTTTCATGGTATATGTATAAAAAAATTAAAACTTTTCAAGGTATTAATATAAAAAGTAAACACTTTTCATATGCATAAAAAGTTCAAACTTTTCAAGGTATTAATATAAAAAGTAAGCACTTTTCATGGTATATGCATAAAAAGTTAAAACTTTTCAAGGTATTAATATAAAAAGTAAACACTTTTCATGGTATATGTATAAAAAGTTAAAACTTTTCAAGGTATTAATATAAAAAGTAAGCACTTTTCATGGTATATGTATAAAAAGTTAAAACTTTTCAAGGTATTAATATAAAAAGTAAACACTTTTCATAGTATATGCATAAAAAGTTCAAACTTTTCAAGGTATTAATATAAAAAGTAAGCACTTTTCATGGTATATGCATAAAAAGTTAAAACTTTTCAAGGTATTAATATAAAAAGTAAGCACTTTTCATGGTATATGCATAAAAAGTTAAAACTTTTCAAGGTATTAATATAAAAAGTAAGCACTTTTCATGGTATATGTATAAAAAGTTAAAACTTTTCAAGGTATTAATATAAAAAGTAAACACTTTTCATGGTATATGCATAAAAAGTTAAAACTTTTCAAGGTATTAATATAAAAAGTAAACACTTTTCATGGTATATGTTTAAAAAGTTCAAACTTTTCAAGGTATTAATATAAAAAGTAAGCACTTTTCATGGTATATGCATAAAAAGTTAAAACTTTTCAAGGTATTAATATAAAAAGTAAGCACTTTTCATGGTATATGCATAAAAAGTTCAAACTTTTCAAGGTATTAATATAAAAAGTAAGCACTTTTCATGGTATATGCATAAAAAGTTAAAACTTTTCAAGGTATTAATATAAAAAGTAAACACTTTTCATAGTATATGCATAAAAAGTTAAAACTTTTCAAGGTATTAATATAAAAAGTAAACACTTTTCATAGTATATGCATAAAAAGTTCAAACTTTTCAAGGTATTAATATAAAAAGTAAGCACTTTTCATGGTATATGCATAAAAAGTTAAAACTTTTCAAGGTATTAATATAAAAAGTAAACACTTTTCATGGTATATGCATAAAAAGTTAAAACTTTTCAAGGTATTAATATAAAAAGTTAGCACTTTTCATGGTATACGTATAAAAAGTTAAAACTTTTCAAGGTATTAATATAAAAAGTAAACACTTTTCATAGTATATGCATAAAAAGTTCAAACTTTTCAAGGTATTAATATAAAAAGTAAGCACTTTTCATGGTATATGCATAAAAAGTTAAAACTTTTCATGGTATTAATATAAAAAGTAAACACTTTTCATAGTATATGTATAAAAAGTTCAAACTTTTCAAGGTATTAATATAAAAAGTAAGCACTTTTCATGGTATATGCATAAAAAGTTAAAACTTTTCAAGGTATTAATATAAAAAGTAAACACTTTTCATAGTATATGCATAAAAAGATAAAACTTTTCAAGGTATTAATATAAAAAGTAAACACTTTTCATAGTATATGCATAAAAAGTTCAAACTTTTCAAGGTATTAATATAAAAAGTAAGCACTTTTCATGGTATATGCATAAAAAGTTAAAACTTTTCAACGTATTAATATAAAAAGTAAGCACTTTTCATGGTATATGCATAAAAAGTTAAAACTTTTCAAGGTATTAATATAAAAAGTAAACACTTTTCATAGTATATGTATAAAAAGTTCAAACTTTTCAAGGTATTAATATAAAAAGTAAGCACTGTTCATGGTATATGCATAAAAAGTTAAAACTTTTCAAGGTATTAATATAAAAAGTAAACACTTTTCATAGTATATGCATAAAAAGTTAAAACTTTTCAAGGTATTAATATAAAAAGTAAGCACTTTTCATGGTATATGTATAAAAAAGTTAAAACTTTTCAAGGTATTAATATAAAAAGTAAACACTTTTCATAGTATATGCATAAAAAGTTCAAACTTTTCAAGGTATTAATATAAAAAGTAAGCACTTTTCATGGTATATGCATAAAAAGTTAAAACTTTTCAAGGTATTAATATAAAAAGTAAACACTTTTCATGGTATATGTATAAAAAGTTAAAACTTTTCAAGGTATTAATATAAAAAGTAAGCACTTTTCATGGTATATGTATAAAAAGTTAAAACTTTTCAAGGTATTAATATAAAAAGTAAACACTTTTCATAGTATGTGCATAAAAAGTTAAAACTTTTCAAGGTATTAATATAAAAAGTAA
Organism: Ophonus ardosiacus; assembly: GCA_943142095.1. Taxonomy (NCBI): domain Eukaryota; kingdom Metazoa; phylum Arthropoda; class Insecta; order Coleoptera; family Carabidae; genus Ophonus; species Ophonus ardosiacus. The sequence goes on along the minus strand of OW964826.1, from coordinate 49,449,446 downwards.
GCACTTTTCATGGTATATGCATAAAAAGTTAAAACTTTTCAAGGTATTAATATAAAAGTATACACTTTTCATGGTATATGTATAAAAAGTTAAAACTTTTCAAGGTATTAATATAAAAAGTAAGCACTTTTCATGGTATATGCATAAAAAGTTAAAACTGTTCAAGGTATTAATATAAAAAGTAAACACTTTTCATGGTATATGTATAAAAGTGCTTACTTTTTATATTAATACCTTGAAAAGTTTTAACTTTTTATGCATATACTATGAAAAGTGTTTACTTTTTATATTAATACCTTGAAAAGTTTTAACTTTTTATACATATACCATGAAAAGTGCTTACTTTTTATATTAATACCTTGAAAAGTTTTAACTTTTTATACATATACCATGAAAAGTGTTTACTTTTTATATTAATACCTTGAAAAGTTTTAACTTTTTATGCATATACTATGAAAAGTGTTTACTTTTTATATTAATACCTTGAAAAGTTTGAACTTTTTAAACATATACCATGAAAAGTGTTTACTTTTTATATTAATACCTTGAAAAGTTTTAACTTTTTATGCATATACCATGAAAAGTGTTTACTTTTTATATTAATATAAAAAGTAAGCACTTTTCATGGTATACGTATAAAAAGTTAAAACTTTTCAAGGTATTAATATAAAAAGTAAACACTTTTCATAGTATATGCATAAAAAGTTAAAACTTTTCAAGGTATTAATATAAAAAGTAAGCACTTTTCATGGTATATGCATAAAAAGTTAAAACTTTTCAAGGTATTAATATAAAAAGTAAACACTTTTCATGGTATATGTATAAAAAGTTAAAACTTTTCAAGGTATTAATATAAAAAGTAAGCACTTTTCATGGTATATGTATAAAAAGTTAAAACTTTTCAAGGTATTAATATAAAAAGTAAACACTTTTCATGGTATATGCATAAAAAGTTAAAACTTTTCAAGGTATTAATATAAAAAGTAAACACTTTTCATAGTATATGCATAAAAAGTTAAAACTTTTCAAGGTATTAATATAAAAAGTAAGCATTTTTCATGGTATATGCATAAAAAGTTAAAACTTTTCAAGTATTAATATAAAAGGTAAACACTTTTCATAGTATATGAATAAAAAGTTAAAACTTTTCAAGGTATTAATATAAAAAGTAAACACTTTTCATAGTATATGCATAAAAAGTTCAAACTTTTCAAGGTATTAATATAAAAAGTAAGCACTTTGTTACAGTCTATTTTTGTAATTTAAATTTTAAGGATAATTTAAACTCATCATTAGCATTACCCTTATTGTAAACAATATTTGATACTCTTTAGCATTGCTGGTCGTCTGTTGTCAGGCTTGTTAAATTTTTATATTTGTATACTTATGCGTTTTGCAAGTTTGAGCTCATTCGCAGACTTGAGCGAATATATTCATTCTATCTATGATCGTCGCTTTCGCTACATCTCAGTGTTGGTTATTATTTTTCACTCGTTGATTTTGGATTGTTGGAAGAATTTTAACGTGCCCGTTATTTGGGGATTTAACTGAGAAAGGTAGTTAAGGGAAATATTGTTCCCGCGGAAATTTGTTCCGGATTTTATTGCACTACGATCACTGATATACTTCAAAGCCAACCACGAGCCAAGGTATTTATATTTGATAATAATGTTAAACCCGGTTGTAGAAGTATTTATATAGTATTTTGGTGTTATTATTTTGATTATTGTGAATATTTAAATTAGTAAAAGTAACATTTAAGTTGTATTTGTCGACCTGTCAATTGGCAATGCTAAATGAGTTCTCCTTTTAGGCTTTTAACTTTTGGTTCCCTTTAATTTTATTTTGGGTTGTCCATTGTAATCCATTGTTCGGGATACATTGTGTTGGAAACACATTGTTGGATTGGGACTTCGAGCCCTGATATTTGTGGATAACATTTTGACGGAGGATTTTGGAGAATTGGATGATTGACGCCATTTTGAAACGTCACACCACATCCCCACCCACTACTACGTCACTACCGCAACGTCGTCGCCAGCGATTCTCCACATATATGCAGATAAGCTCCATTTTGTTTAGATTATTTGTTTGAATTTAAAGTTCATTGAATTTAATAATTGTATTATATTTAATATTTGCATTTTGATTATCGCGTGTGTTATAATTTTGAATCTGAGAATTCTAATTGATTATTGTCTTATATTGTTATGTGCTAGCTCACGCGAGTTTATTAATTTTTTTTACTGTGAGAAATTCTCATTTAGGGTTTGTTTCGGTCTAGAAGGGTTAGGACTAGTTTATTTAATTTCTGGCTTATGTTACGCACGCATTACCCTGATTGGTCGACCAACCACCCGTATTGCGACTATTGTTGCGTTTTAGGTTCTATATATTACACGTTCTTTCGACGTTTACGGTCCTCGCTCATTCACGCACCACGCACCCCCTATTTGATGCGCTTTATTCTCCTAAATTATCATTATTTTATTACTCATATCTCGCATGAGTTATATATTATTATCAATTATTTAACATTCAGTTTATTCCATGTATTAAATAAACCTTTTAATATATGTTTCATTTTAAGTTTAAAAGGAGCTTTATTTGTTTATTGAATCTTGCTTATCCTCCACATATTGGTATTTTCGAGGTTGTATACCATTAAAAAAATAAACAACCATCGTGGCGCCCTTTTTTTTATATTTCAATTTTATGTACATATTTGAAAATCGTACGAACTCACTCCCGACTCCACTGTCTAAAAGTTGGCGGCCGCATTCCTGACGAACTAGGGTGCGTTACACTTGCCTTTTGTAAAACCCTTAGGGTTGTTACAGCACGTAGCAACTTTTCATGGTATCTGTATAAAAAGTTAAAACTTTTCAAGGTATTAATATAAAAAGTAAGCACTTTTCATGGTATATGCATAAAAAGTTAAAACTTTTCAAGGTATTAATATAAAATGTAAACACTTTTCATGGTATATGCATAAAAAGTTAAAACTTTTCAAGGTATTAATATAAAAAGTAAACACTTTTCATAGTATATGCATAAAAAGTTAAAACTTTTCAAGGTATTAATATAAAAAGTAAACACTTTTCATAGTATATGCATAAAAAGTTCAAACTTTTCAAGGTATTAATATAAAAAGTAAGCACTTTTCATGGTATATGCATAAAAAGTTAAAACTTTTCAAGGTATTAATATAAAAAGTAAACACTTTTCATGGTATATGCATAAAAAGTTAAAACTTTTCAAGGTATTAATATAAAAAGTAAACACTTTTCATAGTATATGCATAAAAAGTTCAAACTTTTCAAGGTATTAATATAAAAAGTAAGCACTTTTCATGGTATATGCATTAAAAGTTAAAACTTTTCAAGGTATTATTATAAAAAGTAAACACTTTTCATGGTATATGCATAAAAAGTTAAAACTTTTCAAGGTATTAATGTAAAAAGTAAACACTTTTCATGGTATATGTATAAAAAGTTAAAACTTTTCAAGGTACCTATTAATATAAAAAGTAAGCACTTTTCATGGTATATGTATAAAAAGTTAAAACTTTTCAAGGTATTAATATAAAAAGTAAACACTTTTCATAGTATATGCATAAAAAGTTCAAACTTTTCAAGGTATTAATATAAAAAGTAAGCACTTTTCATGGTATATGTATAGAAAGTTAAAACTTTTCAAGGTATTAATATAAAAAGTAAACACTTTTCATGGTATATGCATAAAAAGTTAAAACTTTTCAAGGTATTAATATAAAAAGTAAACACTTTTCATAGTATATGCATAAAAAGTTAAAACTTTTCAAGGTATTAATATAAAAAGTAAGCACTTTTCATGGTATATGCATAAAAAGTTCAAACTTTTCAAGGTATTAATATAAAAAGTAAGCACTTTTCATGGTATATGCATAAAAAGTTAAAACTTTTCAAGGTATTAATATAAAAAGTAAACACTTTTCATAGTATATGCATAAAAAGTTAAAACTTTTCAAGGTATTAATATAAAAAGTAAGCACTTTTCATGGCATATGCATAAAAAGTTAAAACTTTTCATGGTATATGTATAAAAAGTTAAAACTTTTCAAGGTATTAATATAAAAAGTAAGCACTTTTCATGGTATATGTATAAAAAGTTAAAACTTTTCAAGGTATTAAAATAAAAAGTAAACACTTTTCATAGTATACGCATAAAAAGTTCAAACTTTTCAAGGTATTAATATAAAAAGTAAACACTTTTCATGGTAAATGCATAAAAAGTTAAAACTTTTCAAGGTATTAATATAAAAAGTAAACACTTTTCATGGTATATGTATAAAAAGTTAAAACTTTTCAAGGTATTAATATAAAAAGTAAGCACTTTTCATGGTATATGCATAAAAAGTTAAAACTTTTCAAGGTATTAATATAAAAAGTAAACACTTTTCATGGTATATGTATAAAAAGTTAAAACTTTTCAAGGTATTAATATAAAAAGTAAGCACTTTTCATGGTATATGTATAAAAAGTTAAAACTTTTCAAGGTATTAATATAAAAAGTAAACACTTTTCATAGTATATGCATAAAAAGTTCAAACTTTTCAAGGTATTAATATAAAAAGTAAGCACTTTTCATGGTATACGTATTAAAAGTTAAAACTTTTCAAGGTATTAATATAAAAAGGAAGCACTTTTCATGGTATATGTATAAAAAGTTAAAACTTTTCAAGGTATTAATATAAAAAGTAAGCACTTTTCATGGTATATGCATAAAAAGTTCAAACTTTTCAAGGTATTAATATAAAAAGGAAGCACTTTTCATGGTATATGTATAAAAAGTTAAAACTTTTCAAGGTATTAATATAAAAAGTAAGCACTTTTCATGGTATATGTATAAAAAGTTAAAACTTTTCAAGGTATTAATATAAAAGGTAAACACTTTTCATAGTATATGCATAAATAGTTAAAACTTTTCAAGGTATTAATATAAAAAGTAAACACTTTTCATGGTATATGTTTAAAAAGTTCAAACTTTTCAAGGTATTAATATAAAAAGTAAGCACTTTTCATAGTATATGCATAAAAAGTTAAAACTTTTCAAGGTATTAATATAAAAAGTAAGCACTTTTCATGGTATATGCATAAAAAGTTAAAACTTTTCAAGGTATTAATATAAAAGTTAAACACTTTTCATGGTATATGTATAAAAAGTTAAAACTTTTCAAGGTATTAATATAAAAAGTAAGCACTTTTCATGGTATATGCATAAAAAGTTAAAACTTTTCAAGGTATTAATATAAAAAGTAAACACTTTTCATAGTATATGCATAAAAAGTTCAAACTTTTCAAGGTATTAATATAAAAAGTAAGCACTTTTCATGGTATATGCATAAAAAGTTAAAACTTTTCAAGGTATTAATATAAAAAGTAAACACTTTTCATGGTATATGCATAAAAAGTTAAAACTTTTCAAGGTATTAATATAAAAAGTAAACACTTTTCATAGTATATGCATAAAAAGTTCAAACTTTTCAAGGTATTAATATAAAAAGTAAGCACTTTTCATGGTATATGCATTAAAAGTTAAAACTTTTCAAGGTATTATTATAAAAAGTAAACACTTTTCATGGTATATGCATAAAAAGTTAAAACTTTTCAAGGTATTAATGTAAAAAGTAAACACTTTTCATGGTATATGTATAAAAAGTTAAAACTTTTCAAGGTACCTATTAATATAAAAAGTAAGCACTTTTCATGGTATATGTATAAAAAGTTAAAACTTTTCAAGGTATTAATATAAAAAGTAAACACTTTTCATAGTATATGCATAAAAAGTTCAAACTTTTCAAGGTATTAATATAAAAAGTAAGCACTTTTCATGGTATATGTATAGAAAGTTAAAACTTTTCAAGGTATTAATATAAAAAGTAAACACTTTTCATGGTATATGCATAAAAAGTTAAAACTTTTCAAGGTATTAATATAAAAAGTAAACACTTTTCATAGTATATGCATAAAAAGTTAAAACTTTTCAAGGTATTAATATAAAAAGTAAGCACTTTTCATGGTATATGCATAAAAAGTTCAAACTTTTCAAGGTATTAATATAAAAAGTAAGCACTTTTCATGGTATATGCATAAAAAGTTAAAACTTTTCAAGGTATTAATATAAAAAGTAAACACTTTTCATAGTATATGCATAAAAAGTTAAAACTTTTCAAGGTATTAATATAAAAAGTAAGCACTTTTCATGGCATATGCATAAAAAGTTAAAACTTTTCATGGTATATGTATAAAAAGTTAAAACTTTTCAAGGTATTAATATAAAAAGTAAGCACTTTTCATGGTATATGTATAAAAAGTTAAAACTTTTCAAGGTATTAAAATAAAAAGTAAACACTTTTCATAGTATACGCATAAAAAGTTCAAACTTTTCAAGGTATTAATATAAAAAGTAAACACTTTTCATGGTAAATGCATAAAAAGTTAAAACTTTTCAAGGTATTAATATAAAAAGTAAACACTTTTCATGGTATATGTATAAAAAGTTAAAACTTTTCAAGGTATTAATATAAAAAGTAAGCACTTTTCATGGTATATGCATAAAAAGTTAAAACTTTTCAAGGTATTAATATAAAAAGTAAACACTTTTCATGGTATATGTATAAAAAGTTAAAACTTTTCAAGGTATTAATATAAAAAGTAAGCACTTTTCATGGTATATGTATAAAAAGTTAAAACTTTTCAAGGTATTAATATAAAAAGTAAACACTTTTCATAGTATATGCATAAAAAGTTCAAACTTTTCAAGGTATTAATATAAAAAGTAAGCACTTTTCATGGTATACGTATTAAAAGTTAAAACTTTTCAAGGTATTAATATAAAAAGGAAGCACTTTTCATGGTATATGTATAAAAAGTTAAAACTTTTCAAGGTATTAATATAAAAAGTAAGCACTTTTCATGGTATATGCATAAAAAGTTCAAACTTTTCAAGGTATTAATATAAAAAGGAAGCACTTTTCATGGTATATGTATAAAAAGTTAAAACTTTTCAAGGTATTAATATAAAAAGTAAGCACTTTTCATGGTATATGTATAAAAAGTTAAAACTTTTCAAGGTATTAATATAAAAGGTAAACACTTTTCATAGTATATGCATAAATAGTTAAAACTTTTCAAGGTATTAATATAAAAAGTAAACACTTTTCATGGTATATGTTTAAAAAGTTCAAACTTTTCAAGGTATTAATATAAAAAGTAAGCACTTTTCATAGTATATGCATAAAAAGTTAAAACTTTTCAAGGTATTAATATAAAAAGTAAGCACTTTTCATGGTATATGCATAAAAAGTTAAAACTTTTCAAGGTATTAATATAAAAGTTAAACACTTTTCATGGTATATGTATAAAAAGTTAAAACTTTTCAAGGTATTAATATAAAAAGTAAGCACTTTTCATGGTATATGCATAAAAAGTTAAAACTTTTCAAGGTATTAATATAAAAAGTAAACACTTTTCATGGTATATGCATAAAAAGTTAAAACTTTTCAAGGTATTAATATAAAAAGTAAACACTTTTCATAGTATATGCATAAAAAGTTAATACTTTTCAAGGTATTAATATAATAAGTAAGCACTTTTCATGGTATATGCATAAAAAGTTAAAACTTTTCAAGGTATTAATATAAAAAGTAAGCACTTTTCATGGTATATGTATAAAAAGTTAAAACTTTTCAAGGTATTAATATAAAAAGTAAACACTTTTCATGGTATATGCATAAAAAGTTAAAACTTTTCAAGGTATTAATATAAAAAGTAAACACTTTTCATGGTATATGTTTAAAAAGTTCAAACTTTTCAAGGTATTAATATAAAAAGTAAGCACTTTTCATGGTATACGTATAAAAAGTTAAAACTTTTCAAGGTATTAATATAAAAAGTAAACACTTTTCATAGTATATGCATAAAAAGTTCAAACTTTTCAAGGTATTAATATAAAAAGTAAGCACTTTTCATGGTATATGCATAAAAAGTTAAAACTTTTCAAGGTATTAATTTAAAAAGTAAACACTTTTCATAGTATATGTATAAAAAGTTCAAACTTTTCAAGGTATTAATATAAAAAGTAAGCACTGTTCATGGTATATGCATAAAAAGTTAAAACTTTTCAAGGTATTAATATAAAAAGTAAACACTTTTCATAGTATATGCATAAAAAGTTAAAACTTTTCAAGGTATTAATATAAAAAGTAAGCACTTTTCATGGTATATGTATAAAAAGTTAAAACTTTTCAAGGTATTAATATAAAAAGTAAACACTTTTCATAGTATATGCATAAAAAGTTCAAACTTTTCAAGGTATTAATATAAAAAGTAAGCACTTTTCATGGTATATGTATAAAAAGTTAAAACTTTTCAAGGTATTAATATAAAAAGTAAACACTTTTCATGGTATATGCATAAAAAGTTAAAACTTTTCAAGGTATTAATATAAAAAGTAAGCACTTTTCATGGTATATGTATAAAAAGTTAAAACTTTTCAAGGTATTAATATAAAAAGTAAACACTTTTCATAGTATATGCATAAAAAGTTCAAACTTTTCAAGGTATTAATATAAAAAGTAAGCACTTTTCATGGTATATGCATAAAAAGTTAAAACTTTTCAAGGTATTAATATAAAAAGTAAACACTTTTCATAGTATATGCATAAAAAGTTCAAACTTTTCAAGGTATTAATATAAAAAGTAAGCACTTTTCATGGTATATGCATAAAAAGTTCAAACTTTTCAAGGTATTAATATAAAAAGTAAGCACTTTTCATGGTATATGCATAAAAAGTTAAAACTTTTCAAGGTATTAATATAAAAAGTAAGCACTTTTCATGGTATATGCATAAAAAGTTAAAACATTTCAAGGCATTAATATAAAAAGTAAACACTTTTCATGGTATATGTATAAAAAGTTAAAACTTTTCAAGGTATTAATATAAAAAGTAAGCACTTTTCATGGTATATGTATAAAAAGTTAAAACTTTTCAAGGTATTAATATAAAAAGTAAACACTTTTCATAGTATATGCATAAAAAGTTCAAACTTTTCAAGGTATTAATATAAAAAGTAAGCACTTTTCATGGTATATGCATAAAAAGTTAAAACTTTTCAAGGTATTAATATAAAAAGTAAGCACTTTTCATGGTATATGCATAAAAAGTTAAAACTTTTCAAGGTATTAATATAAAAAGTAAGCACTTTTCATGGTATATGTATAAAAAGTTAAAACTTTTCAAGGTATTAATATAAAAAGTAAACACTTTTCATGGTATATGCATAAAAAGTTAAAACTTTTCAAGGTATTAATATAAAAAGTAAACACTTTTCATGGTATATGTTTAAAAAGTTCAAACTTTTCAAGGTATTAATATAAAAAGTAAGCACTTTTCATGGTATATGCATAAAAAGTTAAAACTTTTCAAGGTATTAATATAAAAAGTAAGCACTTTTCATGGTATATGCATAAAAAGTTCAAACTTTTCAAGGTATTAATATAAAAAGTAAGCACTTTTCATGGTATATGCATAAAAAGTTAAAACTTTTCAAGGTATTAATATAAAAAGTAAACACTTTTCATAGTACATGCATAAAAAGTTAAAACTTTTCAAGGTATTAATATAAAAAGTAAACACTTTTCATAGTATATGCATAAAAAGTTCAAACTTTTCAAGGTATTAATATAAAAAGTAAGCACTTTTCATGGTATATGCATAAAAAGTTAAAACTTTTCAAGGTATTAATATAAAAAGTAAACACTTTTCATGGTATATGCATAAAAAGTTAAAACTTTTCAAGGTATTAATATAAAAAGTTAGCACTTTTCATGGTATACGTATAAAAAGTTAAAACTTTTCAAGGTATTAATATAAAAAGTAAACACTTTTCATAGTATATGCATAAAAAGTTCAAACTTTTCAAGGTATTAATATAAAAAGTAAGCACTTTTCATGGTATATGCATAAAAAGTTAAAACTTTTCATGGTATTAATATAAAAAGTAAACACTTTTCATAGTATATGTATAAAAAGTTCAAACTTTTCAAGGTATTAATATAAAAAGTAAGCACTTTTCATGGTATATGCATAAAAAGTTAAAACTTTTCAAGGTATTAATATAAAAAGTAAACACTTTTCATAGTATATGCATAAAAAGATAAAACTTTTCAAGGTATTAATATAAAAAGTAAACACTTTTCATAGTATATGCATAAAAAGTTCAAACTTTTCAAGGTATTAATATAAAAAGTAAGCACTTTTCATGGTATATGCATAAAAAGTTAAAACTTTTCAAGGTATTAATATAAAAAGTAAGCACTTTTCATGGTATATGCATAAAAAGTTAAAACTTTTCAAGGTATTAATATAAAAAGTAAACACTTTTCATAGTATATGTATAAAAAGTTCAAACTTTTCAAGGTATTAATATAAAAAGTAAGCACTTTTCATGGTATATGTATAAAAAAGTTAAAACTTTTCAAGGTATTAATATAAAAAGTAAACACTTTTCATAGTATATGCATAAAAAGTTCAAACTTTTCAAGGTATTAATATAAAAAGTAAGCACTTTTCATGGTATATGCATAAAAAGTTAAAACTTTTCAAGGTATTAATATAAAAAGTAAACACTTTTCATGGTATATGTATAAAAAGTTAAAACTTTTCAAGGTATTAATATAAAAAGTAAGCACTTTTCATGGTATATGTATAAAAAGTTAAAACTTTTCAAGGTATTAATATAAAAAGTAAACACTTTTCATAGTATATGCATAAAAAGTTCAAACTTTTCAAGGTATTAATATAAAAAGTAAGCACTTTTCATGGTATATGCATAAAAAGTTAAAACTTTTCAAGGTATTAATATAAAAAGTAAGCACTTTTCATGGTATATGGATAAAAAGTTAAAACTTTTCAAGGTATTAATATAAAAAGTAAGCACTTTTCATGGTATATGTATAAAAAGTTAAAACTTTTCAAGGTATTAATATAAAAAGTAAACACTTTTCATGGTATATGCATAAAAAGTTAAAACTTTTCAAGGTATTAATATAAAAAGTAAACACTTTTCATGGTATATGTTTAAAAAGTTCAAACTTTTCAAGGTATTAATATAAAAAGTAAGCACTTTTCATGGTATATGCATAAAAAGTTAAAACTTTTCAAGGTATTAATATAAAAAGTAAGCACTTTTCATGGTATATGCATAAAAAGTTCAAACTTTTCAAGGTATTAATATAAAAAGTAAGCACTTTTCATGGTATATGCATAAAAAGTTAAAACTTTTCAAGGTATTAATATAAAAAGTAAACACTTTTCATAGTATATGCATAAAAAGTTAAAACTTTTCAAGGTATTAATATAAAAAGTAAACACTTTTCATAGTATATGCATAAAAAGTTCAAACTTTTCAAGGTATTAATATAAAAAGTAAGCACTTTTCATGGTATATGCATAAAAAGTTAAAACTTTTCAAGGTATTAATATAAAAAGTAAACACTTTTCATGGTATATGCATAAAAAGTTAAAACTTTTCAAGGTATTAATATAAAAAGTTAGCACTTTTCATGGTATACGTATAAAAAGTTAAAACTTTTCAAGGTATTAATATAAAAAGTAAACACTTTTCATAGTATATGCATAAAAAGTTCAAACTTTTCAAGGTATTAATATAAAAAGTAAGCACTTTTCATGGTATATGCATAAAAAGTTAAAACTTTTCATGGTATTAATATAAAAAGTAAACACTTTTCATAGTATATGTATAAAAAGTTCAAACTTTTCAAGGTATTAATATAAAAAGTAAGCACTTTTCATGGTATATGCATAAAAAGTTAAAACTTTTCAAGGTATTAATATAAAAAGTAAACACTTTTCATAGTATATGCATAAAAAGATAAAACTTTTCAAGGTATTAATATAAAAAGTAAACACTTTTCATAGTATATGCATAAAAAGTTCAAACTTTTCAAGGTATTAATATAAAAAGTAAGCACTTTTCATGGTATATGCATAAAAAGTTAAAACTTTTCAAGGTATTAATATAAAAAGTAAGCACTTTTCATGGTATATGCATAAAAAGTTAAAACTTTTCAAGGTATTAATATAAAAAGTAAACACTTTTCATAGTATATGTATAAAAAGTTCAAACTTTTCAAGGTATTAATATAAAAAGTAAGCACTGTTCATGGTATATGCATAAAAAGTTAAAACTTTTCAAGGTATTAATATAAAAAGTAAACACTTTTCATAGTATATGCATAAAAAGTTAAAACTTTTCAAGGTATTAATATAAAAAGTAAGCACTTTTCATGGTATATGTATAAAAAAGTTAAAACTTTTCAAGGTATTAATATAAAAAGTAAACACTTTTCATAGTATATGCATAAAAAGTTCAAACTTTTCAAGGTATTAATATAAAAAGTAAGCACTTTTCATGGTATATGCATAAAAAGTTAAAACTTTTCAAGGTATTAATATAAAAAGTAAACACTTTTCATGGTATATGTATAAAAAGTTAAAACTTTTCAAGGTATTAATATAAAAAGTAAGCACTTTTCATGGTATATGTATAAAAAGTTAAAACTTTTCAAGGTATTAATATAAAAAGTAAACACTTTTCATAGTATATGCATAAAAAGTTAAAACTTTTCAAGGTATTAATATAAAAAGTAAGCACTTTTCATGGTATATGCATAAAAAGTTAAAACTTTTCAAGGTATTAATATAAAAGTATACACTTTTCCATGGTATATGTATAAAAAGTTAAAACTTTTCAAGGTATTAATATAAAAAGTAAGCACTTTTCATGGTATATGCATAAAAAGTTAAAACTGTTCAAGGTATTAATATAAAAAGTAAACACTTTTCATGGTATATGTATAAAAAGTTAAAACTTTTCAAGGTATTAATATAAAAAGTAAGCACTTTTCATGGTATATGTATAAAAAGTTAAAACTTTTCAAGGTATTAATATAAAAAGTAAACACTTTTCATAGTATATGCATAAAAAGTTCAAACTTTTCAAGGTATTAATATAAAAAGTAAGCACTTTTCATGGTATTAATATAAAAAGTAAACACTTTTCATAGTATATGCATAAAAAGTTAAAACTTTTCAAGGTATTAATATAAAAAGTAAGCACTTTTCATGGTATATGCATAAAAAGTTAAAACTTTTCAAGGTATTAATATAAAAGTATACACTTTTCATGGTATATGTATAAAAAGTTAAAACTTTTCAAGGTATTAATATAAAAAGTAAGCACTTTTCATGGTATATGCATAAAAAGTTAAAACTGTTCAAGGTATTAATATAAAAAGTAAACACTTTTCATGGTATATGTATAAAAGTGCTTACTTTTTATATTAATACCTTGAAAAGTTTTAACTTTTTATGCATATACTATGAAAAGTGTTTACTTTTTATATTAATACCTTGAAAAGTTTTAACTTTTTATACATATACCATGAAAAGTGCTTACTTTTTATATTAATACCTTGAAAAGTTTTAACTTTTTATACATATACCATGAAAAGTGTTTACTTTTTATATTAATACCTTGAAAAGTTTTAACTTTTTATGCATATACTATGAAAAGTGTTTACTTTTTATATTAATACCTTGAAAAGTTTGAACTTTTTAAACATATACCATGAAAAGTGTTTACTTTTTATATTAATACCTTGAAAAGTTTTAACTTTTTATGCATATACCATGAAAAGTGTTTACTTTTTATATTAATATAAAAAGTAAGCACTTTTCATGGTATACGTATAAAAAGTTAAAACTTTTCAAGGTATTAATATAAAAAGTAAACACTTTTCATAGTATATGCATAAAAAGTTAAAACTTTTCAAGGTATTAATATAAAAAGTAAACACTTTTCATAGTATATGCATAAAAAGTTAAAACTTTTCAAGGTATTAATATAAAAAGTAAACACTTTTCATAGTATATGCATAAAAAGTTAAAACTTTTCAAGGTATTAATATAAAAAGTAAACACTTTTCATAGTATATGCATAAAAAGTTAAAACTTTTCAAGGTATTAATATAAAAAGTAAACACTTTTCATAGTATATGCATAAAAAGTTAAAACTTTTCAAGGTATTAATATAAAAAGTAAACACTTTTCATAGTATATGTATAAAAAGTTCAAACTTTTCAAGGTATTAATATAAAAAGTAAGCACTTTTCATGGTATATGTATAAAAAGTTAAAACTTTTCAAGGTATTAATATAAAAAGTAAACACTTTTCATGGTATATGCATAAAAAGTTAAAACTTTTCAAGGTATTAATATAAAAAGTAAACACTTTTCATAGTATATGCATAAAAAGTTAATACTTTTCAAGGTATTAATATAAAAAGTAAGCACTTTTCATGGTATATGCATAAAAAGTTAAAACTTTTCAAGGTATTAATATAAAAAGTAAGCACTTTTCATGGTATATGTATAAAAAGTTAAAACTTTTCAAGGTATTAATATAAAAAAAAAACACTTTTCATAGTATATGCATAAAAAGTTCAAACTTTTCAAGGTATTAATATAAAAAGTAAGCACTTTTCATGGTATATGCATAAAAAGTTAAAACTTTTCAAGGTATTAATATAAAAAGTAAACACTTTTCATGGTATATGTATAAAAAGTTAGAACTTTTCAAGGTATTAATATAAAAAGTAAGCACTTTTCATGGTATATGTATAAAAAGTTAAAACTTTTCAAGGTATTAATATAAAAAGTAAACACTTTTCATAGCATATGCATAAAAAGTTAAAACTTTTCAAGGTATTAATATAAAAAGTAAGCACTTTTAATGGGATATGCATAAAAAGTTAAAACTTTTCAAGGTATTAATATAAAAAGTAAACACTTTTCATAGCATATGCATAAAAAGTTAAAACTTTTCAAGGTATTAATATAAAAAGTAAGCACTTTTAATGGGATATGCATAAAAAGTTAAAACTTTTCAAGGTATTAATATAAAAAGTAAACACTTTTCATGGTATATGTATAAAAAGTTAAAACTTTTCAAGGTATTAATATAAAAAGTAAGCACTTTTCATGGTATATGTATAAAAAGTTAAAACTTTTCAAGGTATTAATATAAAAAGTAAACACTTTTCATAGTATATGCATAAAAAGTTCAAACTTTTCAAGGCATTAATATAAAAAGTAAGCACTTTTCATGGTATATGCATAAAAAGTTAAAACTTTTCAAGGTATTAATATAAAAAGTAAGCACTTTTCATGGTATATGCATAAAAAGTTAAAACTTTTCAAGGTATTAATATAAAAAGTAAACACTTTTCATGGTATATGTATAAAAAGTTAAAACTTTTCAAGGTATTAATATAAAAAGTAAGCACTTTTCATGGTATATGTATAAAAAGTTAAAACTTTTCAAGGTATTAATATAAAAAGTAAACACTTTTCATAGTATATGCATAAAAAGTTCAAACTTTTCAAGGTATTAATATAAAAAGTAAGCACTTTTCATGGTATATGCATAAAAAGTTAAAACTTTTCAAGGTATTAATATAAAAAGTAAGCACTTTTCATGGTATATGCATAAAAAGTTAAAACTTTTCAAGGTATTAATATAAAAAGTAAACACTTTTCATGGTATATGTATAAAAAGTTAAAACTTTTCAAGGTATTAATATAAAAAGTAAGCACTTTTCATGGTATCTGTATAAAAAGTTTGAACTTTTCAAGGTATTAATATAAAAAGTAAGCACTTTTCATGGTATATGCATAAAAAGTTAAAACTATTCAAGGTATTAATATAAAAAGTAAACACTTTTCATGGTATATGCATAAAAAGTTAAAACTTTTCAAGGTATTAATATAAAAAGTAAACACTTTTCATAGTATATGCATAAAAAGTTAAAACTTTTCAAGGTATTAATATAAAAAGTAAACACTTTTCATAGTATATGCATAAAAAGTTCAAACTTTTCAAGGTAATAATATAAAAAGTAAGCACTTTTCATGGTATATGCATAAAAAGTTAAAACTTTTCAAGGTATTAATATAAAAAGTAAGCACTTTTCATGGTATATGTATAAAAAGTTAAAACTTTTCAAGGTATTAATATAAAAAGTAAACACATTTCATGGTATATGCATAAAAAGTTAAAACTTTTCAAGGTATTAATATAAAAAGTAAACACTTTTCATGGTATATGCATAAAAAGTTAAAACTTTTCAAGGTATTAATATAAAAAGTAAGCACTTTTCATGGTAAATGCATAAAAAGTTAAAACTTTTCAAGGTATTAATATAGAAAGTAAACACTTTTCATGGTATATGTATAAAAAGTTAAAACTTTTCAAGGTATTAATATAAAAAGTAAGCACTTTTCATGGTATATGTATAAAAAGTTAAAACTTTTCAAGGTATTAATATAAAAAGTAAACACTTTTCATGGTATATGTATAAAAAGTTAAAACTTTTCAAGGTATTAATATAAAAAGTAAACACTTTTCATAGAATATGCATAAAAAGTTAAAACTTTTCAAGGTATTAATATAAAAAGTAAACACTTTTCATAGTATATGCATAAAAAGTTAAAACTTTTCAAGGTATTAATATAAAAAGTAAACACTTTTCATGGTATATGTATAAAAAGTTAAAACTTTTCAAGGTATTAATATAAAAAGTAAGCACTTTTCATGGTATATGTATAAAAAGTTAAAACTTTTCAAGGTATTAATATAAAAAGTAAACACTTTTCATAGTATATGCATAAAAAGTTCAAACTTTTCAAGGTATTAATATAAAAAGTAAGCACTTTTCATGGTATATGCATAAAAAGTTAAAACTTTTCAAGGTATTAATATAAAAAGTAAGCACTTTTCATGGTATATGCATAAAAAGTTAAAACTTTTCAAGGTATTAATATAAAAAGTAAGCACTTTTCATGGTATATGTATAAAAAGTTAAAACTTTTCAAGGTATTAATATAAAAAGTAAACACTTTTCATAGAATATGCATAAAAAGTTCAAACTTTTCAAGGTAATAATATAAAAAGTAAGCACTTTTCATGGTATCTGTATAAAAAGTTTAAACTTTTCAAGGTATAAATATATAAATATATAAATATATAAAAAGTAAGCACTTTTCATGGTATATGCATAAAAAGTTAAAACTATTCAAGGTATTAATATAAAAAGTAAACACTTTTCATGGTATATGCATAAAAAGTTAAAACTTTTCAAGGTATTAATATAAAAAGTAAACACTTTTCATAGTATATGCATAAAAAGTTAAAACTTTTCAAGGTATTAATATAAAAAGTAAACACTTTTCATAGTATATGCATAAAAAGTTCAAACTTTTCAAGGTAATAATATAAAAAGTAAGCACTTTTCATGGTATATGCATAAAAAGTTAAAACTTTTCAAGGTATTAATATAAAAAGTAAACACTTTTCATGGTATATGTTTAAAAAGTTCAAACTTTTCAAGGTATTAATATAAAAAGTAAACACTTTTCATAGTATAAGTATAAAAAGTTAAAACTTTTCAAGGTATTAATATAAAAAGTAAACACTTTTCATAGTATATGCATAAAAAGTTCAAACTTTTCAAGGTATTAATATAAAAAGTAAGCACTTTTCATGGTATATGCATAAAAAGTTAAAACTTTTCAAGGTATTAATATAAAAAGTAAACACTTTTCATGGTATATGCATAAAAAGTTAAAACTTTTCAAGGTATTAATATAAAAAGTAAACACTTTTCATAGTATATGCATAAAAAGTTAAAACTTTTCAAGGTATTAATATAAAAAGTAAACACTTTTCATTGTATATGCATAAAAAGTTCAAACTTTTCAAGGTAATAATATAAAAAGTAAGCACTTTTCATGGTATATGCATAAAAAGTTAAAACTTTTCAAGGTATTAATATAAAAAGTAAACACTTTTCATGGTATATGTATAAAAAGTTAAAACTTTTCAAGGTATTAATATAAAAAGTAAGCACTTTTCATGGTATATGCATAAAAAGTTAAAACTTTTCAAGGTATTAATATAAAAAGTAAACACTTTTCATGGTATATGTATAAAAAGTTAAAACTTTTCAAGGTATTAATATAAAAAGTAAGCACTTTTCATGGTATATGTATAAAAAGTTAAAACTTTTCAAGGTATTAATATAAAAAGTAAACACTTTTCATAGTATATGCATAAAAAGTTAAAACTTTTCAAGGTATTAATATAAAAAGTAAGCACTTTTCATGGTATACGTATAAAAAGTTAAAACTTTTCAAGGTATTAATATAAAAAGTAAACACTTTTCATAGTATATGCATAAAAAGTTCAAACTTTTCAAGGTGTTAATATAAAAAGTAAGCACTTTTCATGGTATATGCATAAAAAGTTAAAACTTTTCAAGGTATTAATATAAAAAGTAAGCACTTTTCATGGTATATGTATAAAAAGTTAAAACTTTTCAAGTTATTAATATAAAAAGTAAACACTTTTCATGGTATATGTATAAAAAGTTAAAACTTTTCAAGGTATTAATATAAAAAGTAAACACTTTTCATGGTATATGTTTAAAAAGTTCAAACTTTTCAAGGTATTAATATAAAAAGTAAACACTTTTCATAGTATATGCATAAAAAGTTAAAACTTTTCAAGGTATTAATATAAAAAGTAAGCACTTTTCATGGTATATGTATAAAAAGTTAAAACTTTTCAAGGTATTAATATAAAAAGTAAACACATTTCATGGTATATGCATAAAAAGTTAAAACTTTTCAAGGTATTAATATAAAAAGTAAACACTTTTCATAGTATATGCACAAAAAGTTCAAACTTTTCAAGGTATTAATATAAAAAGTAAGCACTTTTCATGGTATAAGTATAAAAAGTTAAAACTTCTCAAGGTATTAATATAAAAAGTAAACACTTTTCATAGTATATGCATAAAAAGTTCAAACTTTTCAAGGTATTAATATAAAAAGTAAGCACTTTTCATGGTATATGCATAAAAAGTTAAAACTTTTCAAGGTATTAATATAAAAAGTAAACACTTTTCATAGTATATGCATAAAAAGTTAAAACTTTTCAAGGTATTAATATAAAAAGTAAGCACTTTTCATGGTATAT
Organism: Ophonus ardosiacus; assembly: GCA_943142095.1. Taxonomy (NCBI): domain Eukaryota; kingdom Metazoa; phylum Arthropoda; class Insecta; order Coleoptera; family Carabidae; genus Ophonus; species Ophonus ardosiacus. The sequence continues at coordinate 49,430,283 of OW964826.1, read as the reverse complement.
GCATAAAAAGTTAAAACTTTTCAAGGTATTAATATAAAAAGTAAACACTTTTCATGGTATATGCATAAAAAGTTAAAACTTTTCAAGGTATTAATATAAAAAGTAAACACTTTTCATAGTATATGTATAAAAAGTTAAAACTTTTCAAGGTATTAATATAAAAAGTAAGCACTTTTCATGGTATATGTATAAAAAGTTAAAACTTTTCAAGGTATTAATATAAAAAGTAAACACTTTTCATAGTATATGCATAAAAAGTTAAAACTTTTCAAGGTATTAATATAAAAAGTAAGCACTTTTCATGGTATATGTATAAAAAGTTAAAACTTTTCAAGGTATTAATATAAAAAGTAAACACATTTCATGGTATATGCATAAAAAGTTAAAACTTTTCAAGGTATTAATATAAAAAGTAAACACTTTTCATAGTATATGCACAAAAAGTTCAAACTTTTCAAGGTATTAATATAAAAAGTAAGCACTTTTCATGGTATAAGTATAAAAAGTTAAAACTTTTCAAGGTATTAATATAAAAAGTAAACACTTTTCATAGTATATGCATAAAAAGTTCAAACTTTTCAAGGTATTAATATAAAAAGTAAGCACTTTTCATGGTATATGCATAAAAAGGTAAACTTTTCAAGGTATTAATATAAAAAGTAAACACTTTTCATGGTATATGCATAAAAAGTTAAAACTTTTCAAGGTATTAATATAAAAAGTAAACACTTTTCATAGTATATGCATAAAAAGTTCAAACTTTTCAAGGTATTAATATAAAAAGTAAACACTTTTCATAGTATATGCATAAAAAGTTCAAACTTTTCAAGGTATTAATATAAAAAGTAAGCACTTTTCATGGTATATGCATAAAAAGTTAAAACTTTTCAAGGTATTAATATAAATAGTAACACTTTTCATGGTATAAGTATAAAAAGTTAAAACTTTTCAAGGTATTAATATAAAAAGTAAACACTTTTCATAGTATATGCATAAAAAGTTCAAACTTTTCAAGGTATTAATATAAAAAGTAAACACTTTTCATAGTATATGCATAAAAAGTTCAAACTTTTCAAGTTATTAATATAAAAAGTAAGCACTTTTCATGGTATATGCATAAAAAGTTAAAACTTTTCAAGGTATTAATATAAAAAGTAACACTTTTCATGGTATAAGCATAAAAAGTTAAAACTTTTCAAGGTATTAATATAAAAAGTAAACACTTTTCATGGTATATGCATAAAAAGTTAAAACTTTTCAAGGTATTAATATAAAAAGTAAACACTTTTCATAGTATATGCATAAAAAGTTAAAACTTTTCAAGGTATTAATATAAAAAGTAAGCACTTTTCATGGTATATGCATATATGCATAAGTATAAAAAGTTAAAACTTTTCAAGGTATTAATATAAAAAGTAAGCACTTTTAATGGTATATGCATAAAAAGTTAAAAGTTTTCAAGGTATTAATATAAAAAGTAAGCACTTTTCATGGTATATGCATAAAAAGTTAAAACTTTTCCAGGTATTAATATAAAAAGTAAGCACTTTTCATAGTATATGCATAAAAAGTTAAAACTTTTCAAGGTATTAATATAAAAAGTAAGCACTTTTTATGGTATATGCATAAAAAGTTAAAACTTTTCAAGGTATTAATATAAAAAGTAAGCACTTTTCATGGTATATGCATAAAAAGTTAAAAGTTTTCAAGGTATTAATATAAAAAGTAAACACGTTTCATGGTATATGCATAAAAAGTTAAAACTTTTCCAGGTATTAATATAAAAAGTAAGCACTTTTCATGGTATAAGTATAAAAAGTTAAAACTTTTCAAGGTATTAATATAAAAAGTAAGCACTTTTCATGGTATATGCATAAAAAGTTAAAACTTTTCAAGGTATTAATATAAAAAGTAAACACTTTTCATAGTATATGCATAAAAAGTTAAAACTTTTCAAGGTATTAATATAAAAAGTAAGCACTTTTCATGGTATATGCATAAAAAGTTCAAACTTTTCAAGGTATTAATATAAAAAGTAAGCACTTTTCATGGTATAAGTATAAAAAGTTAAAACTTTTCCAGGTATTAATATAAAAAGTAAACACTTTTCATAGTATATGCATAAAAAGTTAAAACTTTTCAAGGTATTAATATAAAAAGTAAGCACTTTTCATGGTATATGCATAAAAAGTTAAAACTTTTCAAGGTATTAATATAAAAAGTAAACACTTTACATGGTATATGCATAAAAAGTTAAAACTTTTCAAGGTATTAATATAAAAAGTAAACACTTTTCATAGTATATGCATAAAAAGTTAAAACTTTTCAAGGTATTAATATAAAAAGTAAACACTTTTCATGGTATATGCATAAAAAGTTAAAACTTTTCAAGGTATTAATATAAAAAGTAAACACTTTTCATGGTATATGCATAAAAAGTTAAAACTTTTCAAGGTATTAATATAAAAAGTAAGCACTTTTCATGGTATATGCATAAAAAGTTAAAACTTTTCAAGGTATTAATATAAAAAGTAAACACTTTTCATGGTATATGCATAAAAAGTTAAAACTTTTCAAGGTATTAATATAAAAAGTAAGCACTTTTCATGGTATATGCATAAAAAGTTAAAAGTTTTCAAGGTATTAATATAAAAAGTAAGCACTTTTCATGGTATATGCATAAAAAGTTAAAACTTTTCCAGGTATTAATATAAAAAGTAAGCACTTTTCATAGTATATGCATAAAAAGTTAAAACTTTTCAAGGTATTAATATAAAAAGTAAGCACTTTTCATGGTATATGCATAAAAAGTTAAAACTTTTCCAGGTATTAATATAAAAAGTAAGCACTTTTCATAGTATATGCATAAAAAGTTAAAACTTTTCAAGGTATTAATATAAAAAGTAAGCACTTTTCATGGTATATGCATAAAAAGTTAAAACTTTTCCAGGTATTAATATAAAAAGTAAGCACTTTTCATAGTATATGCATAAAAAGTTAAAACTTTTCAAGGTATTAATATAAAAAGTAAGCACTTTTCATGGTATATGCATAAAAAGTTAAAACTTTTCAAGGTATTAATATAAAAAGTAAGCACTTTTCATGGTATATGCATAAAAAGTTCAAACTTTTCAAGGTATTAATATAAAAAGTAAGCACTTTTCATGGTATAAGTATAAAAAGTTAAAACTTTTCAAGGTATTAATATAAAAAGTAAGCACTTTTCATGGTATATGCATAAAAAGTTAAAACTTTTCAAGGTATTAATATAAAAAGTAAACACTTTTCATAGTATATGCATAAAAAGTTAAAACTTTTCAAGGTATTAATATAAAAAGTAAGCACTTTTCATGGTATATGCATAAAAAGTTAAAACTTTTCAAGGTATTAATATAAAAAGTAAACACTTTTCATGGTATATGCATAAAAAGTTAAAACTTTTCAAGGTATTAATATAAAAAGTAAACACTTTTCATAGTATATGCATAAAAAGTTAAAACTTTTCAAGGTATTAATATAAAAAGTAAACACTTTTCATGGTATATGCATAAAAAGTTAAAACTTTTCAAGGTATTAATATAAAAAGTAAACACTTTTCATAGTATATGCATAAAAAGTTAAAACTTTTCAAGGTATTAATATAAAAAGTAAACACTTTTCATGGTATATGCATAAAAAGTTAAAACTTTTCAAGGTATTAATATAAAAAGTAAACACTTTTCATGGTATATGCATAAAAAGTTAAAACTTTTCAAGGTATTAATATAAAAAGTAAACACTTTTCATAGTATATGCATAAAAAGTTAAAACTTTTCCAGGTATTAATATAAAAAGTAAACACTTTTCATGGTATATGCATAAAAAGTTAAAACTTTTCAAGGTATTAATATAAAAAGTAAGCACTTTTCATGGTATATGCATAAAAAGTTAAAACTTTTCAAGGTATTAATATAAAAAGTAAACACTTTTCATGGTATATGCATAAAAAGTTAAAACTTTTCAAGGTATTAATATAAAAAGTAAACACTTTTCATAGTATATGCATAAAAAGTTAAAACTTTTCCAAGTATTAATATAAAAAGTAAACACTTTTCATGGTATATGCATAAAAAGTTAAAACTTTTCAAGGTATTAATATAAAAAGTAAACACTTTTCATAGTATATGCATAAAAAGTTAAAACTTTTCAAGGTATTAATATAAAAAGTAAACACTTTTCATGGTATATGCATAAAAAGTTAAAACTTTTCAAGGTATTAATATAAAAAGTAAACACTTTTCATGGTATATGCATAAAAAGTTAAAACTTTTCAAGGTATTAATATAAAAAGTAAGCACTTTTCATGGTATATGCATAAAAAGTTAAAACTTTTCAAGGTATTAATATAAAAAGTAAACACTTTTCATGGTATATGCATAAAAAGTTAAAACTTTTCAAGGTATTAATATAAAAAGTAAACACTTTTCATAGTATATGCATAAAAAGTTAAAACTTTTCCAGGTATTAATATAAAAAGTAAACACTTTTCATGGTATATGCATAAAAAGTTAAAACTTTTCAAGGTATTAATATAAAAAGTAAACACTTTTCATAGTATATGCATAAAAAGTTAAAACTTTTCAAGGTATTAATATAAAAAGTAAACACTTTTCATGGTATATGCATAAAAAGTTAAAACTTTTCAAGGTATTAATATAAAAAGTAAACACTTTTCATGGTATATGCATAAAAAGTTAAAACTTTTCAAGGTATTAATATAAAAAGTAAACACTTTTCATAGTATATGCATAAAAAGTTAAAACTTTTCAAGGTATTAATATAAAAAGTAAGCACTTTTCATGGTATATGCATAAAAAGTTCAAACTTTTCAAGGTATTAATATAAAAAGTAAGCACTTTTCATGGTATATGCATAAAAAGTTAAAACTTTTCAAGGTATTAATATAAAAAGTAAACACTTTTCATAGTATATGCATAAAAAGTTAAAACTTTTCAAGGTATTAATATAAAAAGTAAGCACTTTTCATGGTATATGCATAAAAAGTTAAAACTTTTCAAGGTATTAATATAAAAAGTAAACACTTTTCATAGTATATGCATAAAAAGTTAAAACTTTTCAAGGTATTAATATAAAAAGTAAGCACTTTTCATGGTATATGCATAAAAAGTTCAAACTTTTCAAGGTATTAATATAAAAAGTAAGCACTTTTCATGGTATAAGTATAAAAAGTTAAAACTTTTCAAGGTATTAATATAAAAAGTAAGCACTTTTCATGGTATATGCATAAAAAGTTAAAACTTTTCAAGGTATTAATATAAAAAGTAAACACTTTTCATAGTATATGCATAAAAAGTTAAAACTTTTCAAGGTATTAATATAAAAAGTAAGCACTTTTCATGGTATATGCATAAAAAGTTAAAACTTTTCAAGGTATTAATATAAAAAGTAAACACTTTTCATAGTATATGCATAAAAAGTTAAAACTTTTCAAGGTATTAATATAAAAAGTAAACACTTTTCATGGTATATGCATAAAAAGTTAAAACTTTTCAAGGTATTAATATAAAAAGTAAACACTTTTCATGGTATATGCATAAAAAGTTAAAACTTTTCAAGGTATTAATATAAAAAGTAAACACTTTTCATGGTATATGCATAAAAAGTTAAAACTTTTCAAGGTATTAATATAAAAAGTAAACACTTTTCATGGTATATGCATAAAAAGTTAAAACTTTTCAAGGTATTAATATAAAAAGTAAGCACTTTTCATGGTATATGCATAAAAAGTTAAAACTTTTCAAGGTATTAATATAAAAAGCAAGCACTTTTCATGGTATATGCATAAAAAGTTAAAACTTTTCAAGGTATTAATATAAAAAGTAAACACTTTTCATGGTATATGCATAAAAAGTTAAAACTTTTCAAGGTATTAATATAAAAAGTAAACACTTTTCATGGTATATGCATAAAAAGTTAAAACTTTTCAAGGTATTAATATAAAAAGTAAGCACTTTTCATGGTATATGCATAAAAAGTTAAAACTTTTCAAGGTATTAATATAAAAAGTAAACACTTTTCATGGTATATGCATAAAAAGTAAGCACTTTTCATGGTATATGCATAAAAAGTTAAAACTTTTCAAGGTATTAATATAAAAAGTAAACACTTTTCATAGTATATGCATAAAAAGTTCAAACTTTTCAAGGTATTAATATAAAAAGTAAGCACTTTTCATGGTATATGCATAAAAAGTTAAAAATTTTCAAGGTATTAATATAAAAAGTAAATACTTTTCATAGTATATGCATAAAAAGTTAAAACTTTTCAAGGTATTAATATAAAAAGTAAACACTTTTCATAGTATATGCATAAAAAGTTCAAACTTTTCAAGGTATTAATATAAAAAGTAAGCACTTTTCATGGTATATGCATAAAAAGTTAAAACTTTTCAAGGTATTAATATAAAAAGTAAGCACTTTTCATGGTATATGCATAAAAAGTTAAAACTTTTCAAGGTATTAATATAAAAAGTAAACACTTTTCATAGTATATGCATAAAAAGTTCAAACTTTTCAAGGTATTAATATAAAAAGTAAGCACTTTTCATGGTATATGCATAAAAAGTTAAAACTTTTCAAGGTATTAATATAAAAAGTAAACACTTTTCATGGTATATGCATAAAAAGTTAAAACTTTTCAAGGTATTAATATAAAAAGTAAACACTTTTCATAGTATATGCATAAAAAGTTAAAACTTTTCAAGGTATTAATATAAAAGTAAGCACTTTTCATGGTATATGCATAAAAAGTTAAAACTTTTCAAGGTATTAATATAAAAAGTAAACACTTTTCATGGTATATGCATAAAAAGTTAAAACTTTTCAAGGTATTAATATAAAAAGTAAACACTTTTCATAGTATATGCATAAAAAGTTCAAACTTTTCAAGGTATTAATATAAAAAGTAAGCACTTTTCATGGTATATGTATAAAAAGTTAAAACTTTTCAAGGTATTAATATAAAAAGTAAACACTTTTCTTAGTATATGCATAAAAAGTTCAAACTTTTCAAGGTATTAATATAAAAAGTAAGCACTTTTCATGGTATATGCATAAAAAGTTAAAACTTTTCAAGGTATTAATATAAAAAGTAAACAATTTTCATAGTATATGCATAAAAAGTTAAAACTTTTCAAGGTATTAATATAAAAAGTAAACACTTTTCATAGTATATGCATAAAAAGTTAAAACTTTTCAAGGTATTAATATAAAAAGTAAGCACTTTTCATGGTATATGCATAAAAAGTTAAAACTTTTCAAGGTATTAATATAAAAAGTAAGCACTTTTCATGGTATATGTATAAAAAGTTAAAACTTTTCAAGGTATTAATATAAAAAGTAAACACATTTCATAGTATATTCATAAAAAGTTAAAACTTTTCAAGGTATTAATATAAAAAGTAAACACTTTTCATGGTATATGCATAAAAAGTTAAAACTTTTCAAGGTATTAACATAGAAAGTAAACACTTTCTATAGTATATACTTATTTTATTTAATTTTACTATATTTTGGGTTCATTATTTTTGTCCTACTATTTTCGGTAATTTATCTAATGAATTAGGCAAGTAATTAGAAAATTTAAATATATATTTAGTTAATTTCTTTATTTATGTTTAGTTTAATACTAAATGTAGTAATTTAATCTAATTTTTTATTTAATTTTACTATAATTTGTTATTACAAATTTAGAAAATTTAACTAAATCAACTTAGATAATTTAATGAAAACATATTAGTTGGCTGAAAATTAAACATTTGTTTAGTTAATTTAACTACAAGTTAGATGATTATTTTTTCTCTGTACGGCCGGTTTCATAATATATATAAAGTCACATTACTTTTAGAGTTTAATATAAAAGTGAAAAAGTGTGTCGTAATTTCACATTAAGCTAAAGTTGTTAGTTTACAGTCCTCTGACAGTTCCTTTAACTTAAAGTGAAATTATAAAATGCTTTTTTGGCTTTTAGAACAAACTTTAAAAGTAAAGTGACTTTATATTTATTATGAAACCTGCCGTTAAAGTAATTCAAATTAAAGTATTAAAGTGAGCCTGATAATGAAAACGGACCTTAGTTTAGAACATCTTGTTGATCTATGGATCAGTTGATCTTCAGTCAACAAATTAATGGTGAATTCGACTGAAATTCAAAAAGAAAATTATTTACGTGTATAAAAATAAAACAACACTTTTTCATTAGCTTCTTCCATAAGTAGCAAATATTAATAAGTCATAAACAAATAATGCGATTTATAAATAATGCGAGTTATGTGCGACAGGTTTCTCAAAATCTAAAATTTAGAATCTTTTATTTACATACCGCGATTTAATAGTGTGGTGTGACTGTAGCTAATCGAGGAAAAACAGGAATAATACAAGAATACAAGTATGAGATATAATAAACATGAGACGTGATCACATTCTTTCCATACACATTAGTATGCTTTCAAAACACTACTAAACGCAGTTAAACAATAGTTTCTCAGAATAAAGATGAAGGACACAAGGTAACACTCTACAAGGATATTTTCATATCCTAACCATATTTAGTATTCACACCTGTGCTTCCTTATACGAAATATTATCCATGTAACGTATGTGACTCAAATATAGATCACAATCCGACATACATTAACAATATTGAAAAATAAAATATTAAAAAATATTTAAATTTATTGAGAGAAATGGAAAGAATATAAAATATATACATTTTTCATTTTTCAACATACTCATGTACTTCAAATATATCAAACAAATTGAAATGAATGGTAGACTTGGAGAGATAAAAGAAAACAGAGATAAATGAAAAAAGTCACTTACTAATTGAATTTATTTCATTTGGTAAATTGAAGATAAATGGAGCAATATTTTATCATTCTGTAAAATTACCAATGCCGTACAAACAAAATTCTTCCTTAATTTTCGTGTTTTTTCAAAAGAATGCTTTATAGCAAAAACAACAAAATAAATAATTCCATATACTTAAGAATACCTACAAGCCTTGAAAACTCAAAGATACTCCTAAATAAATAAATAAATAAATAAATATATATTCACGACATATTATCCATTTCTGAGTGTGCCAATCTACTTTATCGCTGATATCGGTAACGATGACATATTTGTACCGTGCGGGCGCTTACCTCACGGACACTCATTGCTGGCGTGGAGAGTGCACCACAAAGGTCAATTTTGTGCCATTTAAAATTCGAAATATTTGGCGTCGGTTGGGATCGAACCCGTTTCCCCAGGTTCGCGACCAGACACTCAGGCACGTGGCCACGGGACCCCATAGATACTCCTACGTACTTCAAATAGTTTCCAAAATTTCTATGACTTAAAAAGATAAAACAAGAATCAAACCAGTTCCACCAAACTTTGCAGTTTTCTTTTTCCGTAGATCTAAAATATTAAAAATGTCAAAATACTTTTTACATAAAATCAAATATGATTTCAAGATTTACAATTATTATAAAAAAAATTAACGATTCATCAATAAGTATTATTTTAGAATCTAACTGTAGTTCTGAACATAAAGTGCAGCTTTATAAGTATAAAAAAAAAAATTTTTCAAGAAATTGTCATATTTATAAATGTTTCAAACTCAGAACAATAAGTTTTTAAAAAAAAACTCAAACAATGAGAAAGTAAAATAATAATTATAATGGAGTCTTTTCACAATTTTTTTATTTATTTTTCTGAAAATGTATGCAAAGTTATTAATGTAGGTTTATATTTTACCTTTCTGAAGTACATAATATTTACTTAAACTAAGATTTTTTGAAATTTTTAAAAATATTTTAATTTTTCTCGTGTGACGTCACGTAGCCATGAGGCAGCACTACTCTTCAGTGGCCAAATCTGGAACTACTACTCAAATTTCACAATCATTTTTGCCTATACGTTCTTTAATACATATTTAATCACACCAATATAAAAAAAAATTAAGTTAACCTGTTTACAATGATCGAACACTTAAATAACTAAGAAGAAACTTGACAACGTTAACGTTTTTGGTTACATATACAAAGTAAAAAAAAAGAAAACATAATGAATACGATATTATTTATAATTTACAAAAAAAAAAACAGTATCTACATTAATTCAATAATAATTGAACATTTCTATGAAATTAAATAATTATTAACAACAATGGAAAGAAAAGTAAATGATAAATCAGATATATCATCTAACTTGGTTAAACTATAGGACTCATTGCTAGGTGACGTCCCATGTTGATGCCGCGAAACTTTATTAACAAAATTATGAATGAAAAATATAATATTTTTGAGAAATATTGTACGATATATGATTGAAATAACATAAAGTTACATTAGGAACAAAAAAATGAACTTCTTTTTTTGGAAAGACCCCATTAGGTATATTTTTTTGTTATTAAATGAGAAAAGATAAATGGACAAAAGTCTCTTATAAAAAACTTGAAAGGTAAGATGGTAAAATTACAAACTTGAAATTTGGTATTATGTTATCCATTTGATAAATTAATCTTGAACGTTTCCATTCACTTCCAAGTTGAGCGATACAGCAAACAGATAAAAATATTTTGTAAAATTGGCTTCCTTAGAAACCAGCAACATCCAACATGAATAGCGCTTTCCTTTTCATTCTTCTGGAGCTCCATTCAATCAATGCTCACAATTCAATCGCATATTTTCCCGGTTTCCAAATAACGTAGCGCATTCCAATACATATCAATTACAGTTTAGCGAATAACGTATCGCGGAATTAGTTTTTGAATGGCGGCGCATGGAGACGATCGCTCGCTACCCGAATCGATCAGGAGTGTCAATTAGTACGTCGCGAAGAGATGGATGACGTTAGCGGGGTGGTGGAGTTAGGTTAAGGGTAGCAAGTCGTGCGAACGCAATTCGAGCACAGACAATTCGTCATAGAAGGAGAAATTGGTAATTCAGGTGAAAGTGATATGTCTCTTTTCTATTATATCTGAAATAACGAAAGAATTTTGTCAAATAGATTCTTGTGATTCTATTGGTTGCTATGCGCTGTAGTCAAGCGCGGTTTACACAAACATAATTCAAATATTATGTCGATTATGGTTTCATTCTATTTACACTTCATTTTACGTAAGAAAATAGTGATGGGAAGATAGATGCAGTTTGATGTTAGGCGTGTTTCTTTGGACTCTGATTATGATCTACACAACATTGAACGAACTAGCAGTAAACGTTAAATGATAAATCAGATGTTTTGATTGAAGTAATACCCAAATCGAAAATAGTTTAAAGATGGATCGTGTTGAAGCAGAAATAATATTTTTGTTATAGAATGTGAAGTAAAATATGAAAACAAGTTTCTTTTTTTACCTGCAGGATCTAATATTAGAAAAATCGAAACCAATAATGAATGTTGAACTACTGAATCAAGTTCTAGTAGTTCGGATAATCCTGATGTAGACATAAATTTGCACATTCCAATAATTCATTACTTGCTTTTTCCGCCATTTACAAATCTTTTGTTATTTCAATCACAATGATCATGCAAAAAGACTGATTCAGAAGGGAAAGGAGAATAGCGTGTTGTGATCACAAAATGAAAGAGTGGGGACAACGAATAACGAACGAAGAAACAATTTTCTTTTTGATCATGTTCACTTTGTTCAATTTTATCACGAATCAAAGCCCGAAGAAACACGCCTCTTGTTGTATGATTGGATAATATCGTGAAAAGTTTTTCTTCTATTCAGCTGTCTCTCTTGCACTCACATGATTGAGCGAGAGAGAAAACTTTTTAAGTCACTTGAAAAGAAAAACTTCATCGTGTAATTTACTATTAACGCACAGCACTTATACTTCATCTCACGTAAGAAAATGGTGATGGGCAGATAGGTGCAGTTTGATGTTTTTTGATTGGATAATATCAGAGTATTATATTAATAAATAAATATATCATCACGGCATATTACCCATTTCTGGGTGTGCCAGTATCTACAACACATGTAGACATCGGTAATGATGACGATATATTTTACAGTGTGGGCGCTTACCAGGCGTCACCTCACGGGCACTCACAGCTGGTGTGGAGAGTGCACCATAGGGGTCACTTTTGTGCCATTTAAAATTGGAAATATTTGGCGTCTGTCGGGATCGAACTCGGTTCCCCCACGTTAGCGACCAGACACTCAGGCACGCGGCCACGGGACCCCATCGGAGTATTATCCAATCAAAAAATAAGATCAAACTGCACCTATCTTCTTGGTTGTCCATAAGTTCTTCCAATTTTTTTGTAACTGCATCTCGGACTTAAATTTTGTTCCTTTTCAACGCAGATTTAAAGTTTGGGAAAACGGTCCAGGTCAATTAAAGGCTACTGTCAAATGGTTTTCCTAATTATCATGAAATTTTAAATGTGAGTGGAGAAAAGATGACATTGAATATGACACACCCTGCAATGTTGCCAAATTTTCAGGAAAACCGAAGAAATAAATATATATTCGCATAGGGCAATGCAATATTTGTTTTGCGTAATTTTCATCTTCGAAATTGATGCTGCAACTCATGATTACTTTGAATCATTCCAAAAGGAGATTGGTTAATAGCTTTTATGAAGTGGAAGAAAGAATTGTGAAGCGTATTTTTATTGAAGGAAACTACTAAACCCATATTTCGAAAGGATAAATTGTTTGTTCTTGAATCAAAGCATAGAAAGATGTAAAAAATACAGTAAAATATAGTATTTGAGACGGATTGGTAAAGGCCAAAAAGTCATGCAACTCAAATGTCTGCTGCAGCTCCTATGAAACCTTCTCGACTGCTGAATCTACTTGATAGCCATTTATATTAAATTAGATATCGAAGGGAACAGGCTTCGTTTGATGTTCGCAATTACGATTTATGTTTTGGACGCTTTTTGCTGCATCGCGAAGGGGCGCTGCTTTTTTTAAATGACGTGCTGATTGTCCGATTAAGGGAAATAGAAAGAAAAATTAGCTACTGCAATCACGTCGTTGCTGTCGGTTCATTCTCGTGTCATGCCAACACAAATCTAATTGTAGTGATGGATTGCTTAAATAATCTTTTATTACTTGATGGAACGCTTGAATCTGTCTCTTTGGACAGAAATAGCTTGACAGTTTGAATTTTAATGAAAACATTTAATTTTACACTACTCCGAAAGAATGTCTGAGATAGAAAACGCTCAATAAGCAAAACACGCGACACATGTCCATAATTTGTGCAAAGACCAAAATAACATAATCGGGCATATTCTGTCTAGCAATGGTTAATTTTTAACTGGTTAGAAAAAATATCCATTAGATATTGATTTGACAACTAAAAATCCAAGGTTTTCAGTGATAATGTAGTTTTTCAATTAATAATTTCATTAAATTGCTTAATACTTAAGCGTATTTCTATTTATATACATAAATTAATGTATGTGAACTCTAATATTAGCGAACTGCACTGTTTAAAGAAAATGAGCTTAACATCTACGTAACACAATATTAAAAAATCTGTTGTGGCCAGCACAAAACCTTCCGTCAATTCGATGTATTTTGTACATATCCCATACCAAAAGTTCCTTGAAAAAGATGGTGTATATCCTGTAAAATTTTAACACCAACACACTATTTTTACAAATTCCATACCGAAAGTTCCTTTCCCTATTTTATTAGGGGTCGCTGTTTCTTACTCTTCTCTTTTACTCATTCCTGTCCAACGCATCTTCTTCACATAATTCTTCCTCTCTCATATCTACACAGTCCTTCCATTTCTCTTTGGCCTTTCTTGTACTTCTGGCATTGAAAATTCCAATCTTGAGACGAGTCTGCAAATGCAAGTCACTTGCGAGGGACACTCTATCATATTCACATATAACTTTCTGACCCTATACTTTCAACTTTGGTTTTGCGTTTGACACTGACATCTGTCAATTAAAAATTTTTGAATTATCTGCTGTTTCCATAATTTTAGCAAAGCTGACTAATTTTTTAAAGTTAATCTCTCTTAATGTCTCTATAACTCTATATCTATTGAATATGAAGGAAAATGTATAATGAAACCGTATAGAGATATTCTTTCATATTGATAATCACAAAATGTCGAAAAATGATATTTAACTGCGTTTTTTCAAGAAAAACTGTTAAAAACTTCAAATAAGGGTACTTCCGGTAGATCAATTATAACCAAAATCTAATCAGCTCTTCACATGTATGCAAAGAACAGGAATGCGAAAGAATTATAATTTTTAGAATTGTAGTATTGGAGTTATCGTCAGAGAAAAAGTTGTAACACACGGACAAACACACACACACACGCGGACACAAACACACACACACACACACACACACACACACATACAGACATCATCTTAAAAATAGCAAATTCGTATTCTAGGGACCCTAAAACGTGCTTATTCACTAAAAACTCACCAACGAATTTTTTGACCAAAGACAATACCTTCCTTACCTAAAGGTGACGGAAGGTAAAAAATATATATATTACAGCTTAACGATTCGCAATTATGACTATCTAGAGAGCAACAGATTACTTTGAATTTAGATGAAGTTTCATAAAAAAGAAAATAGTGGAGGATCCCTTTCAAATCCGCTTTGTGATTGTAATTCTGATTCTATTTATAATAGTACTTATGTAACGAATGACGTAAATAGGTACAGTTGTTGTTGTGAATTTTAAATGAATAAAACAACAATAACAACGGGATTAACCTTCATATCATGTCACTGTAACTGATACTTAGTTACTTGCAGGAAATTAGATCTTTATTTATGGAAAAGGTCAATAAAGAGTTGATTAACAGATTGATATATGTATATGTATGTGCAACAAACATTCATTTCTTTTGCTATAAAAATTTCAACGTTCTAAAAACATATAATATGATATATTACTACATATTTGAGTGATTTCGAAAGTTATTGAAAAAAGTAACAAGTTTCACAAAAGATAAAAAAGTGAAAAAATTACTGTTACATTAAATTCTGCATAATTTCGTAGATATTTTAACATATTTCAACTGGTACTCAGTGGACCGTGAATAAACATTTACTGAAATAAAAATAAATTATGTACTATTTATATTAAGTTTTACTGTACAGGTTAAAAATAATTGTATTCAATACTGGCCAGTAATATGTACCTACCTTCAACAAATTTTAATAAAAAAATTATAAATTAAGAAACGTTTTGTCATGTTACCTAAAAGTAAGTATATTTTCTTCACAGATATCTTTTCTAAATTCAAAATTAGATTTGGTTGTTTTACCAATAAAAATAACCTAGTGGAACGCTACCAATAATTTGGATCCCATGGATTATTCATGTTCCAAGTTATTTTAAATTAGATTCAGCCAAATTTAATTGAAACAGTGATACGGGAAAATCAACCTTATCTTTTTATCTTATAAGCTAATATTTTTATACGAACTACTTAACTATATATTATGTGGTTAATATAGTAAGTATAGTAAGTAGTATAATTCGGAGATAAATAATTTTTTTTTTAATTTTGACAAAATTTTAATAGTCGATGACTAGTTTCGCTAATCAATAGCATCATCAGATCTTTTATTATAATGAATAATAAGTTTCACCAAGTAATAGCTGAAATAATTAAAGAAATGATAAATAAATTTCTTCTAAATACACCTCTTACTATCAGGTAAGTGACTACCTGTTGCGAGGAAGGTAAAAACTACAGATTACGAAGTCAAGTCAGTGTACTATATCTATACTGGAAAACACATGTCCACATGTGTTTACATCGCAATACAATATGTGAAATTCTTATCCATATTTTTTATTTCATCAAATTAAAAATAAATAAAAATCTGTTGTGGACAACACAAGACCTCTCGCCATTTCTATATTAGACCAAATAAGTACATATTGTATTTAACATTTCTGGGACACACACCAAAATTCTAATTACATCTTATTAATATATTTTCATATTTTTTAATTCATTCTATAAATAAGTGTCCTCCTACTCTTCTAAATGTTCGACATTCTTCAAATTTATTTACGAGATTGGCAGTATTTCTGATGCGTATATGTAATATATGTATCTATAATTTTAAATATTTAATTATTAATAATATAAGAAATATTAAACATACTTCCCAGAAAAAACCTTCAGTTACGTATCTGGATTTTTGACAACGACATTTTTCTGTCAATTACAAACATTTAAATTTTTAAACTGGTTTGTATGTAGTTATTTGGGCTGTGAGATTCATTACAACGGATTAATTTATATATTTAAAATTCTCTATTGTAAATCTACAGAGGATATAATAAAAATGTTCGATGTATTGTGTTTTTTATGTTCTTTAATATTTGTAATAATATAAATTTCCAAAAAATAATATTTAGAAGATTTTTTAAAGAAACTATTACTTCCGGTTGTCCAATTGTTACCAAAACATTTTCAGATCTTCTACGTAGTTAAATTGATCTTTACTCTTACAGAATTTGAGAAACCGTCCCTCCAACATCCAACCAGACAGACACACACATGCACACTCACAAACATCATTGTAAAAATGTTAAATCGGGTTCTAGTGACCTTAAAACATTCTTATTCGCTAAAATCTAGATATGCCATTTCTAGCATGAATCCAACACCTATCTTAGCGAGAGATAAAAATAATTACAATGAACAACATATTGATGTATATAGCTTCTCAAATGTCGCTGTTCAGAATAAGAGAAAATATTTAATAATACTTCTACTCCAAGTACTTTATACATAAAAAACAAAATGAAGTAGAATATCTTTTAATCATCTCGGCATGATATTTGCCTGTTTTTGTAATGTTTTATTGGAAATTTGATGCACGTCAATTACATGGAGCTTGTGTCACTGTACTTGTCAGTCTCCTTCCGATAATAAATAGGCTGTCAGTAGGTTTGATACGCAGTTGTCATTCTTGTCCGATATGCACTTATCTTACTGCATGCAGATTGAGCACAGTCTTACAGTATGCATTTAATTATTTCACTTGCTTGAACCTTTCGTTCATACATTGTTATTAATGAAAACAAGATGATACGTCAATAATTAATGAGAGACTTGATATTATTATTTTATTTCTTATTTTAAAAATATTTTTCTGTATTAAATTTGCAATTTACATTGTGTTGGGGCTATTTATTACAATACCAAAATAGAGAACACGCTACACTTAATAAACACATTTACTTTGTAAATAAGTAATAAAAGACAAATAAGAATAACTTAATTTTTCTTTGATTATTTAGTACTTAAATTATAATTATAAATATACAACTTTTATTTATTTAAAACTAACTAGCTACGGTCAACGTACCCACCTCGGGCCAGAGGTCCTCGGAGAGTACACTGTTGACCTCAGGCGTTATTGTCCTTATAACACCCTTGATACGTGAATTACTGTAATAATCTATTTTATAAATCCCGACTTGATATTATTATTTTATTTCTTATTTTAAAAATATTTTTCTGTATTAAATTTGCAATTTACATTGTGTTGGGGCTATTTATTACAATACCAAAATAGAGAACACGCTACACTTAATAAACACATTTACTTTGTAAATAAGTAATAAAAGACAAATAAGAATAACTTAATTTTTCTTTGATTATTTAGTACTTAAATTATAATTATAAATATACAACTTTTATTTATTTAAAACTAACTAGCTACGGTCAACGTACCCACCTCGGGCCAGAGGTCCTCGGAGAGTACACTGTTGACCTCAGGCGTTATTGTCCTTATAACACCCTTGATACGTGAATTACTGTAATAATCTATTTTATAAATCCCGGAGCCTATGTTTAAAAAAAAACTATTCAGATTTTAAATGTATGTAACTGATATAAATGTCACTGTCAAAGAACCTCACATTTCAAATTATTCATGTTAACGTTTTAAAATGAAAATTGTAATAGTAAATAAAACAATAGTTATATTATACGAATGCAAAGGAACATAATATGGTTTCCAGCCTCAATAAATATGTAGGTATGGATTTAAATTATTAAAAGTTAAAAATAAAATAACACTCAGTTTAGTTTCACAAGATATTTTTACTTCATGGTACAATTTCGCCAGTTGCGACATCATCAAAAGTAGCGGCGAGAGGTATAGTGCTGGCCACAACAGATTTTTGTTTTTTGTTATCGTTTAAAATGAGTTAGAACGTCACACCCAGAATAATAATTTATTTATGTTTACTTAATTTTTAAATTGGTTAGTCCTTGCGTTGATGTATTTACCCGGATTTATATGGGAATTCTTGTATATTTCTATTTGCGTTATATTTAGATATTGTGATGCTATAATTTCGTTTATGTGACGGAAGCATCAATCTTCATAATCACTCCAAAATGTATACCACTTGAACTGGGCGTCCTATCAATAAATTTCTCTTAAAATAAACATTTTTCTGAAACTAAATCACTGAAAAGTATTTCATCGTCATAGCAGAAATAAACTGTCGAATTCTTTTTCTGTTTACTGAAATAGCACCCACATACTTGCATTTTATACCAGGCAAGTGTTTCTAAGAAACTGAATTGACAGAAATTTTTAAAATGTTTATTCAATATTTATACACTGTTGTTTTTAGTTTATAAAACGATGCTTCGTAGATGATTCATAGTTAATTTTATCTTATAAGAAAGATTTCTCTTTCTTTTTTCTGCTTTAGGAGGGTCCCTTTAAAAATAATACCCACTCTTCACCATTTTTTCTTTTCACTTCTTAAAAGGTCTCAACCGATCTTCTTTTGGAATGCATACTTTCAAAATAATCATGAATTAGTGCATCAGTTTCTTCTGTAACGAAAATGTATTTAGCAAATTTTAAAATAGCCAAAAGTTGCACATTGTCTCATCATGTGTGTGTACTATTTATTTTATTTTTACTCCAAAAATTAAAGAAAATGTTCTTAGGTTATTTCCATATTTTGACTTACAACAATACTTTCAAAACTTTATTGGTAAAAATTGACTGACCATCTCAAATTTGAATAAATAAATAAATAAATAAATATATCATCACGACATATTACCCATTTCTGGGTGTGCCAGTATCTACAACACATGTAGACATCGGTAATGATGACGATATATTTTACCGTGTGGGCGCTTACCAGGCGTCACCTCACGGGCACTCATAGCTGGTGTGGAGAGTGCACCACAGGGGTCACTTTTGTGATATTTAAAATTGGAAATATTTGGCGTCTGTCGGGATCGAACCCGGTTCCCCCAGGTTCGCGACTAGACACTCAGACACGCGTCCACGGGACCCCATAAAATTTTAATGAAAAAAATCTCAGCTTATAGGTACATACGAGTAAATTAGAATTTTTTTAAAGAAACTACTACTGCCGGTTTTCCAATTGCTACTAAAACCTTTTCAGTTCTTCCGATTGACGTCAAATTAAGGAATACGTAGTTAAATTAGTCACACATCCACACACACACACACACACACACACACACACACACACACATCATCGTAAAAATGTTAAAATCTGTTTGCAGTGACCTTAAATCGTGCTTATTCACTAAAATCTGGATATGACATTTTTAGCATGAATCCAATACCTCTCTTAGCGAGAGGTAAAATCATTCTAAAATCTGGTTGCGACGTTATCACGCTGAAATGCCGCTTAGTACTTAGCTAACACCAAAGTACAAACGGAACTTTTCTTTGATTAGGTTTTCTTTACATTAAATTCCATTAAACCCCAAAAACCTCATTCTCCTACCAATTCTCATTAGCATAACATCAATCTTCTAATGACCCCATCTTTTCCTTAACTCAATTGCGTCTGTTGCGTGGCATTAAGCGTCAGATTGCCGATTAACGCTAGTCCGAGTTAGCGGACATCACTTCCGGTGAAACCTCGAACGCTTCCTGTCGCCCACGCCCCCCACCACTCACGCGATACCTGCGGAAATCGATAGTGGAAGAGGTTATCCAATCCAGCAAGTGCTAATAGAAAATATAGAGATAGAGGAGTTAAAGTTAAAGTGGTTGCGTGCAGGTGATTAGGTTATCAAGAATTAATGATAAATTGAATTGGTTAGTGTGTTTCACTTCAATTTGCAAACTTTTAACTTCCGTTTTTTGGGTACTAATAAATACACACAGAAATTGACTACTTTGCAGTTTTGAATTTAATTATTACCTTCCGTCACCTTTAGGTAAGGAAGGTATTGTCTTTCGTCAAAAAGTTCGGTGTTGAGTTTTTAATGAGTAAACTCATTTTATATAAAATAAATATATCATCACGGCATATTACCTATTTCTAGGTGTGCCAATCTGCTTTGTTGTAGATATCGGTAATGATGATGACATATTTGTACCGTGCGGACGTTTACCAGTCATCACCTCAGGGGCACTCATTGCTGGCGTGGAGAGTGCACCACAGGGGTAATTTTTGTACCATTTAAAATTCGAAATATTTGGCGCCGGTCGGGATCGAACCCGGTTCCCCCAGGTTCGCGACCAGACACTCAGGCACGCTGCCACGGGACCCCATTTAGGGTCCCTAAAATACGATTTTATTAGTTTTACGATGATGTTTGTATGTGTCCGTGTGTGTGCCTGTTTGTGTATCTGTGTGCGACAAATTTTTCTCGGACGATAACTCCAATACTACAATTCTAAAGATTATAATTCTCTCATATTCCTCTTCTTTACATGCATGAAGAACTGAATCCTTATTCTAGAAATAGAAATAATTTAGAAGACGGTGAATGATAATATTCTCTATCCTTCTTTATTATTGTTTCTCCTTAAAATTACATTTCACGATCAATTTTGACCAGTGGCGGCTGGTGATATCTTTGTATG
Organism: Ophonus ardosiacus; assembly: GCA_943142095.1. NCBI lineage: Eukaryota > Metazoa > Arthropoda > Insecta > Coleoptera > Carabidae > Ophonus > Ophonus ardosiacus. The sequence goes on along the minus strand of OW964826.1, from coordinate 49,409,376 downwards.
GTAGGGCACAAAAATTTAAAAAAGTAAAAAGAGTATATTAAATTATTTAATCTTTAAGATACAGAAGCCATCTTCGTAATTAAATGAGTACTAGACGATTACAATTCAACAATAACAGATTACCTCGTAAAATGCCGGACATACTCGGACATCTTCGTTTAAATTGGGCTGTGCCCGGAACAGGCTTAATGCAGTCATATGCAGCTTCGCGCGCTTCGCTGCTATTGGTCAAAATTCGAGTAAAAATAGTGGGAGACCGGGGCAGAAACATTTGTGCCCTAGCTTCTAGCAGCATATCGGTACGTGCACACGTCAGTATATAGGCTATCTAGCTATCGGCGGTGTAGTAAGAATTGCATAATAATGAAAGTAAATAAATAATAATTAATGTATTTTTAAAATGTATATGTACTCGCTTATTTCTTTTTTTTTTCTTTTTATTTGGTAGGGCTGCGCCCTTGTGCCCTATAGCACGAGCCGCCACTGATTTTGACAACTTAACTTTTGAATTGAATAATAATCAGACATATATTTCTATGTTTAAGGCCTACTCCGAATTAGGTTTTTTTTTCTAAACACACCGTATATCAGCTGTTTCCATGATTATAGCAAAGCTGATTGATTTATGAAAGTTAATCTCTTTATAATTCTTTAAATCTATATTTATTAAATATGAGGGAAAATGTATACCTAATCAAACTATATAGACAATAAGATATTCTTTCATATTGATAATTACACAAAATGTAAAAAATGATATTTAACTGCGTGTTATCAAGAAGAGTAGAAATAAGGGAACTTCCGGATGACCAATTATAACCAAAATGTAATCAGCTCTTCATATGGATGTAAAGAAGAGGAATACGACAGAATTAAATTTTTTAGAATGGGAGATTCCACCATTTTTTTTTATAATTTTATCTGAAAATATTAGGAAAACTAAGACTATTGATGAAAACCCGGTGAAAAAAATTCCTATTAATAAGCGAGTTATGGTCTCCCGAATTTTAAAAAGATTGACGTGACGTCACGCATATGTGTTTTTACATCAAACTGTTTTCATCATGGACCTAAATGTTCTTGAAATATATGCTATTTTAAGTTATATTTACATAAAATAAATGAATATTGTAACACTGTATAAGTCTACATACTTTATAATTACAAGTGTATTTAAATTATTAAGTTTAATGCAAGAAATTTATGTTAAAATAAAAACTGTTTGAAAACTGCAATACAGGAATGTTAGCCCCTCCTTTCGAATTTGAATTTCTTAACTTTCATTGGTAGTAGCCTCCACCTCCTAACACGCTCCTGTTATGCATGTATAGGCGGTTTTTCGGTCGCCAATCAAAATATTATATATTGAATTCATATTCGTGTCGAAGCGCTATAACAAAAAACCCCTTATTTCCGAAATATTTCAATTTCATTTTTTTTTTATTAATATTCGTTATTCAGCAAATACATTCGTATTTTTTTTACTATTTTCCTTTAATTCGATTGAGCTGGAATCCCTTATTGTAGTATTGGAGTTATCATCGGAGAAAAATTTGTCTCACTTGGACATACACACACACATACATACACATACTCACACACATACACAAATACAGACATAGTCGTAAAACTAGTAAAATCGTATCTAGGGTTCCTAAAACGTACTTATTCATAAAAACTCACCACCGAATTTTTTGACCAAAGACAGTACCTTCCTTACCTAAAAGTTAACGGAAAATAAAAATGTTCAAGAATGGGTTCTCGCGCTAATTTAAGGACCGCTGGTTTAAATCTTATTATGATGTTTATTTTCAATCAGAAATCTTAAAATTATTACTTTCCATATTAGAATACAAGAGGGCATATCTTATAGACATCAATCATAAAAGTGTCGTATGTCGTACTTAAATTAACTATAATTTGGTGACAAAGTTATGCCCTCCATGTCAGCTGACATGTCCAACATAACCCCACTAAAAACTATGTATCCCTTATCAAAACAACTGCATCACATTTCCAAACCATAACTACATTAACAACAATATTGACATCTGTCACTTGGTTGGGAAAACAAAAACCACTCGCCACTCATTACCAACCTAACCCAACTCAACTTTTCTATGCGAAAGAGGAGTTTAAATTTGTTTAATTATGTGCTTCACGTTTTCAGCAGTAGAATTTAATTTCTCATAGAGGGATAAACTGACCGTATCGACAGGGACATAATGGCCTTCCTGCCCGTATCAAGATAATGGTTGCCATGACAGAGGGGCTAAATTAGGGTGGTAGTGGCATCGAGGAATACTAACCCCAGTGTTTTGGGGATATTTGAAGCGTAGACAGCACGATGGTCTGATGAACAGGGTTGTTATAAAAACCACTTTTTTTGATTTTGACCAGGACACTGGTCAAAACTGGTTTTAACCGTCCTAAACTGGTTTAAAATACTCGAAAAATATTTTATTTATAAGCAATATTTTAAAACTTACTTCTTGTTCTTATTTTTACTGAAATGTAACATAAAAGTTCGTTCGTCATGTTGTGCAAGTTGAAACATGAATACAAGGTGCGTGTATGAACGAGCTAACAAGATCTTTCGTGCATTATTGTGCTCTGTGTGATGGGTGTACTCCTGCACATTATTGTCCATATATATTGCATCCCAAATATATGGGTGAAAATTTAAAAGCTGAAGAGGAGGAGCTAGCTCGACAATGGATAATAAATGAAATAGACGAAAATTTTTTGATTTTAATAATTAATTTTAAAGCACAGGTTGACCCATTCCCAAAATCATATTTTCTTGAATCAGTAAGAACCAGTGTTAAACCACATGTTTGGTGGTCGTCACTGACTGGCGTTGATAAAAAATTTACTACTTTTGCAAGCCATCTACAAACTTGCGTTGCCTCTTCTGCCGGAATCGAGCGAATTTTTTCAAATTTTAGTTTTGTACAAACCAAACTACGAAATAGATTAGGCCTAGAAACAGCCTCCAAATTAGTAACATGTTACAAAATGTTAAATTTCAAAACTAAACAGGATGATAAGGTTGCTAGCGACGAAGAATATTAATGTATAATTTTACTTATCATTATTATATTATTATATATTTTTATATTTATGTAAGAATATTTTAACAATCGATACAGAATGTATTTTCTTTACTGTATATTTTTCCTATTTTTATATTTTACTACGCAATGTTGTTTAAGTTTATCTTGTAATAATCTTTATATTCTGTGATTACTTACAATAAAAAACATATAAATACAATTCAATACTTAACATCTGTCCACCAACAATTACAGTAAATAAATCAATATATTATGTTCCTACTTCCCTACTTGTGAATTCATGTCGATTGAGTAGTACTCGATAAAAACCAGTGGTCAAAATTATATTAAATCCAGGCCAGTTAAAACCGGTTAAAACCAGTGGTTTTAACCACCCTGGTTTTTACGTAACAACCCTGCTGATGAAGGGTGAAGATGATGTTTTAGGCGACTACTTTGATGACTATTTTGTGAAATATTATCTCGAGGAAGTTAAGATTTTTGTTAAGCAAGGGGTTGATGTTTAATATGGCTTCTTTGAGTTTTGATATCTGAATTTTGTAAAAGATTATTTTTATGATTGTGAAATAATATGGTTCCCCTTTTACATATTTATAGCCAATTTTTTTGAGCCCTAATAAAATTGGAGAAAGCTGAAGAAGAAAGAAGGAATTGTCAAGTGCAATATACATAGTGTATGTTCATGTTATAATTTTTTTTCAATACTTTTATTTCTAAAAATTCACACAGTTGTTCAAATACTCTAAAAATTTAGCGGAGTCAGAAAACCACTAAGAGAAGTAAACATATTTCGGGCACAAGGTGCACAGGTGCACACAGTATTTTTTCTACATCTAAATTGAATTTTTAGAAAACGTATAATTATTTAAACAAAATTAACCTATAATGACAAATAATGATTTGACATTTGATTGACAGCAATGTATTTGTCTGCCTCATTTAAAATGACACATGGGGAATGAATTTGACAGAAGTACTATATTTACATATTGTAAGAAATTTAGCCGAGTCAGAAAACCAGAAAACAACTAATTTTAATTTAGAATGCAGGTATAATTATTTAAACAAAATTAACCTCTATTGACGTCTTATCAAATATCAAAGTCGTTCCCTATGTTTCATTTTAAATGGAACGGGCAAATACATTGCTGTCAATCAAATGTCAAGTCGTAACCATGGATATGACAAACTCAATGTTTCACGTTAAAAAATACTCACGGTATAAAATATGTAGAAAAAGTATGAATGCATTTCTGTACAAAATTTAATAATCTTTAATTCATTAATAACATAAAAGGCGAAAAAATATATTTAAAAGTATTTTTCGAAGAAAATCTATTTTGAGCATCAAAGTATAGTAACATTTTCGGTTAGATACTTGATTTACACCAAAATCTAATGGCTTCTTATCTTATTTGAAAAAGGTAGAAATACATGGTTTCAGAATGATAGTATTTGAGTTAGAGCGTTGACAAAATCCATATACATACATATACACACACATACACACATCCAGCATCATCGGCAAATTGTTAAAATCGGATTCTAGGGACCTTAAAATGTAGTCATATTTAAGTTAGAGTGTTGATAAAATCCATACACATACATACATCATCGTGAAAATGTTAAAATCGGATTCTAGGGAGCTCAAAATGAGGTCATTTACCAAAATTTCGACATGCGATTTTTAGCACGATCCCTCCTCCCTTACCAAGGGTAGCATGAGGTAAAAATATAGGTACAAGAAAAAGATAGATTACGAACTGTCTTTTACGACATAGCTTCATCGCCAAAATTTCTCCATTTGCACTACTTCATCATTTTTAATAAATTTTTATAAAAATCGCCGACAAACATAAACTACGCGTTCAATATAAATGAAGCCTGACATACAACGGGCTACTTGCGTATTTTTTTTTATTTAATATTTTTGAAGAGAAGGTAAAAACTTGTTACCCATATTTTTTCTTTTGACAAAATTTTTATTAATTAGCCAGAAAAAAATAATGAAATTTGATTATTTGATTTCCCGCCATGTATGACGTAGAATTACGCCGCACCAAGGAATAGTCGTAAAGCCACAACGTGGTGCCGTCCCATAGTAATGGTATGTTTGTGCGAGTAATGTAGATCACCTGTTTGACGTTTCAATAATAGTTTGGAGGTTAGTATTTTAGTTTCTTTTTGGTATCGATATTTTAAATTACAAATAACTACCTATGTGTTTATTCATTAAGTAATTAATGTATTTGAGAGACCAGAGAGAGAGAAAAATGAACTAATATCAAATTCAAATTAAAACTTTCTCGCACGCCATGCCATGTATTGATAACATTCTTATACATGCTTCCCCTCCCCCAGTTCAATATAAAGACGTGACAGAAAATTTTCTTTCTTAATTTAGTAAGAAACAAATAATTATTTTAAAATAAAATTTATATTTTTATATATGTTTTCAATATAACATTAAGTATATAGTTTCAGTTCCACGCAAGTAGCCCATTCACAGTTCGTGGTACCACCGTGATTTTAAAAGAAATGCGAACAAATGAAAACGAATAAGGAGCGATATTAAATTTTGTAATATCCTGACAATAGCAATCTCTTCTGAATTACATGAACATTACATAATCTTTTTGCCTTTGATGGCATACATAATTTATTCATTTGTATTTCATGTTTTCTTCAAAGACAATACAAAAAGCTAATAATAAAAACTGTATGATGTAGCATTATTGGTTATACTTTCATCGTTCTTTGTAATCTGCCGCCCAATACTTATCAACACATCCCGGAACGAGACGCATAGTCTGTTTGGCGTTTATGTCAAACACATTATAAATTAGGTTCTGCATAAAACAAAGCAGGCCATGACGAAGTGAACAAAAGAAAAAAATGTTTTACTAGCCTGCTTTGATGTTAAGCTTTTAGGATGTTTTCAGTGTCGACATATGAGACGAGTAATTAGTATCACGTGTGTGTCCAATATGCGCAGTTTGTTTTATGCAGGACCGAAACCGAGGTTTTTACCGAGTTTCAACTACTTCTGGTTGCATTTTATTGTGTTTGACAAAAAAGAGAAAGTTGTTAAATCTCATTAATAATTATTCGCATAAGTTAAGATTTCTTTTATATTTATGAGTAATAATAACTTAGGATTTGAATCACACAATGATTATGGAAAGTTTAATAATAATTTATGTCAACTATGAAATAAGTACATATTATATGTTTTGGTGATCTGTATTGAATATTTAATTAAATAATTTGTGATCTAGTATTTATTTCTGAAAGTGAAAGTATCGTAGTCCGGCCGGCAGAAGAAAGTATCGGTACGCCCACCTCTAAGAAAAAACTTAATTTGACCAAAAATCTTGAAATAAATGAAATTACAAGAAACTAAGTAGGTCTTATCAATTCAAGATCAAATCATTTTAGGTGATTTCAGATATATATATATATATATATACAGGATGTATCAAGATAATGGAACAGTGCCGTTTATTCTTGTATGTGAAAAGATACAGAAAAAACTGATTAGGATATTTTGTAAGGGATAGAGGGGGACACATTTTAGCATAAACTTTATTATCATAATCCAGTGGTACTCAAGACTATACGGCAATATTATATTTTTTTAAATGGCATCACTTAATTTAATTAATTCAAAGTTAGTATTTCATTTCTCCTGTATCTAAGTAATCTGAGCAAACATTCAATCAATAAAACAAAAAATTTATTTTAAAAGTTGAATTTATTGCCAAAATCGTAGCTTACTTGAATGTAATAAAACTAAAATAAATTTTATTTTGTTTTATTGATTGAATATTTGCTCAGATTACTTAGATAAAGTAGAAATGAAATATTAACTTTGAATTAATTTTATAATTTTTATCAATTTTTTCGCAATGTAAAGCTATGATATTATTATATCGTTGAATTCAGAACAAAATTCGCTATTTAATGGGTTAATAAAATATATATAATGCCATTTAAAAAAATATAATATTGCCCTATAGTTTGAGTACCACTGGATTTAAGATAATAAAGTTTAGGCTAAAATGTGTCCCCCTTCCATGCTTTACAAAATATCTTAATCACTTTTTTCTGTATCTTTTCACATACACGAACAAAATGCACTGTTCCATTAGCTGGATACACCTGTATAATAATAATATTTCGAATTTTGACAAGTGACTCCTGTGGTGCACTCTCCACGCCAACAATAAGTGCCCGTTAAGTGGCGCCTGATAAGCGCCTGCACGTTACAAATATGTCATCATCATTACCGATATCTGTTATAAGCAGATAGTGGCACACTCAGAAATGGGTAATATGCCGTGATGATATATTTATTTTTTATTTATTTTTATAACTAACAATAATAAATTAAGCATTAGTTTGAAAAGTTTTAACTCAAAATAAATATTCTTTAATGCAGCACTCAAAGCGACCTTCAGCATTTGGATCCTGGGGTCGTGGGTTCGATTCCCACCAGGGGCTTGGATGTTTGTGTGTGTCTTTAATACTTTATAATATATGCATGAAATGTAACACTAGAATTGTAAAGATAATAAAGTATTTGGGGTTATAACTTAATATGGTTCAAAAGCCGACAAAATATTTTTAAAAAATCTGATGTGGCCAACACAAAACCTCCCGTTATTGAATTTTTATTAATTTAAATACATACTTACGTATTTACTAACGCTGCAAACTGTTCCATTGCAGAAAATTATTGGTTTATTTACTATTTTCTTTTTAAAATGTCACTATTATTAATTTGAAGTGATTAATTTTTTGACAGTGACATTTACTGTCAGTTACATTCATTTGAAATATGAACTCTGTAACAAAGGAATTGTGTTTATCTTAGGCTTCGCGACTAATAAAAAAAAATTATTTTTAAATTTATCTGTAAAATATATAGAAAAAGTATTAATGTATTCCAGTAGAAAATTCAATAATCTTTAATTTTCATAAGACATAAAATGCTTCTTTTCATATTAGAATAGGATAGAAATACAAGGTTTCAGAATTTTCTGAATGATAGTATTTGAGTTAGAGTGAAGACAAAATCCCTACACATACACACACACATACACACATACAGACATCATCGTGAAAATGTTAAAATTGGATTTTAGGAACCTTAAAACGTGGTCATTTACTAAAATCTCGATAAGTAATTTTTAGCACGATCCCTATACCTCCCTTACCAAGGGTAGCGGGAGATAAAAAATATTCTCTAATGAGAAGTCATTCCATAAAAATAACAGTAGTTTTACAGTTCATATGAATGAAAAAAGTTTTATTTCAAAATTCCATTGGTTTATTATTATTTTCTGCTTGTTTTTCTTACCCAATAGTTCCAAACATTTCACAAAGTAACAAATTCGTACTTTTTAAATACCATTCAACATCTCAAATTAAGCTGTAGTTACAGTTGAATTTACAAAGCTTTTTCTTTTCTGTTCGCAAAAAACGAATCCGAACTGTGGGTAAGATAGACAAGCAGCGATGCGCAGCTGATGCACTTCAATCACAGCCTTCTTCCTTCTTCGTTCGCGATCGGAAAAAGAGCGCTCGCTCTGGCGCCGCATGCAACTATCTAGGAGGTCTTGTTTTTTCTCTTTTTCTCCACGTTGCAAAAAACCTCGAATCTCGTTTCTTCTCAGCGCCAAGGGAGTAATATTTGCACATTTCTAACGTAAAGCGCTTATTTACATTATCCCAGTATTGCCAGTGGTCTTATTTTGTAAAAGATATATGTGGTATTATTGTCTAGATTATTGCTTCTTTATTAGGAAGTGTATTAACAATTTTATGCAGATGGATTCATGGAGAAATGGGATTCTATACGTTTTAATCAACTCTGTGCAACCAAATTTAAAAATCTGTTGTGGCCAGCACAAGACCTCTCGCCATTTCCATATTAGGCTATATAAGTATTATATTGCACTTTGCTATCGAACCATCGTTTTATAACAAAATATTACAGAACTTTACCCAAATATTGTCTTTTATTGTATTTAACATGTCTTCTGCACATATATAATTCTAATTATATCTATTTTTCATAGTATGAGGAAGTTTCTAAATGTCACAGATTCTTCCAATTTATTAACCAGATTGGCGGTATTTCTGATGGATACATGCATATTACCTATAATTTCAAATATTTAATTAATAAAACAATAAGAAAGATTAAATGTACTTCCCAGAAAAAGCTATCAAAATGTCACTAAAACTGTTTATTTTTGACACTGAAATCTGTCATTTACAAATTACGTTATAAACATTTGAATTTGTCAACTGGTTTCCTTAGTGTAGTTTCGCCTACTCGACTTGTAATTTCCCGATATTCTAGATATTATAGCGTCTTTATCTCTAAATTTATAGAAGATATAATAAAAAATTTAAATGTATCAGGTGTAGAATTTTGTTCTTCATAATTAGTAATATCAAAAATTTTCAAAAATTAATATTTGGAAGAATTTCTTTTAAAAACTACTACTTCCGGTTGTTCAATTGTTACCAAAACCTTTTCAGCTCTTCCCAGGAATGTCAGATTGAGGAATTCATAGTTAAACAGGTCTTTTGTCTTATAGTTTTTGAGGAATCGTCCGTCCAACATCCAGCCATACACACACACACACACAGACATCATTTTAAAAATGTTATAATCGGATTCTAGGGACCTTAAATCGTGCTTATTCAATAAAATCTGGATATGCGAATTTTAGCATGAATCCAATACCTCTCTTAGCGAGAGGTAAAAATATAATATTTCCACAACTTTTAAATGAAAGTATAACGCGAGTGACCCAGCAATACCTTCTATATGATTTTAGCTGAAGTTTACGGAGGACCTTTAAACTACAATATAAAAAGAAACGCAAAATGCAAATAATATTTTTTTTTAAATTCTTTATTTCCTTAGTTGAAGTGGGCTAAAAATGAAAGACAGGAGTTATTGCTAATACAGGAAACTTTTAAATTACATACAATCAAGGGCGCGCCAGAAACATTCTATGCCTGCGTAGAAAAAAAATTGATTATTATTTGAGCTATTATTCTAAAATTGTACATACGTGATAGCTAATTTTAGCTCAAAATTATCAATATCAAAGAAACATAGGATATATTGGTAGGTCAGTCGCGATATTATAAGTAATACAGTAATACAAAAGACACAGTATCTCTTTTTAAAAGTACAGTCAAAGGAATGATACCAATGGTAAGTACTGGGATTATTTTCTGTTAGTAGCATTTCTTAGAGAAATACATACCAAATTAAAATCCAAATCGGTCTACTTCTTTGTGTTTGTCGTTCGTAGACTATGCAGGGCTTGTGGATACAATAATATGCCTTAATTTATAAGTATTTAATTAAATGTCAGTTTGGCACGAGATGTCAATAATATTATCTAAAGAAATCAAAGCTTTTTTTTCTTCAATCTTATTTTAAAAATGGAAATAAATTAGAAAATGGCGAATGGCAATACATTCTGTCTTTCTTTATTAACTTTTCTCCATAAAATTACATTTCAAGATCAATTTTGACAATTTGAACTTCTGAATTAACTAATGATCAGATATACGTTCCTCATTCATAGCCTACTCCGATTTAGGATTTTTTTTAACACACTGTAGAATTAAAGCTGCTATTACTAATACAGGTGATGAAGCCTAATATCATATGTATATAGCGAAATATTTCAGAACCATAAAGTATAAATCTATATTTTATACTAGTCAGAAAAAAATTGTAAAAATTCTCCGCATTTGCGTATGTTTTATAATTTATTTTTTGAAAATGTAAATCGGCAAGTCTATATGAGCCCTGTGCTAGTGCTAGTACACAATTGAAAATCTTTCTCGACGGTACTTAATAAATGCGATATTTGCATATTTCTAATGGAAAACATTTATTTAACTTACCTGTTATCCACAAGTTCTTATTTTACAAAACTGAAGATTTATACAATTTTACTGCTTGAATAATTTTGCGTATTGTAGGAAGATTGAGTCATTTGTAAGTGTAAAGTATTGCAAATTTGTCTTCCTAGTTTTGTATCATTTTTAAAGGTGAACATCGTATGCAATTTGTTATTTTATAAATTGTGGGGTTATCTATGACTTGCAGAAGGAAAAATGTAGAATTTCTTCATATTTTCCTAGACGTGAATTTGCATAAATGACTGTCATTCATTTATGTGCAAATTTATAAAATAAGAAAGAAAGAAGTAAAAATTCAATAAGTTCCTATACACAATATAAGTTTTATATTGAGTATCAGAGTCAAAATTGAATTTTAAATAATAAATTTCATAGTTTTTTTATTCGTTTTCTTAAAGCTTACTCTATCATAGATCATCTTTAAAAATCGCTTTTGATAAAATGAAAGATTATTGGCTGGTTGCACAAACTTAAATTTCAAACTCGGTTTAAGCTTAAATAGACAAGAATATCTTATTCTCTGTACGGTTTGATTGTGTATTTCCTTCATATTCAATAGATTTGGAGATAAAATTATAAAGAGATTAACTTTCAATAATCAATGAGCTGATATATTAAAAAAATCTAATTGACGATGTCAGCCTCAAGATTGGAACTTTCAATGCTGGGAGTACGAGGAAGGCCAAAGAGAGGATGGAAGAGCTGTATAGCAGAAGATTTGAGAGAGGAAGAACTGTGTGAAGAAGATGCATTGGACAGGAATTAGCAGAAGGGGAGAATAAGAAACAGAGACCCCCTAATAAAATAGGGAAAAGCAGAAGAAGGAGGAAGTGTCAAGTGCAATTTACATTATGTACGTTCGTGTTATAATTTTATTGAAACTTTTCCAAGAAACTTTCGGTAAGGAATTTGCAAAAAAATCATGTGTCAAGGCCAAAGAGAAGATGCGTTGGACAGGAATGAGTGGAACAAAAGAGTAAGAAAGAAGACCTCTAATGAAAATAGGGAAAAGCTGATGAAGAAGGAAGGAAGTGTCAAGTGCAATTTACATAGTGTATGTTCATGTTATAATGATATTGGATTTATAGAATTTTTTCAAAGGAACTTTCGGCTAGGAATTTGTAAAACAAATAGTATGTGTTCATGTTACAATTTTACAGGATATATAGTATCTCTTTCAACGAACTTTTGGTATGGAATTTGTACAAAATACACCGAATTGACGGAAGGTTTTGTGCTGGCTACAACAGATTTTTTTCTTTAAGTCTAGTTTAAAATATAATCCTTATTAGTTGATGCAACTGGGCATATGTGCTTTTTTAATAAACCTGATAAAAAAAATAAGTTCAATCCATCTAACTTAGTTCATTTAGTATTATTCTTTCTATAAGTAGATATTTTGTTGTCTTTAAATAAGTAAAAAAATCGATCTTTTCATGAAAGTAATAAATTTGACAAAGTTTTCCTCAAAACAATTGTTATACATTCATAAAATTAGTTTTTTATGTAAATTGATATTTATGGCATGTTGGATTTATTTTATCTTTCAGGGCATCTTACATTTTCAAAAAAATATGGAAGAAAAGTTGACAATATTATTAATATGTTTACAAAGCTTTATTCTCATAAATATTATTACAACAAATTTATATCCTACAATAAGTCATCTACCCACAAACAAATTAACCCAAAAAACCCATGGCACTCTTCCTGATTATCTTCCAAACAAATTAATATCCACTGTTCCTTTATGAGCATTCTCCATTACTATTCCATTTCCATTTCTGACCACACGTTCAGCAAACACTACGACTACGGCTTTTCTAATCAGGCCGAGAATGAAGATCGATCAAACGCTGCTGCAAATAGCGCCATTTATAACTCACAACGCGAAATGAATACGCGCAAAATAAACGATAACGCTAAGATAGAGTAGTCTGAATGGAAGAGAATTGAGATGGGAGATCAGGAATGAATAAGAAGAAAGGAGATGAATGATAGAACAAGATGGAGACTATGCATTTAATTATACATTTATAGAGACTTATAAAGTATTATACAGGCTGATCTAAAATTTAGGGACAAATTGTTATGGATAATATAGATAATGATATGATAACAGCAATAGTGTTTCTTGATTTTCAACGGGCGTTTGAAACAGTAGATAGGAATATATTATTGCGAAAACTTGAAGTATATGGAATACGTGGTAGTGTATTAAATTGGTTTAAAAGTTATTTATGTGATAGAAAACAACGAATTAAATGTAACAATGTCCTATCAGAAGAACTAGTTGTAGATAGTGGAGTACCACAGGGGAGTATATTGGGACCACTACTTTTTTCAATATACATAAATGACATTTGTATTACTAGGTATTGCAATATTCACTTGTTTGCGGATGATGCGGTAATTTATGCTGGCAAAAATCAACAATTAGTATCATGAAAATATAGTACAATGGCTGAACGGAAATAAATTAAAATTAAATATAAATAAATCAAAGGCTATGCTTGTAGGGAAGAAAACAGTGAGAAATGAGTGGGTAAATAATGGATTTCATGTCAAAATACATAATGAAATTGTAGAAATAGTAACAGAAATAAAATATTTAGGAGTTATGATAGTGCCAGATTTAAAATTTGATAAGCATGTAGATTATATTTGTAAAAAAATTTCAAAGAAAATAGGTTTTTTATAGAGGGTCAGTACTTTTAAGTAAATGGACACGTTTAACAATTTACAATACTATCATATTACCTCATTTTCATTTCTGTAGTACAATAATGTTTTTAAGCAATTCTAGTGATAAAAAAAAGACTGCAGCTCCTTCAAAATAGAGCAATGAGAAATATATTATCATATGATAGATACCAAACTATTGAATCTATGTTGCGAGAATTGAACTGGCTCCCAGTGGAACAATTTCTAGAGATGAAAAGTTTAATTTTCATTCATAAAATTGAAAAAGGAGTAATGCCTAAATATTTCGATAATGCATTAAAAAAAATTAAAGATATACACAATTATGAAACAAGACATGCTGAAAATTTTTTCATTGACAGGAAAAAATATTTAAAAACTCAAAACTATATTTTTTAAGACACTTATTATATATAACAAGTTACCGAATAGAATTAAGAAATTAAATGTTAAAAAATTTATAATAGAAATTAAAAGATATTATATGTAAATTACTAAATGTTTTGTTATGTACGGCTTGATAGCTAAATAAAGGTATTATTATTATTATTTTCTTCATTATTAATCTTAAACCTAATAGCCCGATTCACAAAAAAGTTTAAGCTAATCCTCATTTTTGGATTAGTGAATTCTACTCTATTCGGGTATTTAAAATTTAATTTTTATGATATTATTAATAAAGGTAGATACTAGGAATAGATTAGACTATATTTTAAATTATAAACTGTCAAAATTAGAGTAGAATTCGCTAATCCAAAAATGAGGATTAGCTTAAACCTTTTTTTGAATCGGGCTGTATAAGTTTAAATTATAAATTTGCGGGCGAACTTTTTTGTGTGAAAAGGTCCTAAATTGTAATTCCAATTTATCATATCATTGTTAATTTATTTAAATAGAATGATATAGACTATAGAGGGTATTACTTTTAAATATATCACCATTGTTACCGTCACTTTATGGTATCTTTTGGGCCCTGTAAATTCCTAATAATTTTGGCGTCGATCGTTATGAAAAATGTTAATAGGTTAAAAAAAAAAAATACCATGAGTATGCTCGTGATTTGCTTATATGAGATGCCTTTGGTTGATACAGAAAAAAAAGTATCTATAAACATGCATCTAAATAAGTAATATCGTCGTAAAAGTTTCAAAATTAGTGCTAATACGAGTAATACCAGAGTTATTAATAAAAATCTGATGTGGCCAGCACATTACCTTCCGTCAATTCTATGTATTTTGCAAAAATCCCTTACTGAAAGTTCCTTGGAAAAGAATCTATGTATCCAGTAAAATTGTAACACGAACATAACTATTTTCTACAAATTTCATATCGAAAATTCCTTCTAATCAGCCCTTCATATGAATGTAAAGAAGAGAAATATGAAAGAATTTTAATTTTTAGAAATGTAGTGTTGGAGTAATCGTCGGAGAAATTTTTGTCACACACACATACTCTCTTACATACACACACACATACGCAAACACACACACACACACACACACACACACACACACACACACACAGACACTCATACAGACATTATCTTAAAATAGTAAATTCATATAGTAGGGACCCTAAAACGTGCTTATTCATTAAAATCTCACCACCGAATTTTTCCTTACCTAAAGAGTAAAAGAGTTACATTTTCTGTAGGCTGTATAGCTGGCGCGCGTTAAATTGAGACTAAACTTGCGCATATTTTGTCTTATGAATGAATCCCGTTCACCTTCATACCAATTTTAGATATTGAAGGATTGTTTTTTTTTTATATGCTGTTATTATATTATATTTCGACTCGTCCAAGTACAGATCTCCGGACATATGTATGTAACTTCATCCAACATTTTTTTCTTAAAAAGACACCCAACATATGGTTTGATTTTGTTTCACATGTTATTAAACACCGTGTATTCATCAAACAATAGCAATTTAGAAAGAATGAATATATATGTGAATTATATTTTTATTGTTACATGTACTAGCACTTTCATTTTTCTTGTCTTTCAACTCGGCTAATATTAAATAACACCAACATGTGTTACGCTTACGCGTGACATAAATTTCTCTTGCTATATTGTCAAATATTATGATTTGCCAAACAACGTCATTTCAATTCTGCATGTTTGATTAAAGCAAGATAGACATGTACCTATTTCACTGCAGGAAAGTGAAACTTTCAATGAACCTGTCCCCTACCCACACATAAATTAAGATACGAAGCAATAATTTATTTACTTTTTGTATGATTTGCTGACATCATTATAATCGTATTTACAAAGATCGTAATTTATATACAAGAGATAATGTAGTCAAGGAATAATATCCCCTCAAGATTAATTTTGAAACTACAATGCAGTTAAATTAAATTTATTTTGCAAAAACATGGAAATTAATTCTCGAAATTTACACACAATTTCACAGTAATTAAGTCAGTACTGGCGTCAGTTTGTAATGTAGATTTTAATTATTTATGTATTCTATGTTATTCGCGATGTGAACTAGTTTTAGGCAAAGTTATATTATCTATATTCATTATCATTTTGTATAAATATTAATCTACGCAACTATTTGAAATTATATTACACATATATTATGTATATGAAAATTAAATTGTTAATAATATGTACCTAAAGTAATAAGAGATGTTTTCAAACAACATCGCCGTGCTAGAACAATATTAAGAAAGACAAATTCAAAAAAATTGTTGTGGCCAGCACAAGACCTTCCGTTAATTTGATGTATTTTGTACAAATCCCATACCAAAAGTTCATTGGAAAAGATTATATATATCTAGTAAAATTGTAACACGAACATAATACAATTTTTTACAAATTTAGATAAAATTTCAAAATTTTCAATGTAGATTCAAAATTTTGCTCCAAACTGCCCATTTTTGGGTAATAACCCAAAAATGGGTCGAGATATGAATTTGGCGACAACACCATTCGATTCTACGGGCAAAATTAAATAAGTACACCAATTTTCAAAATTTTTGAACACCGCATACAATCTCTAAAGCAAAATAACTGGAAATGGCCAAAAATCGCAAAAATCGTAAGGGGTACCCCTTACAATTTTTTCAGATTTTGGCCATTTTCAGGGGTTTTCAAACTTTTATTCATAAAATATGAACCGGTTGGACAAAAATGATGAAAATTGCTATACTTATGTATTTTTGTCCGTAGAATCAAATGGTGATGTCGCCAAATTCATATCTCCATCCATTTTTGGGTTAATACCCAAAAATGGGCAGAGTTTTGAGCAAAACTTTGAATCTAAATATCTCGAGAACGAAAGGAGATATCGACCTGAGGTTTCAAAATTTGGAATCAGCATATTGAGAAGTATCTAGATACATAAAAATTAGATTTTTGAAAATTTTTAAGTTTTTATCTAAATGTGGGGTATATTGACTTTTGGAGCAATAAATCAAAAATGGGTAGAGATGTAAACTTGGCAGTAATATTATTTGATTGTAAAGAGAATGTTACGTAAGTGTATGCATTTTTAGAGTACTTGAACAACTGTGTGAATTTTTAGAAATAAAAGTATTGAAATAAAAAGGGATAAATGCTATAAAAAAGTTCCTTGGAAAAGATTCTATATATCCAATAAAATTATAACTCGAACACATACTATTTTTTACAAATTCCATACCAAAAGTTCCTTTAAAAAGATTCTATAAATCTAATAAAATTAAAACATGAACATACACTTACTTACTTAATCCTGCACCTTTCTACCCTCACGGGTGTAAGGCGTTCCCCCGGCCTGCGGGGGAGGGGGTTGAGTTCTGATTTGTTGGTCTTCTCCATATTTCTTTCCACTCTGCTCTATCTTGTGTTGCTGTCTTCGTTTCTTCCCAAGTTAGACCTCTTCTTTGCGCTGCCTCCTTTACTTCTTCCAGCCACGTTCTTCTTGGTCGTCCTCGTGGTTTCTTTCTTCCAATTTTTGCTTCAAACACTTTTTTAACTATTCTCTCCTCTCTCATCCTTTCTACATGCCCATACCATCTCATCTGTCCTTCTGCTATCTTATCTTCTATTGCTTTTACTTTTAAGTTTTGTCTGTAGGTTGTGTTTTCAATTCTGTCCAGTCTTGTTTTCCCCTCTATTTTTCTCAAGAATCTCATTTCGGTAGCCGTAATTTTTTCTTTTTGTCTTTGCGTTAATGTCCATGTTTCAGCTCCGTGTATGAGTATAGGTGTCACTACTTTCTTAAATATTTGTACCCTGGTCTCTTTCGGTATTTCTTTCTTTCCTAAGAAGCTGTGTTTGATGCTATTGAATATTTTGCCTCCTGTTGTTCTTCTTTCTTTTATTTCTTCATCAAATCTTCCATCTTCTGAGATCATTGCTCCCAGGTATTTAAATTTTTGGACTTGCTGTAGATTTTCATTTTTTAGTTGTATCGTGTGGTGTTGTTCATTTCTTCCTAGTATCATGGTTTTCGTTTTTTCTTTATTGATCTTCATGTTTAATTTTTGTAGCGCTTTATCATATATTTCTATATTCCTTATTAAGGTTTTTTCGTCTTCTGCTATGATGACCATGTCATCTGCATAGCATAATTCTGCTATTTCCACTCTTCTCAATTTCCAATTTCCTATGTAGTATTTCTTTACTTCTTTCTTTGTCTCTTTTATTCCTTCGTCAAGAATTAGCGTAAACAGAAGCGGGCTCAAAATGCATCCTTGCCTTACTCCGGCTGTAGTTTCAAATGTATTGGAGGTCTCTTGTTTCACTCTTACATAGCTCTTAGTCTTTGAATATAGGCTCTGAATTCCTGTTATTAACGTATTTGATATTCCCCTTTTTCTTAGCGTTTTCCATATGTCTTCTCTATTGATTCTATCAAACGCTTTCTCTAGATCAATGAAGCACACATGTACGTTTCTCCCTTCTTTTATTGCCTTTTCCCCTATTTGTCTTAGTATGAATATCGCATCATTTACTCCTCTATTTGGTCTAAAACCAAATTGAGTTTCCTCTAAAGATTCTTCCAGCTCTATTCTTAGTCTACTCTCCAGGATTCTTGCATATATTTTGGCCACTGTGCTTATTAGGGTAATTCCTCTATAGTTACGGCACTCTCTGCTATCTCCTTTTTTAAATATTGGTGTTATGATACCTATTTGCCATTCTGCTGGTGTTATTCCTTTTAGCGCTTCATTCATTATGTCTTTAAGTTCCTGTAGTGCTGATTCGGGTAGTGCTTTCAGCATGTCTGCTGTTATTTTGTCATGTCCGGGAGCTTTTCCTCTTTTGGTTTTTCTTATTGCTTCTATTATTTCTTTCAAGCTTATTTCTTCTTCTTGTGTTATTTCTGTTTCCTTTGTTCGTGTGCGATGGCTTTCTTGTTGTTCTTCATCTTTAGTATCATTTCCCTCTAGTAATTCTATGAAATACTGTCTCCATCTATCCATTATTCTGTCTTCTTCTGCTATCGTCTTTCCTTCCTTATCTTTAATGTTCGTAATTGTTGCTGTCTTCTTTTGTCTTATATTTTTAAGTGTTCCAAAAAATAATTTCTGGTTTTCATTGTATGCGTTTTTCATTTTTTCACCAAATTCTCTCCATGCTTTTTCTTTTTCTTCCTTTATTACTCTTTTTACTTTTTTCCTTTGTTCTTTATATTTTTCATAGTCAATAGGTTCTTTCGTTTGTAGATATTTATTCCACTTGTTCTTTTTTTCTTTCACTGTAACTTTTACCCTTTCCGACCACCATCTAGTTTTGTTTGTGTTTCTGTTCACTATTCTAGTCGTGCCGCAGCTTTTTTCTGCTGCCTCTAGTACTGTCTTTTTGAAGTTCTTCCATTTCTTTTCTATGTTTCCTTCTTTTTCTTTTGCTTTTTTCTTAAACTCTTCGTTGACGTTCTTTTGAAATTTTTCTTCTATCTCTTGTCTTCTAAGTTCATGGCATTTTATTTTCTTATTTACTATCTTTCTTTTGGTTTCGTTTTTTGTGATTACTTCTTGCTTTAGTATCATTGTTACAAGGAAATCATCTTCTTCACACAGTTCTTTCTCTCTCAAGTCTTCTGCGATACAGTCCTCCCATCTTCTCTTTCGCCTTCCTCGTATTCTCGACATTCTGATCTTATACTTGCCATATTTAATTTTGCACTTGCCACTGACATCTGTCAATTAGAATTTAATCAAACCGTATAGAGAAGAGCATTTTCTTTAATATTTATAAAACATAAAATGTCAAAAAATAATATTTAACTGCGTTTTTTAAGAAAAACTGTTAAAAACTAAATAAGGATATCGGTGGATCAATTATAACCACAATTTTATCAGCTCTTCATATGGAAAAAATTATAATTTTATAAATAAATAATAAATAAATATATCATCACGGTATACTACCCATTTCTGGGTGTGCCAGTATCTACAGTACAACACATGTAGATATCGGTAATGATGACGATATATTTTACCCTGTGGGCGCTTACCAGGCGTCACCTCACGGGCACTCATAGCTGGTGTGGAGAGTGCACCACCGGGGTCACTTTTGTGCCATTTAAAATTGGAAAATATTTGGTGTCTGTCGGGATCGAACCCGGTTCCCCCAGGTTCGCGACCTGACACTCAGGCACGCGGCCACGGGACCCTATAAATTATAATTTTTAGAATTGTAAATTGGACAGACACACATATATACAGGCATAATTGTAAATTGTAGGAAAATCATATTATCGGGACCCTAAAAATGCTTATTCATTAAAAAACTCATCATCGAATTATCTGACCAAAGACAATACCTTCCTTACCTGAAAGTGACGGAAGGTAAAAAGGATTTATTAAAACAAGCTCGAGCTAGATGATTCATTTAGTGTTACTTAACTCGTAACGACTATTAGTATTTGTCGAGTATTAGTTTCTAGGAAACCTTTCACTTCTTCTCATTAGTACTAACATACTTCGCGGAAACTAAATTACCCCCCAAAAGCTAATGACAGCTGTTTTCCACCTACAACGGGAGTTAATTGCTGAAGAAAGCCGTCAAGATAAATTGTCCGTCGATTTATGGCATACAATGAGACATGTAAAATTGTTGTGAGCGTGATTTGTAAATTATACATACACCTTGGGAATGGTAATAACACGCTAATTTCTCGATTGAGAAACATTAATTAATCATTCTGCCAGTTTGCATATATCATGCAGCGAGTACTTACTTTGTACTTAATTACTTATATAAGAAAAGCAAATATTTTCAATATTTTTATTGTAATACAAAGTATGTAAGCGCTAATGATCTATTGTTTATGTAAACAAGTTTTAATCTATGATTACTTTAATCAAAATGCAAATTGATTATGAATTTATTCTTACAAAGTAGTATTTTGTACTCTTACTCTTGTATTGGTTTAATCTCAAGTACCGTAATGCTACGGTCGATTTAACTTTGTGCAACCAGCGTTCATTTGTTTGACGATCTTTGATTTTACGACACTTTACTTAAACTGAAACCAATTACGTTCCCCTGTTATTAGAACTACATAGTTGTACACATGCTTCTATTTAATATAGTTAATACCATTATTTAAAGTATTTTGCTCTTCGAAAGAGTATCAAAAAGAGACCGCCCCAGTCAAACTCCCCGCCTGGCAGTGTCCACGAATCGGATCACACCGGGGTATAAAATGACAAATTCACAAAAGCAAAACCAATACACCGGAAACAAAATACTAAATATACCGAATCCGAAAACCCAATATAATGATATTAGCCCCCTAAATGTAATTATGTAAAACGTAAACATTAGGTGCAAGTTTCTGAGAACTGATAACTACAGAATTTTGATCTTGTGTTTTTAGTATCACACATTAAAATGAGGTTTAGCATATAATACACTACTACTTTCTCTCAACGGCGTAGGTGGGTTTACCTTCCGTCACCTTTAGGTATTGTCTTTGGTCAAAAAATTCAGTGATGAGTTTTTAATGAATAAGCACGTTTTAGGGTCCTAGAATACGATTTTACTAGGTTTGATGATGATGTCTATGTGTATGTGTGTGTGTGTGTGTGTGTGTGTGTGTGTGTGTGTGTGTGTGTGTGTGTGTATGTGACAACGATAAATCCAGTAATACAATTCTAAAAATTATGATTCTTTCGTACTCCTCGTCTTTATATCCATATGAAGAGCTGATTAGATTTTGGTTATAATTGGTCAA
The DNA here is from genome assembly GCA_943142095.1 of Ophonus ardosiacus. Taxonomy (NCBI): domain Eukaryota; kingdom Metazoa; phylum Arthropoda; class Insecta; order Coleoptera; family Carabidae; genus Ophonus; species Ophonus ardosiacus. Next base: position 49,387,450 of record OW964826.1, on the reverse strand, counting down.
CCGGAAGTTTCCTTATTTGAAGTTTTTAACAGTTTATCTTGAGAGAACGCAGTTAAATACCATTTTTTGACATTTTGTATAACTATTAATATGAAAGAATTTCATATTCTCTGTACGGTTTGATTTTACATTTTCCTTCATATTTAATAGATAAAGAGTTAAAAAATTATAAAGAGATTAACTTTCGAAAATCAGTCAGCTTTGCTATAATCATGGAAAGTAGCTGATATATTCAAAAAATTGTAATTGACAGATGTCAGTGTCAAGTGCAAAACCAAAGATGTGAAAGTATAGGATCAGAAAGTGGTATAATGAAATCATGCAAAAAAAAAATAATTTTACCTTTTTTCTGTTTAAATCGAAAAAGGATAGTCTAATTCATAGATCAGTATGATTAAATTATTTTTTATTTATATTTTTTGTTGTATAAAATCGTTTTAAATTATGATATTTTTAAAAAGTTGCAAAAACCAGCCATGTTTTGTCGTCACAACGTTACGAAACAAGTTCAGACTCATTTCAAATAGACATTTTATATGGACACATAATTTCTAAAAGAAAAATATATATAAACTATAAATTGAGGATTACATATCTGAATATGCTATAATATATTAATATAATATCGTTCTATTTATTTTTATAAATATAATTTTCATTTGGCGTGAAATTATCTACGTTACATCATGTGTTTCTTTCACTTTTGAATCTTTGAATTAGACGGTAGAAGGTTATAAACTCATGTGAGACATTAGATATATTGCAGAATATTATTTTATTCTCTATTTTGGCACGAAACAACGTTCCATCGACATGTTTACATTCATAAATTTTAGGTTATCTTTAAATGTCAGTTTGACGTTTAAGACAATGTAAAAATCAAAATGGTCGTGTCTTTCACTCTGTGACGTCATAGGACAAGGGACGAATTGACGAAAAATTAAAAATATGGGTCTATTATTTTTCACTACTCTATCGATTAAAATTATAAAAAAAGTCGTGCATGACCTCATTCAGGATTGGAAATTTCAATGCCGGGAGTACGAGGAAGGCCAAAGCGAAGATGCGTTGGACAACTGATGAAGAAGGAAGTTTCAAGTGCAATTTACATAATGTATGCTCATGTTATAATGTTATTTCAAAGGAACTTTCGGCTAGGAATTTGTAAAAAATAGCATGTGTTCCTGTTACAATTTTACAGGATATTTAGAATCTTGTCCAAGGAACTTTTGGTACGGGATTTGTATAAAATTTATCGAATTGACGGAAGGTATTGTGGCTGTCCACAAGAGATTTTTTTTATACCACATACGGAGAGGAACGTTACAGTTTGTCTGTGGCTTGGGCTTTCCAAAATGAGCCTGCTATAACAAAAAACATTCGCGAAAAAAGCCTTAACAAAAAAATAGAAGCTACTTGCTATATCTATAGCTTTAGATAGTTTTAGTGCTAGTCTGTCATTCTGTCATAATCGACCAAGAAAAAGAGTTATACTGCCATACTGTTGCATTATATAACGTTTGTCCATAAACAAAATTCGGTAATTTATGCTTTTAAATTGAGACCTAATAATAAAGTTATTATGAAACTGATTTCATCTATACATATTTATTAACTTTTGAAAATAACTTTTACAAGAACAAAAAATATTTCACGTTAATTTACGAATTAGTTCTTTACTTCCAGTTCTTTTTATCTCAAAAGAATGAAATTCTTAATGTAATCGAAAAGCAATTTCAGAAGCATTGTCAGAAACAAAGCCATAAGATTGCATATTGTGCATTTACAAAACAAAATACATCTATAGATACACTTTTTAGTCATTTCAGTCTACTTCAAAAGGTAGCGGCTTCAGAAACAGAATAAATTCACAACAAGCACTGGTGCATTAACTTTTTCTCTATCGGAATTTCCATACACTTCATTGAAATACAGCAGATGCTTGAAAGAAGCAAAACAACAACAAAAAAAAAAAAAAAAAAAAAAAAACCCAACTGCGAATACGAGAATTCTCCTAGCACTGTTTTAAACGCCATTCCTCGGGGTATGAAGTTGCTTTCCACGTTTACTGGAAAAATAACATTTTCAACCCTCCAAGGAGGCCGTTTGGGTTCAAGATTTCGTCTGCAAATTACCTAAATCTACAGCGTTATGTTTGTTTACGCAACAAGATACTCATAAAATAATTAGCAGAACAGACGAAAAATAAAAGAAACAAGAAGGAATATTTACACTCTGCAGTGCTGTAGTAGTAATTAGAATAATTGGAGTAATTTGTGGAATGTTTTTCATGTTTTGGGCGTTTTGTATTGTGACAAACTTTCGATATGTACGAGGACATGTGCGATATTAATGAATGTAATTAATTAATTATGTCATTAATATTAATTTAAAATAAACATAATTATTCTCAATGTATTCATATTCAAAATAGGAAATTTAATCTTGTTCATTAGTACGGAAGGTCATATGTCAAATTACAAATGATAGTTAAGCCTTAATAATTTACAGTGTGTAAACACCTACAAGTAATAAGTATAAAGATTTAAATATTACTTAGGCCCGATTTTTTCACCTCTTTTAAAGTGACAGTGAATTTATCCGCCAGATATAATGAAAATATCGCATCGAGCGTAAATTGATAAAATTATATATACGTTATTTAAATGATGCGATATTATTTTTCTATCTGACGGATAATTTAAATGACACTTTATCAAGAGGTGATAAAACTGGGCCTTAATGTTTGACTAAAAAAAGCACTTGCTTGAAAAGTACTTTTCACACACTAGTGTTTAAAACGTGACACTTTACACATTGTGAGGAGTGAGTAAAGTATATACTTTACACACGGTTGTAGAGATAGTTATTTTCGTAACAAGTATACCAAATATACCAAATATCATGCGAGTGTAAATTGACGCACGACGCGTAGCGGAGTGCAAGTCAATACACACGAGCTAAGATATTTGAATTTCATACAAGTTATGAACATTTTTTAGACGAGCATAAATAAATTTTACTTTTTTTTCAAAACTGAAATTTAGGTTCAAACGTACGGACAGTTGACAAATGAATAATGTATACATATAGCCAGAAAATAATGAATAGTAACCTAGCAACCTTATCAACTATTACGATATGAAATATATCGTAACACTAATGTGATAAGTTCAACTTTCTGTGTTAGGATACTACGTTGATATGTTATACTTATCACAATGGTCGTCTAAAAATAGTATATTGTATTTCAGTATATAGATAACTAGTGCTGAAAGTTGGATATTTCACACGAGTGTGAAATACCTTTTCAGCACGTGTTGTACACGATATTTTTCCGACGACCACAAAGAAAAAAACAATATAAAATTTACATAAAAATATTAAAACAGATTATGTTAAACATCATTGCTATCAGAATTCACCAAAAATTATGTTAAAATCTGATAAATCAGGGTCTAACCTTCTTAATCCGTGTAAATTCAGCAAATTATCTGCAACTTATCTTTAAATACAAGTTTTTAGGTTAGTTCGCTCAGTTATAGCAGCGTGTGATAAAATCATATCACACAGTTGAGGACGCATCTGATTGGCTAACGAGCTTTCATATCACACAGCATTGCTAGTGATATGCAATGACCAACTTTCAGTAATAGTTTAGCGTGTGATAATGAAGTGAAAAATGCAGTTTTAGATAAATTTTCAGGCAAAAAGTTCGGATTAATTTTTCATGAGCAAAGATATGAAAACTGTATTGAAGTAAAGAGAAGTTATCATAAAACATAACACTATTTAGAGTCAAATTAAAAAAAAAAAACATTTTTCACATTTTGTCGAAAGATTTGAAACAAAATAATAATTTTTTTAAGTAGACCTTAAAATCATTTTGATCTCGTATTTTCCAAACACAATCGGCGATTTGGTTGTCTTATTTACATTTTATTGTATGAATATGTGGCATAAATGCGCACAGGTCAAATCTTGTTTCGTTGTAAAGTTTTCGGAATACCGTCCAGAAAGGACTCGTCCCCTTTGAGGCGGAGGATTAGATGAGCCAAGGTGCGGAATTCAAATCGGAATTCCTGTCATCCGGGGCGATTATTCCTGGATCCGAGAGACGCGCACCTTTAAGCTGCCGTTATATCAGGATTTAACCCAGCAAGACCCGCCCTTGATCAACGATATTTTATCATTACGAAGAATTATTATTTATATCTCCTGGGAGGAAATAATTCCAGATGGGAGATTATTTCCAAGATAATATTTATTTCAACGCATGTTTAATTGTAAATGTTTCACTGATTTATTACCATTGATGACTGATTTAAAAGCTTAATAACTACGTATCGATGAAAAGAAAATGAATATTACAGAATTTAGGTTATACTATATAGTATAAGCTATTTGAGTTTTATGTTGAGTTCTGTAATGAACACAATTTTCTAATGTTCATCTTTTATTATTTGACAACTGAAAAGAGTTATTCGTCATTTGCAACTATTATTACAAAATACTATGGCTCAGTTACAAATGTTGTTATTTGATTAATATTATTTAACAACATATTTTAAACATGGTTATAGGTTTTCAAAACTTTATTAGGTTAGTATCTGAATATTACGGAATCAAATATCTGAGACATACTACAAAAATTAATGATCATTAGCGGTTAGTTATAGTATGCGCACGTGAAGTTGAGACTGATGACATGTTAAACCCAGAAAATATTGACTTATACTACTTATTGTTTTATACTATACGAGTACAATACAATAAGTAGCACTTGCATGCTACTTTCAATATTTTCTGGTTTATTAATAGACGTAATTTTGACATCTGTCATTACTGTCATCAGTCTCAATTTTACGTGCACAAACTAACCGTTAATGATCATTAATTTTTGTAGTGTGTCTCGGGTAAGCCCGAGTCAGTAAAAAAAATGAGGGGTTTTCAATTTTAGTCTAATTTTTCATTATATTGTTTTTTAATCACATATGCCTTGGTAAGGTGTGTGACAATTTACAAAACAATTGCAGCAATTTGTGTTGTCACAAGTCAAGACATTCAAAAGCTGCCGTTACTGAATATGGGTTCTTAGAAATTTCCGAAAAATCCGTCTTACAGTCCAGTTCTAGCCCCCTGTACACATTATGTTTCCAAATCTCAAAAAAAAAAACACTAAGAAGAAAAAAAATTAGGGACAATAACGAACTTAAAGCGACTGTTGAAAAGCATTTTGCGTACAAACCAAACGAATATTTTTATAATGGATTAAAGATGTCATTGAAACGATGTACCTACTTGTATCCAAAAGCAAGGAACCTATATTGAAAAATAAATTTTTGTTACTGTTCTAATCTTTTCTTTTCATGGCTAGTCCGGTAATATAAAAAAAATCCTCGAAGGGGGTATTCCACTCAAATTTTTTTATTATTTTAAATAAAACTTCATTCAGATTTCAAGCAATTCATAGTATTAAAAAATTTTAATTGTGCCCAGTTTAACAGTATTTTATTTTCGAGAAATCAGTATAACGTCACATTTCTCCTATACTTGCCTTTCTCACACACACTGCTCTGAGTAAGCTGCGAAAGAAAGATAACAATTTTATGACGTCAATTTTCCCTTTTAGCAAATGTGTAATATCTCGTAAACTAATTATTTAAAAAATGTTTTCATTGTTTTAACTATTATTTATTGAGCCATACTTTATGTTAAATAGAATTTTTTTAATTTTTTTTGTTATGGTGAAATACCCATAAATGAATTTTCCACTAATTCTTAATGCAAAGCAAAATTAAATTATACATAATTAATAAACTATTTGATCGTACAATGTTCCGTTTTAACAAACCATGAACAAAATTTAATGCAAAATATGAACCGTGCCGTTATTACGTGATTATAAATCATGTTTCATACTTATTAACAAACATCGAACATCTCTACAGACTAAACTCCATTTGCATAAAATATAGTTAACAATAATCACATTGTTATCTCTGATAACTCTTGTAACCCAATGTATTTTTGATATGTAGCCATGTTACAATGTGTAAGTAGTTAATCAGCTTACAACGTTGCATGCAACTGAGCCTAATGGTATTTTTTTTCCTATAAATCTGACAGCATATTAAGCTTATCGATCTATAACAACCTACCTTAAATGATCGATATGCATTAGTTCATGTAAATTTATGGAAAACTGTAATCTATCCTTTGGTATATATTTTCAAAATGATACGTATGTAGGTAGGTACTAGTTATCGTGACTGATTGCAATAGTGCATTTCAGAGTTCTAATTCGCATTAAAACCATTAATTATTATAATCATCACTGAAGCAAGCACCGAGGTCATATTTCCAAACGTTTGTTATTCGCCACCTATTATACTTATATTCATGCACCAATATTTTGTCAAAATTATTCATAAACAGAAGCCAAAAAACCAAAGTCTGGAAGCCTGTTTACCAATAATTTGAGCACCAAAGTCTGCTAGGAAAAATATTATATAAGGCCCAACATTTGAGCATTAAAATAAACAAACTTTGTTATTGAACATTTAGAGGTTTTTTGCATGCATATTTTTTAAATTTAAATATAACCTAAAAAACTTGACTACCTACGGAAGATAAAAATATAGTGTTCCATTTAAATAAGAAAGTAAAAGTATCTCTTAAACCGAAAGTGCCACTGCTTTCATAATATTTTAGTTAAAATGGACATGTTGAAAAACCCCTAGTTATCAAATTTTTCATAATAATAACTTTTTCCCACTCCCGATACCGTAAGTAGGCTATTAAGACGTCGTTTGAAGGGATGTCGTGGCCGCGTGCCTGAGTGTCTGGTCGTGAACCCGGGGGAACTGGGTTCGATCCCGACCGGCGCCAAATATTTCGAATTTTAAATGGCACAAAAGTGACCCCTGTGGTGCACTCTCCACGCCAGCAATGAGTGACCGTGAGATGACGCCTGGTAAGCGCCCACACGGTAAAATATATCATCATTATCGATGTCTACCTGTGTTGTAGATACTGGCACACCCAGAAATGGGTAATATGCCGTGATGATATATTTTATTATTATTATTTTTTTTTGAAGGGATGTACCTATGTTTATTTTACAGTCAGATTATCAGTTTCTATAACACGGGATGTAAGTAACTCCATTACATCTCTACCTAGATTACTTACCATCCTCTTTGTGAAATAACAACAGTTATACTTATAAATATGATTTAAACTTATGTCAAATATTTTTTCGTTCTTATAATTTAAATTTTGAATTTAATATCTTTCAAATCGTCCTCGTCATAAATATTTTCATTTAAAATTTACCATTGACGTGTCAAATGTGACAAATGACAACGTTTTTCTTTTTAAATCTTTCATGGAATACTAAGATCCTCTGTTTTAATGAATCAATATTTAGAAATTTGCCGTGCCCGAGGAATATATTAGTAGAATATTTCACTCGACATACGCCGGTATACGCACAAGTGCAAATATTCACTGATATTCGATTGTCATTGGTCGAAATTTAAAAATACTGTAACGTGATTGGTTGTAATTTTTCGAGTGAAATATTCGTTCGTATTCTTTAACATTTCTGGCAGTAAATATGAAAAGGTAAAATATAAATCCCCGGGAGTGGCAAAAATCTTATTTGCAATTCGAGAGGTAAATATCTTCTTTCTACAGTCACTATAGAAAGTAGCCATTTGCGCTCTCTTTTGTCAACGCAAAATGTCACTTTGCCGCTCATGCGCGACAAGGTAGAAAAAACGCTCGCTGTCCAAATTTCTACGTATACAATGTTGAGAAATGTCACTTGTCTACATTCTTAATGAAAATGTTTAGTTAGGAACTAATGGCACTGTAATTACACATTTATCACGTTCACTAGTCAATTTGACATATGTTCTGTCGGTATTTAACATAACCTAACAAAATGCCACACTGCTGTGAAAATGATATAGGGCATTCATTTACAAAAACGAAAGTATAAAATGCTTAGATTAGATTGAATAAAAACTCAAGAAGAATGGAAAATAACGATAAAATAAAATTAAATATAAAATAAATTGTGTAAACAGTTATGTTTAGTAATAGGAATGATTGTACACAGATGGCGGTAGGATAGTTGCGAGTCGTACTGACATCTGATCTCTAGTTAACTATTTATTTTGATTACAATAAAGTTATTAGTTATTTCGTTACATAAATAATTGCGAGAATTCAGTCAATGCACATACATGTCTATATAATCACAAATTCCTTGAAATATTTGTTAATTTTTTCAGTGTGACAGGCGTGACAACTAACCACACATTTTGCTACAAAAACTCATCAAATCATCACAAATCCTAGCTTCCACGCTCTAATTTTTGTTTTTTTTATGGAATAGATGGCTAATGTAACGATATAATCATTTAAAAGCCTTTGTAAGTTTAAACCGTATCTTTTGTATTAGCCAATCGTTATTTATTGAGCAGTGCTGTAAGTATAAAGTGTACCAATCTCTCAATCGACAATGTCGCATTTTGCGCTCTTAATACACAAACAGCTATTGTCCGGTCTCGAATTTAATTGTCAACCCTCGCTTCTCCCGAGTGCCAAACGCGTCCTCGACTGGTAAATTCTATTACCATTTATCTCTCTTACAGCATAAGCAACTATACTTTTGAAAAATAATAATTTGCTTTCTATTTTTAAAATAGCTTCAGACGAATTCATGTCTGATCAGTATCAAATAAACGACAAATTTGATTAATACTTCCACCACCCATCATTAAACAATACAGTTATTATTCCTCGGGTTTAATTCCACAATGCATCTCCTGTAACCCTTTAACCCCGGTGCATCTGGCGTCGCGGGCGTCGGGACGTCGTCGGGAGCTCCCAGAGCAATCAAGCCAGGCCGCCGAGCAGCGTGGTATGAATATGCATCGGAAAACCGAGCTCCAAAGCAGGCGAGACGGCTAGGGAAATACTACCAGAAACCAGACACTTCAGAAGGAGAATAGGAGAAATGCAATGCTCGAAGCCACAGTCACCACATATGATTGTGCCAGGGATTCCCAAACGAGAGTGGAATAAGAGGTAATGAAATGATTTGTAGAATGAGATACGAAGGAGGAAGAGTAGATGCGGGTTTGCGAAAGTAAAATGGATAATAAATAAGAAGTTGAGAAATGGGTAAATAATTGGTCAAATATAAGACAATTTTTCTTCATTTGTGGGTTTTTAATGTAGCTTCTAGGAAGGACGATTCTATTACAAGTTTCTTCGTACGGCTAAGAAAATCTAATGTGATCGGAACCAGGGCATCGAACCCGCCAAAAACTGGGTTCGGTTTAGGTTCTGGTTAATTTGTTTTTTGAAAGATTGGTTCGGGTGCGGTTCTGGTTCAAGCATTAATAAAATTTGCGGTTTTGTTCGCGGTTCAGGTTCGAAATAATGTAAAATGAAAGCCGGAATTTACGCAAAACGCAACAAGAAACGAAGACAATTTTCACGAAAAGTCAGCGCAGACAGCAACGCAGACGCCTAAGACGTCGATTATCGACTGTATTTACTTTTCGAACTAAAAATTAACCTGAACAGGAGTTGAACCCCGTACCTGAATTTAAAGGCTCGGTTCGGTTTCGACTCAGGTTCAATTAAAAATATATCGGAGGTTCAGTTCTCGGTTTGGGTTTCCTAAAATGTTACGGTTAGGTTCCGGTTTTGGATCGGTTCAGGTTCGGGTTCAGGTTCGTGTTCGATGCCTTGATCGGAACATTACCTACTGCCAATTCTTACCTTATAGGTAAATATTCACATTATTCTATTAATTATAATATAATTAATATGCAATATAACATTTTTTAAATAGGCGTTTCTTTGAAAATCACTCTAACGAACCATTAATTAAACGAAATTGTAATTTACGCAACAAGACCTGAAAATGATACTTTATGTGTGAGCAAGCATATTTCAGGGCGAGCCGCGGGCGAACTTTTGAAGCCCAATAAAGACAATGGAGTTATTTCACATTTTCTGATTTATTTTTTTCTTGAAAGAATAGATCAAATTAAATATGTAAATGTAGGTGTATGTTTTACACCTTATAGGACTTTAGAATCAGAGATATGATTTTTTAAAAGATACTTTTAATTTCAAATATTTCAACGGCTGACGACACAGTTCACGGATACGACAGTCGAGCTCTACCGGTTTAGTTTGAAACTGTTGTTTTGTTTGGTATTTATTTAAATAAATGTTTTATTTACATACCTTATACTGCACTAGTACTTTTAGAGAAATAGAAAGAAATAATAATCTTATTTCTTGTATATTCTACTGTCAGCTGTCACAAATTTAGGTTAGATTACTGTTTCATGTTGTGGCGCGTAAATGTATATGTATGTGTGAAAAAGAAAAATGTCTTTGTGTGAGAATGAAACTGTAACATTACAAATTTAGTTCGTTTTTAAAAACGCGAAAGTCGCATATTTCAAATTATTTTATATTACTACATTTATTAAATGAGATAGATTTCATGATTTTATAAAAAAAATCGACATTTTTTTTAACCGACCCCATTTCAACCCATGTTGGGTACAATATTTTTTTTCTGAGTTAATAAAAAATAAATAAATAAACAAACTGATCGCCATGGAAACATTTATGTTACTTTCCGATCCCTCATAGACAATTTTCCGACCTAGCTGAGTAAAGAAGAAATTTCCGTTCTAAAAAGTGATCAGAAAAAGCTCATTATCTGGAAAATCGGGGAAAACAGTTTAATAGTAATAATTTATGATCATAATTTGTCTAAACAAACAACTTTTAAATACATCTAATTTGAAAACTATTACTAATATTACCATATTTCATTACATCCAGAAATAATTTTGATTTTTGATTGATTGTAATTAGGTACTTTGTTATAAAATAGTTATTTACGTAACAAGTGTGTGAAGCAGTACTTTTTTGGTCGATAAAAAAATACTATTTTCACACGAGTTACATCCAATATTTGTCCTACAATCGAAATGTAAATGCTATTTTTTATAATACTGAGTATGAGTGTACAGACACTAGTGCTTGAAATGTACTTTTCATGCACTAGTGACTAGTGTTTGAAAAGTTACGCTGCACACATTGTAAAGAGTGCGTAAAGTATGCACTTTACGCACGGTTATAAGGATAAAATATTTATAAAATTTTCAACTTTTCCATTCATTCGTAAACTGACGGATTCTTCTCGTTTAATAACTGGCCTTCAATATCATTAATTTTCCTTGTAGAAGTTTGGTTATGACAAAATGAAGTTTGCGAATTTCTTTTGAACTTATCAGTTTAGTTTAGTTCCAGTTGTTTAAATGGCTGTCTCGTACACGATCTCACAAATACTTCACAAACTCTTGATAATGAACACGCGATGCTGTAAGCTAAGGTCTTCGAGCTCCATTCTGCAACGTCTTGTACCAACTCCTTCACGGCAATTTTCAAGTTCAAGTTTCCGTTCTTTAGAACAGAACTCCCCCAACACGAATATTCAAAGGGTGTCTCTCCAATTTAATCGTGATCGTGAATATGAAAGTCATTTTCAAATTGCGTGTTAAGCCTATTCATAGTAATGAAGGAAATAATTTAAAACAACTAGATTAAATATTCATATATTATACAAGACGATTGACAATTCTTGATAATACGAAACATGTTGCCAAAAGGCAATTTTCTGTTGTCGGGTTCTGTACAGGTAGACTATAAAATGAATAAAAAGAAAAAGTAAACAGTAAAATTCACGTAGGCATGTGGTCTAATTTCTTCTGCATGTTGCCATATTTATTCTGCATGAAACTTCGAACTGTACGCCACATAACCTATCTTTTTAAATATTGCTATGTAATATTATTTTATGATTGAAATGCTCGTATTTCTAAATAAAAATGCAGTAGCAACAAAGCAGTTTCTGGATTTGTGATTAAATAACTATAGGTTTACTTGTCAAATTTTTATTTCAATAAGCTTTACTGTCAAAGAATAGGTGCGTTTAATAGACACTTACAAAATTGCAATTTGCACGAGCGCCTCCAACGGCAAAGCATAGAAATCAAGGTTGCTATGAATGATCTTCAATATTATCAAACAAAAAAGTTGCCCCAGACACATCTTCTGGTTTTAAACTCATTTTTATTAAACACAACGTACACATCACAATAAAGAATTAGGTTTAACACTGAATAACAGATGCGAATACAATGACAGATAGGAACATGGAACGGGACGCAAGACAACGTATGCATGACCTTCTATCTCTCTCTTACAGTGACGTCAATTTTGTAAGTGTCTATTATTCGTTTCGGTGGAGTCGGACCTGTTAGTGTCATTTCAGATGTCTACTTAAAGCACAAAAAGCATATTTTTTCCTCAAATTCAAACTATAGATTCATACATGTAGAGTAGAAGGTACTGTGTTTAAAAAAATTATCGTATTGTATACTCTATACGCTGTGTAAATAAAGTTCAAAATGACATTAACAACTTTGAATACATAGAACAAAATAACCAAACGCACCTATAAGTGAATATACGAAGGTTCATATACTCGTTCACCATGGTTATTTAATAATAAGTCGTCAATATAATATCATTTACTTATACTTACTGCCGATTTTATAAACGACAGATAAATTTACTTCCAAAGCATGGGGTCGCGTGGCCGCGTGCCTTGTCGCTAATCGCTAATCTGAGAAATCGGGACTGACACCAAATATTTTGAATTTCTAATGGCGCAAAAGTGACCCCTGTGGTGCGCTCTCCACGCCAGCAATGAATACCCATGAGGTGACAACTAGTAAACGCCCGCACGGTACAAATATGTCATCAATCTTGCCGAAATCTGTGTACAACGCAGATTGGCGAAGTTGAAAGTCGACCTTTTGACAGTACTGTTATACATGTGATAAAATGAATAAAAGTTATTCGATGTGGTTAATTTAAATAAATTTACTATGGAAGTAAAGTTATTTTGTCCTTTATAAAACCGGAAGTTATCGTGCTGAGAAAGGTCGAATTAAAATTTCAAATCTTTTTCCTCACTATTTTACTTTCTTGCAGTTCAGTTACAAGTTACAATCTTGTTATTCTAGACCTGCGATCTATTCCTTTTCCTTCACACATTATTTGATCTCTTATACTTTCTTATTCTTTCATAAATAAATTCCTTCTATCATCTAAAAATTGTTTGTTTCAATCAATCAAAACCTCATACCTAACCTACACGCACCCACAATTTTTCGATTCTGATTCAAAAACGATTATCCCACTCTTGCTTTAACTCTCCACTCTCATCCTTGCCATCTTTATCTTCCTCATACCAAATTCATTTCATACAAATATATTCAGTAACTTCCCGCTAGTGGCAAAAGCCATTAATGTCTTTCGAAGTGTTCAACACCCTGCATCTCTACTTCGCGATCGCAATGCGTCTCTGGACCACGTGCCAACTCCGGCTGAACTGATTTTTACACGTGATTGAATTTAAGCACGCGTAAACTAATCGGATTAGTCGCTGCCGAGTTAAGATTGCATGAAAGTTTGTGGTTGTGCTGAAAGCGGGAACTTCTGAAGATGAGTGCATTTTAGACGTCTTTACGAAGGAATATTCAGAGTTGTTGTGTGGATTTCATGTGATAAGGATTTTGGGATGTTTCCAAATGGACGGCTTGCTAAAGTATGTTTAAATGTATGACGGATTATGAAATATGAATGGAAACTTCTTGTAATCTTGAATACACATATCGCTGTATACATATTTATCATTCAAGTAAAATTATTCTCCCTGCAAATTCGCAAAGATTTATTATTTCATAAAAAAGGAGAAAAAATGGTACACTATACAAAAAAGAGGGAGAATTGTATAATGAGGGAAAAAACACACTTGGCACTTTAATACATCATTAAAAACAATAATATTTTATTTAGAGTTGTCTTGACATGTTAAGTAATCTTGGCTACTCTGTTTAATTTCCTTATATAATAGCTTTGTTCGATGACATGTACTAGGCCACCCTAGTGCTAACTTTCTTACACTAACATGTTTTATGAGAAACGGGCAGCTTCTGGCAGGCTGTTCGATGACAAAAAATTTAAGAACTAGTGCTCACTTTTCTGACCTGACTCGCGAGGTGGTGCAGAAAGTGCAGACTAGGAGTGGGGGTCACTAAATGTTGTTCGGTACACATTTTAATTCTATCCTATCTACACATTTGTTTATTAACCTAAAATTTTACACATTGAGAAATTAAAATAATGGGTTCAGATATAGAATATTCTCTTTGTTTTGTTATATAAAGAATTAATTAATATATCTGTCTCTGAATCTGATGAAGAATCAAATGATGATTGATCTTCGTCAGAATCGTTTATTAGTTCAAACACTATGCTCTTTAAAACAGACATTTCTGCAGTCACTTCTTTGCAGCTTATGATATGACTGTGTTTATAAACAACCTAACCTTTTACACCTTTGGCTACGCTTGGCTTGATTACTCACAGCTGAGAAAACTTGCCCAAATATACACTAGTGTGTTTTATGAAACCACAGAATTAGACTGAACTAGTGTACACTACACTGCACTGCACTATTCTGCTCTGCACTTTAAGCACTTCTCATCGAACAGAGCTAATAATACATATAATAAGAACTTAGTTCTCGAAATATGTATTTAGTTTTATTAAAATTAAATTTGAAGGTTAAGGGGTAATTTTATTAGAGTTATTTATGATTTAACCTTAGACTCCCTTTAACTATTTTCATTAGGACAAAGTAACTAATTTCAATTATGATTCTGGTATCATAGAAACCGATTTTCAGTCTGTCGTGAAATAGTGTTCATTAATTTATTAATAATGAAAGAAAATCCAAATTTCTTTACACGTTGAACATGCTATTTGTTAGTGAACTTAATGGAAAAACATAAATAGGAAACGTGTAAAATTTAGCTTTGCAATAAAATATGAATTATAAGATGTGTTGTTATCTTGATAACAAATTATTGTAATTAATGTAAGTTCAAGGAATAAAGTTTGGTGTTGGCATGTAACAAAGTACTGATAAGCAAAAAAGTAGTGTTATTTTTTATTTATTTTTTCTCGCAGGAAAAGTCGTTTTTTTCATCGAGAACATAAAAAAATGACATTAATAGTAATTTATAATAATATGTATCTATAATTATATTACATACATACCAATATTGGTATTCAGTGGTGGGTATATAACTTAACGCAGTAGATAAGAACTTACCTGAAACAGAAAAAAAAAACAATTAGTAATCAAATACCTAATCCATATAGGCAGTAGTATCTAATATAATGTTTTCAACAATTCCAAAAAATACTATTATTAGTAATTCAATAAAATGCTATATACTCGTATAAATACTAAGTATAGTTAAACAAACAATGTATTTACGATACGTACACTACAATTGTTAAATTGACAGTTAAAAAATCTGATGTGTACAAATTCCATACCGAAAGTTCCTTGGAAAATATTCTATTAATCTATAAAACTATATCACAAACATACACTACGTAAATTGCACTGGACACTGCCATCTGTCAATTAGAATTATTTGAATATATCAGCTGTTTCCATGATTATAGCAAAGCTGGCTGATTTATGAAAGTATTCTCTTTATAATTCTTTGACTCTATATCTACTGAATATGAAGAAAAATGTATAATCAAACCGGATAGACAATAAGATATTCTTTCATATTGATAATCACATAAATGTCAAAAAATGATATATAACTGAGTTTTTTTCAAGAAACATACTATTAAGAACTTCAAATAAGGGAACTTCCGGTTGACAATTTTTGTCGCACACACGCACATCGTAAATTAGTAAAATCGTATTCTAGGGATCCTAAAACGTTCTTATTAAAAAAAATTCAACATCGACTTTTTTGATCAAAGACAATACCATCCTTACCTGAAGGAGACGCAATGGTGAAAATGTATATTTTAAAATGTATATTTTAAAATGTGTATATAAAATAGACGAAACAAAATACTCCATATCCGTCTAGATATCGGAAGGCCCTGGATTCAAATCCCAGTGAGATTCACGAATTTTTCACAAATCTGTCTTCGTTATTTATACAATTTAATTTGAACACTTAACACTGTTCATTGTAACCAAATTACAGAAATTCACATCTAAACAGTTATTTACAAAATTATTCGTATTTATTCATTATTACAGCTTTTTTTAAAAACATTAAACTTGTACAATCAAACTTGTTATTACAGTTATCATTCTTCCACACGTGTGCACGCTTCATATTTCCGGATTTATGAATGAGTAACAAAAAAAGTTAGTAAATATATTTGAGAATATAAATAAAATTAAACTCAAAACTGCAATTACAATAAATCCGTAAGTATTACATTCCCGTAAACTATTCGAGTCCCCAGTTTTCAGTTCCCAGTTCTTCGCCCCAAGCCCCAATTCCCAAACTTGGTCACTTTCCTTCCCAGAGGTTAGAACTTACGATTTCCTCGGACCATAACTCCGCGTAACGAAATTAGCCATGCCGAGGGTGTGGGTGTACGCACGAATATATTCATTCGCCCAGAGATCTCGCTCCCGCTCCAATTCTCCCAGCTTGAATAACTCACGGCAAAGGAATTTTATAAGACTCCAATCGTAACTTGCTGTGAATTAGTAGCCGGCCCCGTTCCATATTACGATACGATAAATTTAAACTCAGAAATATTTTTGATTTGAATGTTTTGATGGAATGTAGGAAGGAGATTCCAGACTACTAAATTGGATTTTATTTATAGGAAGAAAATGTTTGAGAATGATATAAAAAGTTATTTTTCTAACGAACTTTGAAATAACATGAGAATGGAAAGGTTAATGGCAAAATAAAAACTATGTGATGTGTCTTAGCATATTTGACATTCCGTCTTCCATAATAACAAAATATCAGCATCATAATGTCAACTGGCATTTTATACACATTAATTTTTAAAATAACTGTTTCCATTTGAGGAGTGTTCATTCAAAAGTTGATATGTCCATTTTTTTTGTCAAAAATGAGTTATACATGTGTTCGCCTTAAATCTAGTCATCCGAATCGATTGGCATGCTCGGTTTCAAGAAAACTGTAACATGTCCCATATAAAGTTAACAATAAAAATTCAGTTTCAATCAAAAGTTAATATGTCCACTGGACATGTTAACTATTGGTTGAAACTTTTTATGTTTTGACCAAATCTTAACATGTCCTTTGAATAAGTAATACAGTTTTATTAATTTCAAACGAAGTTATAAATGTCCGCTATATAATGTTCATCATATAAAATTGAATATGAAGATTTATACAGAAGTGTAGGAAGAGTAATGAAGTTAGGGAAAGAATGGAAAATATGTAATATCAAAGAATATATATAAAATGACTGGCCTAAAGGACACTAAAAGGATTCATATAAAGAAATGTATGGGAGAGAATAGAGAATACATTCAACTTAAAGGACATGAATATTAGTATTATAGTTTAGTGATTTGGAACAATCCGTACGTCTCCTGAAAAGAGGAAAGAATGACACAAATTTGGAATTGGATGTACTAAAAAATATTAATAAAATAAGTACACATAAAAAAGGATGTAGATCATCTGGCAAGAGATAGAAGAGTTTGAATGGTACAAAAAAGTTTTAATAAACACTTCAGAATGTAAACATGAAAATGAAGATAATGAGGAGTGTGATTGTGTAGAATTTGATACAGGAGTTCGCCTTTAAACGAAAAGTATTATGTACCTACTGGAATGATTTTTTTCTTAAATTTTCATATTTTTTGTAAAACTTGAATATAAAAAGGATGTCGACACTAATTATAATTTTTTTTTAATTCATAAAAGTTTAAATTAAACTTAATTTCTTAATAATTTAACAAAAAAATCCAAACAAAATTCAACATTTCCCAATTTTTCCATGCAAAAGTTAACATGTCCCAATTTTTCCATGCAAAAGTTAACATGTCCAAATATTTTTTTCAAATTTAAGCTAATTGAAAACATATACAAATATTATATTATCGGATATTTAATAACATTTACTAACTGAATTATATATGAAGTAATCGAATTCAAAAAATATATACCAGGGACATAGTAAGTTTTTCGCGTTTTTCTCAAAACTTTATGACGGACGTATTAAGTTTTAAATGAACACTCCTCATTTAATTCTTCCAACGCTTTTTTTCTCGGTTATCATTTATTTATGTCAATAATTCTTTTGTTAAAATGAACCATATTAAAGAAAAATTTTGATTATCTATTAATAATTATTAAACGATTTTAGTACATACATACCATTCCTAAACAATTAATGTTGAAACTTCAAGTATCAAAAGTCTCGATTATTAATCGCCCATATTTACACAACTTTAATATGTTCTTATGTATGAATGCTATTATGATTGTGGACAAAGCGAAAGAAGAATGTTGTTAAACAGTGAAGTGAGTCAGCTGAGCTCTTACTCTTATCCCTTTTCTTATTGTTACTATTGTTTTGAGTTTTTGCTAACCCACTAAGTGGGACAAGCGTTATTTTATGTATGTATGTATGTATGTATGTATGTATGTATGTATGTATTAACACAACTTCAGGTAAATAACTATTATTCACTAGTGGCAATAGCAAAAAACAAAAGTAGTGCTAGTCAAATGTTATGTTGATTTTTAATGACATTTAGACATTAAATACACAAAATATGCAGCTAACAGAAAGAATAAAGAACACGAACCATTCTACCAAAAATTTCCCTTAACTAGTATAGTGGGGTCACCAAAGACCCCAATATTTTTGTATCTTGTCGTTTCGTGTTAAAATTTGGAAATAAAGGCTTGATTCAGTAGCTTCATTAACCGACTGAGTTGATGTAATGCCGGTTGCACGAAATAATTACAATTAGGATCTTTCTTGGCCTCATTTTATTAGAGAACTAATTTAGAATCTGTGGATTAGTTTACGAGATAATAACAATTACCACCAAATTCACCAACCGTGAATCAAGTTTTGATCTCTGATCAACACTGATCTGTGAATCAAGTTCTGGGTTTCCTTGGAGATCAACAGTTTTAACAAAGCAATAGTGTCAAATTTTGTTGATCAGAGAATCAAATTTGATTCAGGGATGGTGAATTCGGCCGTTAGAGTCTTTCTTGACGCCACTTTATTAGAGAAGAAATTTAAAGTGGGTGAGGTTCGGAAGTAAGATTTCTAAAAATTAACATAATAAATGAATTTTGACAACTTAAATTCAACATTGTCAATGTGTTAAAATAACAATGTTTAAATTTAAGTTGATGTAATATTTTTGGCGAATTTTGGCCTTAATAACCAGAAGGGTGCAACAAAAGAACATTTATTATCTTCAACACAATAGTATTGTTTTATTAGTATTGCTGTTTCCACTGTTTTTGTGATTATTGTGATGAAATATAAGTAAATGAAGAAAATATATCAACTTTTTTTTAGGAAGATACCCTTCTAACCTATACTGTACCAGTTACGTTACAGGAAATCACTATACCAGTAAAGGGTTAATGGAAATTTGTCAACTATTTTTATAAAGAAATAAATTAAATATAGGCTGTGTCCGATGTCGCATTTTGCCATTTAGTATTTAGAATTTAGGTCTTCTTCACATAAATACAACTCCGAATGGCACACTACTGATGTGATATCCATTGGTTTGTATGGCAACACTTTAGAATAACAAAAATGAATTCTACACTTCGATTTAATTCGAAGCTTGAGAGTAAATGTTAATATTATATTTCATAAAATAGAATCTAAGAAGCTATTCTTTGACATTAAATTTGACGTTTTGTACAAATTATAGCAACGAATATGATTTTTTTTTTTTAGTGCGAGTCAGCTACAAGGCATAGTGTGCTCCTGTAAAACCATAAAATCTAATTCCTAAAATCCTAAATAATCACTAGATTTAGGGCATATAAATTTAAGATTTAGATATTAAGGTGATGAAAGTACAACATCGGACACAGCCGAAAACTGAAACAAAGAAAACAGTATAAAACACTCGTTTCAGAAGACTATTCATAACTCACTTCCTGTTTTGAAGGTTAAGAATACACATAAGAGTATTACTAATCCATTGCGAATAAAAACATTTTCTTATACATATTTATATAAACCTGTGCATAATTTCATTATAATAATATCTGATGTGGACACCACATGACATCCTTGTACGCCTGTTACACTATACATATTTTGTTAATAATTAAAATATGTATAATAACAGACCCAATCATAAAATTGCACGTATTTGACATTGACATTAAATTCTTCATTTTTTTGTTATTTCTTGTCCTAATTCATAGCAAACTTAATTACAGAAACCAAAAAGTACATAATGTTTGAATTACATATCTCGCTTATACAAAGAACTAATTTAATCATACTTGAAGTTTTCGACGCAAAATTCAATTCTCTAAAACTTTTATTTGAAGCATTTATTGTTAAATTCAAAATATCACCATTTTTTTAAGAAAAACTGATAATAGCTTCAAGTAAAGTATCACTTCCGGTTAGACTATTTTAACCAAAGTCTATTATGTTATTTCCATTGATATAAAAGTATTATATACCAAATTTGAAAAGTTTTGGATTATATTATAATATAGTTTTCCATTAAAATCTATTATGGGCTTCAAGTAAAGTACCACTTCTGAAAGTTATGCACTGACCAAAAAGGGAGGTGCACAACTAGATGTTATAACAGTCCTAAATACAAAATTTTAACTTTCTAGGGCTTTCCGTTTTTCAGTTATGCGAGATACGTACGTACAGACGTCATGACGAAATTAGTCAAAATGGATTCAGGGATGGTCAAAATGAATATTTCCGTTGAAATCTGGAAACCGAATTTTTTCGCGATTACAATAGGTACTTCCTTTACTTCGTACAAGGAAGTAAAAAACCGAAGTGCAGTCGAAATATTTGTCAGTAGGTATGATTTATTTTATTTACATACTTGTAACATGAATCCCTTTCTAATTTCTAAATCATTAAATTAAACTTCCATCAAAGACAGGACTCTTTCTCCTCCACAAAAGGAATTTTTCTAAAGAGTATGTATGCTAACATTAGCTAATGAATTAGATGAAATTGTTTTAGAAATTAATTTAATTCATCGATGTTACTGACAGGAGTTAATATGCAAACTAATTTATTCAAGATAAGAGCGTAACGAAATATGATACTTAATTGAAAGTAGAATTAGTTCAGTCGTTTACGGTTACATAAAACCAGTTTAATAATAAAATTTAATATTTATTAACAAAGTTTGAAGCGGAGTTTTAAAACAATTAACTTTTAAATGAAGTTCCTCTACCCATATAAATTAGAGAGGTCAACAACACAATGTGGAAGAATAGAATTCGTACATTACGAACTCTGCTAGGCATAATTTGCATGCGGAAAACTGCGGTGGCATTAACAATTATGGCTACTGACTTTAACAGCCCAATAAAAAGCATGAAATACAGACAGACACATTGTAAGTCGTTTCAAATGATTATTGCAACTTCAACCTGCTACTTTTATTTGTACATACAGACATTTTATATTTTTTATATTCAAGTTGTATAAAATCCATTAGGTACGTACATACGAAGTACTTTTCTTGTCATAATAAAATTTATTATATGTACAAATTATGAAACAAGTCACGTATCTGTATATATAAACTGTCAATAAAATATTATCTGTGAAGAATGTACCATTAAAATATAATAACCAGTAATGGCAATAAACATTTATAGCCCGGTTCACAAAAAAGTTTAAGCTAATCCTCATTTTTGGATTAGTGAATTCTATTCTATTCCGGTATTTAAAATTTAATTTTCATGATATTATCAATAAAGGTAGATATACCAGGAATAGATTACAATATATTTTAAGTTATAAACTGTCAAAATTAGAGTAGAATTCGCTAATCAAAAAATAAGGATTAGCTTAAACCTTTTTGTGAATCGGACTGTTAGTGAATATATTTTTAACTTTACGTGCAATTTGTAAAAAGTTGTTTTTGATCACAATATTCGGTGGTTCATTATTAATGACTGCACGTTTTACGGTCTCTGAAAGGCGATTTTACAATATACGATATCGGACATAAATAGAGATACTCTGTAGGAACCAATAAAAAATACTCCCGCATATTTTAAATATTGAATATATTTTCAAACTTTTTACCTCTCGCTAAAAGAGGTATTGGAATCATGCTAAAAATCGCATATCCAGATTTTAGTGGATAAGCACGTTTTAAGGTCCCTGTAATCCGATTATAACATTTTTACGATGATGTCCGCGCGCGCGCGCGCCTTTGTGTGTGTGTGTGTGTGTGTGACTGTGTGTGTGTGTGTGTGTGTGTGTGTGTGTGTGTGTGTGGATGTTGGAGCACGATTTCTCAAATACTATCTATAAGACAAGACTTAAAAAATATTTAACTGCAGTTTCCTCAATCTGACATTCTTGGGAAGAGCTGATTAGATTTTGGTAACAATTGGACAACCGGAAGTAATAGTTTTGGTAATTATGATGACATATTTCTACCGTGCGGGCGTTTACTAGTCGTCACCTCACGGGCACTCATTGCTGGCGTGGAGAGTGCACCACATGGGTCATTTTTGTTTTTTGTACTATTTAAAATTCGAAATATCAGGCACGCGGCCACGGGACCCCATAAATGTAAATCATGTGGAACTATTATTCTAGCTCTTTTTATGTTTATTTACATGCAAAATTTAAGTATTTATAATTTTTATTTGAAGTATTTTTTCATAAAATAATTAGGTAAAATTTGCGCAAAGAAAAACTGACTTCCCATGTTAAATGCTTGTCTTACTGTTCGATTTACACCCCGTACATTTAATATTACAAAAGTTTATATTTTATTAACAATTATTAAATATGGTCCATCAAATTTGTACCTAATAAACTAACAGAACGTAATAATATAAATTGATTTATTAAATACACCAACATATCTTACAGTTCAAGTAGGTACTCGTACAATAATTTATATCTAAATTGTTGCGAAACTATATGCACTTAAATTTGAACACAATAAGTTACACTGAATACTCCAGCTCATTCCCGCCACGTAACATAGTAACGAAATTCATTGCTAGTCTGAAGAACCCTTTAGCACATGTTTAGCGAACTCATTTAATATAGAAATGCAGAACAAAGTCATAAAGTTGAGTGCAGAACGCATAAAGATTTCATTAGACATCAACAAGTCATCTCCGCAAGCGGAATGTATGCAAGCTCATAAATAAAATGCACCATACTGACACAAGACGTGTGAAAGTTTTATGAAATCCACTGAGAATTTATGGCTGCTGAATATATTTATGCCTGTTGTTTATGCTTCTTTATTGTAAATCTAAGTTCTTAACATGTTAAGCTGGGTGCTTGAATTCATTATAATAAATCATTTACGTATATCACTTTTCTTTTAATTACAAAGTAATAGCATATCATTTAAGCTAATTATTATGTACTATAAAGGTATAATTTTATGTGGTAAGGTATTTATTACAGTCACTTTTCATTAAATATAGATCGCAAAATGCTATTTCATTGTACTAAGAATTTATTTATAAGAACCTGTTGAGGCCAGCACAAGGCCTCTCGCCATTTCCATATTGTATTGCACTTTTCTATCGAACCGTCGTTTTATAACAAAAACATACAGAACTTTACCCAAATATTGTTTTTTATTGTATTTAACATGTCTTCTGCACACATACAATTCTAATTATATCTATTTTTCATTGTATGAGGAAGTTCTTAAATGTACTTCCCGGAAAAGCTATCAAAATGTCACTAAAACTGTTGATGTCTGACACTGACATTGATATATGTCACTTACAAACTATGTTATAGACATTTGAATTTGTCAAGTGGTTTCCTTTGTGCCTTAGCCTCTGTGATTAGATTATTACATTATAATGTCTCTAAATCTATACAAGATATAATAAATTTTTTAAGTGTATTAGATGGAGAATTTTATGTTCTTTAATATTAGTAGTAAAGTAACAAAAATTTTCAAAAAATAATATTTAGAAGAATTTTTTTAAGATATTACTACTTCCGGTTGTCCAATTGTTACCAAAACCTTTCCAGCTCTTCCCAGGAATGTCAGATTAAGGAATTTATAGTTAAACAGGTTTTAAGTCTTAGAGTTTTTGAGGAATCGTCCCTCCAACATCCAGACCTACACACATACACACACATCCACCCACATAAATACACAGACATCATTTTAAAAATGTTATAATCGGATTCCAGGGACCTTAAATCGTGCTTATTCAGTAAAATCTGAATATCTGGGTAGTACGAAACTTCTCGGAATACGGTGTGACCAGAACCGAAACTCAGTCGAATCAAACCTGCATATAAAGCATATGAAAAACTGAAATATGCGAATTTTAGCATGAATCCAATACCTCTCTTAGCGAGAGATAAATATAGAAGTGTCTTTAAAATACGTGATCATAGCTTAACCACTTAAGAAAGTAGAAGGTCAATAACGGTTACAAATAACGAAAACTCAGAGTTAGTACATGAACTGTCCTAGTCGCCTAATAGCTCGTTTTATGCTAGAAAGTGGCCATCTCTTACCAAGAAATTCGTCCCCAATTTTTTTGCCACGCCAATTTTTTTTTTTTTTTTTTGTATAATGTCTATGTTGGATTTAAGCCTGTTTTACATTATCATAAATTTACATGCATTTTATAATTTCGTATTTGATCAAGCAATTTCAATGATTCTGGTGATATTTAGGATTTTCATTAAATAACAGTTTAAATTTCATGTGTAGTTGGGTACTCTGTTCTATAAAACTATTTTTGTCAAAATCAAATGTCAAGTTCAAATATTTGAAGAACAATAAGCAAAAAATTAAAACAAAAAAATAATTGTCGCAGTTGATATTGCGTGAAATAATTTTCGAAAGGGAATCTTATTTGGACGAAACTGTGTATTTGTGGATACAAAAACGACAATATAAAAACAGTCAGAAAGAAGAAATATTTGACCGTGTAAAATTATTGCCTATGTAAAAATTAAAATATTTTGCATGTAAATTTAGCTGTAAATATAATATTGTGTAAAACATGCTTTACTTAAGGTGCCATTATAAGAAGAAATTTGGACAAAATTTAGAGCAAATTTATGACAATGTTTATACAACTAACTTGAAATGTCACTGACAGTTTCATTTGTTTCTAGCCTACTTCGTTTTAAGCTGATTATAAAATTATCAACGTGTAACAGTAATAGTAGTTTGAATGGCAAATTTAGAAAATCGCTATTCTCTTGTTTTTCTATAGGTATCTTTGAAATTTCTTGGAACACTTTTCAATTCCTTGTCTATAGTTCAAAGACAAAAAATTTAAATCGATATCTCAATTTATTTCCGAGTTACGGAGTTTCAAACAGGATTCCCTTTTATAATAGCCACCCGGCATATTTAAGAAAATCAATAATAAAATTAAAAATTACCCCTAACCTTAAAATTAAATGAAAAAATAAGCTAGACACGTATTTCGAACACAAAGTTCTCATCTTCAGTAAAAAATTACGCGAAATCGTATTAAAGACGTACAGGGAAAGTAGGATTATTCAACATGTACACCAGGCCAGAAGTCCTAAGAACTCTTTTATTTGAGAGTAGGTTAGGATTACTCAACAATTTTAAGGTTAGGCTAATTTTTAATTTTATTATTAATTATATTTTCGTAATGCCATACTGTTATTATGACATAGCAGGACTAAAAAAAATGAAATGATGGAAATAACGGCCTAGGTGTTCGTATAAAAATAACAGCATATTGATGGACTGTTGTCTAGGAGAATTTATAAATTAACCAAAAAGTTGTTCAGTATGACAGAAGTAGAAGATTTTATTATTTCTAAATGTTTAAATTGTATGTTATTACGAAAAATGTTGAATGCCACACAGCCGGTATGAGGAAAATAACGACCACGACTAATTATAAACCTTAGTTATCGCCTCGATTTACAAACCTCAGTTGCGTCCGTTATTTGCCTCATATCGGCTTAATGACATTAATAACTATAACCTTAGACTCGATAATACAATATTGTTAAGAAAGTGAACTTTAAAGATCATCGCATTTGAGTGCGTTGAATACCTGGTTTTGGATATTTTACAACTAAATCTTGCCTGCCAGGAGAATTGAATCGAGAAATATCAAATCGAATCAGAACATTTATATGTCCAGTTTATAGTATTTCAATGTGTACAGCTATTACAATACATAGTTCTTTGAATACTAGTGAATACTTTTTGTCTTATTTGTTCCAGTATTCAACGAAATTAAAATGAATCAAAGAATAATTCCAAAAACACAATTGTATAAGGGGAGACCATAATAAGCTATATTCAGCACATTGCTTTCGGATAACAAAGTTAATGAACCACTGCGACCACGTATTTACAAATTTCCACTGGTCCTTTGTACCTTTCAAGTAAAAACTTGTATGGAGAAAACCCTAAAAAGCATGTTCGTATTATCCGAGTCGTTTTCCAGCCATTTCGCCTAATACAGTCGTGAGAGTCGGTAGCTTCCCTCGTCCTTAGTGTGCTGGGACCACTACAGTCTTATTAATTAACAGCGAGGAGCCGGCTAATTGGTAACGACCGCAGGGTCGGCAGAGGCGGGCGCTAACTTACCGACAGAGATGACGGCGCTCGACAGCACTCAAAGACGTAAACATAAAGACAGTGGCGCGCGGGGAAGAGATGAAAGGGTATTTATAGATTAAAAATGAGAAAATAGAGTGAAACGTGAAATAGAGAAGGTGTTGTAAAAATAAGTGATAGGAAAGCTATCATCGTTTGAGTTGATTTTATACTTAAAAACACGCAGTGGGTACTATAGTCTGCGTTCAGCAATAAGACTATAAAAATATCGTAATTATGACAAAGCGGCATATCGCTCACTGCTTGCATTATATCATTGGATGTCATCGGCGTATTATTTGCGCAGCTCTGTTGAAATGAATACATGTTCTGCATAGTAAAATATAGTAAAATAATCTTACTGTTTCATTAACATGTGGTCTGCTCTGAATGTCAAAAAGCTTGTGTTTACAAACTTGTTGCGTAAATGACAATTATATAGTTTTATAAATGCTAAAAGTTTGAAATAAGAAGTTATGAACGAGTTTCATTTGAAGTATTATTTAGAAGAATATTATTTACTTTGCCATGAAACAATGATCAAAAATATGATTACATTTAATGGGGGATTCCACCATTTATTTTTTTATATAATTTCATCTGAAAATATTGGGAAAACTAAGACTATTGATGAAAATCCGGTGAAAAAATTCCTATTAATAAGAGAGTTATGGTCTCCCGAATTTTGAAAAGATTGACGTGACGTCACATTTATAAAAAAATAAATGAATATTATAACACTGTATAAGTCTATATACTTTATAATTGCAGGTGTATTTAAATTATTAAATTTAATGCAAGAAAATTATGTAAAAAAAAACCGTTTGGAAACTGCAGTACAGGAATGTTAGCCCCTCCTTTCGAATTTGAATTTCTTAACTTCCATTGGTAGTAACCCCCACCTCCTAACACGCTATTTGTAATGCATGTATAGGCGTTCTTTCGGTCGCCAATCAAAATATTTTCATATTAGTGTCGAAGCGCTGTAACAAAAAAAACCCTTTATTTCCGAAATATCTCAATTATACCATTTCATTTTTTATTAATATTCGTTATTCAGCATATACATTCGTATTTTTTTACTATTTTCCTTTTATTCGATTGAGCTGGAATCCCCCATTATCTACAAAAAGGAAAAACAGTTCATTTTAGGTCTTTCAAATGATGTCAAAAAGAAATAATGAAACTCTAACAAGAAAACGTTTCCATTGCTTTTATACGATGTAACAAATATACCAAGCTTCATAATTTAACCTCATAGGGTCATCTCCAAAAGGTTGGTACTCTTGCAGGACAAGAGATCGGGTTTAGTGTAAAATTAGACGTTTTCGTAGTCTTTCGGATCTATTCGATTACGTCGCAGATATATCGGGTCCATTAGATTATCCAAGCTTTTACGAACGCCTCAGATCTGTATTTGATTTTGATGTTTGAATCTGAGGTTACAGAAGAAATTTAACTTGTTAAAATGGATAAGAAAATAGCGCTTGTTTCTATAGTTTTTATATACAACTCATGTGAGACTGAGTCCACTTGAATCATTTGTTTATATTATTTCGATCGGAAATTGTTTCATGTGGCCATTTTTGTTCGTAATAACTCATAACTTCACTAAGTGAGAACTGCCCTATTTTTTTCCGAACTTGCTATAGTGCTGCAATGTTTATAATCAGAAACATTTAAATAAATAAATTTTCTGAAATACATATGTTTACAATTTTAAATTTGCGCGCGCAATCTGTACTAACCCTACACATGAATCAGGGTTGAAAATTTTTGATCGGATCGCTCGGTCTGACTAATCGGAGTGAGTTTACGAAAGTCATATTCAGGGCATCGAACCCGCCAAAAACTGGGTTCGGTTTAGGTTCAGGTTAATTTGTATTTTGAAAGATGGGTTCGGGTGCGGTTCTGGTTCTGGCATTAATAAAATTTGCGGTTTTGTTCGCGGTTCAGGTTCGAAATAATGTAAAATGAGAGCCGGAATTTACGCAAAACGCAACAAGAAACGAACACAATTTTCACGAAAAGTCAGCCCAGACAGCAACGCAGACGCCTAAGACGTCGATTATCCACTGTATTCACTTTTCGAACTAAAAATTAACCTGAACCGGAGTTGAACCCCGAACCTGAATTTTAATACTCGGTTCGGTTTCGACTCAGGTTCAATTAAAAATATAACTGAGGTTCGGTTCTCGGTTTGGGTTCCCTAAAATGTTACGATTTGGTTCCGGTTTTGGTTTGGTTCAGCTTCGGGTTCGATGCCCTAGTCTATTAACCCGATTGACTTTACAAACGCTTCAGATTGAATCGGATCAATCCGATCGACTTTATGAAAACGCCTGTTACATAATATTTTTAATTTAAATTGAGTTCTTCAACAAATTGTTGAAGTTTTATTGCACTAGTCCTGAATCTCCCTGTATTTTAGCACATTTTAATAGATAGTCCTGAAATTTTACAAAATTGGTTACAATTTTGTTACTGTTTTACCTCGTTTTTGATTTTATTAACAGTATCACGTGAAACATTGGTACCCATTGTTACGACTTGACATTTGTTTGACTGCAATGTATTTGTCCCATTTAAAATGAAACATAGGGAACGAATTTGACAGAAGTTTTATATTTAAATATTTTAAGAAATTTAGCCGAGTCAGAAAACCACTCGAGAGTACTAAACATATTCCGGGACAAGGTGCACGCAATATTTTTTCTACAACTAAATTTAATATTTAGCAAACAGCTATAATAATTTAAACAAAATTAACTTCTAATGACATCTTGTCAATATGACACATAACCGTTGAATTTTTCTATGTTACGAGTTGACATTTCATTGATAGCAATGTATTTGCCTGTCTCATTTAAAATGAAACATAGGGAATGAATTTGTCAGAAGTATTAGATTTAAATATTGTAAGAAATTTAACCGCGTCAGTAAATTACTCGGGACGTGGTACACACAATATTTTTTTTATAACTAAAGCAGGTATAATTATTTAAACAAAATAAACCTCTATTGTCGTCATGTCAAATATCAAATTTGTTCCCTATGTTTCATTTTAAATGGGACAGGCAAATACATTGCTGTCAATCAAATGTTAAGTCGGAACCATGGATATGACAAGTCCAATGTTTCACATTATAAAATATTTATTTATTTATTCATTTACACATACACTGTCCAACAGGGGGAGGCCTATTGACTGGACAGGAAAAAACACATTAAAATGTTAAATGAGTAACGTACAAAATACAACAAATATAAACAACTATGTACATATATGTTGAAAAAATAAAAAATTACAAAAAATTACAAGAAAGACCGTCATGGAACAATGGCCAGAATTTCTTTGAGAAAACATTTAGGGTTATTTAGGAAGACATCAACATTGACAAATTTCAAATCATAAGTAAAACACATGCGGTAAACCGGTGATGCTGAGAAGATGTTAGTACGGGGAGTTGGAAGGTAAAAAAGTTCGGGAATAGCGAGTTTGGACGGAAGGGGCGTGGAATGGAAGCAGGCTCAGACAATTAAGATCATCAATTGTACCTTGAATTAGTTTACATAGATAGTGCACAGAGTTAATATCTCGACGTTCAGTAAGGCTATGAAAATTGAAAAGTTCAAGCAATTCTCTATAAGAAACTGTTCTGCTGGGATACATATTATTAATTTTGAAATATATATATTTTAGGAACTTTTTTTGTATATTTTCAATATGGTCCTGGCAGACTTCATAAAAAGGACTCCAGATAATTGCGCAATATTCTAATTTGGATCTGACGAACGAGAAAAAAAGAGTTAAAATTGAAGAAATGTTACGGAAGAAATGTGCATTACGAATTAAAAAACCTAGCATTTGGTTTGCTGACTTATATGAAAGAGTAATATGACTAGTAAATGAAAGTTTTGAATCAAATGTCACACCGAGATCTTTGATTGTATAGCACCGAGAAAGACATGTTTGATTTAAAATTTAATTATGACCCAAAATTGAATTGCTTCGCGAGTACGACATTACAAAACACTTACTAAGATTTAGATTGAGTTTATTTAATTCACACCATTTATCGAGGTTATTAAGATCTTGTTGAAGTAGAAATATTTTTAAGTCATCGGCAAATAAAAGTTTGTTAGATTTTAAAATATCAGTAATGTCGTTAATGAATAAAATAAATAAAAGAGGACCCAAATTAGAACCCTGCGGAACACCTGATGAAGCAATGAAGGAAGATGATTTATGTCCAAGAAACTGAACAGAGTTGTCGGTTGGTAAGGTAGGAGGAAAGAAGGGCTATTAAGGACTATTAAGAGATTTGATATTCACGGTATTATCTTATTTCATAGCACCTAACCTTTTACCAAGCACAATATTTTAGCAAAATAGTTTTCCATTTTCAAGCTCTCTTCTCTGTACATAAATCCACATATGTGAGTGCCACTTCACTTTTACATTTCCCATTTCCAGAGCTCCATTTGCACAAACAAAAGACTTAAAACAAAACACTCCAGACTAATATTTCGCATACATCTCCACTATACGATTACCATTTTCATCTGCATATTGAACAATTTAAACCCACTCCGCCACTGCTTAATCCCCAAGACGGTGTCGTGAGCATAGCAAGACATCGGAGCATCGGCGCGGAGTCGACGCTTAGTGTTTGTTTACGTGACGCAGCGCGATACAAATGTCACCGGTTAATTGAATAAGAATTTACTCGGTGCAACGTGCAGTCGTCTCTTGTTTGTAGAGCTGAGCATAGACTCGTGCTCTGGAGGTATTACTAGTCGGAGATGTTTGGTTGTTGATGTTAGGGACTTGATAGTTTGGTAATAATGTCTTGATTGAGGATGATTGGACGATGGTATGGTTAGTCATTGTAGGGGGATTACTGGATTAGATGGCTGGAACTGACAATGCAGTAATGGTTTATGGTTTTGATGCGGGGTATATGTATTTATGGTGGTTGAGAATAGCGCGTTCAATGAAGCTAGCAAATCGAGCACAGCGGAAGTAAAATATACTGAACGGCTTGCTAATGCTAACTTAGCATTTACTCGTTATGCTAGTAAGCAAAACAAGCGACTTGGAATCATGCCAAGATTCGCATATCCAGATTTTAGTTTTAAAGTCCCTAGAATCCGATTATAACATTTTTACAATGATGTCCGCGCGTGTTTGTGTGCGTGTGTGTGTGTTGGAGTCACGGTTTCTCAAATTACTATACGACTTAAAACATGTTTAACTACGGCTTCCTCAATCTGACATTACTGGGAAGAGCTGATTAGATTTTGGTAATAATTGGACAATAGGAAGTACTAGTTTCTTTAAAAAAAAATTCTACATAATATTTTATGAAAATTTTTATATTATTACGATTAGTAAAGAAATATACAAATCTCTATCCCATACATTTAAAATTTTTATTATTCGTCTATAGAGTTAGAGATATAGAGAAATATAAATATAAACCCATGGAAAACAAGTTGAAAAATTTAAATGTTTGTAATTAACAGATTAATGCTAGTGTCAAAAAACCAAAACTGTAGGCTTTTTCTGGGTACATTTAATTTTTCTTAATTTATTATTAATTAAATATTTGTAATTATAGATACTTAAGTATATTAATATACCCATCAGAAATACCGGCAATCTCATAAATGAATTGGAAGAATCTCGAAGATTAGAAGAATAAGAGAAAACTTGTTCATAGAATGAATTAAAAAAAAATATGTAAAGAAAATATGTGTTTTTAAGTGTACCATATATGTTAAATATGTACAATACTGGTGCAAGAGAATTATTTAAAAAAATGCATATTCTTCCACTTTCATGTGTTTTCATTCTCGATTTATGTATTTTGATCAGTGTTGTGACAGATCAATTTATAAAGGACCTAGACCAAGATCAAGATCTTTACAATTAATATGTTCTAGATCAGATCATAGGTCAATTTCTGCGATTGGATCAGATCAGATCAGGGATTTGGGATCTGTTTTCTTAGATCATATAAAAGATCAGTAACGATTTAAAAATGCTTTTTATTTCTTATTAAAAGTAGGAATAAAAAAAGTAAATTAATTACACAGAATGTACCTAGTCTTATGCCTTACACATAGGAAGAAATATCAGATACATACAGGATGTTCGAAAAAAAAAAAAAACCTAATTCGGAGTAGGCTATGAACACAGAAACGTATGTCTGATCATATTTCAATTCAACAATCAAGTTTCAAAATTTATTGAGAAATCTGATTTTAAGGAAAAATATAATACATAAGGATACAGAATATTTGCCATTTACCGTTTTCTAGTCTATTCCTTTTTCTAAAATAAGGTTTGAGAAGAAAAGCATTTATTTCTTTAGATAACATTTTCCACAATATTTCCTATCAAATTGACAATTAAATACTTTCAAATTGACATACATTTTTTTATTCGTAGCCTACTCCGAGTTAGGATTTTTTGAACACACTGTACTTAATATTGGATAGCACATTCGTATATTTGATCTTTTTTTAAGATCACAGATTACAGTTTTTATATCTAGATCCAGATTAAGATCTGAATACATAAAAGGATCTAGATCAGATCAAAAATCATACTAAATGAACTAGATTAGTGATTCAGATCAAATTATCTAAATCCGTCACAACACTGATTTTGATACATAAAAATAAAGAAAATATCATGTTAAACAGAAATTACCACCAGTTCAATACAAGAACTAAAAATAACTTTCGTATGCCATTAACTAGAACCAAAATTGGAGAAAATTCACCCTACATCTATATCTGTTTACCTCCTAATATTAAAAATTTAAACAATATTACAACTTTTAAAAAACATCTTAAAATGTTTCTAATTGAACACTGTTTTTATAATTTAGAAGAATTCTATCAATTTTGTAAAAAATGATGTAGTTCTCATTGTCTTGTTTATTTTCTTTGTATTGCCCTTTTTCTATACACATTTTACTACTGTGTCTTTGAAAATAAAAAGAATTATTATTATTATTATTATTATTATAGCTCAATATAATAATAAAAATTAAATAGCGGGAGGTCTTGTGCTGGCCACATATAAATATATTTCATATATTTCATCGAGCAAATGCATATAATTTAATGTTAATTTACAAGTGCAATTTTAATGTCATGTTTTATATTTAGTATTTTGTATTTACGAGTAATAATGAATAATTTCTCCAAAATCCAAACAAGCCGAAAGGAATTTAATTTGTTAATATATGAGGGATTTACAAAAAATATATATATATATTACGCTTATACGTACGTACGCATACGTAAATAAAATAAAATCCCTCTTGGAAATTGATTTTCCCGCGCATTGTAAAATTTATAAAGCTAATAGCGAAACAATACAATGAAATTCAAAGTTCTATTCATTGTACTATTCAGCATATTGTGCTTACAATTAGCTGTACACTTTGCCGCATTCGCAATAAGAGAAAAAGTAAAAATGTCCTTTTAGTTTGCAGCGTTTTAATTATGATTCTCACAATGGCGCAGGGAGAATTAGAGAATTGTGATTGCGATGCTGTCAATGCAGAAGTTCCCAACTCGCCACAGAATTTCATTAGCACACGAAATACATTTACATTATGGAGTCAAGTACCTGTGCTCGAGCTAAGTTAGGTTAGGTTAACGTCAAACTAACTTCGAGCTATTCAACGAAAACTAATTTATAAGCGATGACCGTCCGCTAATCTAATTATATCTCAAGTTATTGATTACAGGAAGTAAGGACCCTCAAACTTCCCAATGTCATTAAATCATGCCAAAGTTTTATCATCGATTATTGAACTTGGCTTGTGGACATTAACAGTTTTCGAGTGTTACAGGAAGATATTAAAATTTCATTGTCTCTGACTTTGTACTTTGTACTTAGATTTATGGATTTTTGCGGTCGGCGTTTTAACGTAAATTAAACTGACAATATCGTTTGGAAAAGTCAGTGTTGATGTGGAATGGTTTTGTTAATATTAAAGATAAAAACTGTTATTCTGAGTTTACAACTACAGATAGGTGATAAGTGGCAAAAATTTAAATTATTACCTTACGATAATCGGAAAATGATACTATTCACATAAGTACAAACATAAAAAAATCTGCAAGAACAGTATAAACAAGAATTTTAGTGTAAACTGACTTAAAAGTTCAGAATTTGGTAAGTGATGTATCATGTCCTCATTAGTGGTAACTATGTATATATAACATCAATTTTCATTTTTTCAAACAATAAAAATGCAACAATTATTGAATTTATAGATTAAACTCGTACGCGGCTATCATATAAGTATTTCTAAACTGAATTTTGACATTTATAACTTAAAAACTCTGATGTGGCCAACACAAAACCTCTCGCTATTTAATTTTTATTAATTTAAATACATACCTAAGTATTTAGTAATGCTGCAAACTATATTATGTTCCATTGCATATAACTATTGCTTTATTTACGATTTTATTTATTATTTAATAAGTCACTATTATTAATTTGAAATGACTAGTTTTTTTACAATGACGTTTACCTGTCAGATACATTCATTTGAAAAATGAACTGTGTAACAAAGAAATTGTGTTTATCTTAGGCTTAGGGATTAAAAAAAAAAGATTTTTAAATGTATCTGTAAAATATATAGAAAAAGTATGAATGTATACTTGTAGAAAATTCTTTAATTTTCATAATGACAAAATACGAAAAAATGGCAGAAGAAAAGAAAAACCATTATGAGCTTCAAGTAAAGTACCATTTCCGTTTGTTCGATTTACACCAAAATCTAATGGCTTCTTTTCATATAGGGTAAAAATACAAGGTTTCAGAATTTGCTGAATGATAGTATTTGAGTTAGAGCGAAGACAAAATTCATACACATACACACACACACACACACACATATACATACATACATACATACATACATACATACATACATACATACATACATGCATACATACATACATACATACATACAGACATCATCGTGAAAATGTTAAAATTAGATTCTAGGGACCTTAAAAAGTGGTTATTTACTAAAATCTCGATATGTGATTTTTAGCATGATCCCTATACCTCCCTTACCAAGGGTAGCGGGAGGTAAAAAGTAAATAGAGTTGAAATAATATTACTGAAACTATAATTTGGAAAAAAATATTTGTCGTATGCATTCCACTTGTCAAGCAAGAACAAATATTTTGTCGTTAGAAAACATATTTTGTCGTACATTTTTCTGTCATTAAAAATAGCTTTATGTCTAAATTAAAAATTCAGGAAAGATGCTATGAGACTAATTTTAAAATATTAAAGAATTCGAGATAACCGTTAAAACTTCTATTACGTCACAGTGACATAAAAATACTGAGAGCGAAAGAGATGGGTACAAAATTTGATCGAAGTACATGTATAGTTCATCTAGGGATCATTTTCCGAAGACTCGTTATTGTTTTATTATGGGTGCAAAATAGCTAAAACCGCAATGCCAAAATATTTCGGTCCGTACAGTCGACCAGTTCAGTATTTGCAATGCTGGTATACATTTTACGCCCAGTATTCGACTGTAGACCAAGACTCTACAACATCCCTGGTAATCGGTTTAGAAAATTTGGAAAGTGCAGTCTTGGTCTACAGTCGAATACTGGGCGTAAAATATATACCAGCATTGCAAATACTGAACTGGTCGACTGTACGGACCGAAATATTTTGGCATTGCGGTTTTAGCTATTGTGCACCCATAATAAAACGATAACGAGTCTTCGGAAAATGATCCTTAGATGAACTATACCTCATTCTATAAAAGACGCAAAAATATGAGCTAGGGGCGTGGAAGCTACTAATATCGGTTAATTCTAGATCTACAGGTCTTTTTATCTAGCGTACTGGCCTGTATTTAACACTAATCTCGATAGATATTTCAATAAAAATTATGTGAAATTAAATTTGAACTAAATTTCATTTTCTTTTATTTGCTATTTACGTATATATCGAAAGATACGCGTCAATAATTTTCAATAATAATGAGTTTTCTGTAAATAAACCGATATAAAGCTGAATACATCCCATAAATATTTTTTTCTAAAAGAATTTTGATTTCATTAAGGGCCGATCTTTCAATTTCTTGTTTATATTTTAACTTCTAGTTAAGTAATAAAAATTGCATCGTTTTGTTGACAGCAATGATAAATCTGTCATTTGACAGTACATTTCGTTTCAATTTTGTTTATTTAATTCTTAGTTAAAATTTTAACCAGGTATTGAAAAACTGGCTCTACGTAATATATAATTTTCGACATAAATATAATGTGCAAAATACCCTTATAGTCTATAACAATTATATTTCACGATTATTGTGAAAGAATAACTTGTAAGAGAAAATAATTTCCATAAGACAGTAAACATTCAAAAATATTCATATTAAGAAAGTGTTATTGTGCCATTAGGTAAGAAAATGAATATTAAAATGTGATATTTTTTTGGAATTGCCCATAAGGCAGACAACCTACACAATTCCGCTAAAAGCTAAATGGGGAGA
The DNA here is from genome assembly GCA_943142095.1 of Ophonus ardosiacus. Taxonomy (NCBI): domain Eukaryota; kingdom Metazoa; phylum Arthropoda; class Insecta; order Coleoptera; family Carabidae; genus Ophonus; species Ophonus ardosiacus. The sequence goes on along the minus strand of OW964826.1, from coordinate 49,350,064 downwards.
TTAAAGTAGTGAATTAACATAATGAAACAAGTGGAATATAAACCGAAAATTGCTGCTATTATTCTATTTATAAACTTTGAGGGTCTCTTTCTACGAATCACATCATTAACGCTTTACAAGTGTTCGCATATGTCTAATGTTTAGTTTGTTAACCGACATCTTGTAAAAAATGAAACCACAAACTAACATAAAAAGAGGTTGGATCATTTTCTGCACAGTAACTGATGGGTTTATCTGATTATTTTGTTTGTGTGAGAACATTATAATAAATAAACAAATACTTATAACATCATATTATAGCTTATTACTAACTGTTGAGTATTCCAGTTTGCTTGACTTGACACAGATTTCAGTAATGACGAAATATTTTTAACTTTGAGGGTATTTACCAGATGTCACTAACTGTATAGATATTCATTATATATGTAAGCTTAGATTCGAAAATCAAGGTTCTTTCGTTTTTATTCGTATATGAATTTTTTTGGTATTCATAGGTACTTTGAGTTTTCTTGTTTTCTTTGTACTAGGCATTTTTTTTCAACGTGTAAAAAGAGAAATGAGTTTTTTTTTTTCAGACTGTTGCACTCCATTTTGACTAACAACAATGGTTGTAATATCAATAGAAAGATAAACATTTTCTGCATCAAATGGCATCAAATATAAATTATGTAATATTTGAATTCCATAAATTAAATATCAAATTTATTAAATTTCGTATTAATGGAGATGAATAAACCAATGTTTGACTTTTTATCTGTCAGAAATCATTATAAGTTTTAGGTAACTTCTACAAATTTTATAGTGTGGGTAATAATTTTAATAATTTAACTGTTTCAAGCAAATTCAATTATCAAAATGAAATAACAAAAAATGATGTGGCTAGGACAATTTTATGTCTTTTGTACAAATCCCATACCAAAAGTTCCTTGGAAAATCTTAACATGCACCTAAATAAGTAGCATCGTCATAATAAGTTTCAAAATTAGTGCAACTGCGAGTAGTACTAGAGTTATTAATAAAAATCTGATGTGGCCAGCACATTATCTTCCGTCAATTTTATATATTTTGTACAAATCCCATACCAAAAGGTCCTTGGAAAAGATTCTATATATATACAGCAAAATTAAAAAACGAACATATACTACAAAAATAAAAAATCTAATTAATGGTATTATTTAATGGTACTCAAAAACAAGTAAATTTATTTTTAAATGAATTAAATACAATTAATAAAAATATAAAATTTTCAATAGAATATTCAATTAATAACAGTATAAATTTTTTGGACTTAACTATTTCTATAATAAATAATAAATTAGATTTCAAAATTTTTCGTAAAGAAACTTATACAGATACTTTAATACCATATTCTTCTTTTCATCCCATGAATATAAAACTAGCAGCTTTTCACAGTATGATTAACCGTTTAATTTCAGTTCCATTAAATAAAGAAAATTTTAATAATGAAATAAAAATAATAAAATATATTGCATTAAATAATGGTTATCCAATAGGTATGATAGAACAACTATTAAACAAAAAACTAAACAATTCTGATTTTATTTTATCAAAATTTATATACAATAAACCATTTGATTCATCGAAAACAATATATAAGAAAATAAATTTTTTAGGCAAACCAAGTTTAAAAATAAAAAATGTAATTAAAAAACATAATATTTGTGCTGCATTTTATAATAATTTTAATTTAAAAAATTTACTTATAAATAATAAATTAAAAAATAATGAGAAAATGAAAAATACTGGTGTTTATAAAATAACATGTAAAAATTGTAATTTTTGTTACATAGGTCAAACTGGTCGTTCTTTTGGATTGAGGTTTCAAGAACATCTTCGTTCATGGAAACTGAATAAAACCGATTCGAATGTAGCCCATCATATGATAACTTTAAATCACAATTTTGATATTAATAACTTTAAAATTTTGCATAAATTATCAAAAGGTTTTCAAATGACATGGCTTGAGGCTTATGAAATACATTATTTAGTTTCCAAAGGTTTACCAATTATGAATAAACAATTAGATATTTATAAATCCAAAATTATGAGTGATGTACTACAACTTTTTACAAAATTATAAGTATTATAATTATTATTATTATTAATATTATTAATTAAATATCTAAATTTTTCTTTATTTTACATACTTTTTATTATTAATATTTAAATTCATTTTACAAATTGTACTTTAATTATATTTTATTATATTTAATGTATTAATATATAATTTTGGATTTATTTTATTTTATTTTATACCAACCAACTATGTATTATATATAAATTGCATTTATCTTTTGTTATGTCAATATTTTATGTTTATGTTTATATTTATAATTTATTTTGTATTGTATTTACTCTGAAGATGGTTGAATATAACCGAAATCGATAAGAGAATATATGTATATGTTTATGAGTTTTATTTTAAAATAAAAATAATAATTTAATATTGTGGTACAACATCAAGAAGATAATTAATATATATTTTTATTTAAATAATATAATGTACCATCATGGAAGAAAAACAACATATAATATAATAAACGAAGTTAAAAATATACTACAAATATGTACAAATTCTATACCGCAAGTTCCTTGGAAAAGATTCTATAAATCCAATAAAATTATAACACGAACATACACTATATAAATTGCACTTGACACTGACATCTGTCAATTAGAATATTTGAATATATATCACCTGCTTTCGTGGTTAGAGCATAGCTGGCTGATTTAAGAAAGTTAATCTTTTTAAAGTTCTTTAACTCTATATATATTGAATATGAAGGAGAATGTGCACTCAAACCGTACTTATAATAACATAAAATGTCAAAAAATGATATTTAACTGCGTTTTTTCAATAAAAAACTGTTAAGAACTTCAAATGAAGGTACTTTCGGTTGTTCAATTATATCCAAAATCTAATCAGCTCTTCATATGGATGTAAAGAAGAGAAATGAGCAGGAATTTTAATTTTTAGAATTATAGTGTTGAGTTATCGTCCAAGAAATTTTTGTCACACACACACACATACCTATATGCATACAGACATCATCGTAAATCGTGCTTATGTATTAAAAACTCATCATCGAATATTTTGACCAAGACAGAACCTTCCTTACCTAAAGGTGACGGAAGGTAAAAAAAAAACAGCTAACAAATTCTGACAGATAAACATTTGTTTATCTTGAAGCTTTATATTTCAGTTTTATGATTTTAAATTTTGTGCAACATATAATTTGTAAATGATACTTCGACAGCATTCGAACTCAAATGTACGAGAAATGACAATCGAATATAACAAATGGTAACAAAGGAAATAAATAAAAGAATAATGCCAACATGATAAAGTTTCTCCGATTTGACACGTGGCGTATTTAATAAATATCTCATGTGGGACAGCTTTATGCCATGCTAAGGGTTATCAGTCAAATAATATATCACGTTGCCAATTGATATTGATGACTCATACGAAACACAGGAGAGTACAGCCATTCGTCATTATTATTAAATTTTATTTTCTCTAATAAAATGCAAATGCAAAAATAAAAACAGTTTTAATTACAACTCTCAGCTATAAATCCAATTAAATCTTTATAAAATTACCACGAGTTATTTCGGTTTTAATTGTTTTATAAAGCATTTATTTTCACAAAAAATCAGTTAATTTCAATTATACAATAAATTGATATTTACAATTGCATGGACATTAAGGCTTGAAAAAATCATGAAAAGATTCACAAAATATTGATTTTAAAAGTAATAATATTGTTTAACAACCCATATATTATTACAGAAGCATTTACTGATGAATATCAAACTATCTTTATTACAAATTGCGCACTTTTTAAGCTCGCAAACAATTTTATTTTGGAATGCTTTAAACTAATTTCCGAGTGCAGGATTGTGAAAAATACAGTTTTTTACCTCTCGCTAAGAGAGGTATGGATCCATACTAAAAATCGCATATCCAGATTTTAGTGATAAACCACGTTTTAAAATCCGTAGAACTCGATTATAACATTTTTATGACGATGTGTGTGTGTGTGTGTGTGTGTGTGTGTGTGTGTGTGTGTGTGTGTGTGTGTGTGTGTGTGTGTGTGTGTGTGTGTGTGTGTGTGTGTGTGTTGTGTTGTAATAGTTTCTTAAAAAATATTCTAAATATTATTTTTTGAAAATTTTTGTTATTAAGAACATAAAATTCTCCATATAATACACATAAAATTTTTATTATATCTACTATAGATTCAGAGATAAAGAAAATATAATATATAGAATAATCTGTTGCAATAAATCGCACAGTCCAGTCTACACCAAGGAAACTAGTTGCAAAATTGAAATGTCTGTAATTGACATATAAATGTCATTATCAAAAATCAACAGTTTTACTGACATTACTGAAATATTTTTTACATTTACATTTAATATATCTCATCGAATTATTAATTAAATATTTAAAATTGTATGTATATTAAGAGTAATAGTACATACAGGGTTAGTTAAAATTATGAAGACGGCGATTTATTGTCGTTAATATTCATTATAGGAAACTATGTTTAATACAAAAGTTTTTTAAGAAATTTTGATCTACATTTGAGAATACTTGAAAATTTTTTTTCTTCAATTGTTTTTGAGTAACGCTTGTCCGCGTAATGTTTTTAAATGGGAACCTGCTAATTTTACTCTACCATTCGATAGAGCGTTTTTTTCTCTTTACAACAGTATTTTTGTTTTTTTTTTGTTTTTCAATTTATTTTAATAACATTTTTACAAGGAAAAACGCCAGTTCTAGTATTTACGAATAGTAGGTACATCTAAGATAGACAAAATTATTCCCAATAAAGTTGTAGGTCACAATCTTATCATTAAAAACAAATTAATAACTAAGTAAATTACATCGCTTGAGTTTGTTTATCGCTTCGCTTTTGTCTATCTTAGATGTACTACTATTCGTAAATACTTGAACCGGTGTTTTTCCTTGTAAAAATGTTATTAAAATAAATTGAAAAAAACAAAATACTGTTGTAAAGAGAAAAAAACGCTCTATCGAATGGCAGAGTAAAATATATAAAATATATAAAGTTCCCATTTAAAAAAATGACGCGGACAAGCGTAACTCAAAAACAATTGAAGAAAAAAAATCCAAGTATTCTCAAATGTAGATCAAAATTTCTTAAAAAACTTTTGTATTGAACATAATTTCCTAAAATGAATATTAACGACAATAAATCGCCGTCTTCATACTTTTAACTAACCCTGTATATCCTTATTAAGAAATACCTGTCATTGAATTGGAACCATCTGGAACATTTTAGAAGAGTAGGACAAGATTCCTTATAGAATGAAAGAATAGATATAATTAAAATTATTTGTGTGTACAACAAATGTTAAATTCGATATTTATATAACAAAACAGAAATGGCGAGAGGTACTGTGCTGGCCACAACAGATTTTTTTTTTTTTTTAAAGAAAAGTCCAACCCACTTGGGTTTTATAGGTTTTTTCCCGGTTTTTGTGGGAATTTGTAGATTTTGTTCAAAAAATATATAAATAATAGACATGGGAGGGCAAACTCTAGAATCTGTGAAGTTTAACGTGGGACAACATTTTTTTACCTTCCGTCACCTTTAGTTAAGGAAGGTATTGTCTTTGGTCAAAAAATTCGGTGGTGAGTTTTTAATGAATAAGCACGTTTTAGGGTCCCTACAATACGAATTTACTATTTTTAAGATGATGTCTGTATGTATGTGCGTGTGTGTTCGTGTGTGTGTGCGTGTGTGTGTGCGCGCAACATTGGACACAGCCTTAGAGAATAAAATTTGTGTCATACTCACACATGTTTCGCACTAAATTCTTATTCAAGTATTTGAAAACCACGCAATACAAATTAGAACGTCAGAGCAAAAACTAGACATGTCACCTGATACATGGCAAACTAGATCAACCAGATATGCAAACGGATCAAAATGAAAAAGAAAGTGACTTGACAGATCATCTCGTGCATGTTCACATAGTAAATTCAACTCCTATAAATAAACTCTATTTGCAGTGCGGATGTGCAATTACAGCACTAGGATAGCTAGCAATTTTGCTGACATGAGAAAGTTATACAAATAAGTAATAACATTAGTTTTTGCTTGTAAATTCGCTGACAAAAAATGAATACAAGGTCGAAGACCTCATTTTGCTGGAAATCTGGTTTGATATGTGACAATGATTGATAGTTTTTTTTTTATGTAAACGTACACAAATAAAACATTTCAATTTCAAATCAATCGATAATAAAAATATGTACGTGACAATATACAGTTCTGAAACATAACCATACTTTTTATTTCACAATTTACTTTCAATTAGTTAAATTTAATTTTAAAGCGTTTATTTAAAATGCATTTGGATAAAATGTACACCAACCATCATGTTGCAATTCAGATAAAATGCATATTTATAAATCTGAATACACATTAATATTCCGGACGAAATCGTTTCAAAAAACAGAAATTAATTTTATACAGAATTAAACCGCATGTTGATTAGCAATTCTTGTTCATAAAAATTGATTCAAATTTAATTACTCATATTAAAACTGCAGACAATTATTTGCATTTGAAGAATGAAGAAGAGAATTTTAATTTAACAAAATTAGATGCAAGCAAGCAGTCAACATGAGTTTGAATAATGCAACTCAGAAGAAGAAAAAAGATTATTTCTTGTTAGTTAAAGTTTCACGATTAAATTAAATTCCTCTCCGAAATTATCTCAATCAATGATCATTTGCATAACAACAAAATTGTGAAGTTTTCATTCATTTTAAAAGTACAATCATCTTCTAATTTATTCCGTAACTTTATTTTTGTTTTGTTTCTTTTCATTCTCACGCGACGGAATTGAAAACAGAATAAATAAGCATACCAATTTTTAAAATGTTAAATTTTAAGAAATAATATTTAACAAGGAAAGAAAATCTGTAGGTTTACGGATATTACAATTTTTAGAATTTATTATATTATACAATTTTCTCAACACGTGAGTTGAAAATATAATAATGTTGTGTCCGGGATATTCAAGTTCAAGGTATTTTTAAGATGATAATTTCCAGACTGACTTGAAATAAAATGAAATATAAGTGACCAATTGTGTTTTTTCTTTAATCCATCGAAATACCTATAGAATATTACTAATAATATACCAGTATTTTTTAAAATATTATGTACCATTACCTTCAAGTAATGAGTGTGGAAAAGATAATCTGTTTGCTTAAAATAACTTTCGTGGTCAATAATTGGAAATATGCATACACACCAAGGAATTTACTAATTAATAAAATATCTTTCAGAACTCATATTATTAATTGGAAAAATACTACCTTTTTTTTCCTCTGGTAAAATGAGATTTTTTCCTGAGAAGATGTTCGCCGGGCATGCATATATTGTCTAGAAAATTGTATACATAAAAAAGGTAACATTTATGAATATTTCTTGTTACCTTGGTTACTTGTTTTTGTTATTTCACATATTTATGTCAATGTATCCCCTGAAGAAGGCACCAGTTTATGGTGCCGAAACGTTGGGTTTAAATTAATAAATACAGAACTTAAACTAAAAAAAAGGTAGTATTTTTCCAATTAATTTACTAAAATAATTAATAAAAAATATATATATTATAGTACAAGTTTTGATTGCTAGTGGCAGCCTATGCCATTCAACAAACCTTTTATTTTCTTAGAGACGAAAGCTTGTATACATACAGTAAAAATTAGTGTAATTTGTCACATTATTATGCACCAAATAACCAAGTTTCAAGTAGATTATATGAATATGAGTCCAAGAACAACAACAAAACTTTCGTTTCAGGCCATAAAACGTACAAATCTGGTGTAAAACCGTTCATTACAACGTCTTCAAATCGCTTCCAGAAAGCGTTTTTTAGCCGAAATACATGTTTTGAGAATGGTTTGTTTCGCTAAAATGGGACTTTATAGCTGTGTGGCCGAATGCACCAAGAGAACTTGAAAAAGCTTATATATGTAACCAACCCTAACCTATCGTTTGCACTAATAATTATACGTAATTATTAATATAAACCGAATAATTACCTGCACCGTAACATATAAACTAAAAAAAATCTATTGTGGGCAGCACAAGACCTTCCGTTAATTTGATGTATTTTGTACAAATCCCATACCAAAAGTTCATTGGAAAATATTCTATATATCCAGTAAAATTGTAACACGAACATAATACAATTTTTTACAAATTCCATACAGAAAGTTCATTGGAAAATATTCTATAAATCCAATAAAATTATTACATGAATATACATTATGCATACTCATATATAAATACTCTAAAAATGCGTACACTTACGTAACATTCTCTTTACAATAAAATAATATTACCACCAAGTTTATATCTCTACCCATTTTTGAATTATTGCCCCAAAAGTCAATTTACCCCACATTTAGATAAAAACTTCAAAATTTTCATAAACCTAATTTTTATGTATCTAGATACTTCTCAATACGCTGATTCGACCGCGAGTCGATATCTCTTTTCGTTCTCGAGATATTTATATTCAAAGTTTTGTTCAAAACTGCCCATTTTTGGGTAATAACCCAAAAATGGGTCGAAATATGAATTTGACGACGACACCATTCGATTCTACGGGCAAAATTACATAAGTACACCAATTTTCAGAATTTTTGAACAGCGCATACAATCTCTAAAGTAAAATAACTGAAAATGGCCAAAAACCTAAGGGGTACCCCTTACGATTTTTTCAGATTTTGGCTATTTTCAGGGGTTTTCAAACTTGTATTCATAAAAAATGAACTGGTTGGATAAAAATTATGAAAATTGCTATACTTATGTATTTTTGTTTGTAGAATCGAATGATGATGTCGCCAGATTCATATCTCGACCTATTTTTGGGTTAACACCCAAAATTGAGCAATTTTGAGCAAAATTTTGAATATAAATATCTCGAGAACGAAAAGAGATATCGACCTGCGGTTTCAAAATTTGGAATCAGCGCATCTAGATACATAAAATTTAGATTTTTGAAAATTTTGAAGATTTTATCTAAATGTGGGGGTATATTGACTTTTGGGGCAATAATTCAAAAATGGATAGAGATATAAACTTGATAGTAATATTATTTGATTGTAAAGAGAATGTTACGTGAGTGTACGCATTTCTATAGAGTATTTGAACAACTGTGAATTTTTAGAAATAAAAGTATTGAAATAAAAATGGATAAATGCTATAAAAAAGGTCCTTGAAAAAGATTCTAAGTTAGGTAAAATTCAATTTTTTAAAACGGAGCTAGATAAAATATAAAAAAAGATTTGTTTATCACTGAATGAAATTTCAGCTGTTAGTAAAATATGAAAAGGAACAGTCGTAAAAAAATATTATTTCACTATATCTAAAAATATAGCTTGGATTATTTTTACCTCCCGCTACCCTTGGTAAGGGAAGTATACGGATCTTCCTAAAAATCACATATCGAGATTTTAGTAAATGATTACGTTTTAATGTCCCTAAAATCCAATTTAACATTTTCACGATGAAGTCTGTATGTGTGTGTAAGTGTGTGTGTGTGTGTGTGTGTGTGTGTGTGTGTTTTGAAAATTTTGAAGTTTTTATCTAAATAAAAAAATAATCAAAAATGTGTGAGATATAAACTTGGTGGTAATATTATTCTGTTAAAAAAGATATACTTTATAAATCAGCAAAAATTTTTTGACCAAAAACAATACCTACCTTCCTTACTTAAAGGTGATGGAAGGTAAAGAACAGTACCCCAAGAAGTACATATATAAATTTAATTATTTTTCAATAAATACCACTTTATTCTTCGCCATAACTATTTTCTCGATGTTAAATTCTAATGTATTGCAGTGACTACTGGCTATTGTTCGTTTTATATTACTAGGGAAACATCTGGCAATAGTTGAAATAGCAATTCCTATTAAATGTTTGCCATTAAGCGCCAAGATGGAATTGAGGCACGAGCCACCGTAGCAAATATTTCGCATTGTGCAAACATAACCCTAATTAAATTCTAGCCCCATTCAATGAAAATTAATTAACATAAACATAAATACCCCAACATTCGAAAATCCATTTAATTTCTACAAATTTATGAAGCCGGCAAGGAATCTCCAAAACTAGCCAACATACCCTAGGGATATTCACATTTTGGTTCCATTCACACAACCGAAAATCGATGAGTTATGCTTGAATCTGAATAAAGTGAAAGCCCCGTTCACAATGTACAATTATCTGATAGCGCGCAAGCGGGCGAACATTAATCATAGGGCGAAGGGGTGAAATAGCATTGCGCTCCAAGTGGGCGCAGACTCAACTATTGTTGACAATTTTGTTTTGTGATTTATTATTTTGTCGAACGAAAGCGAATGTTGTGAAACAAAATGAGACTTTTTGCAGTAGTATAATGATGGCATTTCTTATTGAATATTGTTTTTCTTTTTTTGATTAATCGTGAATTGGACTAAGAATGGAAGAGTTCTGTAGTATGTTAAGATTTTGTTTTTTGTTACAACAATCAGTGTTGACAAAGATGAGGTCATTTTTCTTGTCAAAATATAACTTAGACAAAGTATTTTGAAAATTAATCTAAACTATTTCATACTTATGGATAATTAAACTGTGCGAGAAAAATAAAAAGAAAATAATAGGTTTATTGTCAAGAGCTAACACGTTTTTGGATAAAATTGTTAGTAATATTATTGTTAAAATAGTTTTGCCAATTCATCACAAATATCATGTTTACGAAGTATCTCATCGTATTAAGTGAGAAATGTTCCTGACACATAACTGTCAACTGTCATCATTTAATTTGAATTAATTAATTTTGACCTACTTACTAATGCTTACCTTAATAAACACACAGAGTGTTAATACAAAGTTGTTATACCCGAAAATAATAGTTAGAATTCATCAAACCAAACCTCTTTTAGTTCCAATTTTCGATTTGGTGCCCCGGTTCGTAGTTATTAGATTTTAAGGACTATTAAATTTTTTTTTCAAATTTACCTTTTGACTATCTAAAACCATTTGGCATTCACAATTATTTTTAACCTCTCACTAAGAGAGGTATTGGAATCATGCTAAAAATCGCATATCCAGATTTTAGTTAATAAGCACGTTTTGAGGTTCCTAGATCCGATTATAATATTATTACGATGCGCGCGCGCGCGTGTTTGTGTGTGTGTGTGTGTGTTTGTGTGTGTGTGTGTATATGTGTATGTGTGTGTGTGTACGTGTGTGTAGGTGTGTGGGGGTGTGGGTGTATGGGTGTGTGTGCGTGTATGTGTGTGTGTGTGTGTGAGTGTGTGTGGGTGTGTGTGTGTGTGTGTGTGTGAGTGTGTGTGGGTGTGTGTATGTGTGTATTCTCAAATACTATAAGACTTAAGACATGTTTATCTACGGTTTCCTCAAACAGACATTACTTTGAAGAGCTAATTAGATTTTGACAACAATTGGACAACCAGAAGTATTAGTTACTTAACAAAAAATTCTAAATATTATTTTTTGAATTATTTATTACAAATATTAAAGGATATACAAATCTCTATCCGACACAATTAAAATTTTTATTATATCTTAGAATTAGAGATAGACAAATATAAATATGTAAAATAATATGCTGTAATGAATCTCGCACTCCATGGAAAACAAGTGGAAAATTAAAATGTTTGTAATTGACAAATAAATGTCAGTGTCAAAACACCAGAGACATTACTGAAGACCTTTTCTGGAAAGTACATTATTTAATATTTCTTATTTTATTATTAATTAAATATTTATAATTTTCGATACCTACATATATTAAAAATACATATATCCTTCAGAAATACCACCAATCTCAGCAATGAATTGGAAGGATCTCGAACGTTACAAGAATAAAAGGAAACTTGTTCAGAGAATGAATTAAAAAATATATAAAAAAGGTATATGTTTTTGTGTGTACCAGAAATGTTAAATATGTGCAATACTTGTATAGCCTAATATGGAAATGGCGAGAGGTCTCGTGCTGGCCACAACAAATTTTTATTTTTTCAAATGACAACATGGCGATAAATCAAAAATTTCAAAACAAGATTTTTTGATAACCACCCCATCGATTTTCGAATGCAAAACATTTATAAAAATCCTTAAACTATCCACTACAACATTTGCCCTAAACAATTTTTTCAATCTATAAAAAAATAAGTATTTATTCAAAATGTATGATTAAATATGATTATAAATAAATTTAAATAAAATAAATAAATAAATATATCATCACGGCATATTACCCATTTCTGGGTGTGCCAGTATCTACAACACATGTAGACATCGGTAATGATGACGTTATATTTTACCGGGTGGGCGCTTACCAGGCGTCATCTCACGGGCACCCATAGCTGGCGTGGAGAGTGCACCACAGGGGTCACTTTTGTGCCATTTAAAATTGGAAATATTTGGCGTCTGTCGGGATCGAACCCGATTCCCCCAGGTTCGCGACCAGACACTTAGGCACGCGGCCACGGGACCCCATAAATAAATTTGAATATTCCTAAAAATAAGTTTTGGCCTTGATAAGAGAAGCGAGGTATAGAATATACGAGGGGAGTTTTTTTATGTTATCTACCTAGCTATGAAAACAATATGCTATCGCGACAATTTTCTTATGTTAAGTTACTATGACTTTTTCATGTCTACAAAGACACAATTAAGAACTTGAAACCGGCTATACGCGAAAATAAGACCCCACAATTATGCTCAGAAAATGCTGCTTCTGCACAACAACTGCAGGGTGCATAAAGCACGAATTGTTCAAGCAGTAGTCAGTGAATGCGGCTTTGACGAATTACAACATCCACCTTACAGTCCTGACCACGCCCGACTATTATTTCTTTCCAAAACTCAAAAACATTTGAGAAAGAGTCGCTTTTTTTCGAATGATGACTTCGAAAACGCAGTGGAGTCGTATTTTACAGAATTTCCAAAAGATTTTTTTTGCAGGCGTAGCTTTATTAGACAAACGTTGGAATAAGTGTGTTAGTGTTAGCGGTTCTTACGTTGAAAAATAAAATTTTATTTGTTCTCTAACTCGGTGTTTTCATAGCTAGGTAGATAACATAAAAAACTCCCGTCGTAATAAAAAAGAATATAAATGTATCATAATAAGATGCAAATATGTTTACCTCGTCAACATACCAGAATCAAATTAGAGGCGTCAAACTTAATTTCCCTTTATTGGCTACTTAATTCCAAAATTCAATTTAGCTTAAATGTCCTTCCAATAAATCATAAATATTAAATAGCTTCATAAATTGATTTTGCTGATGAAGATAATATTTCTCCCCTACTTCAGTGACAGTAAATTTGACAATATAAAGAGGTAAGAAGACACCAAATATATTTTAAACTCATTAAACTTTTTAGCATAGATAAATTTTGTAATAGTCCATAAAATAAATTTTTAGTGAAGCGTATAATATAAATGCTTGGCAAGTTAGTATCCATGTCTGTTCGGTTATTAAAGTGGAAATCAACATACTTCATGCATGAATCTCACAGGTCAACAAACATCGCAGGTGTAAAATATTGCTAATTATGAAGTGTTAATGGGCTCCGTATAAGTGCATGCATACGTGAATATATTTATAATTTTATATTTACGATACAGTAAACAAGTGTGCAAGGTATAATTATTTTACTACTCCCACAAGTAAGTATACGACCATGTGTAATTGTAAATATAATTTTAAGTACTCATAAATTTCATTTATTGTATATATATATTTTTATCTGACACATCAAACAATATTGCGTGCATTATGGAAATTAATTTCATGTACTTAGATAACTACAATTATGAATTTGATGAAAGATATGAATTATTCCGTCTTTTTTTTCTATACCACAAGTACATACTCATTGAACTTTTTTTAGAATACCTACTCCACTTGACGTTAAATGTAATTTCTATAATTTGAAAGAAATTTCATAAGTCCAATGCCTGTTTACCTCTCGCTAAGAGAGGTATTGGTTATTGGATTAATGCTAAAATTCGCATATCCAGATTTTAGTGAATAAGCACGATTTAAGGTCCCTAGAATCCGATTATAACGTTTTTAAAATGTCTCTATGTGTGTGTGTGTTGTGTCTATGTGTTTGTGTGGATGTGTGTATGTGTGTGTGTATGTCTGGATGTTGGAGGGACGATTCCTCAAAAACTATAAAACTTAAGACCTGTTTAACTATGAATTCCTCAATCTGACATTCCTGGAAAAAGCCGTTTTGGTAACAATTGGACAACCGGAAATAGTAGTTTCTTAGAAAAATTCTCATAAATATAATTTTTTGGAAATTTTTGTTATTACAAATATTGAAGAACATAAAATTCTCCATCTAATACACTTAAAATTTTTATTATATCTTGTATAGATTTAGAGATAAAGACACTATAATATATAGAATAATCGGAGGTAATACATCGCAGAGGCTAAACTACACTAAGGAAACCAGTTGTCATATTCAAATGTTTATAACATAGTTTGTAAATGACAGATGTCAGTGTCAAAAATCAACAGTTTTAGTGACATTCTGAACGCTTTTTCTGGGAAAGTACATTTAATCTCTCTTTTTGTTTTATTAATTAAATATTTAAAATTATAGGTAAAATCAGAAATACCGCCAATCTAGTTAATGAATTAGATGAATCTCTGATATTTAGAAACTTCGTCATACAATGAGAAATAGATATAATTAGAATTGTATGTGTGCAGAAGTCATGTTAAATACAATAATAAAAAAAAACAATATTTGGCTACAGTTCTGTAATTTTTTTGTTATAAAACGACGGTTTGATAGCGACGTACAATACAATACTTATATAATATAAAATGGAAATGGCGAGAGGTATTGTGCTGGCCACAACAGATTTTTAAATTTTGTGATTAATGAAATTAATATATAAGTTTAATATAATAATTTTACAAGATGCACTCTCGCCACACAACTTTCTTCCATCATATATGTTCAAAATACTGAATACAACAAATTAATTATGTATTTATAGGCTCAATACATGTTTATTAATTAAAATTATAAGTTTTTACAACTATTTTGGCTATTAAAAAAAAAAACAAAAAAATATAAATGTTATTTTGACTCATCAGTTCTGACGCAGCAAAAATTGTCGAGTAGAAATAGCAGTCAGCTAGTTATAGATTGTTTTTATGTTCTAGTTCACGCACTTTGTATTAGTTGCTTCCTGCATTTCCGGTTGACGCATACTTCACGCATGAATGCCATTCGTCGGTCAGCTGGTACTTACATATGTATATTTTTTGTGACGATCTGTCAATGAACAGTGGTAAAATACAAAGACAAACAAAATTAATTTTTTTATGAATCAGTAATAGGTGATCATGAACATCATAGTTCTTGTATGATAATAAAATGTTCGTTGAATACCCCAGTTTTAATTTCAACCAACGAATACGATTGTAATAGCAACTGTAGCTGATGAGAAAAGCCACAAAACAAAAGAAAAAAGCTTGAAAAGAGTAACAAAAACTTACAACGACAGAAAAAACTTTTATCACAAATTTCCAGGCTGTTTAAAGACGTTCACGAAAACCGATTGCGTCGTCAAGTCCGTTCATTGTTCTAAAACTCTACACCACGTGCTCCGCAAAACACAATAGTGTGCAATCTGAAACAGACAATGGACTATTTTGCACTGACTTTTTCAGTTTAGAAGTAGATAAAATGGAACGAACGTGAGTAACACACTAATTACTTTTCATTTAGAAACATTTTAGACTGTTTAGAGTGTATATTTGTCTTTTTCGTTAAATATATTCTTATACTGATAATTCGATTTACAAGTCTGTATTTGTGTTTGTATTAGTAGTCTAGGTATTAGTAAAGTCTGTACGCTCCTAGCTGAAACAAGCCGATAATTTATTACCCCAATAGTTATTACCACAAACCATAAACCACTTTCTTGAGCCTTTGTTCATCAAACGGCGGTCAGTTGTAAATGGAGTGTTGAACAAGGATTGTATTCAGTTCGTTTTGATATATGCGTTTGTAAATTTTTAAGAGAATTTTTTGAAATGTATTTACAGCTAGGTATTATCATTGAATAGGTATAATTAATAATCATCATAATTTCTAGGAATTATTTAATCTACTATTCATTTAAGTCACCCTTGATTGAATTTCGTTCCTTTATAATACCGGTTTTCTTTCGTCTGAACTCAGTTTACATGTAACATTAGTTAGCAGCGGTTGTAAGTGAAATTTTAAATATGGAAATGTGGAGGCCCTGGGATGTCGACAATGCTTCTGCCAGTGTTAGTGACGAAGTCAATACCTGTGACACCGATGCCGACGTTGTGCAAAGTGATGAAGACACAAATTGTTTTAAATATTTCATCAACGAACAAACGCAGAAAGTTATATTAAATGTGTATAATCATTTTGTAGAAGTGGGTGAAACGAATGCTCTGAAAAGAACTTCGATTGCGACAAAAACGTCTCGCCAGCGAAATTTATAGCAAAAAAAAAAATTGTATATATTTCCCTGACAGTCCTAAGCCTGTAAAAAGTGTGAAGGAAAGTTGCCATTATTTGATTATTTTATGACGAGTATAACTGTATACTTGTAATAATGACATTTTCCCTTACTTATGCAGATTTCAAATACGTCCCTGTTCCACACTACCTGAGGATTTTCTATTTGTTTGTGGTAATATCTATTGGGGTAATAAAATATCGGCTTGTTTCAGCTAGGAGCGAACAGACTTTAACTATTTACCGATAAATACAAGTAAGAAGATATTACAAGTTTAATATTTTGGTACTGGTCATTATTTTTGACCGAATCAAACTTGTTCTTTTTAAGATTTGTTAATTATGAAAATCGTGGATGAAAAGTTTAATTATCCAATAATTAACTTTAAGTAAACTTTTTACTTACATTTTGATTGCAATTTTTTGAAACTAATTAGTTACACAAAGTTAATTAGCATCATCAAAATTTAACGTCTTGACATTCCCTTTGAGTTTTGTGTTTTTATTTTATGTAGCATCCAACTTCCTTCATTCGTTTTTACACGAACATGAAATATTTTATATACAACGACATGGAACCAACTGAGGATAAAGTTGAAAGATAAAAATTTTATCCCCATATAATATATTAAAGAGCAGCACACATTTAAACTTTTTTAAATTAATGTCATTTAAGTAAAATAATTTTTTTTCTGTAGATTAATTATAATTGGGGTTATACTCGTATTTATAATGATTACAAAGAGTAGGATACCTAAATAGAAGCATTTAAATATAAAAGGATCTAAATACCGAAACCACGGGTTTATGATTTTTACAAACATTTCAAAGGGGCCGTGAAGACGTGGAAGATGGCACTAACGATTAAGCAATGTGACAAAAATGAAGATACTGTACTTAGTAATAGCCAAATCACTGAGAGGTTACTGAGGAAGCTGGTATTTCATAAAGCTCATGTGAAGCAAATTCTACCAACATTTTGGGCAAATAATTGTTAGCGTGTTCCCCAGAGACGCCTCCCTATGACTTTTTCTTTCTCTTACCGAAGATGAAGAAGACCCTAAAACGCGCTTATTCATTAAAAAGTCGCTACCGATTAAAGGTGACGAAAGGTAAAAATAAACTATGTTAAGCAAATGAATGAAAAATAATTCCAACGAAACATGCAATTAGATAAACTTCTGTTCAGATTTTTTTTTAAATTTTAGTATCTTTCCCGTAAAACTCTATGCTAATATTTATACACGCCATTTTACAGGGGTAAAAACAAAAATTTTAAATGTCAGAATATTTAAATTTACAGCTTTAGTGTCCGAGTAAACTTTATTTAAAATAAGAATTCTTCGGACTTGCAGTCAATTAATAAAATTTATTCACGCCGACGTTTCGACTATACAACAGTCTTGTCGAAAAAAGAAACCACATGTGGATAACGGAACATATAACACGGACAATTTAAAAAATAAATAAATAAATATGAATAAATAAATAGTTAAACATATCACAGAGAGAAAATCGTCAAAAAATTAAAAACTTGTCTTGGATGAATACAATACATGTGGAAATACAAATAACTATAATAACGTATAAAAATTTATGAAAAATCAAAGTTGAGGACTAATGACATCCACATTAGTCCTCAACTTCGATTTTTCATAAATTTTTATACGTTACTATGGTTATTTGTATTTCCATATGTATTGTATTCATCCAAGACAAGTTTTTTTTTTTTCTACTAGACCATTCTAGCCCTGAAGAAGACTATTTACTTTCCTGTATCTTACCTCCATCCTAACGCAGTCGAATATTGATTTTTCAACTTTAATTTAAAGTAGTGGTAGAAACAGATTTAAGAAATGATCTTTAGTTAATATGGAAAGAACATGTTTGGTTAATTTTTCAATATTAAGCCTAATTTCGGACAGAGCAATTCTCAGTT
The DNA here is from genome assembly GCA_943142095.1 of Ophonus ardosiacus. Classification (NCBI taxonomy): domain Eukaryota; kingdom Metazoa; phylum Arthropoda; class Insecta; order Coleoptera; family Carabidae; genus Ophonus; species Ophonus ardosiacus. The sequence continues at coordinate 49,331,506 of OW964826.1, read as the reverse complement.
TGTTTTGCAGATTTTTTAGTTTTTGCAGAGAGTTGAAGGTTGAAAAAAGTTTTTTTAAGATTTTCCGGCACACTTAAGATTTTCTCGGCGGCACACCCTTAAAATGTGAAATAAAAACGTTTAATATCCCTTGACTACAAAAATATCTGATTTATTTATTTTTTATAATCATTGACTTTTCATCAAGTATGGCGGCAGGCAGTGAACATATGACAAATGGTGTCCTAAACGAAAATGGCAAAATTACATGTAAGCTTTGCAACCGAAGTGCATTAAATAAATTAGTGAAATGCGAAAACTGTGATACGTTATTTCATAAATCATGTTGTGAAAAAAGGCAGTTACCTGCGACAGACACATCGACAAGATGTTGTGAAAAACTCTCCGATGCAAGAGAGACTTCAGACGACGTAATACAATTACGGTATGAAATTTATTATCTAAAAGAAATAATACGTGCTAAAGACGTCATCATAAATGATAAAAATGTAATAATAAGTGACAAAAATCATTTAATTGATTTGTTAACCGAAAAAATCAATAAATCTAAGGAACAAATACCATGTGCGCCATCTTACAGTGAAGCGGTGAAACATGACAAAATTGAAAGTCATGACATTACAAAAAACATAAAACCTCAGTTGATAAATACGATACAGTTAGAGAAGGTTGATAATAAGGAAAATACTAAGCTGTCAATGACAGATGATAATAACAAGAAGAAAGATGCAAACAAAATGTCTGACCAAACCAAAACAAAGGAAAAAAAGAAAAAAACCGAAAGTTTTCGATCTAATAATAATAATAAATCTAAATTCTCACTAATCGGTTCTGCTATGAACTTCGGAAGTGTCAAAACAGCACCTAAAAAGGCGTTTTTATATGTTTCACGAATCGAATCAGGTACAAAGGCTGCAGATATCGAGACGTGTTTGAAATTACATTTTCCTGAAGTTAATTGTACAGATCTTCCATCAAAACATCCCGAATACTACTCTTCCTTCAAAGTAGTTATCGATCTACAAAATCTCAACTCAGCCATGGATCCAAATAAATGGCCTGCAGGAGCATACATCACGAGATTTTTTCACCCACGCAAGAAAGAACTCAAGGACGGTTAGCAGGAGAAGTGCATGATGCAGCAAACAGTGTGAGTCGGCAGATTCTTAATAATGAGATAAACTGTGCTAGTGACATAACTGACCACCCGCAATCAAACTATAACATAACATCTACAGAGTGTTCAGATTTTGATATTTTATCACTTAACTGCCAATCATTGACGTCAGCTAAAGTAGACGTACTTATCTCTGAATACTTGACACAAAACTGTGGTATAAAATTTCTTTGCTTTACAGAACTCTGGCGCAATGATATTTCAATCCAAAATATACATTTTCCAGATTTTACTTTAGGTGCTTTTCGCAACAGAAATGAATATGCAGGTGGGGGTGTTGGTATTTGGCATCACGAAAGCCTCTCTTGTTCCGCTTTAGACTTAAGTACCTTTTGTTGTGATAAATTAATAGAAATATGTGGTGTTTTCCATGAACCAAATACAAACACTTCATCAGGCAAACAATGTATAATTCTTTCATGTTATAGATCTCCAAAAGGAGATTTTAATATATTTTATAATAATTTAATGTCTGTTTTAGAACATCTATTCAAACCAGGTATCAATTTTATTTTGACTGGTGACTTCAATCTTGATCCTACCAGAGATGAGAGAAATTTTGAAATGCTGAGAACGACACTACTGAGTTTTAATTTAAGAAGCTTAATTAATACACCCACAAGAGGTAAAAATACCTTAGACCACATTTTCACTAATCTTTCATCAAATTATGTTAAAACTGATACTAACATCTTATCGGATCATAAAACTACCCTATATCAGTCGAAACTAGACTTTAATTTACCATCCAGTACATCCGGTATAAATCGTAGATCGTTTAGCCCAAATAATATTAATAATTTTGCAAACTTACTCGAAACTACTGACTGGAATCTAGTTTTTAATGAATCGGACAGTAATGCAGCATTTAATATTTTCTATGAAAAATTTTTATCTCTATTTAACAATTGTTTCCCTTACAAATTCTTTAATAGTACCTTTCGAACAAAAAATTGGGTGACAAAGGACATAATTCAATCAAGTGCAAGCTTAAAATCATTTTATATTCTACAAAAACAATATCCATTATTAAAAACCCACTATGAATATGCAAAAAATACACATAAAAAACTTGTCAAAAACACAAAAAGAAATTTTATTCAAAAAAATTTAACTGACTCGGACAATACAACGAGGAGCCTGTGGTCTTTCATAAATCAGTCCCATTTGAACAACAAGGACAATAACATAAAACTAAAAATAGATAACGAATATATCGAAAATCCAAAATTGATAGTCAATTCATTTAACAATCATTTTGAACAAGCACCACTTAACACTTTAGCTATGATACCTAAAGAAAAAAAACCGTCAGATAATACTATTAAAAGCGTTACTAACAGCTTATTTTTAACACCTCTCAATGAATTAGAAGCCTTGGCTTTATTAAACTCTAAACTAAAAAATAAAAGGTCTTCGGGACCAGATGATGTACCTAGTTTCTTAGTTAAAAAAATCCTTAGTGTGATCATAGCCCCACTAACGTTTTTAATAAATCTGTCTTTTAGTTGCGGAGCCTTCCCCGAAAGCCTCAAACAAAGTAAAATCACTCCAATACATAAAAAGGGAGGAAAAGACAACATTAATAATTTCAGACCGGTAGCCCAAACTTCTATCTTTTCAAAAATTTATGAGTATTGTTTCATAAATCGACTGGAACAATTCATCAATAAATATAAAATTCTTAATAAAAATCAATATGGATTCAGGTCCAAAACGTCAACAACAAATGCCGTTCAAGCTTTACATGATAGAATTGTCTCTGATATTGAAGATAAAAAAATTGTCGCAGGAATTTTCTGTGACATATCTAAAGCTTTTGATTGCTTAGATCATAAAAAGCTCTTAGATAAATTAAATATCTGCGGCATCCGCGGTTTAACTCACAACTGGATTAACAGTTTTTTGAGTAATCGTACACAATATGTATCTTTAAAATTTAAAAATGAGAATAATTCTTTTACTTATGTAAATTCTGACAAAGTACAAATCAATATTGGTACGCCACAGGGTACAGTCCTAGCTCCGATATTATTCCTGTTTTATATAAATGATTTACCGGAGGCTGTCGGGGAGGGAACCACAGTCATTCAGTATGCTGATGATACGTCCCTAATAGTTTCAGGCTCTAATGAAAATGAAGTGCAACGCCTATGTGAAACCAACATAAAATCACTTTCTCAATGGTTTAACACTAACGATCTCTTTTTAAACGGATCTAAAACCATATTTATGCAATTCAGGAATTGGCAAACTAGACAGATTATTGATTTTGATATTCAAGTGAACGGTCAAATCGTGAAAAAATCTCTAACAACCACCTTCCTGGGAACAACCCTTGATGACTTAGGCACATGGAGACCCCACTGCGAGGTAATTATAACATCTGTAAATAGGTCATGTTATCTGCTTAGATATCTGAAAAACTATCTCAATATCACCCAGCTTAGGATGGCCTACTTTGCCTTAATTGAATCTCGGTTAAGATACGCAGTTATACTATGGGGTGCGTCCTCTTGGGCGTCTCATGTCTTTATTGCCCAAAAACAGGCTGTCCGTTGTATTGTAGGAGTCAGTAGATCATCTACATGTAGGCAACTATTTTCTTTATATAACATTCTAACACTGCCGAGTATATACATACTTGAAATCTGTCTCTTTATTTTTAAAAACAAAACTAACTACGTGCTCAACCAAAATATTCATCTTCACGATACTCGTAAAAAAGATAAATTCAGAATTCCATACTCCAGAATACACTTAACAAATAACACTCCTAATATTATTGGGCTAAGAATATTTAATTCCTTACCGGTTAATATATCTAAAATTCAGCAATACAATAAATTTAAAAACACTTTAAAAAAGTATTTAATAGACAAAAGCTTCTATTCCTTACAGGAATACTTTGAAACTAATTTAGACTAACTCTGGTAAGTCAAGACTGAAGTCAACCTTTCTGGTTATTTTTATATTTTTATACTTTGTGTAAATGTACTTTTGACGCTTTCTACATATGTATGTACATGTCTACAGAAATAAAGAGATTATTATTATTATTATTATTATCTTTTTAAATATTATTTATTTATGTTTTTATAAAGTACGACGATCAACTCTGATAATTTTATTTGTTCCTCATGGATGGTTGCCACAAAAAGCTTATGTAATTAGACATTTCTTGCCCTGAAGAAGACTAACGTATTAGTCGAAATCGAAACGTTGACTTGAAATAAATAATTTCACTGCGTACTGCTTGTCCGATTATTTTTCCTGCAGGAACCCTCATCCATTCCTCAGTCGATTATCGCTCAAGTTCTTCCAAAGGTTGGTTTAAGTTTTAGGTCGTCAACATGATAAATAACTCGTATTAAATTTATTAAAATTTGGAGCTTAACACAATATGAAATTAAATTTCGTGTTAGTTTAAGCACCTTCATAATACCCATCTCTCAAATTTATTTATACAAAATGGCCAATTCATTTAAATTCATTAACTCATAAAGAGCACAATCCCTGAATTACCTCCCCTTGCGAAATAACGAAGTAATTCTACACGACTTGAGTAATTAAAAGCGTTGGGCTTTATGCGCAATAACGAATGCAAATGACACATTGTGGAGCTGGTGTCGTTGAGTTGAGCGACGGCTTGACAGTGTGTTGGACTGTCGGTGTGGGTGGGCATTGCACTTGTGACCAGGCGACGGCTGCAAATTAACACAATCGGGTTTTCATTAGCGAAATGTGGACGTTTGTGGTGTCAGCACTTGGAAAGAGTACAAGTTAGAAGGGAAATTAAATACAAAGTTATGTTGGACAATAAAACTACTACATAATTTTACACAATATTCGTATTTATCATTTCATACAGTAGTATATCCGGATTTTAGTGAATAAGCTCGTTTTAAGGTCCCTATAATCCGATTATAACATTTTTATGATAATGTCCGTGTGTGTGGATGTTGGAACCACGGTTTCTCAAATACTATTCTCTTCCTGGGAAGAGCTGATTATATTTTGCTAACAATGGGGTATTCCACTAAATTTTTTTTATTATTTTAAATAAAACTTCATTCAGTTTTGAAGCAATTCATAGTATTAAAAAATCTTAATTGTTCCTAGTTTAAGAGTATTTTATTTTCGAAAAATCAGTATAAAGTCACATTTCCTCTATACTTGTCTTTCTTACACACACTGCTCTGAGTTCGCTGAGAGAGAAAGATAACAATTGTATGACGTCAATTTTCCCTTTTAGCAAATGTGAAATATCTCGTAAAGTAATTATTTAAAAAAAGTTTTCATTGTTTTAACTATTATTTATTGAGCCATACTTTATGTTAAATTGAAATTTTCTTAATTTTTTTGTTATGGTGGAATACCCCATTGGAGAAATAATATAATTAGAATTGTACTTATATGTGCAGAAGACATGTTAAATACAATAAAAAACAATATTTCGGTAAAGTTCTGTAATTTTTTTTTGTTAAAACGACGGTTCAATACTTATATAACTTAAAATGGAAATGGCGAGAGGTATTGTGCTGGCCACAACAGATTTTTACCTCTCGCTAAGAGAGGGATTGGATTCATGCTAAAATTCGCATATCCAGATTTTATTGAATAAGCACGATTTAAGGTTCCTAGAATCCGATTATAACATTTTTAAAATGATGTGTGTGTGTGTGTTTGTGTGTGTGTGTGTGTGTGTGTGTGTGTGTGTGTGTGTGTGGATGTGTGGATGTGTGGATGTGTGTATGTGTGTGTATGTGTGTGTATGTGTGTGTATGTGTATGTATGGATGTTGGAGGGCCAATTCCTCAAAAACTATAAGACTTAAAAAATATTTAACTGCAGTTTCCTCAATCTGACATTCCTGGGAAGAGCTGAAAAGGTTTTGGTAACAATTAGACAACCGGAAGTAGTAGTTTCTTAAAAAAATTATTCTAAATATATTGTTTTGGAAATAATACGCTTAAAATTTTTATTGTATCTTATATAGATTTAGAGATAAAGACATTATAATATATATATATATATATATATATATATATATATATATATATATATATATATATATATATAATATTCTAATCGCAGAGGCTAAAGCACCAAGGAAATCACTTGACAAATTCAAATGTTTATAACATAGTTTGTAAATGACATATGTCAGTGTCAAAAATCAACAGTTTTAGTGACATTCTGATAATTTTTTCTGGGAAATATATTTAATCTTTCTTATTGTTTTAATAATTAAATATTTGAATTATAGGTAAAATGCATATATCCATCAGAAATATCGCCAATCTGATTAATGAATTGGAAGAATCTCTGAAATTTAGGAATTTCCTCATTCAATGAAAATAGATATAATTAGAATTATACATGTGTGCAGAAGACATGTTACATATAATCAAAAACAATATTTGGGTAAAGTTCTGTGATATTTTGTTATAAAACGACGGTTCGATAGCGAAGTGCAATACAATACTTAAATAGCCTAATATGGAAATGGCGAGAGGTCTTGTGCTGGCCACAACAGATTTTTTTCTATGAAAACGAATATTTTACATAAAAAATAAAGTAAATAAAACAAACTATAAATCAACAAATAAAATCTCAGGATACAGAATAAATCGGGTCTGTCAGAATCTCCGAAGAAGTAAACTTGAATAGTCCCTATCATAAATTTTTCTAATAAATAATGGCGCTTACTCTCACCAGGCGTCACCTCATGGACATTAAAATTTGTCCTGATTACAGAAATTTTGTTTTCAAGTTTAAGTCAGCTGGATTCGAACTCGAATTGGCCAGAATCACGATAGGCCAGTTCATGCATTCAGCCATACGACGCCTTAATGTAAAATAAAATTTGTAAATACATTACGAAGTTTTCACTATATTCAACTTTAAGTTCATAAGTTTCAAAATTATAAAGACCGACACAAAATTTATCCCTGTCAATTTCCTCCATGTTGCAGTATTTCAAACTTCCCTCCTGACACCAAAAAACAAATAACCATCTCTCGGACCAAAACAAAATAAATTTAAAATCGGTCTTGGCATCCTGCAGGGTCTATGCCACTGCCACAACATGTCATTTGCATTCTAGGACGCTTGACGCCCATGCTCCCGCTGTCCCAGGGCGTCGCATTAAACTGCCGTCCATTTCCGTCGCGCATTCGTTTCATTTCCGCTGGCTATCCATCTCCCTCCGCCTGGAACGTATGCAGCGCGTGGTGCACGCTTGCAGAAAAGACAGACGGGTGGAGGACTACCAGGCGAAGATGATGAGAAGGTGAAACGTGATGAAAGTGTGAATTATTGAGGTAATTAAATGATTTATGTGAAAGAAGTGAGGTGGGTGTTAAGATGTTTGAAGTTTTTAATTAAATTTACGATGAAAGTGAACGCCTACTGTGATTGCAGGAAAAGGAAAACAAATTTTGTTATTATATGGTTTATAACTGAACCTAAATTTAGAATAGACACACAATGGGAGATTACACCATTTTTTTTTTTTATAATTTCATCTGAAAATATTAGGAAAACTAAGACTATTGATGAAACTCCGGTGAAAAAATTCCTATTAATAAGCGAGTTATGGTCTCCCGAATTTTGAAAAGATTGACGTGACGTCACATTTATGGGTTTTTATATCTAACTGTTTTCATCATGGACCTAAATTTTATTGAAATATATGCTATTTTAAGTTATATTTACATAAAAATAAATGAATATTATAACACTGTATAAGTCTACATACTTTATAATTACAAGTGTATTTAAATTATTAAGTTTAGGCAAGTTTCTTTATTCAACAACTATTCATGTGTTGAATTCCATTAGAAATTGAAAATGACGTCACGATGAATAGCTGATGGATCCGATGGATAGCCGCTGCGAACGAATAAAGAAACGGGTTGCTGAAAATTGCGATGAATCTCCTAACCTTAAATATCAACTGACAGTTAACCACCAGTCAACAGATATGGAAAGTTTTATAGTTAAAAGAACCGTCGCTCTTTGCAATCATCAGATTCTTCATCGAGCAATGAAGAATCTGATATGGAAGTCATAATTATAATAAAAATCATCTACATCTATAACCATCTCCTTTCCGTTGTGAACGAGATATAATGCTTTCTTATTTGAATCATGCATTTGGTTTTCTTTGCATAATCTTACAGCCGCAAGCATAAAACAAACACAAATGTCAAAAATATAACCTAAAAACATTTCATTGCACCCCCACTACCGATCCATCGGAAATCGTAAAATCTATAGGTAGTCAAAGCCGATGCATGCGATGAATTTACGATGGATAGTGTGCGGTAATTAGAAACGATATGATGAATTTCATCTGCAATTCAGCAGTGAATAAAGAAACGATGTGATGAATTTACGATTCATACGCATTAATGCGCACTACTCATCGGTGAATAAAGAAACTCGCCCATAAATGCAAGAAATTTATGTTAAAATAAAAACTGTTTGAAAACTGCCGTACAGGAGTGTTAGCCCCTCTTTTCGAATTTGAATTTCTTAACTTCCATTGGTAGTAATCCCCACCTCTTAACATGCTATTTGTAATGAATGTATAGGTGGTCTCTCGGTCGCCAATCAAAATATTTTCATATTAGTGTCGAAGCGCTATAACAAAAAACCCTTTATTTCCGAAATATCTCAATTACACCATTTCATTTTTTTTATTAATATTCGTTATTCAGCATATACATTCATATTTTTTTACTATTTTCCTTTAATTCGATTGAGCCGTAATCCCCCATTGCAATTTAGAAGAGCGCATCTAGCAGCAAAGCATAGAACTAAAGGTTGCTATGGTTATCACTATCAAACAAAGACCTGTCATCAGCTATAAACCTCTATACTCCAGCCATCGTTTAAGTTGAATAATCGAATGATCTTCAATATTATCAATAAAAAAGTTGCCCCACGCACATCTAGTGATTTTAAATTCATTTTTATTGAACACAACAAACAAATCACAATACAGAATTAGGTTAACATTGAATGACAATTGCAAACATAATGACATAGAATCATGGAGCGGGACGTAAGACAACGAGGGGAGGTTTGTTTGAGGGGAGGTTTGTTTGGATTTTCTTACAAGTGACGTCAATTCTGTAAGTGTCTAATAGAAGTCACTGTTATATTTTAAAGTTATTGAAGAAATAAATTAACCTAACATAACGTAAACTAATGTTATGTATACACTATACTTGCCGTCAAATAAATATGGACTGGAGATTTCTACACTGTGCCAAGTCCATTGTTCATGTTGAAAACGCTAAGTCATGAAGAAGCGGTAACACCTCAGGACAAAGGACATGGTGGGAAGAAGAGAAAAATTTGAGCCGCAGTCCATATTTATTTGACGACGAGTATAATACAACTTATTCTAACATAACGCAACATTTTATGATCTTACAAAAAAAAAAATTCACGATGAATTTTCTTAAATGAATTTACTCAACATGTTAGTTATGCAATTAATATCGGAAACTATAATATTAAAAATTCGTCGGTATATTGTTTGAACAATAAATAATGCATTATCTAGTATTCTTGAACGATGTCCACGTATGTACAAACGTCCATGGCATAAATAACTACATATTCAATATGTTAATATAAAAATATAGGTAACGCCTATTAAAAACATTGCGATATTTATTGCAGCTGTGGACATTGTGTGTAACTAATAAAAGTATTATACTGTACAAACACACAGATAATTTGATTTTAAAATGTCAAAACTTTATGCGTATCATTATACAATAGTTATTCAAGCAACAAGAGTAAAAAAAAAAAAAACTAATGGACCCATAAATCATTTTTGAAAAATATTTTTAAATGAAAGTTCGTATAATTTTGAAGAAATTCGTGGTATCAAAAAGTCATAATTGTTTTTTGTATAGCACATTTGATTTTTAAAGAAACCTATAGCTGTCTTTCTCACACCAGTTTCTGTAGTAGGCTGCGCGAGAAAGATACCAATAATGTGACGTCACCTATACCCCTGGAACGTTCAAATATCTCGCAAAGTAATTATTAAAAAAATGTTTTTTTTTATCTTAATCTTTATTTATTGAGTAGTACTTCAAGGATAAAAATTTTTTTATTATTTTTTGTTATGGTATATGAGCCTATTCGTCAAATTCTATTAGTGAAAGAAATAAGATACTTTTTATTTGAGTTGCATACAATTTTTTTTACGTCTGCAATAAAAGTGTGAAAAAAGTGCACTAACGTTTCATTATTTCGCCTGTTTGCATTAAAAAAGTACACTTTTTCACACTTTCATTGTGTTAAAAAGGTATACTTTATAAACAACTCATTTTAATGTAAAAATGTACTTCTTTTAACAATGAATTAATTTAACTTTTTTTAATAATATGTTTGTGTTTTTGAATATTTTTTTATTTGTAAATTGTGTCGTGTGTCTATAATATATCTTTGATTTGATTGTAGTCAAAAACCGTGCTGAGGATGGTTACTAAGTAACCGAAACCGGTCCACGTTTTAATTAAAGAACAGTGTGAACAAGACTTCGGGGTTTTTCTTTAAAAAAAAAACCTTCCTTCATCCTTAATAAATATGATATTCTATTAATAAATAATTTTATATAAGTAGAAGTAATCACAGAGTGATAAACAAATAAAAAATGTAAAATTTTTAAGTTTCAAAAGTTGCCAAACTAATAAACATTGTTTGATTTTCTCTAAATTTAATGAGATACGAATACAAATCATGTAAAATAGAAGGTATTTTGTAATTGATTTATTTTGTAATTATATCAAAATGCAGCAAATAATGAAAGAAATGACTGATCTATGACATATCAAATATTATAAATGAGATTATAAAAATAAGGGTTGGTAGCATGAATGGTGATCAGAAAATTACTATAGGGAGCCGATGACTAGCAATGTTTTAACTCTATCAATCGTTTATAGTTTATTTCACAGAAAAATTACTTGAAGTAAAAGTTGCGTACTCTTAATTTTTCTGTAAGCGTTATTTGAAGATTTTTTCTCTAAAATAACCCACAAACTATTGACTATTGATTTTTTTAAGTTTATATTTATCGATATTTCCCACATATTTATTATACTATCGATGTTAATCAATATAGGTAGTTTATCATCTTTAGAGTTTATTTACTAAACATCATCTCACGAATTATCAAAATTGTCGTGAAGAGATCGAAATGGGTCACTTTTGTGCTATTTTAAAATTGAAAATAATTTGACATCGTTTGGAATCGAGCACATACTTCCACGAGACAAAATGTCACTGCCTGCAAAAGATGAAACGACATACCTATCGTATCGATATAAAATACATCGAAGCGAGAGTGTATCTTTACCATATCAATGTCGAGACACTAATTAATACTCCTATAAATGAATGTTTCCAGAGGGCATTTTATATGAAATTTATGATTAAAATTTAGCTTATTTTTACGAAATTTTCGCAATAATTGAAGGTAACAAATACACATTTACATTAATCTGTGACACTGCATATGAATTTATAACGTATTTATAAATACAATATGACATGAGCACTAATAAAATTATTTTGTGATGAAAACTTCAAACAAATTTTAATTTTAAAATTTCCCTTGGTAGATACCTCTTTGTCGCATGATACTCCCTGGTGGAATTTGTTTGCACACATATTTCAATTAAAATGAAAAAGTGTCAAAAGGGAAAAACGCAAATATCAGGACCGTAATCGACATACGTTACCCTTACAAAGGGGTTGGTTGCCAACGGAGATTACCCACGAATAATACGAACAAGTAAACAGTCATTAATTTACATGAATATGTCACCGTAAATGGGAAACAAAATATAAAGTACGGCGGAAAATAGCCCTCGATAAGCAAATGACTCAGGATTGCTGGGAAATGTAAAAATGTACCGCGTAGAGTAGGATTTCGTGTATTAATTTGGGATTTTGGACTTTATTATTTTATGAAATTTTCAGCATCGTGGATTACAAGCCCCTTTAGATTAATTATAAGGGATGATTGTTAATTATAGGTTGGTAATTGAGAAAAAATAAAAAAAATATGTGTATGGTATTGTACTAGGCTTTAAGTAATTGGTGTTAATAAATAAAGTATTGTTTGTTGATCAGTAATTAATAAAGAAAGAAATTTAGCAGTGGAAAGTTTTCATCTTTTTATTAAAAGGTTAATATTTTATCCGCAATCGGTTAGTAATTTGTGCGTTTCTAACCTACAAACAGTATGTTGACAGTCCTATTATTATTTAATAGGAATATCAACACACATAACGATTTTAAAAATAATCTTGAACGCGCCAAATAATTCATAGGGAATTTTCGTTAATTTCTTCTTCTTCTCTCATTTTACCTTTCGTCACCTTTAGTTAAGGAAGGTATTGATTCTTTGGTCAAAAAATCCCAGTTGTTAAAAATTAACCACTATCTACTACTTCGTTTGATCTATATATCGATATCTCTCAAAAAAAATCTGACAAGCAGAAAAATCGAAAAATTTATCTAATATAATTATTTTATTCAATTTTGACGTTTTAAACTGTCATTATTAACTCCATAGCAACAATTATAAGTAACACTTTTTTCACAAGTGAATTAATTTTTTTTAAATCACTCAACATTTTTTTAATTCACTCTGCAACAAATAATGCATTTAAAATAACATCAGGCACGAAATTAACACTTACCATAGTATTTATCAGACATTATCAGCCATTTTCATTATTTTTCACGGCACAAATGACAGATAATAAAGCTTTTTAAGTAGATGACTTGACATATATCATGAACGATTGGTTTTTATTACTATTTCGTCAAAATTGAATAAAATATTGTACAAACCACGTGAGCTAAGAATGTTTATTCACTCGAAGAATTTAACTCATTCACTCTTACGGGCTCGTGAGCTAAACTTTCTTCTCATGAATAAACATTACCTTAGCTCACTTGGTGTATAAATATCTATTATTATACTGAACCATAATTAATATCTTCCTATCTTTCAAATTATTGAAACAATTTTAAAATAAATTACCTGAAGTCTCAATCACAATTTAAACAATGGATTAAAATATCGTTCTTTATTATTTATTATTGTCAAAAGCTTAATATATTTTCAATATTTAAATTTATTTTATTGTTTGACATGTTATATATAAAAGATTTTAATCTACTGGATTTTCTGTTTAGATTGATTGACATCTGGTATTTTTCATTTTGTTTTTAACTTGACGGACAAAACAAAACATTTAATTTTATTTAAATTGGTAAAATAAAGTGACGAGTAGAACAGTTATTGCAAAAATTATATTCATTTTATTTTGCAATCTATTTGAAACTAACATTGTATACCCTATATTACTGATTTCAAGTAGACACCCAGTGTATATATATATATATATATATATATATATATATATATAAAGGGTGGAAACGAACTTAATGTCATAAATTTAAGGGTGACTAGTATGACATGTGTAGAGTACGAAACAGAAAGATTTTTTTTTTAAATTCGCATATTTAAGGGTAGTTTTTATTAAACTAACATTTTTGGTACCACTGGACCACTGACAACTGATAAATAGCAACAATACTAGAAACTTTACATGTAACAATATTAATATGAAAAAAACTAACCTTAAAAATCAATTGAAGAATAAACACAAAAGTCATAAATAGGTATAGTCTGCGACCGCCGCCATCTCGTCCATTATTTCTTCTTAAATCGTCGGTGTCGCGAAGCCGTTGTGTCACGGTGATGAACATCCTGCGATCAGGCGTCTTCCAGTATACCGTTCGGCATACAGACCTGCTACTAAAACCGCGTTTTGTCCCACTTCACCATAAATCAACAACATATCCACTAATTCAGAATTAGAATACATTTTTTAACAAGAGCACAGATAAAATCACTTGTCACTTAATTTAATTTAATTATTAATAATACAACTAATTTTGAATGTATTTTTGATAAACATATTTTTAATGAAATATAAATTAAAACAGCGGTAAAAAAAGTTTCCTTAAGAAAGGTCGAATTTCCGTTCGAATTTAAAAAAAAAAATCTTTCAGTTTCGTAATCTACACATGTCATACTACTCACCCTTAAATTTATGACATTAAGTTCGTTTCCATCCTGTATATATATATTATCACTGTCAAAATTTGCATATGGGTCCTACATAAATTTTCATACTTATGATACACATACACAGACGTATAATTTTACTCAAGTACATTCAAATAACACCTATATATATCAGTCAAATACACATTTATTTTCAAATATATACGATGACACATATCACAATTAGCATGATTACTACTCTGCACATACCAACTTCCAAACCCTAACCAACAAAAACCAAAATGACCATCTCCATTCTTCCAACAGTTTTACGAGGGAAACAATTACCGTGTCCCCGCACAAAAGAAAGTGACAATACTTAATTTTATATTCAGTTTTACGGTCGTCCCCTAAAATAATAACACAACACGGTGTGTTCCCTACGTTTATCTCTATTTTCATCCCACAACGCCGTGTTTTATAGGTAAAGTTTCGCGGAAGGACAAGGGAGGTGAAATATACAAAACATCGGAGGCGGCTCGTCAGAAAAGGCGTTGAAATATCCTTTTACATACGAATACTTATTCATAATGCATTATATGTGTTTATATTTCGCGTTCACAATGGAGTCATTACGAAATCATTATATGCAAACGTCAATGGTGTATTTATTAGTATTGATGTGACGTCATCACCGTTTTATATTAAAAATATATAACTGAAATGTAGGGTAAACTTGCCACATAATTTTGAGAAAGTTGACAGTTTATGGCACATTCTCAAATCGAAATTAGTTTTAGTTTTATGATTTATATTTTTAATTGGAATAATCCAATTATTATTGGAATAATAACATGAAGATCAATAAAGAAAAAACGAAAACCATGATACTAGGAAGAAATGAATAACACCAGACGATACAACTAAAAAATGAAAATCTACAGTCCAAAAATTTAAATACCTGGGGTCAAGGATCTCAGAAGATGGAAGATTTGATGAAGAAATAAAAGAAAGAAGAACAACAGGAGGCAAAATATTCAATAGCATCAAACACAGCTTCTTAGGAAAGAAAGAAATACCGAAAGAGACCAGAGTACAAATATTTAAGAAAGTAGTGACACCTATACTCATACACGGAGCTGAAACATGGACATTAACGCAAAGACAAAAAGAAAAAATTACGGCTATCGAAATGAGATTCTTGAGAAAAGTAGAGGGGAAAACAAGACTGGACAGAATTGAAAACACAACCTACAGACAAAACTTAAAAGTAAAAGCAATAGAAGATAAGATAGCACAAGGACAGATGAGATGGTATGGGCATGTAGAAAGGATGGGAGAGGAGAGAATAGTTAAAAAAGTGTTTGAAGCAAAAATTGGAAGAAAGAAACCACGAGGACGACCAAGAAGAACGTGGCTGGAAGAAGTAAAGGAGGCAGCGCAAAGAAGAGGTCTAACTTGGGAAGAAACGAAGACAGCAACACAAGATAGAGCAGAGTGGAAAAAAAATATGGAGAAGACCAACGAACCAGAACTCAACCCCCTCCCCCGAAAGCCGGGGGAACGCCTTACACCCGTGAGGGTAGAAAGGTGCAGGATTAAGTAAGTAAGTAAATTGGAATAATACTACCTTTATTTTAGTTTAAGTCCTGTATTTATTTATTATTTAAACCCAACGTTTCGGCACAATAAACTGGTGCCTTCTTCAGAGGAAAACATTGACATAAATATGTGAAATAACAAAAACAACAAGTAACCAAGGTAACAAGATCACTTCTCTGGCAGTTTTTGGGTCGGTTTTTCTTCTGACAAAAGGAGATTTTTTCCTGAGAAGATGCATGTTCGCCGTCCAAGTTATTGCCGGGCATGCATATATTGTCTAGAAAATTGTATACATAAAAAAAGGTAACATTTACGAACTTTTCTTGTTACCTTGGTTACTTGTTGTTTTTGTTATTTCACATATTTATGTCAATGTTTTCCCTTGAAGAAGGCACCAGTCGAAAAATTATATTTAACTGCGTTTTTTCCAGAAAAACTGTTAAGAACTTCAAATAAGGGTACTTCCGGTTGACCAATTATAACCAAAATCTAATTAGCTCTTCATATGGTTGTAAAGAAGAGGAATATGAAAGAATCATAATTTTTAGAATTGTAGTTTTGGAGTTATCGTCGGAGAAAAAATTGTCACACACACACACATACGGACACACACACATACAGACATCAATGTAAAATTAGTAAAATCGTATTCTAGGGATCTTAAAACGTGCTTATTCATTAAAAACTCACCACCGAATTTTTTTGACAAAAAACAATACCTTCCTTTTGACGGAAGGTAAAAACAGTGGACCTGGACAGTTGTAGGTATTGCTTATGTAGTTATTTTGTAATTTATTATTTATTTAAGTTGTCGAAATCCAAAGATCGTAAAAAATGAAATAGCCTCCTTCACAAGATATTCCACGTGCCGCCACTGTTTATAGGTAAAGTTTCGCAAAAGGACAAGGGAAGCTACGAGGTAAAATATACAAAACACAGGTGCGCACATTATGATGTGGCTGAAATATGGCCGGCATATATTCATTCATGTCTTTCGCAGTAACAGAGAGACGGGGAATTTATGTGCTGGGGCGATGATATAGAAGTGCTGTGAAGAGTTATTGTGTAGGTACAGTTGAGGACAATGTGAAGTACGCATTGTTGAAGTGTTGAGAGAAGGATTAGTTTGGTTGCGAGTGGTTGTTGAAAAGCAGGTGGGTAATTGTTGTGGTAGCAATGTGTGAACATCTTGAGATTCAAGAGTATGTCTAAGAAACCATAAATGCTGTTAGAGAAATTAGTATAATTTTCTCAGACAATAACAAATTAGGTGAACAATACATGCTAAAAATCAGACCATTAAACCGGAATTTTGGTTCCGACCAAATTACGTGAAAAATTATAATGTTAATCTAAGAATAATTTTGCTGAATAATATGACTATATCGACATACGGGTAGATAATCGGCCCGATTCTGTAAGAAGAGTTACTAGAATAAAGTTACTAAAATAGTCTTTAAAATGAAGGTCAGTTACTACTACAGTAACTTGTTATTTTTTGTATTCTATAAGCACAGAGTCTACAGTTTTAGATACTTAGTTGTTATAAAAGTTATTACGCTAGAGACTAGCCAAACGTAGTATTTAAGGTGTAGTAACCTTTCAGAATGGCTGGAATTTGGATGAATTTTAAATTTAATAGAGCACTGGCAGATTTGGAAAATCGGTATGTATAAATAAGTAACTGTAAATAATTTTCGGTAACGTTTATTTATGAAATTGAAAAATTTATTTGATAAATTTATATTTTTATTTCACAGAAGAAGAAATAGGTTAGAAAACAGACGAGAGAGACGAGAGTAATCCTTTCTTAATTTCAGATATAAAATTAAAAAAAAAATTCCGATTACCAAATCCAATTGTACAAGATCTTATTGAAAAAGTAACTCCGTCAGTGGAACCTTCAATAAGATCAACAGGCGTACCTACTCATTTAAAAGTAAGCTGTACATTTTTCTTGGCTCCTTTCTTTGTATTATTCAAAATATTTGTTCTTCCCATGACAATTTAAGCTTATTAGTTTTCAGAGGATGTATTTTCATTTCGAGCATTATTTTGTGGTTTTTTAAATAAGCTATTAATATTTCCAACTGTTCGTTGGTTGTTCTTGAACCCCTATAGGCTTGTTATACGAGTATACCATGATGCAACAGATACAACACTTGGTCACTATAAACACTAAGAAATGTTACTTGTCAGATTAGAACACACGCAGAAGAAGAAATACGCATGCGCACAAATCGTGTTCCTCATTTCACTGCTATCTTAGTAACTAAGTTTATTTAGTTACTCTCGGAGTAACATTCCTAAACATATAATTACAAAATACGAAATATGTATTCAGTTACTAGGATAGTTGCTATCAGAGTAAATTCATAGTAACGTTGCTAACAAGTAACAATGTTAGATGCTTTTTACAGAATCGGGCTGATTGTACTCGTAGGTTGTACATTGTTAAAACTGTTGAATAATTAAATGCAATAACTATTCGATATCATAGTAGTGCCAACCTTATGATCGCTCCAAAGGACAGTATGCCATTTTTCACTCGTCCAAGATAAGTGCTCCTCAGCAAATGCAATTCTGGCCCTCCTGGTTTTCTTCGATAGTACACAGTACAGGTATCTTAACGGCTATTTTTCCTAGTAATCCTACATCGCATAGCCATCGTATCACAGTGCAATCACTCAAATCTACATGAAATTGTTCCCGAATTTTTGCAGAACGTTCACTTGATGATAAAGTAGGATCACTTACGGATAGACACCGAATAGTTTTTAACAATTCTAACACTAGTTTTCTTGCACCACCGACTTTTATATTCATTTTAACAATTCTATACTGCGAATTTTTTTTTGAAAATCTTTGATATGCCACTTTTACTGATTTTTAATTTCTTTTTTAAATAACGCGCTGTTTCACACCATCTTTATGAAGCTGTACAACCCTTTCTCGTAAGTAAAGAAAAATATTTATTTTTACCCATTTTAACATGAACTTATTAAATATGACAAAATACAACTGAAAATAAGACAATTAAAACCATATTTTCAATATGTTTCCATACTTTTGTCCACCAAAAAAAACGTGTATATGTTATTTCACTTAAATTGTACAGTCAATATCAAAAGATTTCTTGTGAATATATTATTCTTTATATTAAGATTCAAATTTGCAAGAACTATAAACATATTTAAAAAAAAATGAATTATTTAAAAGTTTCCATACTTTAGTCCACCACTGTATGTGTCTACTAAATTTGTATGTGACTATTTCTGTCCATCAACGTCAAATTATCAAATTAGCTGACACATCTAAAATTACTCTATTTTTCCAGACTACACTGCATTTCATTCAATGCTTTATCTTCGTTAACCAAGATTATCATATTACCAAATTTAATTAGCGTAGAGAAAGAATCAATGGTAGAGAAAATCATGAATGTCATAGGCGTAACTTCCGTGTTCGTAAGTAGGATGCAATAGTTGGCACACTGTGTTCCCATCTGTTTGCAAGTTGACAGGTGCATTTGTTGGCAACAGTGGATGAGACACAAACATATCGATTAATTATAGCGATAATCAATTTGGAAGTATATTTAGATAATTATTGTAAAGTATGTTTATTTATAGTCTAAATAGTAAAATGAGACTGTTGAAGGAAAAGTCATTTAAAATTGACAAAATTCTGTTCAGTCAAACTTTCCTATTCTTGAAATAAGACTATACTTTTACTCTTGTTGCATAAATAACTATTATGTTAGGATTGGGAGGGGATTACATATTTCAGCAAAGTAATGACACCAAACATAAACACTCTATTACAAATTTATGGTCGGGATGTCGGAATTAGATATGCGACTCTGCAAGAAACATTTTCCACTATTTGAGAACTCTAGATGAATCTGACAGAAAAATGGGCAAAAAATCCGCGTTCCGTTACACCTAATTTAATAAAATCAATGCCTAGGTTACTGGAAGCTGTAATTAAAGCCAATGATTAACCCACTTAGGGCCAATCTTACCATCTCTGGTTAAAATTTTAACTACCAGTTAAATAAACAATATTAAATCGGATTATTGATAGCAATTATAAATTTGTCATTTGACAGTTCATTTCGATTCGGTATTGTTCATTTAACTGGTAGTTAAAATTTTAACCGGAGATGGTAAGATTGGCCCTAAGTATTAAAATTTAGTATGTGTTGTTAATAATCTTACAAATATATGTTTCCCAATAATTTTGTATTTTAATTTCTGCATATTTTTGGTTTTCGTTACAATTTCAAAAGGCATAAGTACTACTATTTTTACCTTCCGTCACCTTTAGGTAAGGAAGGTATTGTCTTTGGTCAAAAAATTCGATGGGGAGTTTTAAATGAATAAGCACGTTTTAATGTCCCTACAATACGATTTTACTGGTTTTACGCTGATGTCTGTATGTGTGTATGTGTGTGTGTGTCCGTGTGTATGTGACAAATTTTTCTCCGACGATAACTCCAAAACTACAATTCTAAAAATTATGATTCGTTCGTATTATTCTTCCTTACAACCCTATGAAGAGCTGATTAGATTTTGGTTATAATTGGTCAACCGGAAGTAGCCTTATTTGAAGTTCTTAACAGTTTTTCTTGAAAAAACGCAGTTAAATATCATTTTCGATATTTTATGTGATTATCAATAGAAATATTATCTTATTCTCTATATGGTTCGATTATACATTTTCCTTCATATTCAATAGATATAGAGTTATAGAGAGATTAAGAGATATTAAATTTCAAAAATCAGTCAGCTTTGCAAAAATTATGAAAACATCAGATATATTCAAAAAATTCTAATTGACAGATGTCAGTGTCAAGTGCAAAACCAAAGTGGAAAATGTATGATCTGAAAGTGATATAAGTGACAGTGTCCCTCGCCAGTGACTTGCATTTGCGGCCTCGCCTCAAGATAGGAACTTATAATGCCAGGAGTACGAGAAAGGCAAAAGAGAAGATGGAAGGACTGTATAACAGAAGATTTGAGGGAGGAAGAACTGTGTCATGAAGATGCGTTGGACAGGAATGAGTAGAAGAGAAGAGTAAGAAACAGCGACTTCTAATAAAATAGGGAAAAGTTGAAGAAGAAGGAAGTGTTAAGTGCAATATATAATGTACATACGTTCGTATTCGTATTTTAATTGTATTGGATTTTAGAATATTTTCAAAGGAACTTTAAGTATGGATTTGTAAAAAATAGTGTGTACTTGTTACAATTTTGCAGGATATATAGAATCTTTTTCAAGGAACTTTTGGTATGGGATATTTACATAATACATCGAATTGATGGAAGGTTTTGTGCTGGCCACAACAGATTTTTTTTTATATTTGATGATTGTTATTCTATTTTCAAAAATGAAAGGAATAGTAGAATTAAATTTTTAAATTAATTTATCTGCGGTAGATATTTACTTGACAAATTGAAGTGTACAAATATTTTTCCGTCTAATTAATTTTCATTGTGAACACAAAACATAGCATTAAATAGGTGCAAGATAAAAAGAAAAATAGAATTCCATTTCTTACAATTAAAAAAAATGTTAAATTAACTTTTATTTGAAATATAATTAATTTCTTATAAAAACAAAGAAATCATTAGTTTCGTGTAATTTTTATTAACTACTTATTTGTATTTGAATATAAACTTTCATTTTCATTATCTCACGTAATAAAACAAAGAAACGCGGATACGTGTGGCCACAATAACAGTTACAGACACCAAACTAGTATTTTTCTATTAAATCTGATATTTACTTAGTTTCCAACTGACTTTTAGTATCTGCGGCTCAGCGTATTTACAGCTAAAGTTTTGTCAGTTTGGTCAACTGATACGAGAATGAAGTAGCTTGCACAGTAGCACTAAAACAGAAAGCTATCTTTCAAACGTGTGGATAAAATAGATGGAAGAACTGGTTAACTTAACTGAAAAGTTTAATTTAAATTAAGATGCTTTTCTTGGTAATATACGGTTTGCTTATCAAAATAAATATCAAATATATTTTTTTGCTCTTCTGATACTACACGTTTTTATCAAAAACTTCAATAGTAAAGGATAATGAGCCGGTTTCATATTTTTTAAAAAGTATTTTAAATGAAAGTTTATGAAATATTTTTCAAAGTAATAAAAATAATAATAATACTTTATTGTTATTTTCGTAAATAATTAAAAAAAGATTGTCGCTAGTAGTCATGAAAAACAATCCCCACTCATGCATAGCCAATAGGAAAACAGTTTACTTTATTTATATAATTAAAAATAGGCGATAATCATATATGTTAAACTGTATGTACTCTGACGTCACATTCTGTTTCAGACCACGTGACTTAAATATTACACAAATTTCAATACTTAATTGTAAAATATCTAATGGATATGTCGTGATATTGTCAAATTTGAAGCTCATTAAAATTTTGTAATTAGAAGTCATAAAAATTCTTGCAACAGCCCTATTACACTTACACTAAAATATTTTTATTTTTTTTGAAAATTGACTATAATATGTCATATGAAACTGTACCTGTGGATATCCAATGTTAGGATGGGATTTGATGTGGCTCGCACTTTATCTTCCGTAAATTCTATGTTCCTTGGAAAATATTCTATATATTCAGTAAAATTGTAACACGAACATATACTATTTTCATTTCTATAAATTTCATACCGAAAGATCCGTGGAAAAGATTCCATAAATCCAATGAAATTATAACACTATGTAAATTGCACTGACATTGATATTTGCCAATTTTTTTTTTTTTTTGAATATATCAGCTGTCTCCATGATTATAGCAAAGCTGGCTGATTTAGAAAAGTTAATCTCTTTATAATTCTTTATATATATATATATATATATATATATATATATATCCAATGACCAAGAAAGAAAATGTATAACCAAACCGTATAGACAATGAGATATTTTTTTTATATTAATAGCGTCATAAAATATCAAAAAATAATAATTAACTGCGTTTTTCGAAGAAAACTTTTAAGAACTTCAAATAAGGGAACTTCCAGTTGACCACTTATAACCAAAATCTAATCAACTCTTCATATGAATGTAAAGAAGAGGAATACGAAAGAATTTTAAATTTTAGAATTGTAGTATTTGAGTTATCGTCAAAGAAATTTCTGTCACACACACACACACACACACACACACACACACACACACACACACACACACACACACACACACACACACACACACACACACACAATCATATTTTAGGGATCCTTAAATGTGCTTATTCATTGAATACTCACCACCGATTTTTTTGGTCAAAGACCATACCTTCCTTACCTAAAAGTGATGGAAGGTAAAAACAAGTCACATATGAAAAGTAAAACAGCTTGTATATTCACGAAATTTCAGGCAGGAAATGGACATTTTGTATACCACAAGAACATAAACTATATCATTAAACTCCAAAATAATAATTATTATTCCTCATTTACTAATAAATATCGTTAGATAAGACTCATAAACATATGATATCTGTGGCTCCACATATGACCTACGCCCTGTGCGTATTGTAGCTCCGAATGGGGTCCCTGGGGACCCGAGATAACTCCCGGCAGGGTCGCGACCCCATGCGGAACCAGTCGCTTGATTTAACGTCCATGCATTTCTCACTATGTATGTTTGCCGTCTATATTTACCACCGCCAGATAAAAGAAAATAAATCGCTGTGTTCCTAACCAAAAATATGGACTACGATTTTTCAAATTTGTGAATGTTTTGATACATCGTGAATGAACAGGAAACGCGAAAGGAATTTGTTGTGGGGTAATGGGTTTGTGGAATTCATGAATGTTGAAGAATATCTCAAAACGATTTGAGAATAACCCCAAAATATCTAACAAAATAGTGTATTCGTGAGCAAAAATAATAAGGTTAACGTTATGATTGTTAACAAAATGACAATGTACGAAAATTTTAATTAATGCACGGTATTTTAATTATGATTAAAGTATCCGCTAATATAATAAGTTAAAAGTTGAAGAATATATAGTTTATTGACTAAAGACCAATTTAAATACGTATTCCTTAATCTGACATTAATGGGAAGAGCTGAAAAGGTTTTGGTATCAATTGGACAACCGGAAGTAGTAGTTTCCTAAAAAAATCTTCTAAATTTTATTCTTTTGAAATTTATATAATTACAAATATTAAAGATCATAGGATTCTCTATTCAACACATTGAACATTTTTATTATATCTTCTATACATTGATGTATAGTGTCTGGTCGCGAACCCGGGAACCGGGTTCGATCCCGACAGACGCCAAGTATTTCCAATTTTAAATAGCACAAAAGTGACGCCTGGTAAGCGTCCACACGGTAAAATATATCGTCATCATTACCGATGTCTACATGTGTTGTAAATACTGGCACCCCCAGAAATGGGTAATATGCCGTGATGATATATATATATATATATATATATATATATATATATATATATATATATATATATATATATATATACAGGGTGTAAATTTTAAATCGGGTCATAGGGCTATAACATAGAAAAACAGTTTTTTGGACGCCAAAAGTTTCTATATTAATTTATTGAAAAAATAATTAGTGTATATTATAAAGAAAAAAAATTACGAATTTTTTGATACCAAACATATTACATTTCTGTTTCATATAAAGACAGAAAATAAATTTAAAAATTTGCACAATTAAGAAAAAATATCAATAGCCGTGAATCTGACAGAAACAAAACAAAACAAATGTTGACTTTAGACACTCATTAATAAAGGTTTCTTACACTTTATTTGTTAAATTATTATTATGGAGAAAAATTACAAATTATTAATGCTGCGCCTGCGCCACTCCTGCACTTATGACAAATTTTCGCACCTAACCTATGAAAATGTACGACGATGATAACAAAGTTCCTGCAGAAAAGAGCGACGAAATACTAATTGGACTTATTCAACAAATTGTTTACCTTTATTTTTTATCTTATATAAATATAAATTACACCTATAAAAGTTAGATTATACGAAATGTCAAACATAAAATTCTGAATTTTAATTTACTGCATAAACGACGTTATTTCAGTTTAGTTTCTTAATTTAGTAGCGTAATTTAATTTCATAATTTATATGCTGCATAAACCCAGCATAAATGGTTTTAATTTGTTCCCTTGTAGTTTGCAGTTTTTCTCGTTTCTTATAACTTATTTATTATATGTAGATCATCTTTAGTTTGTAAATACCTATTACAATAAATAATAATTGTTTCTGATATAAATGTCCTAGTTTTTACTTTATTTTGGGTTACTTTGTATTGGTTCATAAATTAATAACTTTAATCTTTAATTGTCCCCTATCATGACAATGTTTTGTTACTGTCACTTTCATGCCTAACAATATTTTTTCTCAATTGCAAAAATTTTTAAATTTAATTTCTGGCTTTATATGAAACAGAAATGTAAGGTGTTTGGTATGAAAAAATTGTAAAATGTCTAAAGGATATTTCGTGATATTTTCAAATTTGAGGCTCTTTAAAGAACAATATCTTTTCAAATTTAATACTTAGAAGTCATATAAAAATTCTTGCAACAGCCCTATTGTATCTGTTTTCTAAAAATTAAATTTAGATGTGGAAAAATCATAAACCATTTATTAAACAGGTAAATTACGATGCAAGTGGGATAATATCTACGCTTTTATGCAGTGAAATATACTATACTCGCCGTCAAATTTTGGAAATTAAAAAAGGAGATTTATTATTTATTTATTTTTGTGAAATGCAAATAAATATCTCTGTAGTATCTAAATACGAATATTTTCGATAGGTATACTCAAAAATAGAAGTATGTATGGATGATATTTAATGAATATTTAACAATTCCTTAACTAATAGTACAAGGTATTCGCGACAATAGCATAAAAAGGTCCTCATGTATACTTATACAGAATTCATGTCCATCTAGTGACAAAGCAAACAAGCCGGCATCTACTAAACTAAACTACATAATTTAACACAACTGTACGTCTGCAATCGTTGTGCCGGTACTAACACTAACAACTTCTCAACTCCAATGAGCGAACATTTCTTCTAATGGCATCTGCAACTGGTCGCGAATATTGTCTTTTGGAATTAGCGAAAGTCTCAAGGGCAGAGGGCAAGGGCACGAAGACCGTCGGAGGTCGGAGCCGTAGAGTGAGAATGCAGTCGCATGCAAGACGCCAAGGGAGACGACATGAGCGACAAATTAAAATGAAGCCACTTACCGACACTTGAAGTGCAGCAGGAGTAAACATGAGACAGGAGGGAAATACACTTAGCTCTGATTTGAGGGGATACTAAATGTTAAATATTTTCAAGGTAGTGTTAAAATCGTTAGGGGAAAAAGTTTGCATAGTAAGGTTTAACGAAGCAGTAATCAAATTATTAAAAATGGGGAAGCCATAATATTTGTTGTGTTGCAGATATAATAATTGACTATCACTAACTCAGAAAAAGTGATTGAGGAAAATTGACTGAAGGATATTTATTATACAGGGTATCTCTAAAATAGGGGGACATGGCTTAACCACAGATTCCTGAAGTTAAAATAAGACGATTTAACTAAACTTGCTTCTACCGGAAAGTGTACCATTTAGCCAGTATTCAGCTTCAAAGTTCTTTGAGAAAAAAAAAAAAAATTAAATTATTTCGCTTTATTCGATTTGGATGAAATTTGCTATGTCAGTGCATATGGTTATAAGTAATCTTTTAAGATGATACTTGTTATTATTAGTGAACCACTAGTGTATGAAACTTAGGTGTCCCAACATTGACCGTATCTTTTTTATGGACACGTCGATAACGTGAATTTTTTTTTCTGAAAGATACATTCAATAGTATACTTTTCTCTCTCTCTGTGTGTAATTTGTGATATCTGTTACGGTTCACACAAAAAAAAAAAAAATAAAACCTGAGTGTCTGCAACGTGAAATTTTTAAAATAATTATATCTAGCAGTCTGTACAAATGCCAAACATCTGACTTTTAATGACAGTAACGAGTAGTCAATCTTCTCAACTTGTGTAGGAGTAAACCTACAATTTAATCGTCTTATTTATAATAATGGTAGTAAAATACTATTAGTCCGAACAAACGGATGTTACTAGTTTTAGAATATTGCGAAGGAAATTTTTGACAAGCCATAAACAATTGTTACTGACATTAAAAATTAGTTGTTTGACATTTGGATAGACTGATAGATAAAATTTATTTTTGAACCGTAATAGATATCACAAATTACAGAAAGAGAGAAAAGTTTACTATTAAACGTATCTTTCTCAGAAAAAAAAAAAAAAATAATAATAATTTCACGTTATCTTCGTGGCCATAAAAAAGTTATGGTATAATCAATTTTGGGACACCTAAGTTTCAAACACTAGTGGTTTACTAATAATAGCAAGTATCATCTTAAAAGATGACTTATAACCATATGAACTGTCGTAGCACATTTCATCCAAATCGAATAAAGCGTTCTGTTATTATAAGCAAATTTTTTTTTTTCGAAGAATTTTGAAGCAGATTATTGGCTAAATGGTACACTTTCCGGTAGAAGCAAGTTTAGTTAAATCGTTTTATTTTAGCCTCAGGAATCTGTGGTTAATCCATGTCCCGCTATTTGAGAGACATCTGTATAATATTGAGTAAAAGTATATTTATATGAATTTTATGTAAGTAGTAGAAACCCCAATTTTGCAAGCTCACGTCCGACACTAGTTTACAGACGCGCGCGGTTATACTGGGTCTCAACGAAACCTAAAGGATCGCAATAAATAGTTTAAACTCCCGTATACTATAAAAATGAAAGTTCGTTTAATTTTAAAACTATTCGTGGTATTGAAAAGTCTTAATCGTTTTTAGTTTAACTGCATTTAATTTTTAATGTCAATATGACGTCACGGCGACACCATTGCAATCTTTTTCTCGCACAGAAGACTGCGAGAGTAGGATAGCAATAGTGTGATGTCGGAGTGACACTGACAACAAATCTAAAATATCTCGCAAATTAATTACTAAAAAAATTGTTTTATCTTAATCGTTATTTATTGAGTAATACTTTACCTATAAAGTGCTCATTTTATTAATTTGTGTTGTTTGATAAATATGATGGCAAATCATAAGATAAAACGAATTATTTAGAACGTATAAAAAGACTCCTACAGTAACATCACACAGAACAAATCCTGTAAGTATAAACATTGTGTTTTCCTTCTAAATACAACACATTAATCTGTTTTATCCGTATAATCTTAGGAATTCAGCAAACATTATGGTCTACGTAACCTCTGCACTGCCACACATTTACCATTTCCTCTACTCCCAACACAAAAGAATTGTAATCCGAATGAGACGGCGTAAGACGCAATTACAGCTCTCATTCGCAGAGGCTAATTGTGTCAATTATTCAGAGAATAAACAAAGCTTTCATCTTGAAGAAACTTAATGAGCAAAATTAATAAGAACGATGATGTGAGACAGACGCCAGCGCGTTAAATGAATGAATTTCTACGAGAAAGCACCAATGACAAGCCTCATTGTTGCAGATACATGAATCTTGGAATGTGGACAATTTACTATTCATTGCAATATTACAGACACAATGGGCTATTTGCATGGTACTGAAAATCCGATTTCTATCACTATATACGTAATGTTATGTTGAAAACATAATATATAAAAATATAAATTTTATTTTAAAAAAGTTGTTTGTTTTTTAGTAAATTAAGAAAGAAAATTTTCTGTGACGTCATTATATTAAATTTGAGAAGGAAACCATGTTTAAAAATGTAACGTGTAGATGGCATGGCGTGCGAGAAAGTTTTAATTTGAATTTGACAATAGTTCATTTTCTCTCTCTCTCTAATCTCTCAAATACATTAATTACAGTATAAAGAAACACATAGGTAGTTACATATAATTTAAAATATCGATACCAAAAAGACAAACTAAAATACTAACCTCCAAACTATTGTTGAAACGTCAAACAGGAGATCTACATTACCTGTATAAACAAACGCTATGGCTTTCCGAACATTCATTGGTGCGGCGTAATTCTACGTCATACATATTCAAATAATCAAATTTCATTATTTTTTTTCTGACTAATTAATAAAAATTTTGTCAAAAGAAAAAATATGGGTAGCAAGTTTTTACTTGCTCTTCAAAAATATTAAATAAAAAAAGGTACGCAAGTAGCCCATTGTTATGTAATTAATGCACAGTTTCTTTTATGAAGAAATTCGTTTATTTATACTAAAAGATGTTACCTCTCTTTCGGGCCTACTCTGTAACGCAATGGTTAATTTTAAAACAACTGGTTAAAAAAATAAGACGATTTAACTACACTTGCTTCTACAGGAAAGTGTACCATTTGGTCAGTATTCTGCTTCAAAGTTCTTCGAAAAAAAATTGCTTATAATAACAGAACGCTTTTTTCGATTTGAATGAAATTTTGTATGACAATTCATATGGTTATGTCATCTTTTAAGATGATACTTGTTATTAGTGAACCACTAATGTAGGAAACTTAGGTGTCCCAACATTGATTAGACCGTAAATTTTTAATTGCGACGTCGATAACGTGAATTAATTTTTTTCAAAAAGATACGTTGAATAGTAAACTTTTCTCTTTCTGTGTAATTTGTGATATCTGTTACGGTTTGCACAGAAAATAATAAAACCTGAGTGACTGCACCGTGAATTTTTAAAATAAATTAAATCTAGCATCCAAATGTCAACCAATTAATTTTTAGTGACAATAACAATTGTTTATGGGTTGTCAAAAATTTCCTTCGCAATATTGCAAAATTAATAACACCAGTTTTTTTTGCCTAATAGTATAAATAAGACGATTACATATCTAAGCTTACTCCTAAACAAGTTTAGAAGATTGACAACTCGTTACTGTCATTAAAAATTAGATGTTTGGCATTTAGACAGATTGCTAGATAAAATTTATTTTAAAAATTTAGCGGTGCAGACACTCAGATTTTTTTTTTCTGCGTATATCACAAATTACACAGCGAGAGAAAAGAGAGGAGTTTACTATGGAATGTACCTTTCTGAAAAAAAATAATTTCATGTTATCGGCGTGGCCATTAAAAAGTTACGGTCTAATCCAGGGATGGTAACCGAAACCGAAACCGAAACCATTAACCGAAAAATACCGAAAAAAAAATGAGGACCGAAACCGAAACCTGTACCGAAATTCGAAACAGATGCAAAACCGGAACCGAAATTATCGGTTAACCGCATTATATACAGGTCGCTTGTTGTTAAATATGGTAAATTTTTATTATTAAAATACTTCTATTTGTTTTTTTTTTTGTCGAAAAGTATTTTAATTTTCAACGTAGTACCTCAATCGGGTGGCGCTCGAAATCCATTACATGTTACATTTACATAGGCATTTAACAAGGGTAATTAAAATATTTTGAATATTTGCTTCCCATTAAAACTGATTGTTACAAAAATTTGTACACTTGTTTGCGGACACTTTTTGCATCATTATAATAATTAATTGTTCAAAATTAATAGTTATTATTATTCTCGTAAATTACTTTTGCAAAGCCGAAACCCTTATAGTAAAACCGGTATACCAAAACCGATTGATGTATAAAAACCGAAACCCAAATCAAAACCGAATTTTTATTTTTACGACGACCGAAACCGTAACCCAAACCGATATTTTTTATGGTTACCATCCCTGGTTTAATCAATGTTGGGACACCTAAGTTTCATACACTAGTGGTTCACTAATATTAACAAGCATCATCTTAAAAGATGACATTACCATATGAACTGTCATACCGAATTTCATCCAAATCGAATAAAGCGTTCTGTTATTATAAGCAATATATTAATTTTGTTTTCGAAGAACTTTGAAGCAGAATACTGGCTGAATGGTACACTTTCCGCTAGAAGCAAGTTTAGTTAAATCGTCTTATTTTAGCCTCAGGAATCTGTGGTTAAACCATGTCCCCCTATTTGAGAGACACTCTGTATAATATTAATTTAAATATGCTAAACATCAACAGCATGTAAGAAGTTAACGATCACTTCAAGAATTAGTTGCCATTGTTGAATTCATACGAGTAGTATTTTTCATTTGAAGTTTAATGATAACACATAATTACTTTGTGGAAGATGTACAATTCCGCAATTATGTTTGTTCACGAAGCATAGCAAAAGTAAAAAGAATAAATATAATGTAGCGATAATTGCAGCTGTCTATAATTACAAAGGAATAATAATAGCAGATATAAAGGAAATATAAAGAAGATAATTTCTCCGCTTTTACCTACCACCCATGTGGTTGACGTTGGTGTCCTGTTAAGCTCTAATTGTCAATTACTCTATTATTCCACGTGAAAGACTTTCATTATAATACGAGTATGAAATGGTGAAACTACATTTTTTAAAAAAGTGAATAATGTATCCTCGTAGTCACCATATGCAATGAATGACTTGTGTTTTACTTGTGTCGTTTAAATCAAAATTGATGTGTTTTTTGGCCTAGATCGTTTAGGATTGTTAGTTTTTTTGTGAATGTACTGATTAAATAATTGTACTTGTGTAGATGCATTTTTTATTCAAATTAATATATGTATGTTAGGCTGACTAAAATTAGAGACATGGAACAGCTTTTTTTGTGATATTTGCAATTCTGCTTGACATGTGCAATATAGAATTTATGTTCGCATATCGTTAGAGAGACTTAGAATTAACTAGAATTTTATACGTAAATGTGTAGTATGTAGTTATTATATTTAATAAATTGAAGTTTTAGTAATTTATGCTAAATAATTAGAAATTATAAGTATTTTTAAACCAAATAATAAAGGTGCCGCCTAAATAGTAACAGTTTTTTTTTTTTCTTGGGAATTATAAATCACATAATGGGGGATTACGGCTCAATCGAATTAAAGGAAAATAGTAAAAAAATACGAATGTATATGCTGAATAACGAATATTAATAAAAAAATTAAATGGTATAATTGAGATATTTTGGAAATAAAGGGTTTTTTTGTTATAACGCTTCGACACTAATATGAAAATATTTTGATTGGCGATCGAGAAACACTGTATACTTATACAGTGTTATAATATTCATTTATTTTTATGTAAATATAACTTAAAATAGCATGTATTTCAAGAACATTTAGGTCCATGATGAAAACAGTTTGATATAAAAACACATAAATGTGACGTCACGTCAATCTTTTCAAAATTCGGGAGACCATAACTCGCTTATTAATAGGAATTTTTTCACCGGGTTTTCATCAATAGTCTTAGTTTTCCTAATATTTTCAGACGAAATTATAAAAAAAAAAAATGGTGTAATCCCCCATTCTTATAGTAATTCTCATTTTCATGTGTAATAAATGATTTTTTCGCGATTGTCCAGAAATTAAGCTGTTTCTGAATACTTTTTAGATTGGAAAATTCTTTTTTTTTTGAAGTAGCTCGAAAAATTGTTTATGGCGATTAGTTTTTAGTTTACCTACCGTCGTCTTTAGGTAAGGAAAGTATTGTCTTTGGTCAAAAAATTCGGTGGTGAGTTTGTAATGAATAAGCACGTTTTACAAAAATTGTTTTTGGTCAAAAAATTCGGTGGAGAGTTTTTAATGAATAAGCATATTTTAGGGTTCTTAGAATACAATTTTACTAGCTTTACGAAGATGTCTGTATGTTATAATTATAATTCTTTCATATTCCTCTTCTTTACATCTATATAAAGAGCTGATTAGATTTTGGTTATATTTGGTAATTTGGTTAACGAGAAGCTTCCTTATTTGAAGTCATCTGTTATTCTAGAAAAAACGCAGTCAAATATCATTTTTGTGTTCAGTAGATATATAGTTAAAGAATTATAAAGAGATTAAATTTCACAAATCATACAGCTTTGCTATAATCATGGAAACAGCTGATATATTCAAATAATTCTAATAGACAGATGTCAGTATTAACATTAAGTGCAATTTACATACTGTATGTTCGTGTTATAATTTCATTGGATTTATAAAATCTTTTCCAAGGAACTTTCGCTATGAAATTTGTAGAAAATAACATATGTTTGTGTTACAATTTTACTGGATATATAGAATCTTTCCTAGGAACTTTTGGTATGAGATTTGTACAAAATACGTAGCATTGACGGACGGTAATGAGCTGGACACATTTTACAGTAAAGGACAGTTTTGTACGGTACTGTTATCAAGTTCTATTAGTTGTCATAAATTCTCATGAAAATCTATAACTAATTTTCATAATTCATATCTTCTTATAGAAATAGAGGATAAATCCGGAACAAGAAAAATTCGATATGGTAGTAATAAAAATAAAGTAAAACGACGTAGATGGGATAAATATCATATTATTGTACTCGTATATTCGTCTGGAAGTTGCTCATTCAATATTTTATGTATTCATAAAGTGCACATTTATATCTTGTTTTATATACCTACGCCTACAACTTGACAAACACTGTTTCCTTTTTCCTTCTACCCGTTACCGATAACATTTTCCACAACTTTCCATTCTCAACCCGTTTCCTTTGACGGTTCCGTTTCGTTTCGTTCCGGTTCTACCTGGGTTGGCTGTGTTCCTGTGTCGTGTGTTGTTTGTTCGCAACATCGTGACGTGTTTTCACGTGTTTATCTGTCTGCGACGCGTCATTTCCGCGCATCGAGTTGCGGTGTTGTGTGAATGGATGTACAAACGTCTCTCTTCTGTGTTTGATCGAACAGAAATACAACAGGGTTGTTATCGCAGAGAGTTAAATGGTGTGGATGAAGTGTTGGTGATAGGTAGTTGAATGTGGTTAAATACGCAATGTATAATAAGATACGATATATTTATGTTTAAATTTTTACCTTCCGTCACCTTTAGGTAAGGAAGATGTTGTCTTTGGTCAAAAATTTCGGTGGTGAATTTTTAATGAATAAGAACGTTCTATAGTCTCTATAGAATACGATTTTACTAGTTTTACGATGATGTCTATTTGCGAGTATGTGTGTGTGTGTCTGTGTGTGTGTGTGTGTGTGTGTGTGTGTGTGTGTGTGTGTGTGTGTGTGTGTGTGACAAAAATTTCTTCATTCTTCCGTATTCCTCTTCTTTACATTCATATGAAGAGCTAATTAGATTTTGGTTATAATTGGGAAACCGGAAATTCCCTTATTTGAAGTTTTTAACATTTTATAGTGAAAATTCACAGTTAAATATCATTTTTTGACATTTTATGGTAACATTGATTTACGTTTTTATTCTGTCCGTTGCCAAGATATTTTGATATTAGTGCAGTCATACCAATCCAAATTCCCAAATAATAAAATGTTACCATGAAGCTTCTTCCAGTATCAATATGCGTACTAGAATATGACACTCTAATGCCGGAACAGAGAAAATATTTTCACAGTAAATTCTAGTGTGTAAAATTGTAAATTCAGTTATTTGGTGATTATCAAATGAATATCAGAGTTGCTGACGGTTGATGTATTGTTATTATGTTTAAAAACCAAGTAAACTCTGTATTTATAATAAAAAAATCTCAGACATCTGTAAAAATAAAGAAGGATGCAACAATGAAACTCCATAACGAAAAATAACACTCACGAAAAAATATAAATAAACAGGTCGGTATCGAACCAAAGTGGGGTTCAGTCGTGTTTACTTTCATTCCTAAAATTTTCATATCTATTCATTTCTGCATTCTTCTTCGATCAATTTACAACATTATATCTTCAAGTCAAAATTAAACTTTAATTCTTTACTCCGGCGTTTCATTGAGTTGGGGACAACTTACATTTCAGATCTAAAGTGACTAAGTGTAAGTGAATAGTGTATTTGTGTTGTGCTTCAAATTGCTCGTTAGTTCCAAGAACAACGGGCCAAATTTAGTATTCGGGCCGGCCAACCGTGCACGCAGCGCCTGCTGCCCACATCGTCTCCACTACTCTTCTGCGTTTCTACAAGAGAAACACACCAGCCTCACAGCGAAGTGAGGCCTGAGTTACGTCGTTCTTCTGAACCCATGGTCACCGCTTCCAACCGCAGACAGCGTCCACATTGGAACCCTGCGGGCAGGATCATCTGAATCCTGCATTTTGTCCCATCGAGTCCCTGCCTTCCAAATATTATTCCTGTCTCTCCCGTCAAGGTCAGTAGTTTGATATTCACCTTGATAGTCACCAAACTCTAATTTCGCGAGATTTCATTTTATTATTTATTACTTAAATTACAATTAGTTCACTAGCGACTTGGTCCCTCGAGCATTAACATACTGTTAATCCAGTAATGGGGTAGATTTACCAGGCAAAATATCTGACCTTTTGTAGGATTCAGCCTTTTTTCCCATGACAGGATTATGTACAGTGTATTAGTTTTTAAACTATAGAAGAGAGTAGCATTAATATTTAGACATTGTACTCCAGAAGTTATAACTATAAGTGTAGTCGAAATGTCAGCAGTGAAATAAAATTATTGAAATAACGCCAGTCCGATTATCTTTTCACCTTTCCTACACTCGTAATAACAATAGTTGTTGCTAACAGCTCTAACAGTTATTACGACCTCTGTTAGAATGGTTTATATGTTTAGTAATTTTAATTAGTCTTTCAGAAAAGAGCTAGGAACTCTGGCATGGTTGACATGTTTAATGATCCTAATTGCTCTTTACCCTCTTAGCACGGTATTGACTAAATTTCTCGAAATACGATTATATATAGATTTTATTTCCACTTACACCGACATATTAAATTATTAAGCTCTTATTACGTTGAGAAAAAGAAATCTATTTGCTGTTTGGAAAACCAATTGCTCTTAAATCAAAAATGATTGGAAAAGTTGCAGTAATACAGCCATAACATCCAATAACCGTAATTTATACTGCTATCTAAATAGCCACAAGTATCCCAATTACAGCACAAAACCATCTGACAGCATTTCATGCCATGTATCCATTACTCCTGAACACTTTATGTTGCTTGCAGGTGCTCACGCGATGCTTGCGAGTTCTAACTTGAACATCACCTACACGTGAGCAACAAGTAACATCAAAGAGAACCTTCCGATGGCTCTTGACGCCTGGCGCCGACTTGCAACGCCGAGCACCGTTGTAGCTGTACGAACACTGAAATGGTGGAATGGTGAAATGGCGAATGTTCAGCGCTTACCGGTGTTTGTTTGTGAACGGTTACTGGTGCTCCTGCTCGGTTACGTCTCATTTGTGCGAATGGCTTTATTTCATTCCAGGGAATTATCTTTAGCTTTGAATTGTGGAATGCGAAGGTGGAATAAAATAGAAGCAAGTAAATGGATTTACATGAATTTGCTTTATACCGCAAATTTAGATAAATGGGAAGAGTTTTCACTTTTTATAATAAATTCCGTTTAGATGATTTCAGGAATAAAGAATACAATGCTATTCCTAACAAACAATTATTATTAATAACTCCATTGTTTCATTTTAAGATAATGCACTATACGAGGGTCACGCTAGAGGCTAGAATTATTCAGAATACATATTGATCATATTTTTTTAAATTTTATTTTAAATATGTTCGAAGTATTTCTCGCGAACAATAATACATCTCACTATTATTTCCTTCTACTACTTAAAATCTCCTAATCAATTTTCTTTTCAAATACTTTCAAATTATTTCTGGTGATTTAAAAACTGACAAAGCTATCTAATTTCAGACTGACTTATAACTAATTTCAAATGACATAAATAAATGTTTAAAATGATACGTAGTGAAAATTTTGGTTTTTCATTACATAACTGATAATAAATTGTAAAGAATATAGAAACTTACATGTGTATATATGTACTTCGAGTAGGAACTTACCTGAAACAGAAAACAATAATGTTAAAGAATTATTAAAAGTAAATCGTTAAGAAAATAAGCTTATTTGAAATCGTCACTAAAGTGCATAAAAATCGACATTAAAAACTCAGAAATCAGCAATAAAGTAATCCATTATACGACGATTTCAAGCAAATGCAGTGTTGTCAACCTTATATTAATTATTGTGCATATAAGATCATAAGATGAACGATATACAGGGTGTTTCATTACCTCTGCACGAAACTTTAATGACATATATAATTTGATATACTGATTACAGAACAAAAAGAATTTTCTGGAATTTCGCAAAAGTAAGGGTAGTTCATTCCTAGCAAAGATTTTTAGTGCCACTGGTTTAATAGTATATTTAATTCTTTATAATTTTGTTACTAATGAAATAGAAGTATAAACACTGCCTACAAATAATCATTTATTAATTAAGTATTATGTCTAATATCTTATTGCGTAATGATTTTTAAACATTTCTTTTTTTTCAGTACCTAGTTTGATTTCGTATAAGGTTCATGCCTGACGGTGCACCACCGCATTTTATAAGAAATGTTCGACAACATTTAAATGAAGTGTTTGAAGGCAGATGGACAGGTCGCGTTGGACTTGTATCATGGCCTCCTAGGTCACCAGTTCTTAATCCACTGGATTTTTATTTATGGGAACATTCAAAATCTCTCAATACCGATGCTGCATTTTGTATGGCTGCAGGAGGAAATAATTTTGAACAATTTTTGTAATAATGACTTGTTGCAGTTTATTCTGATGTGAAATTAAAAAATTGATATTCTCAATTTTATTTTTTCCTTGACCTACCAAAATATTAACTTGTTCCTGAAAATTATGTAATACCATTAATTTGATTAGTTTGGTTCATTACTAACATAATTATAAATATTTAAATGTACTCTCAAACCAGTAGCACTAAAAATGTTCGCAACGAATACACTGCCCTTATTTTTGCGAATTTAAAATAAATCTTATTGTTCTTTTATCAGTATATCAAATTATATATGTCATTGAAGTTTCGTGCAGAGGTATAGAAACACCCTGTATAATAGTAAATTTGCACGTAAAATGACAAAAAATATAAGGAAAAAGAATTAACTAAACAATTCCGATGAAGAAGATTAAAATAAAACATAATTTTGAGTGATCTTTAAACGATAACCTCAATGTTCGGAGGTTACCAACATTCAGTGTCACACTGACAGTTACATAAACATAACCTATAAAAATAAAATATTCCTTTCATTTTCACAAATTTTGGATTTTAAATAAAATTTAATACGCAACTTGGCACTGAAGTTCCATTTTATCACTCATATAGATTCTTTCCTTGGCCCGACGTCCTCGGGAACTAAATTCCATATTCGTGATAAGAAGTTGAACTTCAGTACCTTGGTATATAAATGGCTATTATAGGTTTATGTAATCTCTTGTACCCGAGCTCGTACATTGCTAAACCATAACATACAGGATGAAAACTAAGTGATGGTACAGATTTAGAGAATAAATTTGTACAATTGAAACTAAATGTACATTACATAATAATAACCAACAAGTGACCAGACGAATTTTAGCGACACCACATACCGTATAGCATAAGTAATCCTATCAATTGACCAGGTATGTCGTTCGAAATCGCGTTTTGACTTGTGAAAATGACAATGACATTTTAACGGTTGGAAAAAGACAATGGGCCCATAAACCATTTTTTTTTAATTTTAAATAAAAATTCGTTTAATTTTGACGCAATTCGTGGTATCAAAAAGTCATAATTGTTTTTTGTAAAGCTGCATTTGATTTTTAAAGAAACCTGTAGTTATCTTTCTCACACCAGTTTCTGTAGTAGGCTGCGCGAGAAAGATACCAATATTGTGACGTCATCTGTGACACTGAAAATAAATTCAAATATCTCACAAAGTAATTATTAAAAAAATATATTTTTTTATACTAATCGTTATTTAATGAGTAGTACTTTAAGGATAAAGAGTACATTTTATTATTTATTGTTATGGTTTATGGACACATTAACCAGATTTTTTTTTTCAGGTAGCTGGAAAGTGGAGTCCAGTAAACAAACAACGCCATGTATAACAATCTCAAAACGGTTTTGAGTAATCTCAAACCCGCTTTGACCATGTATACATGGCGTTTTCAAAACACAAAAAAGTTTTGAAGATGGTTTTGAAAACTGCATGTAAACTCAGTAATTGACTCATTTGAATTATTGATTTCTGGAAACTTACTACCACTGAAAAAAAAACATAGCCTGTACATATGTATATTCACTTAATTAGTATAAATTTCTCACTCATGTAGGTATATTTAAATGAAATGAAAGAACCTTTGACACATTAATCTAATTGCATATGTACAAAGTTGCACAATTACGACGTCAATTAAAACTGCATGTCTGATTCATTTAATGCTCACATAAACCCACTCATTCATAAATGATACTAACATTAGCATACCTAATTTTCATAATCCATTTCATTTTCATTCCTGTTCCTGTTAATTCAAATAAAAACCATTTAATTGCTTGCAGACCACAAAAATGTAAACCTACATCTTCAAATAAATCATAGAACAAGTCATTTCTCTCAAACTACTTTTACTAGCCAATCTTTCCATCGGTAAAAATGGATAGATTTACTTTCATGCAGTATCTGATGGTAAATAACGAATAAATGGAGATAAAATCAAACATTTGGTTGGAGCGATTTGCAATAGCTCGCGCTGAGGATAATATACGGTAATGTGAACGGATAAAACGATTAGATTTACAGAATAAATCTGTGAGGGTAATTACAACGAGACGCCGGTGATTAAGTAGTTTGATGTAGGTTTCTGTGCGAAATGCGAACGCCCATGAACTATGAGAGTTTATTGGAATGTTTTTTACGATCTTAACGATAAGGATTACATTTTATATTAATTGCTTAAGGCCAATGTCCATGAAGTTAATGCATTATTTAATGAAATTTACAAATTGATAAAAATCTAAATATTTAAACCTTAATAACAACTTGTGAGGTATTATAAAACATACGAAAAAGTTTGCTAGGAACTATATCAGAAATCAAGTAGACTAGAATCACGATTTAAAATATACTGGTTGTGCCACTCTGCACAAAACGAGGGTCCAAAGCGATACATGTTTCCTCGTTTTTTCCGCTAGAGGCGCAACGTGAGAACGACCCAACTGACACATGTCATTTGCATGTAACTTTGAAAATATTACATGTTATATCTTATAAGAAAGGAAAATAAACAGGTTTTGAAGTACATATTCGTATTATATGTAATATAATATAAATATTTTGTTGAAAGATATTGCAATTAATGCAAAATGAAAAGAAAATTAAATAGAAAATGTTTCATTCCTGGATGTGAAACCGATTACAAGAAATCCACTGAAAAAGAATCTCTGCTTGCTGCTTCACTCGATATATCACTTTTTAAAAAATGACAAAGTGTAATTAGTAGAGATGATCGCGAATTAAGATTGAATGATGTTTGTCGAAAACATTTTCGGGAAGAAGATATTATTACCGAATGGCAATCTGGAAGCGTACGGTTCTATCAATTTATTTAGTTTTTCCAATGTTAAATTCTAACAATGTAGTGATTCATGTTTCCATTAAATATATAAATTTATATTAAAAATAAATTCATTATACATTTCATTTTTTATATTTTATGTAAAAATAGTTTGCTGTGGTAGGGTCGTTCTCACGTAGCGCATCTAGCGGATTATTCAAGGAAACACGTATCAAGTGGACCATCAGAAACAATGAAAAACATGACAAGTGGCATAACCAGTATATTTTAAATCGTGACTAGAATAACACTTGACATGTTTCACAAGATTTTGGTCTCTGAATCAGCCCCTCGGTCGTTTTTTGGGATGTTTATCATACGATCGCTCAGCCTTACTCACTGCCATCTAGAGGCGTCAGTACACCATACTGAAGAACTCCAATAAGAGCGAAACGCGTCTGTGGTTTTGGTTGAGTGAGCCAGTCTCTGATAAATGACCGAGGGTTTGACTCGGAGACTAAAATCTTGTGAAACAAGTTGTCAAGCGTTATTTTCAAATATCTTATTAGAACAGTTTCACCAAGTGTCGCCATCATGTTGTACTTTATTGTACTTTTATTATTAATTATGGCCGATTAAGCTCACGGCGTTCTCGATAGATGGCTCTGCATGTAGTTACTTGCTTCTGCAGTCATCTTATCTTTTTTGGGATGTTTATCATCTGCATGCTCAGCCTTATTCACTGCCTCCTAGAGGCGTCAGTACACCACACTGAAGAGTAACAATAAGAGCGAAACGCATTTGTGGTTCTGGTTGAGTGAGCCAGTTTCTGGTTCTGACCGA
This sequence comes from Ophonus ardosiacus, assembly GCA_943142095.1. Classification (NCBI taxonomy): domain Eukaryota; kingdom Metazoa; phylum Arthropoda; class Insecta; order Coleoptera; family Carabidae; genus Ophonus; species Ophonus ardosiacus. Next base: position 49,290,299 of record OW964826.1, on the reverse strand, counting down.
GAGAGACTAGAATAGGTGCCTCCTAGAGGCGTCAGTACACCACACTGAAGAGCTCCAATAAGAGCGAAACGCGTGTGTGTTACTGGTTGAGTGTGCGGGTCTCTGATAAATGACTGAGATAGACTAGAATAGTTTGAAAGATGATAGTGTCTACAACTTCTTACAATTACAAATTATCATCTGAATAAACAATAACCAAATATAAGTAAATTGCTATATTTTCTTGGCTATGTTTTATAATGCCTGTTTTATATTGGGTAACAGTACCAAATGCAACTGCAATTAATCGCGGCAATATTGTATAGTGCCATATGCAATAAGAAAAATTGCACGAGAAACACCTAACCCAATATATTGCACGAAAGTAGTGCGTGTTCTAATTTCTAATTCATGCATTACACGCATAGGTAACTCGGTAATTTTGAATTTGTCAAGATGTTGTCCACTTTTTTGTCTGTAAAACAGGAATATAGATAATAAAACAATAAAAAAAAAGATTATTTGCACACTAATAGTGTATTATTTTAAACGGAGTTAAAGTGAATATGTTTATGTTGAACCTGTATGAGTTTGACATATGACAGTATTTATTTCCGTACATCGGTTTTTCTTTTCATGATGTATAATATCGGACATTAACATGCGAAATCATTTTCTTTGCAGACAGTTGCCTCCCATTTTGATCGATAACATTGGTTGAGGTATCAATAGAAAGAATTCTGCATCAAATGACACCCAATACATGTAAATTATGTTACATTTAATCCCATAATAGTATTTTTAAATTTTTACTATCTCACTATAAATGAATAAATTTATTGGTGCTCCAGCAGCAGCAAATTTACTTTTTCTGCCGCTTACAATGTTTGTAGATAAACCAAGCTGTAATAAATAAATGACGATATATCTGTACCATTGAGGACACGTTTAAAACTTTATCTATTTATGACAGAAATAATAACTGTAATATTAAATACAAAATTTTTAATTACATTGAACATTGTAATAAACAAAATATCTCAAATTCTCAGTGTAAATATAAGATAAAATGTAAATTCTGAAAGACAACTTTCACTAAACGCGGATATAAGAATTTGAAGAATTCGTAGAAAAGTAATAAAATCAAATCTCGTTCATTTAGTAACAAGCATCGAAACTTAACGACAGACGTTTTCCAAATTCGAATTTAATTTGAGTATGGGTTCGGAACATAGGCGGAATCCAATTAGAGGTTATAATAAGAGAAAGGGGCGCTATTCCTCTTCCGATCTATCGGACAAATAAATTCTTTCTCAGTTGAAAAAAAGCCCCGAAGACCAGCAGCAAATTCAATAACATCGCAGTCTTATAAAGGCGCACGGGCACGAACATGTACAAACCGGCTTGCAAGGGAAGAATAGATGAAGGGGCGCGAACAAATGAAATTGAAAGGAAAATTAGGATTGAGAGGGCATCCATGCAGCCATTCACCTGTGCTCAACGAGATTCTTGATTTTATTTTAAAAATTTCTATAAAATGCTTTAGTGGAGTCCGCGAACGACTACCTATCTGGAAATAACGCGATTCCGACTTACGTGCCCCGAGCGAGAGGCCCTCGATGAGTTGGAGTGCGCAGTAATGATCCGGAATCCGGAGTCCAATGACGGATGCCGACTGCCGAGTGAATAGAGAGAAGACGAGAGATGCATCTGTACAACATGGAAAAGCTCCCGCGCATCACAATTTAAAAGTATTTTCAATGAATATTCAAGTTTTATCCAGAAAAGTGTAATTGGCTTTTTTATTTTTAATGCACTTATAGGGGAGTTTTGAAGGAGAAAGACCAAATAGCGATTTTTAATTTAAAATTCTCAGTGGATACATTTAAACTTTGGTTTTACATTTTGTATTTTATGAATCATTACTAATCATATTTTCTGAAGACATAAACTGAAATATCATATTATTAAGGATGAAGGAAGGTTTTAAAAAAAGAAAAAACCCCGCAGTCTTATTCACACTGTTCTTGGAAAATTTCCAAAATTAACCCAATTTATAAGACTAATAGTGGTAACAAACAACTTGTTACCAATTACAGACCTATTTCGCTAATAAGTAATGTAGCCAAAATTTTTGAAATAATATTACATAAAATTATCTACTGTCAAACAAAGAAAAGTATTACACCATCCCAACATGGCTTTCTACCTAAAAAATCAACAGTAACAAATTTGTGCTATTTCAAACACTTCACATCTGCTGCGATTGACAGTCGCAAACAAGTTGATGTTATTTATCTCGACTTTTCCAAAGCCTTTGATACTGTACGTCATGACTTATTGTTACAAAAACTTTATAAACAGTTTAGTATCCCACAAAATTTAATATTGCTATTGAAATCGTATTTGGAGCAAAGACTGCATTTTGTTAATTATTTTGGCCACCAATCCAGCCGCTTTATTTCTACAAGTGGAATACCGCAAGGGTCCATTTTAGGCCCCCTATTATTCGTTTTGTTCATTAACGATATTGTATATGAAGTTACATCATCCGAAAATTTACTATATGCAGATGACGTTAAAATATTTAAGGAAATTAATTCTGTTAATGATTCGCTTGATTTGCAACCCGATTTAAATAACCTATATCAGTGGTCAGTAAAAAATGATTTACATTTCAATATTAACAAATGTGTTACAATGACTTTTTCTAAATTAATATCGACACAATATTATAATTACAAGATAAATGACATCAACTTAAAGCGTGTTACTACTATAAAAGATTTAGGAATAAATTTTTCTACAACTTTAACCTGCAAATCACATCTTGATAAAATAATTCCTACTTGTAACAAACTCTTAGGATTTATATTTAGAAATTCATTATATTTCAAAAATGTTGCTACTCTTTTAAAGTTATTTGATGCCTTTGTTAGATCTAAAATCGAATATTGCATAATAATATGGTTTAATGATGTAAATTATGCAATAAATAGTGTCAAGAGAATACATCATAAATTTCTTAGGTACTGTTATTACAAAAGCTCTGGCGAATTTACAAATAAGAATTATATGGAGTTGCTAGAATATTTTCGTACTACTTCTTTTGTTATCAGGAAGCAAAATTTTGAACTTTTATTTTTATACAAATTAATTAATAATGAAATAGATGATATGGCTTTATTATCTTTTATAAATATTCATGTTCCATCAAAGCATACTCGTTTACAAATTACTTTTTCATACAAATGTCCTAGAACAAATATTTTATTTGACTCACCAATTGTCTCAATGTGTACAACGTATAACAATTATGTGAATGGTAATAAGGATATAGATATTTTTGGAATGAATTTTACTACTTTCAGAAATTCAATTTCTCATAGTGGCATATGTGTGTAATTTTCAAAAAAGTTCACATTTCATTTTTTTATATTAAATTGTAATATGTAATATTTACATGTATTTATACTATGTTCTTTTTTCTATGTATTTTTACTCTGTAATTGAGGTTAACCTTAACCTTGTTGAGTAAATAAAGATTTATTATTATTAATTAAAACGTGGACCGGTTTCGGATACTTAGTAACCATCTTCAGCACCGGTTTTTGACTACAATTAAAACAAAGCAATATTATATCCACACGACACAATTTATAAATAAAAATATTCAAAAACAAAAACATATTATTAAAAAAATTGCCTTAATTCATTGTTAAATTAAATTGTTGAGTTATAAAAAAGTGTAACATTCTAATACTACAAATTGCAAAGTATAAAATTTAAAAAACATTAAATGTATTTATAAAAAATAAATAAATGAATAGGAATATATAAAATAATAAACCATAATTAATACTTACACTAGAAAACTACAAAAGTGTTACACTACTACTGCACGAGGGAAACTGCACAAAGAACCCCAAAAAACATTTAAAAAAAAATATAATTTTTTTTATAATTTTTTTTTAACAAAAATCTTTTAAAAGTTGTCAGCTCAGTAGCTTGTCTATCAATGAATTGGGAGTAATGAACTCGTGAGAATAGCCTTGCAAAAAATAGCAAAACATTGCTAGAATTCACCAATCAATTTAAAGTAATAATTCCAGGAGCGGACTACTCTTCAAACTGACTTGGTCGTTCAAACAATGTTTTCTGTCTTTGATGGTAGATTTTTTAATTTCTAAATATCATACTTTATGACTTTTATTTGTCGGCTCCGGTGGCTCAATGGTTAGAGCAACGGCTCTTAAACATGAGAGTGCTCGGGGTTCTGGATTCGAATCCTACTAAGGCATGGATGTTTGTGTATGTGAACCTACTCAGTAATTGGAATTAAATCCTGTTAAGAGGTTATAAAATAAAACCTATAAAAATCACATGCCCTAGTCTTATTTTATGTGTAGTGTTGCCGCAAGACCAAGACCAATATTGCTCTTGTCGAGACAAGACCATTATTTTGGTCTCGACTGAAAAGTCGAGACGAGACGAGACCAGTATCGAGTCTTGTCGAGAAAGTCTTGAAGTCTCGTCAAGACTCTCGACTTCAGTTTATGTTCATATGTATTTTTTAAAATACACTAAAAGTGCTTTAAAACTAATAGTAATACTGTAAATACATATAGTTCTCGTCACCAAATATCGAGGAACGGTCATAAACAGTTTAACTGCCTATCACTTAAATTCACAAAGAAACCTGAAACTTCTGCCCCTCATAAACAATAAGACTGAATACTGTCACTGTTTGCCACACAAAACTTAAGCAATTTGTGATTTACCCTGCTAAACTATTCCATTCTAATTGTATAGTATGGGGGCAGTTAAGTTGTTTATGACTGTCCCTTGACTTTTGGTGCCGAGAACTGTACTGTTTGAAAATTTGTAAAAACAAGAGATATTAATTTTTGAACTTTTGGTACAATAATGTATGTAAATATAAAAACTCGAAATTTACGAACTGCAAAAATATTAAATAATAATCGCATTTATGAAATGCATTTGAACTGCTGTTCTTAAATTTTTATGCCCCATTACGATGATTATAAAAAACCTGTTAAAAGATGCAGAGTCGAGATTCTTGTCGAGACTCGAGACAAGATGAGACTGACTTCAAGTCTTGTCTCGACAAGACCAATGTAGTCAAGATTAAGTCAAGACCAAAACAAGACCGACCTCACGTCTCGTCTCGTCTTCTGACAACACTCCGAGTATTTATGTGTAAGATTTAAAATTTAATATATGATTTTATTGACCCGGGTTCGATCGTGGCCGACGCCACAATTATTTCGAAAAAGTGACCCAGTGGTGCATTCTCCGCTCCAGCATTGAGTGCCTATTAGGTGATGTCTGGTAAACGCATGGACGGTACGAATATGTCATCATTATTACCGATATTACAAAGCAGATTGGCACGCCCAATATACGTTGTATAATATAATATTATTATACATGCATACATTACTAATTTATAGTTTATTTATTTTTGTACCCTGAAGAAAGCAGCAGATGGTACATATTTATATGCTACAGAACTTCAACTAAAGGTTGTTTTATTTTAAACATTTATTTATTATTAAACGTTCTTTATGTGTATGTACAGAGTGATAAAAAAATGATGCAGCTGGCAATACAATTCTGGGGATCTTTTTTCCCACAGTTTGCACATCAGGTGAAAGCAGAAATACTGTTTGACATGTCATTTTGACAATAAATACAAAAAGGTTATGTCAGATAGAGGCACGACATCTAATAGGATTTTGAGTGTTTGAAATGCTGTAGATTATTGCTAATGTAAGAAATAACAGTATGTGGGTAAGGGAAACAACAACCATTTTAATAAAAAATCGTAAATATACCCAAATTTTAATTTTAAAATGTCACTGTCAACAGTGTCACAAACAGGAAATACATTTATGTATCAATCTTACAAATTTCAAATATTTTTCAAGTATTGCCAACTGAATCAGTTATTTACAATTTACATTTTTTTATATTCACTTCGTTAAGCCTATGGCACACTTATTGATGAGCATCAGAGAGCATCGATGAGTTCATTGATGAAACAACAGTACGCATCCGTCATCGATAATTTTGTGTTTCATCAATGACAAATACATAAATTTTTTCTCTGACGAAAAACAGAAAAGTTGGTAATATTACCAGTGAAATGTTCCTTCACCGTCGGTTTTTAAATTAATATTTCCCTAGTTTATTGTTGTTTGACACAAGTCAAAGTGACGTGAGGCACAAAAGATACGTGTGAAATGAGATACGTTCGTTTCATTGATGATCTTCGATGAAAATAGCAGCGCCGCTATTTTTCGTCGATGACGGGTGCGTTCTGTTGTTTCATCAATGAGCTCATCGATGCTCTCTGATGCTCATCGATAAGTGTGCCATAGGCTTTATTTATTTTGATCACTATGAATATGAATGTATACATAATATATATTTCTCGTATGAAGGTTATCATACTTCCCTTTGCAATACTATAAATCAAGTCATTACATTATAAAAGTTATATAAATATTTTACGATATTTTAAGAACAATAAAATACAAAGTATTCCACTTACTATTCAAATCATATACAAAACAGAAGTACAAGGTGTGCGTTCAATGAAAATCACGTAATATGTGTCACCAGTGAATGAAGTAACGTATTTTAGTTAACTCATTTAAGTGGGAGCCGAATCGCTAGAGATTCGTGCCAGAAAGACATTTTAGGAGATTAGAACTTACGACTACGTGTTGGAGTTACGTGATCATTACACCTAAGAAATACATACATATATCAAAAATATCGTTTATAATTCTTTCAATAATGTCCATATCAACGTATAAAAGATGGGACTTTTTTCAAATTAAGCAGGTTTTGGAGGAAATGAAAAGAAAATGAATGAGAAGGTTTTTCTTCACGGCGTTTACACACGAAAGAAAAAGTTTCATAGTATACAGATGCCATAATGTTGGCGTTAATATTTATGGGTGTTATTCACAGCTCGATACTAAAGCTGTATACTAGGCTGTTTTAGTTGAAACATGTATTAGCGCTAAAACAATATTTTATACACTGACTATTCAGAGCTGTATACTAGCGTGTTTTAGTTAATTCAAGGGACTAGCGAAAAACATTGTTGACAACATCGCAAATATGTTTGGTAGTCATAGTTATACATTGTATTATGTCAAACATCAAATGACATATGCTGACATTTCTATAAAAAAATTAAAGAAGTGTAATTAATTGGTCAGGTTTTGTTAATTTTTATATATGTTTAGTCCAAACACCTAATCACGCCCGGAAATCCGAAAAAGATCATAAAATTTTCATTTTTGTGTATTTATATTTTCTTGGAAGTTCACAAAATTTGTAAGTTTTCGAGTCAACGCAACAGAAACTTTACATATAATGCGACCAATTGTCTGCTGGCTAATACCTTGTAAATATCCTATAAAGTATTTGATATGAAATTATGATGAGTACTAAATTATAAACTGTCATGTTCACAACCTTAAAATTAAACTTCAAAGTCAAAATTCTAATTGCATTTTTATTAGCATACAAGAAAATATTTAGTAGGTACTTCCGTTATTGTTTGGTACAAACTCTTTTGCGGAAAACCTGGATGCTATATGAACTTATAATTCTAGCGAAACACAGTCACGGCGACCAACTGTCAATTCTTCCCTAATGAAATTAATTACAAATCGGCTACTCTCTTTGGACAGTCTGTATCTTCTTTTAAATTCGCTCTCTGTGAATTCGGTAAACGGGTCCGCGTGTCGTCGATACACTTTTATTCACCTATTTCTTAAATTTCGAACATATTGCGCACATCTCGCATTTCGAATTGCCCGTTCAGCCATGTTAAACACGGTACTACCTTGTTTTACATTTGTGTACTAAATACAAAACTTAGTAACGCTTAGTATCGCCTAGTATAGAGTTGTGAATAGATTTTTTAGTAATTCCTAATACAATTTTCTTAGTAACGCTTAGTATAGAGCTGTGAATAGCACCCTATGTGTCTAAATATTTTATTAGTATTAGCACATATAACTCATACCTAATTTTTTATCAATAAAAAAAACATTAACGGGGAAACTTTGTACATTTATGTATACACAATTTTTGTCAGTTTTTCCTTCTAAAAATTTATTTAATTATTTGAAAACTCCAATAGTATACAGAAAGTGATACATTTAGGCATTGTAATACGTGTTTTGCACTTTTATTTTCGCTTTAATTTTCTATCATTTCAAAAGTATCATTATTATTAAGAAAATGAAATTTCAATCCTAGCAACACTAAAGCCTGATTTATAGCTCTTTACATAGACACATAAATTCAACTCCGAATGGTACATTAATGACATCCATTGGTTTGTATGGCAACACTTTACAACAACAAAAATGAATGATACAATTCGACTAACTTTGATGCTTTAGATTAAATATTAATATTTCATAAAAAGAGACTCAGAGGGCATCCTTGACATAGACCATTATTCGTGTAGAAGGATGTTGATGTTTTGATGATTTCGTATCCTTAGTTAATTAATGTGCATTCTGAAATCGTAGGTCGATATTTATTTCCATTCACGAGATACTTCAATTTACAAAATATAGGACAAACTTCAATGTTATTTTTGGTTTAAAAAGGTCCTAAACTCTACTTCCGGTTTTCTTCGGAAGCAAAATCAGCTATAATATATTAAATGGAATAAAAAAAAAAACAATTGTATTTAAATTTTATTTTGTTCTTTATTGAATCTTAAGGCGGATTTATGCATCCATTTTCATTTACATTCAATTAAATTTAACTTAATTTTCATTTAAAAGATAAATGTATGTAAACCAATGTAGCCATGCATACACCATTTTCATTTACGTTTTCATTTATTCTCATTCTCATTTATTTTTAAAGATGGCCAACTTTTATCTAATAAATGAAAATTATAAATGGCGCATGCGTGTACGACATGACAGGGACGAGAATGAGTTGATGTGCTAGTTGTCATTATGTATCTCCGATATCGTTTCTTTTTACGGTTTTTTTATTGCAATAACACATTTAAAACTAAACTCATAACTTCTTCGCTGTCACTATTGTTGAATATTTTTATTAATAAATTTTATTCCAATGAAAGTCGGGTTATAACGTTAATCATCTGTCAGCGTATTGTGCGTATATGTGCGCATGCGTTCATTTTCATTTATTTTTGTTATATATTTTTGTATGAATAGGTACATTTAAAAATTATAAATGAGAATTAAATGAAAATTAAATTAAAATGTAAATGTAAATGAAAATGGCTGCATAAATCCGCCTTTACACGCGTGTCAAATGGGTTTTAGACAGTTCAAATTTGTACATACGGATTTGAGGGCCGATAATGTACTGTCACATCAACAAACCATCGCCATTTTTAAAGATCTATCTTCTGTTGCTTGTGTTTTGATATTTAAGTTCTACATAATTCAATGTCTTCGGATGGCTATGGGAACTTAAAGAATTTCACATTTGTCATGTATTCTTTATAATTATAGCGGAAATCACTGTTACAAAGACTTTACACTCACTTCGTTTTTCATATTTGACACCATCTTGTTACAACTGTCATCATAACCGCGATTTGTTTGTATTATAGCATTTGAGTCACTTGTAGTTCAAGGAAAATATTAATAGATGGCAGTATACACATATGTTTTTGTGAAACCCTCCATGTAAACATCTGCACAACCACTTCCTAAAAACTTTTTCAATACAAAACATTTTACTCGTAGAATCACTTACATCTTACATCCATAAATTTTTGATGCGAAATCAATTGATGAACTTGAACCCAAATATCTTTGACCCTCTCATTTTTACTACCATCCATTTCGTTCATAAAATCATAGTTTCATTTCTTCAGCGACATGTGGACCGCAGAAACACGCCACGCTTTTATCAGATGAGGCAAACTGACAGACACCAGACTCAGACGTGCTCTGCCTTCTTATCAGGAGAGGACGGCTTCTTGCTTGTAAGAACTTGTCGTGTTTCATACAAAGATGGATTTCCCCAGAGAAGGGTTGAGTGTGAAAAAGTGGTAGAAGTAAATGTTTGGATGATTAAAAATAGTGAAGGTGAAAATGAGAATTGTAAAATGAGATAATTGAAAAATGGTTTTGTGAAAAAGTTTAAATTAGTTAACTAATTTCGTTTTCTATGTGGATGGCTGGGAAACTTAGATTTAAAAAGTTTTTTAAGTGGTTAAAAAGCTCATGATGAAAGTAATTAATATTCTATATTTAATTTCTGCGAAGAATAATTAAAATTTTCTTTGTTATCAAATTATGAGTTTCTTGATAATTTTGTAAGCTTTTTTTAGAATTTCATTATCAATTCGATTATTTCGTTTTGAGTTTAATTAAAGCATTGTCTTATCATAGAAAAATAATAAAACATTAAGCATATTCAAGAAAAATATACAGTCATACAAAAAAGTCTCCGTACGACAGTAGTTTTAATGTATTTTACGAAAAATAGCAGTCTAAAACCCAATATATTTAATTTCCTTTTAATCCAAAATAAAACGCAGTATATTACGTTATTATAAATATAAAATAAACAAATAATTTAATTCATTTATTTATATCATGGGGTAAACATTGAAAGTATTCATAATTTCATGACAAAAAAGTCTCCGTACGATAACCAAAACATTTAAATAATAAACCATTTATTTATGTTTCATAAAGAAATATAATATTTGGAGGATTTTCCTTTGGTTTTTCCACCAGTAACTAAGCGATGAGTCATTGAATCCACCAAATTTTTGGTCACCAATGGCATTATATTCTGCCATTTTACTTGTAATTAATTTTAAATTCTTTTTTGCTTTATATTCTTATTTATTTTAAGAATTTTCCGCACTTTCTCAATCTGATTAAAGTCCGGAGACTGTGAGGTATGATTAAGTATATTTTTAATATTATATAGTACGCATTCTCTTATAGACGCGAATTATTTGTCGAATTTTTCTGATGCACGAAATTAATATTGTCTGTTAAGATCCTATTTTTCGGCACATTGTTTTAAATATGCTTCTAAAATGTCGAGGTAACCTTTGCTATCCATTGTTGCAATAATTACTAATTTTCGTTCTCCCGCTGAGAAAATATAGTCCCTAGACATAATGCTGTCACCGCCGTAAGTGCCATTTCCGGTTACCTGATTTACACTAAAATCTAATGGCTTCTTTCGATATTAGAATAAGGTAGAAATTAGTGGTGGGATCCGGATCCGGATAGTTTTGGTTTCGGATCCAAAAATATCCGGATATCCAGATAATTGAATGTTGAACTATCCGGATCTCGGATCCAAATCTCGGTATCGGATTTTGGATCCGGATCTGAGTATCGGATTTTGGATCCGGATCTGAGTATTGGATTTTGGATCCGAATCTGAGTATTGGATTTTGGATTCGGATCCGAATATGAGTATGAGTATCGGATTTTAGATATGGAATTTCAGTATGCGCATCGGTTCTCGGATTCGAGTACCTATTCTCAGTATTGAACCAGATGATAATATTTATAATGTATATTATCATGGAGTCACAAAACCAAATAAATTTGATTATGAAATAATCCACTATACATTTTTGTTTGATGTAGTTAATAGTCGGTATATTTTCGATGTTAAACTTTTAGCATCCGCTAAGAAGGAAATTCCTCGATTCCACAGAACTATAAGTAGGTAACAAAAACAATCCCTTTTATGTGAAACACATACACGATATAAATAAATAGGTATTTCGACACCTGCAATGAACCTGTAACCATTATTTCTCAAATTTAATCTTAATTTCGTTTTCTTTGAAGTATTTGTTATGTTGAATGTTAAAATTTTAGAACTACAGAATTTTCAATATTCTAAGAAAAATTTGCACCAACTACCTGGCTATTTTAGAGAGGTATTATAAAATTTATTGCTGATTACAGACCGCTGTCTCTACAACTGTCTACATTCAAATGTTTGCCTTTACATTGAAAATGATGAAACGGATCCAGAATTAAAATTCGGATCCGGATCCGTGAACAACACATCGAATCCGGATCCGAATGGGATATGGTAACCAAACCAAGATCCGGATCCAAATCAGGATCCAAATCCGAATTAAATTTACGGATATCCGCTTCAATATCCGAACATCGGATATCTGAGGAACCGGATATTTTAAAATCCGGGTACTCGGATCTATGTTTTGTCGGATATTCACAGCACTAGTAGAAATACAAAGTTTCAGAATTTTCTGAATGATATGGGTAATTCCGGGAGAGATGGACCAATGGGTGAGTTGGTCCGGTGGTAATATTTCTGTCCCCATTCGTTAGATGTCTCTACTATTTCTTTCAGAGAACCATGGCATGCCCTTGAAGTACGGTGTGCAATATTAACTGTTTACTGTGCGTCTTTTAGCAAATATATATTTTTTGTGTTAAAATTGAAGCGCAAAAAAATTCACTCCTATTTTCCGTTTGCTGTATTTTTTTAACGATAAGTGTTTTCCTTTTGATTTATGTTTAGTTATAATTATTCATGTCTGTTGCTTACAATATAACCTTAAAGAACTTAATTCTTCTGTTTACGACATAATTAGAATGGTGATCCATCTATTCCTTATAAATAATTAGTATAAAGAGATAGTTTATTAATATTAAATAAATTATAAATATTAAAATTTTCAAAAGTGAAAATTGAAGAGGCCTTATTGAAAGCTATAGAAGCCGTAAGAGAAGAAAAAATGGGAATTAATAAAGCAGCATTGACATTTGGGATTCCGAAATCAACATTAAAAAGAAGGCTAAAATCGCAAAATTTCACTAAGAAGATCGTTTTGAACAATCTTCTTGTCTGGGCTCCAAAGTGGAGATAAAATTAGTGAATCATATATAAAAAATTACATAAATTTGGATTTTCTCCTGATAGGAATGATGTCAGAAAAATTAAATATTCCACACAAATTCAACAAAAATCTCGGTATGGCACGATATCATTGGTTGAAATTATTCTTAAAACGACATCCAGATTGGTCTGTGAGAAAAACAGAAGAAGTCTCAATTACTCGTTCTAAAGGACTAAACCAAGAAAGTGTTAAACGTTACTTTGATCTATTAGAAGAAATTTTATTGCAAAATAATTTAATTGATAAGCCTGGAAGCATTTACAACATGGATGAAATTAGACTTCAGCTGAAAAAATATGTTAACATTTGTGATTTGTGTGGAAAATATGCAAAAAAGTCATTTCTTTTTTTAATTATTAAATATTATAGAAAAGAATTTTGTGTTTATTTGTTATAAAATATAAAAATATAAAGGTTGGTTAGCAAAGAGGCGTTTTACTTTTCTTTTTATTTTTAAAATTCAAAAAGTTATACGTGTTTAAAAAAAAGTGGTCCGTCACTCCCGGAATTACCCTAGTATTTGAGTTAGAGCGTTGTCAAAATCCATACGCACACAAACATCATCATTAAATGTTAAAATCGGATTCTAGGAACCTTAAACCGTGGCCATTTACCAAAATCTCGCCATGCAATTTTTAGCACGATCCTTATACCTCCCTTACCAATACCAAGGATAGCGAGAGGTAAAAAAGTAAATTTTAGAACAAAGCATGTCATTTCAAATTTAGTTGAATAAACAAAAAGTTGCCCTATGTTCAATTATTCCAAACAAACTTTGCAACCACATGCCACAACCCACCCTCATAAAATCCTCCACCACCCGTTACATATTACGAACGTGACCTCTTGTTCCACGACTGATTGTCTTCATCTCCCTCTCTTTCTGGCGATCACGTTGGCGGTGTGTTTCATTAGAAGGAATTGTTTTTGCAGTGCCCTCTTGATTGGAAAGAAATCGAGCCGATATGCTGACAGCGCAGGTGTCCGAACCACCTTAAGTAATGAACCTCGGGCTAAGGGTGGTGAATAGTGCGTAGCAGAGCAGACTGAGTCCTTGGAGAGAAATTATAGTGTAATGTTTGTGGATTAAAATGTTTCTTATAAGGCTGATTGAATCTTAGGGATACAATTCGGAAATTGAGTGGGAGGGTACTAGAAAGAATTATTTTAGAGGGTTTTTGCTAAGGGATGTGTAAGGTAAATTGAATTATATTGGTTTTTCAGTTTTATTACTTTTCGACAAGATTTCATTTGGCCGTAACATCAATAAAAGTACGAAAATGTATGATCAGCGATATTATTGCATTAAAACTAAAATACAGGGTGTCTCAATAAGCTTGCTCACTATTGGTAACTTTTTTATTTGAAGAGACACGAGGTTGGTTAAATTAGCAAAATTGTGCCATTTTATATTAGAAAATTGGTCATGTAGACAAAATAAAAATTGTGTCAGCGGTTCCCAAAATTTGGGACAGTATATATATTTTTTAAATGGAACTATATATGTTTTATTATCTTATTGGAAAGAGTATTTTTTTCTCTTTCCAATGAGGTAATGTTGTTTATGTACAATTTTTTCAAATAAACGAGTTATTTACATTTAAAAATAAAAATTATCTTTTATTAGTTTAGGTCAAGTGAACTATGGAAACAATTGTCTTTTATAAAATTATTATTTTATTAATTTATTTTACAGTAATAATAAAACAAAGATAATATTCAAATTGAAAGCCATTATTTCTTTCGCACATTTAAACTCTTTTGGAAAGAGAGCCGACCGTTCTACGTAACTGATGTCTAGATATAACTTTCCATATAGCAAGATCATATCTAACTTTTCTTTATTTGTAAAGTTATTAAACATTATTAAACATAGAGAACTTTGAGGGAGATATTATTAAACGTCAAACAAGCAAAGAATCAATTGTTTCCATGGCTTACTTGACTAAAAAACTAATAAAATAGTTTACAAAATTTAAATTTTTAACCGTAAATAACTCGTTTATTTGAAAAAATTGTACATAAACAACATTACCTTATTGGAAAGAGAAAAAAATACTCTTTCCAATAAGATAATAAAAAATATATGGTTCCATTTAAAAAATATATATTTTGTCCCAAATTTTGAGAACCGCTGACACAAATTTTATTTTGTCTACATGACCAATTTTCTAATATAAAATGGCACAATTTTGCTCATTTAACCAACCTCGTACCTCTTCAAATAAAAAAGTTACCAATAGTGAGCAAGCTTATTGAGACAACCTGTATAATAGGCTGTTTCCTTTATATAATAGAAATTAAAAAATCTGTTCTGGCTAACACAAGACTTCTCGCCATTTCCATATTAGGCTGCGTTTAACATTTCTGGTACATAACAAAAATTCTTATTATTAATATATTTTTATATTTATTAATTCATTCTATAATAAGTTTCCTTCTACTCTTCTAAATGTTCGAAATTTTTCAAATTCATTGACGAGTTTGACGGTATTTCTGATGTGTATATATGTATACCGAGAGTATTTTTTAACGTGAAACATTGGGTTTGTCATATCCATGGTTACGACTTGACATTTGATTGACAGCAATGTATTTGCCCGTTCCATTTAAAATGAAACATAGGGAATGAATTTGACATTTGACAAGACGTCAATAGAGGTTAATTTTGTTTAAATAATTATACCTGCATTCTAAATTAAAATATAGTGTGCACCTTGTGCCCGGGTGGTTTTCTGACTCGGCTAAATATTTTACAATATTTAAATATAATACTGTCAAATTCATTTCGCATGTGTCATTTTAAATGAGACAGACTAATACATTACTGTCAATCAAATGTCAAATCATAACTTAAATATTCAACGGATATCTGTCATATTGATAAGATGTCATTAGAGGTTAATTTTGTCTAAATAATCATACCTGTTTTCTAAAAAATAAATTTGGATGTAAAAAAATATTGTGTGCACCTTGTGTCCGAAATATATTTAGTGCTCTCGAACGCTAAATATCTTACAATATTTAAATATAATACTTCTGTCAGTTTCGTTCCGTATGTTTCATTTTAAATGGAACGGGCAAATACATTGCTGTCAATCAAATGTCAAGTCGTAGCCATGGATATGACAAACCTAATGTTTCACGTTAAAAAATACTCACGGCATATGTACCTATAATTTTAAATATTTCATTAATAATAAAATACAAAACATGAAATGTACTTCCCAGAAACAGCCTTGCTGAAATGTAAATGGATTTTTGACACTAACAACTCACATTTTTCTGTCATTTACAAAAATTTTAATTTTTCAATTGGTTTCCATAGAGTTATTTGGGCAACTAGATACATTGTCTTTACAAACAAGAAATATTACTACCAAGTTTATATATCTACTCATTTTTGAATTATTTCCCCAAAAGTCAATATACCCCATATTTAGATAAAAACTTCAAAATTTTTAAAAATCTAATTTTCATGTATCTAGATACTTCTTAATGCTCTCATTCCAAATTTTGAAACCGCAGGTTGTTATCTCTTATCGTTCTCGAGATATTTAGATTCAAAGTTTTGCTCAAAACTGCCAATTTTTGGGTAGTAACCCAAAAATGGGTCGAGATATGAATTTGGCGATACAACCATTCGATTCTACAGGAAAAATTACATTAGTGTACCAATTTTCATAATTTTTGTCCAACCGGTTCATTTTTTATGAATAAAAGTTTGAAAACCCCCGAAAATGGCTGAAATCAGAAAAAATCGTAAGGGGTAGATTTTTGCGATTTTTTGGCCATTTTCAGTTATTTTGCTTTAGAGATTGTATGTGGTGTTCAAAAATTATGAAAATTGGTGTACTCATATATTTTTTCCTGTAGAATAGAATGATGATATCGCCAAATTCATATCTCGACCCATTTTTGGGTTACTACTAAAAAATGGGCAGTTTTAAGCAAAACTTTGAATCTAAATATCTCGAGAACGAAAAGAGATATCGACCTGCGGTTTCAAAATCTGGAATCAGCGCATTAAGAAGTATCTAGATACAAAATTAGATTTTTAAAAATTTTGAAGTTTTTACCTAAATATGGGTATATTGACTTTTGGGGCAATAATTTAAAAGTAGGTAGAGATATAATGGATTATTTGCAAATTACATTAGAGCAAGAGTACATGGTTTTCAAAATTTTCTGAATGATTTGAGTATTGAGTATTTGAGTTAGAGCGAAGACAAGATACACATACACACGTACAGACATCAACGTGATAATATTAAAATTGGATTCTAGGAAGCTTAAAACGTGGTCATTTACTAAAATCTCGATATGCAATTTTTAGCACGATCCCTATACCTCCCGTTCCAAAAGTAGCGGGAGGTAAAAAGGGTGGGTCAATGTTGACTTTGTTTTGGTAAGAAACCTTTTTACCTTCCGTCACCTTTAGGTAAGGAAGGTATTGTCTTTGGTCAAAAAATTCGTTGGTAAGTTTTTAGTGAATAAGCACGTTTTAGGGTCCCTACAATACGAATTTACAATTTTTAAGATAATGTCTGTATGTGTGTGTGTGTGTGTGCGTGTGTGTGTGTGTGTGTGTGTGTGTGTCCGTGTGTGACGATAACTCCAATACTACAATTCTAAAAATTATAATTCTTTCGTATTCCTCTTCTTTACATTCATATGAAGAGCTGATTAGATTTTGGTTATAATTGATCCACCGGACGTACCCCTATTTGAAGTTTTTAACAGTTTTTCTTGAAAAAACGCAGTTAAATATCATTTTTCGGCATTTTGTGATTATCAATATGAAAGAACATCTTATTCTTTATACGGTTTGATTATACATTTTCCTTCATATTCAATTGTTATAGAGTTATAGAGACATTAAGAGATATTAACTTTCAAAAATTAGTTAGCTTTGCTAAAATTATGGAAACAGCAGATATTCAAAAAAATTTAATTGACAGATGTCAGTGTCAAATGCAAAACCAAAGTTTATATGTGAATGTGATAGAGTGTCTCTCGCAAGTGACTTGCAGTTGCGCCTCGCCTCGAAATTTGAATTTTCAATGCCGGAAGTACGAGAAAGGCCAAAGAGAAGATGGAAGGACTGTGTAGCAGAAGATTTAAGAGAGGAAGAATTGCGTGAAGATGTGTTGAACAGGAATGAGTTAAAGAGAAGAGTAAGAAACAGCGACCCCTAATAAAATAGGGAAAGGAACTTTCGGTACAAAATTTGTAAAAAATAGTGTGTTCGGGTTACAATTTTACAGGATATACAGAATCTTTTTCAAGGAACTTTAGGTATGGGATATATACAAAATACATCGAATTGACGGAAGGTTTTGTGCTGGCCACAACAGATTCTTCATTTAATAATTCATCCATGAACAGTTTAATACAAATTTCTTCAAAATTAATACAATGCTTCTTGATTTTATACTATAGATAAACATATTTTTAATAAAAAGTGCATCAGCATATTTTTTTTTCATCTTAGTAATTCTTTACAATTCTTCCATAGCCAGTAGCATTAGCTATTTCATCCCTCGGAGTCTTGAAGTAAATAAGAGCATGTCCTGAAGCCTGAGGTAGGAACGGTGGCAGAGATTCCATGGGAACAACATATTTAACAATATTATAAACCTTCGGAGTCACTGGACATTGTGCAGGCAAATTACTACTCCTTCGTATGGCAGGATAAAACATTCTATCCCGTTTAAGGAAATCGCAAATTTTGAAGGTAAACATTTTTCCAAACAATTTTGCATCTCCCTTTGAGTTTTCCAAGTATATGCCTATACTGATCGTGGTATCAAGTGGTATGTTCTGTACGACTGTAAACGATATATTAACAAAGGTGTTGTCATCAGGACCTTCGTATATGTTGACATCAGTATTTGTAGCATACTTTTCGTTTGTAAAGATTATAACTTTTTTCACGATCACAGTATATGGAGTCTAAAACAATTTTATATTTAAAAATCATATGTTTCACAAGATTTCAGTCTGTCGGTCATTTGTCAGAGACTGGCCCACTCGACCAGAAACGCGAACGCGTTTCGCTCTTATTGGAGCTCATCAGTATGGTACTCTGCAGCCTCTATCAGGTAATTGTAATTACATATTTTTCATGATATTGTTCTTATTTCGCATTAAATTAGGTTTATTTCAAAATTATTATTAAAATATCAAAATTAATAACATTGATGCTCAATTGCACCAACAAGATTTAAATTTTAATCTACCTTTAAACAAAAAAATCTGTTGTGGCCAGCACAAGACCTCTCGCCATTTTCATATTAGGCTATATAAGTATTGCACTTCGCTATTGAATCGTCGTTTCATAACAAAAATTACAGAACTTTACCTAAATATTGTTTTTTATTGTATTTAACATGTCTTCTGCACATATATATTTCTAATTATATTTATATTTCATTGTATGAGGAAGTTCCTAAATGTCAGAGATTCTTCCAATTCTTTAACCAGATTGGCGGGTATTTCTGATGGATACATACATTTTACCTATAATTTCAAATATTTAATTAATAAAACAATAAGAAAGGTTAAATATTCTTCCCAGAAAAAGCTATCAGAATGTCACTAAAACTGTTGATTTTTGATACTGACATATGTCATTTACAAACTATGTTATAAACATTTTAGCCTCTGCGATTAGAATATTCTATATATTATAGTGTTTTATCTCTAAATCTATACAAGATGTAATAAAAATTTTAAGTGTATTAGATGGAGAATTTTGTTCTTCAGTATTTGTAATAACAAAAATTTCAAAAAAATTATATTTAGAAGAATTTTTCTAAGAAACTACTACTTCCGGTTGTCCAATTGTTCCAAAACCTTTTCAGCTCTTTCCAGGAATGTCAGATTGAGGAATTCATAGTTAAACAGGTTTTAAGTCTTATAGTTTTTGACGAATCGTCCCTCCAACATCCAGCCATACATACACACACATACACACATCCACACACCCACACACACACACACACACACATCATTTTAAAAATGTTATAATCGGATTTTAGGAACCTTAAATCGTCCTTATTCAATAAAATCCGGATATACGAATTTTAGCATGAATCCAATACTTCTCTTAGCGAGATGTAAAAATGCAAATTGAAATTTTGACCGCAATATATTATAATTCATTTGACATTTCATTTCGATGTAATATTGTCAATTTAAATCATGTTTAATATTTAATTTACGTTGGTGCAATCGGCCATGACAGTGGCAAAAAAACATTTGCAATTTAATTTATTTTGATATTTGATATTTTGACAAGATATTTAAATGTTAGATTAGAGATAAAATTTATAATTATTATTGTTATGAACCTACAAATAGGTACTACCAATTTTAATTTAAAAGATTGCTTTACTATTTGAAGTAAATAGTTTACTACAAAACAAAAATCTAAATTGCAGCAATTTTCCATCAATTATGAAAACTTAAACGAAACAAAATATGTATTTCACAACTTATACCATGTGCAGAAACGATAATCAACGCCTTGTTCTACCAACGGTTCATCAAAACGAACAAATTCGAATCAATGTCCATGTTCTTGTGACATTTAAATCATTGCTGTCAAAAAAATCGTTGATGGAACAAGGCGTTGATTAACGTTTCTACAACCGGGCATTATACGAAGTTGCCAACTTTACAAATAAAAAAGTGTCACAACTGAATTTAATTCGAAACTTACTTTCTTGGTCTGTACGAAATATGTAGCGCAACATATTATTAGGAAATAGAAAACTGAATTCAGTTTCATTTTGAAGATTAAATTAGTTTGACAAATGTGCTTGTATTTATGTTATATAGGGAATTATATTATCTAAAAGCCATTAGATAAATGCATAGACGGATAAAAGATAAAAGTTATAACAATACACAACATTCACGTATAACAATAACACTGCCAATTGTTCGTAAAATGAGCATGGATTACTAATTATAATCTCATTAAATCTTAAAACTAATAATAATTATTACTATAATTACGCACACACTTATTGCAACAACCTTGACTTTTTCCCTTTCAGATTACAAGTAAAAGAAAAATCTGATGTGGTCAACACAATACCTCCCGCTTTTTAATTTTTATTAATTTAAATAGGGAGATGTACCTAAAATGACATACCACTTTTTCAAATTATGAATTATTTGCCATAAAAAATAATTTGTTATCAACCCATACGTACAAGAATAACTAAACCTAATATAAAAATAACAATTTAATGCAATATTCTTACAAAACCGAACAAACATTCTAATTTTTAAAATATGCCTTCTATGTCATTTTGACATTTATATTTTAAAAATACTTTGATAAATTTTAAGACTTGCAAATGTCACAATTATATTGTTTTCTAGATTTAGGTACATCCGCACAGCTACAATGACCCCATTTGTAACAAGAAGCACATTGAATGGGGGATTACGGCTCAATCGAATTAAAGGAAAATAGTAAAAAAAATACGAATGTATATGCTGAGTAACGAATATTAATAAAAAAAATGAAATGGTACAATTGAGATATTTCGGAAATAAAGGGTTTTTTGTTATAACGCTTCGACACTAATATGAAAATATTTTGATTGGCGACCGAGAAACCGCCTATACATGCATTACAAATAGCGTGTTAGGAGGTGAGATTACTACCAATGGAAGTTAAGAAATTCAAATTCGAAAGGACGGGCTAACATTCCTGTACTGCAGTTTCCAAACAGTTTTTATTTTAACATAAATTTCTTGCATTAAACTTAATAATTTAAATACACCTGTAATTATAAATTATGTATACTTATACAGTGTTATAATATAAATTTATTTTTAAGTAAATATAACTTAAAATGGCATATATTTCAAGAACATTAGGTCCATTATGAAAACAGTTTGATATAAAAACACATAAATGTGACGTCACGTCAATCTTTTCAAAATTCGGGAGACCATAACTCGCTTATTAATAGGAGTTACTAGGACCTCGGCGGACGCCTCGGTCTAGTACAACTTCCTCGGATATAAAGACGTACTTTCATTCCTTGTTACTTAAATAACTATTATGATTTAATATTTAAAATTATTTCAAGCTATTTACTAAATGCTATTATCGTAGAATTGAAGATTGTAAAGAAAAACTGATTTGGCTTAGTTTTCGTGTTAGACCCGGTATAAATTTCTCTCGTGAATACGCATTTCCACAATTTTATTAATATAGTTCTCGAAAACACCACGACGTTTACTTGGCAGGCAAAGTTTAATTACATCCGCCATGTTTGCGGTTTAACCTAGTTTTGTAGTTTCATCTAACAACTCCATTACCACCTTTCTACATTAAACCCCCTGTGTCACACAACTAAAAAATCCTAACAGGGTGAATTAAGTCCCTCGTTCATCAAAGTTTACCTCGACTCCCAACAAGAGCATGCGCGACACAAATAAACTAAATACAACTCTGTCTTCTTCCCATTACATCTGCATGAGTGGCTAGAAGTGAGAATCTTCTGGAGTAATAATCATAAATCCTGAACTTTCTGCGGGGAAGTCAGTTCTTGCGGTCCTAGTGAACTTTGACCCCAACGCCTTCAAGGTCTGGTTGAAAAGGGTTCGGGCTTCGGTCAGTTATTCCCCAGAGTACATCGTGTACTTTTCGTTTGTTGCTGATCAAGAAACAATTGGTTTTTCGTAGGCTTTGTTTGATTTGCTCTTGGCGAACAATTGTGGAAATTAAAGGGGAGCGCTTCAAGATTTTAAGAGATGCGTATTGATTTTTTTGGGTTAGTTGAACTTGCGAAGATGCTTCCGCATATGCGCGAATGATACATGGATGGCTTTTGGTCTAAGCGAAAGTGAGATTTATTGCAACTTTTGAAATCTTTTTGAATGACAAATAATTACAAGCATTATTTAAATAATGTAAATGTAAACGCCAATTTTGTACAGAAATATTATTTTATAAAGGGTTCGGCAAAAGGCGCATGAAGAAGTAAATTTGAAATTAAATGAGTTGTGCACGAAGAACTGGTTCTAAATACATATTTATTTATTTAACAAGGCAATAGTAGTAAATTCACTTCCAAGTATTCTAGAAAGTGTAAATTGTTATTATTCTACAATTTTATGGTTCTAGATGTTAAGATTAATTTGTTTGCAAAAATTGGAGTTCGCCAATAATAGGCTATTCCACGACATTTTTTTAAATTTTTTTTCTTGAAGTACATAAATATATAAGACTATGTCAACATGTGAAAGTTCGAGTTAAAATTTCCTCCAAATAAGCGAGATATTAAGGTCCGAATTGTACATGTATTTTGTAACGTAGGTAATGTGGATATACCAGAAGTAAACAAATAATGGTTCACAAGATCACAAGCCACGAAAAAATGTTAAACAAATAACAAAATAATGTCTATATAAATTGTAATATTTATAATTCATTATTAGAGACATAAAATAAATTATTATATTTAATTTATTTCATTTCTTTTTATAAAAAAAATCTGATGTGGCCAACACAAAACCTCCCGCTATTGAATTTTTATTAATTTAAATACATACTTACGTATTTACTAACGCTGCAAACTGTTCCATTGCAGAAAACTATTGCTTTTTTTACTATTATCTTTTTAAAATGTCACTATTATTAATTTGAAGTGATTAGTTTTCTGACAGTGACATTTACTGTCAGTTACATTCATTTGAAATATGAACTGTATAACAAAGGAATTATTGTGTTTATCTTAGGCTTCGCGACTAATAAAAAAAATTATTTTTAAATTTATCTGTAAAATATATAGAAAAAGTATTAATGTATTCCTGTAGAAAATTCAATAATCTTTAATTTTCATAAGACATAAAATGCGAAAAAATGGCATTTAATGGTATTTTTTGAAGAAAAACCATTATGAGCTTCAGGTAAAGTACCATTTCCGGTTATCTTATTTACACCAAAATCTAATGGCTTCTTTTCATATTAGAATAGGGTATAAATACAAGGTTTCAGAATTTTCTGAATGATAGTATTTGAATTAGAGTGAAGACAAAATCCATACACATACACACACACACACACATACATACATACATACATACACACACACACATACACACACACATACACACATACAGACATCATCGTGAAAATGTTAAAATTGGATTCTAGGGACCTTAAAACGTGGTCATTTACTAAAATCTCGATATGTGATTTTTAGCACGATCCCTATACCTCCCTTACCAAAGGTAGCGGGAGGTAAAAAGACATTAGAACGTCACCCGAATAGCAACCGAACAGATCCGACACACCCGAAGAAGTATATTCTTAGTTAAGGCGGGGCTTCTCAAAGTCGGAGTTCATACTTGGATCCTATTTGCTCAAACACTCATGCACATGTCCTACATCAGCAAAACTCCACGTGTTTTCTAGAAGGAATAATTTATAATAAAAGAAATATAATTTTCCTTATCCTTTAACTATTATCATTCATATTTTCAATAAACTTTTACTATTTTTGATTACGGTGGAATAGCCTATTGGTATCACATAAATTGATCTATTTCAACAAACCGGAAGTAGCACTTTCCTTGAAGCTCAAAACAGTTTTTCTGCGAGAAATGCATTTAAATTACATTATTTCGCAATTTATATTATTATAAAACTTAAAAATTATTAAATTTTCTACAGATCTGCATTAATACTTTTTCTGTACATTTATCTGTATAAATGTATAAAATAAATCCTGGAGCCTATGCTTTAAACACATATCTCCTTAGTTATACTAGTTTAGATCTCTAATGTATGTAGCTGATAGTTAAATGTCATTGTCAAAAGCTAATCATTTTAAAGTAATAATTATGACGTTTTAAAAAGAAAATAGTAAGAAGAATTAATAAAAATTAAATGTCGGGAGATTTTGTACTGGCCACATCAGTTTTTTTACTATTATTAAATTCGTTTGTGTTTTGACCATTTTTATCCAAACCAAAAAATAGATATGTAAACTTCAGTATAATGGGGTCATTTCACATTTTCTGATTTATTTTTTTCTTAAAAAAATAGGTCAAATTATACATGTATGTGTATGTTTTTCATCTTATAAGTCTTTAGAATCAGAGATATGATTTTTTAAAAGTTGCGTTTAATTTCAAATATTTCAACGGCTGACGACACATATTCACGGATACGACAGTCGAGCTCTACCGGTTTAATTTACAACTATGACTATTTGATCAAATAAATGGTTTATTTACATAATTTATACTGCACTAGTACTTTTAAAGAAATAGAAAGTAATAATAATCTTCTCTCTTGTATATTTTGCTGTCAGCTGTCACACTTTTAGGTTAGGTTACTGTTTCATGTTGTGAAGCGTATGAGTGTGAGAGTGAATTGTCTTTGTGTGAGTATGAATTTGCGTCGTCACAAATTTAGTCCGTGTTTAAAACCGCGAAAGTTTATTAGCAAATTTATGAATGAAAAGTAGCATATTTCAAATTATTTTCTATTACTATATTTATTAAATGAGATGGATTTCATGATTTTATAAAAAAAAATCGACAATTATTTTTTTTGAAATGACCCCATTCTAATATTTCTTCTTTTCTTTCCGTAACAAATATATTGCAGGTACATACTTTTAAAATGTCTGGATATGTTGATTACCATATGATATTTCTAAAAAACTTGCAACTGTATAGTCATTCCTCTTTCGACAACTGTATCATATGCTATTGAAATATTTCGCAGTAAATTGGACACAATGTGCAGATTATCTGTTCCACATGAGTAAATTCACTCCCTATCTTTCACATGATTGAACCGAATACAATCTCTCAATTCAGATCAGACTGAAACTGAATATGGGGATGCATTGTCTCTATCACGTACGGGAAAGGGATGCAAATATTGCAAATGTACAGCGATGTCTCCATATCAACGAGCACTACTGGTTTGAGGGTATGAACAGGAAAATTAAATTTGATGAAAAGGTACGCATAAGAATAAGAAAGATGAAGTTCATTTTAAATATTTACTCAGCATATTTGCTACCATCCGATAGATATTTTGTATTACAACTCTAGAATTTCTCTAAGATCTCGTGGCCGCTTGCAGGAGTGTTTGGTCGGGAACCTGGGGAACCGGGTTCAATCCTAACCGATGTCAAATATTTCGAAATTTAAATTGCACAAAAGTGACTCCTGTGGTGTAATCTCCACGCCAGCAATGAGTGCTCGTGAGTTGACGCCTGGTGAACGCCCAAACGATACAAATATGTCAGCATCATTACCAATGAAGGAAAGAAAATTACTGGATTTCAGTCAAATATTAAATATATTTTCCGCCTCTACCGGTTTCGACACCTCATGTGTCTTCTTCAGGAGGTGAAAATTTTTAGATTGTAAAACATGGATACATATATAAGACAATAATAAATAACATATAATAAATTTAAAATTCTAAATTTTGACGACCATTGTATACATTATATGTTATTTATTATTGTCTTATATATGTATCCATGTTTTACAATCTAAAAATTTTCACCTGCTGAAGAAGACACATGAGGTGTCGAAACCGGTAGAGGCGGAAAATATATTTAATATTTGACTGAAATCCAGTAATTTTCTTTCCTTCATCATTTTTCCAGTCAAGAAGTTCTTGCAGCCATCATTACCAATATTTGCGTGCAAAGCAGATTGGCACACCCAATAATGGGTAATATGCCGTGACGATAAATTTATTTCATTTATGACTCTTGAAACGGCACTTCTGCGATAGTGACTATGTTTCGACATAAATATTTTGTAAATATTTGCTAATTCTGGTGTTGAAAACAATAATTGACAGTACACACAATATGCCAACTTATATACATAATAGTTATTTAGGTATTAAGAGCGTAAGGAGGCTTTTATGGCCTGCGCGAGATTTTGAGCCCGAGGCGTAAGCCGAGGGATAAAAACACTTCAAAGGCCATAAAAGCAAGTTACGCTCGTGGTACATACAAAACTTTATGCACGGACAAAAATTTTCAAAGAAAAATTGTAGCGAAAAGAATTTGTCCTCGTACATCCAGTATTCTAGTGTTGCTATGAAAGCGGAAAACAACAGTTTATTGTTTGTTTATTAGTTCTGTCAGTTGAGTTTTATTTTGTGGATCTCCGTGCTTTCCATATAAATATCAAAAAATTAATTTTCAATTTTCATTAAAGAATATAAAATTTTTCGATTTGTAATAAAAAAAAATTCATGTTGCCTGTTTAAATTGTTTATATTGTAGGTTATAATTTGGTTTGACGTTTAATGAGGCCCGCGGGTTATAAAATAACGTTTATGTCAAAGAAATTCATGTATAATTGTCAAATTATGATACATCCGTGCATAAAGAGATTAAATATAACTTTTAGAGGGCGCCTATAAAATAAGTTTGTTTCCTTACGAGTTACTGTGTTTACCTTCCGTCACCTTTAAGGTAAGGAAGGTTTCAATACCATAACCATACTTTTCAATTAAAAAAAAAAATTGTTGCGTTAATACCGAGGTTTTTACTGTTTGAAATAAATGAACAAAGACAAGCAACACAATTGGAAAGCAAGGAAAATTACAATTTCAGCATCATAATTTCAAATCCAACAGTGATACAAAATTTTGAGCATCATACTTGAAACAAAACTACAAACAAAAATTCTATATCATTTCCTACTTAAAAGATACATGTAGAAATAAAAATCAGCAAAATTTGAATTTTTATATTATAATAGTGACTTATGTATTTTTCAAGGATAATCAATACACCATTAAAATGGCTTCCTAATAACCGATTTCGTATCTCTTATAGTACTCGAGATCCCCATGTTAGATACGCTATCGTGGATATCCAATACTATCCTGTATAAACGTATTCTACACTACAGTATAAAGTAAATCATTCCCTGAATGCTAGTAAACTAACAATTTAATTACTGCCG
Organism: Ophonus ardosiacus; assembly: GCA_943142095.1. Classification (NCBI taxonomy): domain Eukaryota; kingdom Metazoa; phylum Arthropoda; class Insecta; order Coleoptera; family Carabidae; genus Ophonus; species Ophonus ardosiacus. The sequence continues at coordinate 49,262,368 of OW964826.1, read as the reverse complement.
GACTTCTATTTCATCTTTAACTTCTCTTCGCATCAATTTTATTTCTTTTAACACATAATTTATACTGAATTTTTGCTTGGCTATTTGCCATTTATAATTTTGTTAAGTAAATAGGCTTCACAAATGTTCCTCAAAACAACAAATTCTCAACTTAACTGTTCTCGCAGCCATGTTTGTCTTGCAGAAAATCGCCTCTTTATCACCCTGTCAATAAACTAGTCTGACATTTATTTCGTTGGCAAATCTAAATACTTCCTTCTGTCTTTACTACGAGTAGTGAAGTGTGCTTACTAGGTTGCCGCATTCTTAACATTTCTACCTTGCGCTATTTAAAGACTGTCATTTATGACGAAACTTGAAACGGCTTCACGAAGTAGCGTCTTCAAACGAATTGTAAGTTATTTTGGAACGTTAGAGATACAAAGCTTTGACAGCTGATAAACACATCATAAAGTGACCGTAATTTTTATTGCTGTTTAACTATATTTACATTTGGAACATTGGAACAGAATTATTTTTGATATGTGATATGTTTCAAGGGTTTCATTTTTACGAAAATGAATGGGCTACTTGCGTGGTACTGAAAATCCGATTTCTATTACTATATATGTAATGTTATTTTGAAAACATACATATATAAAAATATAAATTTTATTTTAAAAAAATTATTTGTTTTTTAGTAAATTAAGAAAGAAAATTTTCTGTGACGTCATTATATTTAACTGGAGAACCATGTTTAAAAATGTAAAGTATAGATGGCATGCGAGAAACTTTTAATTTGAATTTGACATTAGTTCATTTTTCTCTCTCTCTGGTCTCAAATTTATTAATTACTGCACAAATAAACACATAGGTAGTTACATGTAATTTAAAATATCGATACCAAAAAGATAAATTAAAATACTAACCTCCAAACTATTGTTGAAACGTCAAACAGGAGATCTACATTACCTGTACAAACCTTGTACAAACAAACGCGATGGCTTTACGACCATTCATTGGTAATTCTACGTCATACATGGCGGGAATTCAAATAATCAAATTTCATTATTTTTTTTCTGGCTAATTAACAAAAATTTTGTCAAAAGAAAAAATACGGGTAGCAAGTTTTTACCTGCTCTTCAAAAATATTAAATAAAAAAAGGTACGCAAGTAGCCCATTGAAAAGTTTGCATCTTAACACAGAGAAGGCAGCACTGTTTTGTTATGTTAGGTTGTGTCTACTGACATTATTGTCTTTGCGAAGTTTTACCGTAATTCACTGATTTACAGGGCATCGAACCCGCCAAAAACTGGGTACAGTTTAGGTTCAGGTTAATTTGTTTTTTGAAAGATGGGTTCGGGTGCGGTTCTGGTTCAAGCATTAATAAAATTTGCGGTTTTGTTCGCGGTTCAGGTTCGAAATAATGTAAAATGAGAGCCGGAATTTATGCAAAACGCAACAAGAAACGAACACAATTTTCACGAAAAGTCAGCCCAGACAGCAACGCAGACGCCTAAGACGTTGATTATCGGCTGTATTTACTTTTCGAACTAAAAATTAACCTGAATCGCAGTTGAACCCCGAACCTGAATTTTAATACTCGGTTCGGTTTCGACTCAGGTTCAATTAAAAATATATCTGAGGTTCGGTTCTTGGTTTGGGTTCCCTAAAATGTTACGATTTGGTTCCGGTTTTGGTTCGGTTCAGGTTCGAGTTCGATGCCCTGCTAATTTATGATTTCCAGAACGATCGAAAGCATTGAAAAATCAGTACCTTTCGCTAAAAGCGATAGGATTTATGCTAAACATCGCATATCCAGATTTTAGTGAATAATCAAGTTTCAAGGTCCCTAGAATCCGATTTTAAGATTTTTACAATGATGTGGGTATGTGTGTGTCTGGATGTTGGACGGGCGGTTTCTTAAATTCTATAAAACTAAAGACAAATTTAACTACATATTCCTTAATCTTACATTAATGGGAAGAGCTGAAAGGTTTTGGTAACACAACTGGACAACCGAAAGTAGTACCTAGTTTCTTAAAAAAAATCTTCTAAATATTATTTTTTGGAAACACATATGTTTACAAATATTAAAGAATATAAATTTCTCTATCCCATACTTTTAACATTTTTATTATGTATTCCATAGATTCAGAGATAGAGAATTATAAATATATAAAATAATCTGTTGAATGAATCTCACAGCCCAAACAACTCCCTGGAAATCAGTTCAAAAATTAAAATATTTAAAATTGACAAAAATGTCAGTGTCAAAAATCCATATACATTACTGAGGGTTTTTTCTAGGAAGTACAATTAATATTTCTTATTTTATTAATTAAATATTTATAATTATAGATAAAAAGATATATTACATTCAGAAATACCGCCAATCTCGACAATAAATTTGAAGAATTTCGAACATTTAGAAAAGTAGGGGGAAACTTATTTATAGAATGAAAAAAAAATATTAAAATATATGAATAATAGACGTAATTAGAAATTTTTGTGTGAACAAGAAATGATAAATACAATATGTACTTATATAACCTAATAGGGAAATGGCAAGAGGTCTTGTGCTGGCCACAACCGATTTTTATTGTCATAGACATCATTTCAGATACATATAACCCTCATCCCAACAAATTTTTATATGTTAGAACCATATATCTTTAAAGGTACTTACTCTAATTTGTGCGTTCACAATGCTGTGTAATAGGTCTGTCAAAGTCAGAAGGCTATTAAAAAATAAACTTGTACTTTATGTGAGTTTTCGATGAATTTATATTCATAAAGAAGCAGTTTGTGATAGGCGTGGTATTGAAAGTTGTTTGATAGTTTAAATATTTTCTTTTTTGCCTTCTTCTGATTTTGAGATCTGAGGGTTTCGATGAAATTTACGGTTTTATTAGTGTACGTGGGTAACTTTGCGAACTTTGAAACTTGTTAATATTCTGCTCTAGGTATTTCGCAGGAATGCAGTTATAATAACTTTATTTACTGTTTTCTTTCCAGCAAAATATTGCAAAACGTTTCCGCGATCGCGAATAATTCACATAAATTATAAACTTCATTCACTTTGTACTTGCAAATTGTTTTGACATTTATGGTACGTTTCTCAAGTAACCAATAAAATATTCCAAAACTTTGATAAATATTTATGCAATTTGTATGAAACTGCAATTGTAATTGCAAAATTTATTTACATTTCTAATAATAGCAACAAGCAATTGTGGCGCAAGTCGCATTCTTAAATTAACCCGATATAAATATATCTTATAACCCTGAGGAAATAATCAAAACTTAGTTTATTTGCGAATATGTTCCAATGACACTATTAGTTTAATTTCTTTAATAATTATTCAAAGTACTGTACTTTGAAGTAAATTTATTTTCCTTGTCACAGATTGTATTGCGAGTTTGAAAATAATTAATTTTGAAATTTCCTTTTATTCCGCATTTATTTAAAATAATATTAACTAATACAAATAAAGTTAGCGCGGTATATTTGCAAAAGAAAATCATTACAATCGATATTTTATTTTATGCACGGCGAATCAGGGAGAAAATACAAAATTTATTTAATTCTTAAAGTGTTCTTTTTAAAGCTACTAGCCGTCACGAAAATTTTATTAAAAATAATTACGAATTAAATGACAATTAAGTTAACATCAGGCAGTTGAAAAATCGGATTACAACTTTTAGGTTGTTTAAATATATTTTTATGTGAAATATACATCCCCGAAGTTCTGCACATTTCTCCTGACTCATCCTGTATAATAGTGATCCTGTGTACTTTTTTTAGTAAGTACTTGTGTGATTGCAGCTGATTTCAGTATAAAATGCAAACAGCAATCACACAGTGTAAACATAAATTAACTTTAAATTGTATAAATGATAAATATAAAAACTAATTGCGGAGAAAGAATTTTGAAACGTGTATATATTTTTATTTATAAACAACAACTACTCAACTTTTATTTTATCGTCATGACTTTCAGTTGTAGCGAAAAATATCATCCAAGTCGCCACACCTGATCCGTTTATCAAGGCAAGAAAAATGATCTTTTTGGACGAATTTTATAGCCGGAAATAATTGTACCTTTTTTCTGTTTAAATCGAAAAAGGATAGTCTAATTTATCGATCAGTATGATTAAATTATTTTTTATTTATATTTTTTGTTGTATAAAATCGTTTTAAATTATGATATTTTTAAAAAGTTGCAAAAACCAGCCATGTTTTGTCGTCACAACGTTACGAACCAAGTTCAGACTCATTTCAAACATACATTTTATATGGACACATAATTTCTAAAAGAAAAATATGTATAAACTATAAATTGAGGATTACATATCTGAATATGCTATAATATATTAACATAATATCGTTCTATTTATTTTTATAAATATAATTTTCATTTGGTGTGAAATTATCTACGTTACATCAGATGTTTCTTTCACTTTTGAATCTTTGAATTAGACGGTAAAAGGTTAAAAACGCATGTGAGACATTGAATATATTGTAGAATATTATTTTATTCACTATTTTGGCACGAAACACCGTTCCATCGACATGTTTACATTCATAAATTTTAGGTTATCTTTAAATGTCACTTTGACGTTTAAGATAATGTGAAAATCAAAATGGTCGTGCCTTTCACTCTGTGACGTCATTGGACAAGGGACGAAGCGGGGGTCTAGCAGCCTCATTTTAAAGAATGTCATTTTCAATTACAATTTTTTCATGGTTAAAGATAGATTTGAGGAAAAATAAAAAATACGGGTCTATTATTTTTCATTACTCTATCGATTAAAATTATAAAAAAAAGTCGTGCATGACCTCATTGTTTATTAAAATGGTTGTTGTTTCCCTTACATACCCACGTACTTTTATTTATTACAATACGCATAGAGCAATAATCTAAAGCATTTCAATGACTCAAAATCCTATTAACTGTTAGGCCCCCGTTCTGACATAACCTTTTTGTAATTGTCAAAGTGATTTGTCTAATAGTATTTCCGCCTGCACCTGGTGTTCTGCAAACAATGAAATATTAAAAGATCCCCAAAATTGTATACCAACCGCATCATTTCTTTTTCATCAATATCAATATTTGATATTATTTATTAAATTATTAATATTATTAATATATTGTGGTTGTGAAATTATAGTATTCACTTTCATAAGAAAATATGATAAATTTGATTGTCATTATTTCCGAAACATTTAAGTGTCACAGTATTTTCGAATTATTATTTTACATACCTATTTTAATATTACATAATAGAGAAAATATTATTTTACATAATGGAATATTCATATCTGTATATGCCTGGTTTTATAAACGATACATAAATTTACTTTTAATGTCCACAAAATTTAATTGTTTCATAATGATACATTAGTTTTTGATATCAATAATTTTGCTTGGACGATCTCATAATTTTACTAAAACATTAAATTCTAGTTGACTTTGTCGGCGAGAAATTTGTATTTTACTATTTATAAACGATTACAAATAGAGTTGATTATAAGTGTATTTCACTTAAATGAACTGTACTAGAATTATACTGCAATAAAGTTAATTTAAACTTTTTGCTCTGGAATTAAACGAAGAGAATTGGTATCATTAGTAAATTGATGTAGGTGTCGTGTTGCAAGCTATAAATTATTTACTTGCGACATACATAAGAAAGAAAATCTGTAATTATTATCACTTGAATTCGTATGTTTAACTATTTCCGTCGTTATGTCACATTAGATTTTAGAAACTACTAATAATGTGCTTTCTACATATTGAAATTATTACTACTATAACATATAGTTAAATTGCAATAATATTGATGTATGCAAACATGAAAATTATAATTTTTTTGTTTTCATTAATAAAAATTTCTAATTCTACATATACACTTTTATAACTTTCCAATTTTAAATGGCACAAAAGTGACCCCTGTGGTGCACTCTCCACACCAGCTATGAGTGCCCGTGAGGTGACGCCTGGTAAGCGCCCACACGGTAAAATATATCGTCATCATTACCGATGTCTAAATGTGTTGTAGATACTGGCACAACCAGAAACGGGTAATATGCCGTGATGATATATTTATTTATTTATTTATTTATAACTTTTAGACATATACAGTGCATTCTGTGAAGTAAAAATGGGATTTCTGCACATATGATTATGGCTTAATTATTTTAGAATCGATTTTTTTATTATATTCCTACGGCCCAGTCCGAATGCATCCCTAGAAATAGCTCCCACCTCGGATGTCATATACTATTTAATGAATTAAAAAAATATGATGTGGCCAGCACATGACCTCCCGCCAATTTCATGTTTAAAATAGCAATGAGCTTTAAGTAAAGTATCACCTCCAATAGATATGAAAGTCTGTAATACGAAATTTTGGATTATATTTTATTGTTTTTCCTCAAAAACCTGTTAAGATCTTCAAATTAAGTGCCACTTTCGGTTTATCATATACAGTCAAAATCTAATATGTTGTTCCAATATATGTAAGAATATGAATATATGAGTTTTAAATACCAAATATGAAAAGTTTTGGATCATATTTTAATAAATTTTTTCAAGAAAATCTGTTCAAAGCTTTAAGTAGAGAACCACTTCTGGTTTATCAATTTTAGAATGTTGTTCTCATTAATACAGAAGTCTTAAATACTAAATTTGAAAAGTTTTGGGTTATATCATAATATATTTTTCACGAACATCTGTTTATAGCTTCAAGTAAAGTATCACTTTCGGCTTATCAATTTTAATCAAAATTTAATAAATTGTTCATCTTGATATATGTCTTCAATATTAAAATTGTTATGGGCTTCAAATAAAGTACCACTTCACCACTTTCAACAGAAAGTTTAAATACGGAAAATAGAAATTATTGGAAGTTTGATATAAGACTTCGTGGACGAAAAAATTGTCACATATATATATCATTGTAAAAATAGCAAAAAAAAGTGTTGTGGGAACCCAAATTCGTGCTTATTCACCGAATTTTTTGACCAGAAACATTACCTTCCTTACCTACGGTAAAAAAGTGTATTTGAATTTAGTTTCAGCAAATGGTAAATGATAAAATGTATTAGATACAAAACATTCATTGGATATAAGATTATTGACATAGGTAACATAAAATTTGAATGTAGAAAATTACAATTACACTAAAATTGGATTATGTTCTCAAAAAAACAGCAATTTTCTTAGAATCTAACCCGGAATCTTAGTACAAATGATAAAGACTTTAAAATCATGTAATGAAATAGAGTTTGTTAGACGTATAACCATAACCATATTAAACTTACATTTCACATTTTCTGATTTATTTTTTCTTGATAGAATAGGTCAAATTAAATATGTAGGTATATGTTTTACAGCTTACAAGTCTTTAGAATCAGAGATATAATTTTTTAAAAGTTTAATTTCAAATATTTCAGCGGCTGACTAAGATTGTTTGGTTTGAAATTTATTTAAATAAATGTTTTATTTACATACCTTATACAACACTAGTACTTTTAAAGAAATAGAAACTGGTAATAATCCCGTACATTTTGCTGTCAGCTGTCACAATTTTAGGTTAGATTACTGTTTCATGTTGTGGAGCGTTAAATATGTGTGAGAGAGAAAATTGTCTTTGTGTGAGTATGAAACGGTAACGTTAAAAATTTAATCAGTGTTTACAACCGCGAAAGTTTATTAGCAAAATTATGAATGAAAAGTCGTATATTTCAAATTATTTTATACTACTATATTTATTATATGCCATGGATTTCATGATTTAATAAAAAAATCGACAATTTTTTAAAAATGACCCGATTGTTAACACCTAATTATTTCAAACAGAATAAAAGTAATCCCAGTGGGTAATGGCCTTCGATAGTAGTACAGATATATTTTCACTACCAAAATTTGCAGAATGGCACATCCAGAAATGAATAATATTTAAATTCTTCTCTCGATTCTTCATCATAAGTTTGCGATCATTTTATTTTAGCATGTCTTTTCAATATATCCTAAAATATGAAAATCCTCCCCCTAAGTCCATCCCTGTTATCACGACCACGCTCCATATCCCATATCGTATAATTCCCGCTGCTGTGTGCAGAGATAAGAGGCGTTCACACTCACCGGATCAAAGTCGGCGATGGCGACGATGGCGGCGTTGGTGACGGCGTGTCCTCCCGCACTCCGTTATTGTTCCGGTCCTGCCACAGGTCCGGCCCTGTTGTAGAGCCGGCCCTGGTTGTCTGCATCAGCAGGGTGGTGTATTTGGATATCAACATCATGGGTGATGCAGTGAATTAAATAGAGTTTTTGAATATAATAATTCTTTTGTTAACACTGTATTGGATTAATATAAGTATTTGTCGTATTGAAGTTATTAGTTTCTGTATATTTTTCTTCATTCAAAATACAATAAATAAATTACTATCGCTGACCTATAATAGTTGTCACATTTAGCAATTTTTATTTTTTAATATTTTGGGAATAGAGGGAAGTGAAAATATTGGAGAAAGCAGGATGTTCGATTGTTTATTTAAAGAAAAATTTCAACAATACCGACGATTCTAATAATCCATCTTCAGGGTTACGTTTATTATTAGAATCCGAAACGTCGGTATTGTATAAATAAACTATGAAACAACTGACTGATTTCTTCAATATTTTCACTTCCATAGTTATTATTAGAAATATTCGTTCACATTGTTGAACCTCATTCACAAATCGAAATTAGTTCTTGTGTCAGGTTTTATGTTTTGCACTTATTTGGAGTAACATTCACAAATAACGTCTGGTTTTCAGTTTTAGTTAGTAGTGACATCTAGTGAAAAATTAATAAAGACGACAGTTATAATATTATTGAGTCTTACCCACCTCATTGCCCACCATTTTTATTTATGATCAATTTTATTAATAAAATTGTGTAGGTACATAATAAAATCTTTCTAGTATTCATGCTGGAAGTAATAACTGCAAAACTGAATTTGGTTATGATTAACAAGACAGCTGATAGAAAGAAACAACTATATATCGCTACATCATTCTTCCCATTGGTCAATTTATAAATACAAAACATAAAACTAAAACATAAGTTTGGAGTTTGCAAGCTTTATGTCAAAACGAAAACTAAATACTGATTTGTAAATGTCTACATAAGATAACACGAGTCCAATGTTCTTAAAACAAAAACTAAAAACACAAAACTAAAACTAATTTCGATTTGTGAATGAACCTTAATTGAATAAAAAAACATGTTTATACCATGTTGTTTAATAGTAACTTTTCGTGTTACAATCATCTATTATTTATCTATGATACCTATTAAAGAATTATTATTAATAGATATTATCAGAGGCGGCTCGTGACTTTATTAATAAGGTAGGGGCTGCAAATAAAATACATACAGGGTGTAAATTTTAAAACGGGTCATAGGGCTATAACATAGAAAAACAGTTTTTTATGTGCCAAAAGTTTATATATTAATTTATTGAAAAAATAATTGGTGCCTATTATGAAGAAAAAATTGCGATTTTTTTTAATACCAAACACATTACATTTCTGTTTCATATAAAGCCAGAAAATAAATTTAAAAATTTGTACAATTAAGAAAAAATATCATTAGCCATGAAACTGACAGTAACAAAACATTGTCATTTTTTACTAACATGATAGGGGACAATTAAAGATTAAAGTTATTAATTTATGAACTAATACAAAATAACACAAAAAAAAAACACACTAGGATATTTATTTAAGAAACAATTATTATTTATTGTAATAGGTATTTACAAATTAAAGATGATATATATGTAATAAGAAATAAGTTATAAGAAATAAGAAAAACTGCAAACTACAAGGGAATAATTAAAACCATTTAATAATTTGTAATTTTCTTCATCAGATAAATTATCCATGATTTCTTCTTAATAAAACGAAAATAATAATAATTTAACAAATAATGTGTAAAATACGTTTATTAATGAGCGTCTTAAGTCATCAATTGTTTTGTTTTGTTTCTGTCAGTTTCACGGCTAATGATATTTTTTCTTAATTGTGCAATTTTTTAAATTTCTTTTCTGGCTTTAAATGAACAACAATGTAATGTGTTTGGTATCAAAAAATTCGTAATTTTTTTTTTATAATATGCACTAATTCTTTTTCCAATAAATTAATATAGAAACTTTTGGCGTCTAAAAAACTGTTTTTTCTATATTGTAGCCCTATGGCCCGTTTTAATATTTACACCCTGTATATACCCATTAATATTACTCGAGATATTACTCAAATATTTGTATTATGAAAACTTAATAAATAAAATAATTTCTTATGAGAATGAAAACTGTACTTCCAAAAATTATTTCAAACAAAAATGGCATTTATGTTAAAGGAATAGTAAGATTATTTTACTATACAGAGCACTCAGGGCAGGTAGAAGTACCAGGTGATGCATGTCTTCATTCCAAAAGACCGGCGCAAATAATGGCCTGTTTTATCCAATATAATAAAGCTTTGTCATAATTACGATTTTAAAGTTTTATTTCTGGGCCCGACAGGGTCAATTTTTCTGATATAACGATATCTTAAAAATGACAATAGATCGAATTCGACACTCTTCTTTAAGTTAGCGATCGTCTCTAGTAACCATGGAAACATCTTGCATATTTTTCTTATTAATACATCATTGTATATGTCTGTCTTTATTTCGTTATTTTTAGATAAGATTCTTTAGTTAAAGAACAGTGCTGAATTCGGTCCAATATTTTTTAGATTTGTTCTTTTTTGTTGAACCGGCAAAAGATGAAGTTAAAATGTTACAATAAAATTTAGTTTAAAAAATCACAGCCTAGTAGTTAGGCCCAGCATTAAAACAATATTCCTAGTATTATTATTAAAATGTACTAATGTGAATGAAATCAATTTTGAAACCAATTTATGATCATGTTAAATAGGTTTTAGTTAGATACTCGTACTTGCAAAAAATGTGACAACTATTATAGGACCGAGGTAGTATTTCATACTGTAAAGAATAAATTTTAAAAATAAAACTAATGAATATTATTACATACATGCAAAATTATTTTATGTATAAATTTTAATAATTAATAATTAAATTGGGTTAAAAAATTTAATATGTGAAAAGTCAATTCACGAAAGATAAATATTTTAATAAAATAAATTGAATTTGCAAATTTTAATTAAAATATCAATAAAACGTACAACATTATGCGCTCAAACGGTTATTGCATTCATTACTGTAAACATATACAGAACACACAGTAAACAATTTTTGTTTTAAATGTTTAAAGTACCTTTTAAAATGTAAACTACTATACAAAATATATTAATTTGCCTCACTTTAATTAAAATTAGTTCACAAACATATCCATAAAATATTATTTAAATTCGCAGTTAAACTTCCGAAATGTCAAAATTACTATCGTTTCAGGTTTCACAACTGCAAAACTTGTTGAATCACACTCCCACGTTTCCTCACATTTTACACAAAATTCACTGGTTCAGAACGTAAACACAAACAAAAAAACTCATTATCTCCTTGGTGATAAGACATCCGAGAACACTAAAACGTGTTTCACAAAACACAAAACTAACCTAACTTACTACTTCTGTGAGACACTTACAGCAAATGAGACACAGTGCACTGCGCATAGCTCAACCGTGTTTTGTTTAGCCACAGCCACCTATCCGGCCGTGAACGAAACGTAGGCTGAGATTTTTTATCAGAGTAGTGTTCTGAAGGCAATTTGTAATTACGGTGGGAATATCAAATCGAGAAATGTGTTTTATAAACACAAGGCTGTTAAATGGTTTATTTCTTATGATTTATTCATATTTTTGAATAAATTAAATAAAATGTTCTAATTATAGTAATTTAAAATAATTATATGCCATATGTGAGGTCTGATAGATTATTAGCGTTAATACTAGATTATTATACGCTAATATTCAATTTATTTTAATTAGCAGTAATGTTTATCACATAGTTTAACAGAATTAGGTTCAAGTGCAAATGAACAGCGATCTAATTTCATGGATATTGCTCGGAAGTGTATGAATGGTTAACCCTCATTTTACCCAAATTTAATGTTTTATAGCTAATATCCTTTATCCCTCATAATATGACCCTTTGCTTTTACCGGCTAATGATAAAGGTTGCATAGAAATTACCGAAATTAGTACACCACAAAATTTGAAAATTATACAATTGCAAAAATTAAACATCAAACAAAAACAAAATATAAAATTTCTATATTATTACACACTATTTTCTTTTTATTGAAACTTTATACTCCATTTGCTCCTCTGCAGGCTAGCCAACAGTAAAAGAAATAATTTTATTATTTATCGGGGAAAATGATTTTATTACCTGGCTTTTTGTGAAGAAATTTTTTGAAAATAATTTTGCATTTTATTTTGAAAAACAAAAAAAAAATCTGTTGTGGCCAGCACAAGACCTCTCGCCATTTCCATATTAGGCTATATAAGTATTGTATTGCACTTCCCTTTCAAACCGTCGTTTTATAACAAAAAAATACAGAACTTTACCCAAATACTGTTTTTTTTTATTGTATTTAACATGTCTTCTGCACACATATAATTCTAATTATATCTATTTTTCCTTGTATGATGAAGTTTCTAAATGTCAGAGATTCTTTCAATTCATTAACCAGATTGGCGGTATATCTGATGGATATATGCATTTTACCACAATTTTACCTACAATTTCAAATATTTAATTAATAAAACAATAAGAAAGATTAAATATACTTCCCAGAAAAAGCTATCAGAATGTCACTAAAACTGTTGATATTTGACAATGACATGTGTCATTTACAAACTATGTTATAAACATTGGAATTTGTCAACTGGTGTTCTTAGTGCCCTAGCCTCTGCGATTAGTTTGCACTATAAATTATAGTGTCTTTATCTCTAAATCTGTACAAGATATAATATAAATTTTAAGTGGAGAATTTTATGTTCTTCAATATTTAATAAAAAAAACTCCCAAAATATTTATATTTAGAAGAATTTTTCCACGAAACTACTACTTCCGGTTGTTCAATTGTTACCAAAACCTTTTCAGCTCTTCCCAGGAATATCAAATTGAGGAAACTGCAGTTAAATATTTTTTAAGTCTTATAGTTTTTGAGGAATCTTCCCTCAAACATCCATACATAAATACACACACACACACATACACACATCTACACACACACACACACACACACACACATCATTTTAAAAATGTTATAATCGGATTCTAGGGACCTTAAATACTGCTTATTCAATAAAATCTGGATATGCGAATTTTAGCATGAATCCAATACCTCTCTTAGCAGGAGGTAAAAAATATATGTAAGTTTGTGTTATATCTCGAGAAATATAAAACCTAGTTACGCCAATTTATTTCAGGCAGAAAACAGTGGAAAATTACTTTCGAAATGAGTGAAAAACAAGTTTTTGGTTGTAGATGTAGAAAATTCCTGTGGTGACAAACTTTTCTCAAAAAAAAACCCTAAGATTCGTAAATGGTTTTGTTCTAGCATTATTATTTATATTATTATTATTATTATTATTATTATTATTATTATTATACCTTAAAAAACATGGGAAATGGAACATCCTGTACTATATGTGTACAACCAAATTTATTTGGGTCTATATACATTTCTAAAAAAAATTCCTACGAGTTTTCATTACTTTATACTGTTTTATATTATTACTTTGTACGAAGACTCACATATGTTATTTACGTTATTACAAGTACAAAATTGTATGATAATGAGCGTATTAAAGAGATTATGTAGGAGTTTCATACCAGTATGATGATGCATCATCAAATAATTTACATCGGATTTTGCTATCCATATGCGTTTCCGAGAACGTCTTTCAGACAAATTCAATATAGAGAGTTACTTGTCTGCTCTAGACAATATCAGTTTTCTATAAAACTCAAGTCATTTCCGCCAGATATAAAACTAAAAATTTTATGAACCAAACATAAATAAAGCTAACAAACTGCACTAACATATTTCATATTTTCCGTTCCAATATCCTAAATTGCAAATATCAAATATAGATATGCAGATGTTTGCGTTATTCGTTGTTTAAAACAAAAATATGAAGAAAACACAAACAGAAATAGCTGTATGGCAGGAGGCCAAAATCCACTACTAAATGCAACAGTTAAACAGAATATAGAATATAGGTGAACAATTTTGCAAGGTAGCACATATTCTAAAACAAATATACCAGGTTTGACCCATAATTGAAGCACATAATTTCAAACGGATTTAAGTGCCACAAAATTCCTGACCTAAGTCTAAATGTAAAGGAATTTATAGAAATAATATTAACCAATGTAGATATGTCATTAAAATTTTGAAGGGCTGTAATACCTCAGACAGCTTAAAGCGGAGAAATGGAGACATTTGCAATAAACAAAATATAACGACGTATCGCATGCTTGTGAAGCGATCTATACACTATTGGGCTTCCAAAATTAAAATGCGCCACTGGTGGCAGATTTCTGAACTGAGTGAAGTGTACATGTAAACAAAAACAATTAAATAAAAGAAAGGCTATCTAGATAGAAATTAATATATGTACAACTACAGCAATGAAATATAATCGAAATAAAGGAAATCAAATATTTTTTTATTAAAAAAAAAAACAATATACTATTAGTTAAAATATGACTAAAATACTCTTAACCTACAACTACTTCAAACTCAATTCTACCGAAATTAACAAAAAAAAAAAAACACTATACTACATCTCAAATTAAATTAAAAACTACGAAAATTAGTCTCACACCAATTGTACTCTTATGGAAGCCAGCGAAAAATGTACCATTCGTTCGAATTTTGACGTTTGACATCAGCGCCATCTCTTGATAATTTGGAAGCTCAATACTTATATATTTTCATTGTCTAAAATTTTAGGTATATAATTCATTTTCGCAAATGTCAAACACTTTATAACAAATAAATAGAAAATAGTTGGCTAACTAATATTAAAATATTAGAGGATTAGTTAAGACATCGCTATATTTAACTGTGTAAAAATTTTAAAAACCAGAATATCTTCAGTTTTTGAAACTTTTCTCATTCTTCAAATACTTACTCAACTTCGCCTGTCGCAATTCTGTTTTCTTTCATATAACAAAAGTATTAAAAAAACTTACATAGTATTTTTATAAAGTGAGAGTGTTTAGATTTAATCGATTTTGATTGGCCTGAACCCCCTAAAATTATCGAAAAATTCAGTTTAGTTTGTTGTAAAATGAAAAATTTTATTGCGAAAATAATAATAATAATAATTTTTATGAATAAAACATAAATAAATATTGCTATTCGATTCGGGATACACCAATCTACATTTTTATTCGCAGATTTCAATAATGACAACATACATATATGTATGTACCAAGAATCACCTCACGGGCTTTCATGCTACCAGAAAGCACCTAGGGATGCATTCGGGCCAGGCCAGGCGCTATTTGAGGTTTGGATCGATTTTATTTAAGTATACGAGTACAATAATAATATCACAATAACATTATTATATTTCAATGAATAACCTTGAATTTTTGAAGTAAAATAACAAAATTGTTTTCTTTATTTATTAAGATGTGAAGGATGTTATTAAAACATTTTGATTCGTTTTAAATCCAACCATTCTCGTTAAAATATTAAGGACTCGCCTCAACTTTTGCAAATGATTGTTTCCTCTTGGTGACACATTAAAAAAGCTAAAAATGTAGATTAAGGATATCTATATCACTACCGAGAGAAGTATTTAAAACTGAAAAGCCATAGCGTATCACGTCTACGTTAAGGAACTTTCCAAAGCGTTTCAGTTTTGATTGTAGTAGCTTAACTTGTTGTATGTCATATACGAGCCCTGTCCCATAAGTGTTGGCCCAGTTGCATAAAAACATTGAAATGACTTATTTCAGCAAAAAATCAAAACACCTACTAATTTATTTCCATTGAATTATAACTTAATGCCTTAAATACTGGAAATAACTGATCTACACTAACTAATGCAATTAGATGCAGCTACTCCAGTTGAGCACAAGTATAAGAAATGCATTTTTTTATGACTGGGCAACACTTATGGGACAGGGCTCGTATAAGTTAATGAGACACTGCCGATTTGCATACTATTTAATCCTCGCTGCTAAATTTGGAATTGATGATTAATTCTACCAAGGACAAGTGTCGCGCAAAATTTTATTCAGATTGTATCAAAAACTTAAACCAAAACAATTAATTTTATATGTTGTCGTAGAGCAGTTTTATTTCCTGCTGCAAGATATAAACTTTACATACAGAAATGTGAACGACCTTGTCCATTGCAAAATTTATGAGTTAATAAATAAATAAATTGATATGAAAATGTTATTCATTACTGCTAATTTAGCGATAAACTGCATATTTTAAATAATTCTTGGCATGTAGGTCAAGATATATAATTAATAGCACTTTAATTTTTAAACAAAGTTGCTCCAAATGATGTTGTGTATAAAATAAAGACATTATCATAAAATACTCCTTATTACAAAGGAAAAAATACCATTTAACCAGAATTCTGCTTCAAAGTTCTTCGAAAAAAAATTAATTTTGCTTATAATAACAGAACGCTTTATTCGATTTGGATGAAATTTTGTATGACAGTTCATATGGTTATAAGTCATCTTTTAAAGTCATACTTGTTATTATTAGTGAACCACTCGTGTATGAAACTTAGGTGTCCCAACATTGATTAGGCCGTAACTTTTTAATGGCCACGCCGATAACATAAAATTATTTTTTTTCAGAAAGATACATTCAATAGTAAACTTCTCTCTCTCTCTCTCTCTCTCTCTCTTTAATTTGTGATATCTGTTACGGTTCAGACAGAAAAAAATAAAATTTGTGTGATTACATAGGGTTTTTTTTTAAATAAATTTAATCTAGCAGTCTATCCAAATGTCAAACACTTTATTTCTAATGACAATAAAAATTGTTTATGGGTTATCTTTGAAGCAGAATTCCGGTTAAATGGTACACTTTCCGGTAGAAGCCAGTTTAGTTAAATCGTCATATTTTAGCCTCAGGAATCTGTGGTTAAGCAATGTCCCCCTATTTGAGAGACACCCTGTATATGAATTAATATAATACATATATATATATATATATATATATATATATATATATATATATATAATTTATTTAATAAATACTGTCTTTCTATACGTATTTAATATATTTGATAACTTCTCAACAACCGAAGTTGCTCTCCTTGTTGGTAATTCTCTGTATTATGTACCATTCATACCTACAATATTTTTTGTAGCGATTTCAGAAAAATGTTTTGAAAAACATAACCCATTTATTCTGATTCAATTAAACGTAATAGAGGCGCAGACAGATTGCATTTACTTTAAATTAAAAAATTAAGTACTGAATAAAATATAATGCTTATTTATTTAACAATTTTCACTATTATTTTGAAACTATTTTTTAAATTTTCCAATGTCAAATGACAAATAAAGATTACGTAACATGAATAATAAATTTTTATTTATTTTACTCCAAAAGTATACTACTTCTCTAATATGGACTGATGTGTTCTTGTAACACAACACCTACAAAATATAAGCTGACATCATAAAACAAAATAACTACTTTATAATTGAATAAATTGATGTAGGCTTTTTGGATCTTGTGTTTATTGATTATAAACAAATTATTTTACATTTGGACGTTTCGATTGAGAAATCACCACAATCATCATTAGCTGTATAAAAACAATATGCAATAATAATAATTTGAAACAAAATACGAAGTTATTTACATACCTATTGGTCAAGTTATTACATTTTTATAATATATATATATATATATATATATCTAAATTATATCAGTTGAAAATTAAAACAAATTGTTGTAAAACATAATATTTTTGACTACATTTTAATTTGACTAGTAGTAAATTATGAGTTGTTCAGCCAGAGTATGGCAGTAAACTGCGTGTTTGGGGGATTTGTAAGTTTAATTAATTGTTGTCTTTGTTTAATGGCGGTTTATCCAAATTTAAATTAGGTAAGATTGAGCCCGCGTAAGTTAAAATGTCTTTATAATTCGTTTGGCAGTTGACCGTATTATTTTCATTTATATTTATGTATGGGTCATCCGGCGAATCAAGCGGTTTACGTCATAAATACAATAACACTAGAAACAATGACGTCATATGTTAAAAAGTTTACATGAGCATGTAAAACGGATTAAAATATGATCTGTGGGTTGTCTTCATAAATCCAAATCTTTCTTAAAAAGGTAACACGTCTGGTATAATTTTTTTTTCAGCGAAATCCAATTTCATTTAAAATATTCTGGACGATACTGCTTACGCCGTTATAAATACTTCATTCTTGTAGTATATGCAACGAACTATCTAGTATTATATAAGATCCTTAAAAAAATACAGAATACTGCATTACCATAAAATTTATCACTGTTTCTGTACATTGCGTATAGCGTTTGCCACACGCTGTACATACAGATTTAATTTTCAAATTACTGACAAATAGAACGAAATATTACCTCAATATTACAATTCAATGAAAGTAAGAGCCCACCAATCTATTTTTCATTTTCAAAGTAAGTCAATAAATTAACTACAAGCTCTTGAATTTGACATAACAGAGCATTTGACATTTTGTCAATGAACAACGAAACCAAAAACAAAATGAAATCACAATACAGGTTGAAAAGTATAATATAGACATATAATATTTAGTAATATTCATGTTCAGAATTACCAATATTAAAAAAATATAATCAAACGTCATTTTGCAAAAATTTACAAAATTTTACTTAATAATAATGTATCCAAATATAATTATTTCTATTAAAGGTGTCAAATACATAATAATAATAAGAAAACCACCGAAGAAAAATACCGTTAATAAAATATATTTTAAAAAATAAAGAAAATTTAAAAAATCTCTTAACGATGACGTAAACCGCTTGATTCGCTGAATAGCCTATATAAAGATTCATAGATTGGTCGCTTGTTGAAATTTTTTTATGTTTTAATTATTTCTGGATTTTTAAAATCAAAGATATCCTTTTTCTAAACTATGTTCAGTAATTCCACTATGATCACATTACATCTAGTTCTATTAGCAAAATATGATTTTGTTGCCATTTACAATGTGATAAAAGTTTAGTGATAAACTTCTAATTCTTAATGAATTTTCTTTTAATTCTGATAATAAAATAAGTGATAACAACTTCTATTGAAGTAAATACATTCGTATAAAGCACGTAATGACGTTATCATTCCACAAAGAATAAAGAAGATCGACGATCGTTTGTGAACATTCTACAAAGTTTGATCGAAGTTGGCAATTCCGTGAAAGTGAATTTTGGAAATTTTACGACGTCACGCAAACATGGCAGATAAAACACGGTTTAACTTCAGATATTACTCACGTAGTGTAGATAGCATTTGTAACAGCAATGAAAACTGACATTATTTTGATGACCGATTGCAGATTTAATTAATGACATTTTCTGTAAGTAGGTATTTGGATTTATGACTGTAGTTTATAGGATTACTTACATAGAATATAACGAATTAATTAACACAATACAAAACTTTAAAAGTAAATTGACATCAATATAGAAAATGAATTAATTTACCAATGTCCTGCTGGAAATTTAACTACTAGACACGTGTTTGTTTATCGCGTCAAAAAAATGGGCACTGATAAAAGATCAATATAAATTAAAAACTGTAACTATGTAACAAATAATTTTCTGGTATATTTATATTAAGTTTTTTTTTTATATTTCTTTTTGATCATATTACATGACTTTTATAGTAGGCGTGGTTCTTCGGATGTGATTCGTGATAAAATTGAACAAAGTGAATGTGATCAAAAAGAAAATTGTTTCTTCGTTCGTTATTCGTTATCCCCACTCTTTCATTTTGTGATCACAACACGCCATTCCTCTTTCTCTTCTGAATCAATCTTTTCGCATGATCACTGCGATTCAAATAACAAAATATTTGAAAATGGCGAAAAAAGCAAACAATGAAATATTGGAATGTGCAAATTTATGTCTACATCAGAATCATCCGAACTACTAGAACTTGAGTCAGTAGATCCAACATTCATTATTGGTTTTGATTTTTCTAATATTATAAAAAAGTTAAGGAAACTTGGTTTCATATTTTACTTCGTATTCTATACCAAAAATATTATTTCTGCTTCAGCACAATCCATCTTTAAACTATTTTCGATTTGAGTATTACTTCAATCAAAACAGCTGACTTATCATTTGACGTTTGCTGTTAGTTCGTTCGACGTTGTGTAGGTTTCGCGTCGATCGAGTTAATTTTGTTGTTTCTTTGGAATTAAATTTAATCATGATTCGAAAGAATCATTATTTGAACAAATCATTATTTAGAAAATCATAATCACAGTCCGAAGAAACACGCCTAGTTATTTAAACAACGAGTGTAATATACTGTTTGTTTAACCTTGCCCTAATAAACTCTCCAATTTCAGTGTAATATTTTTATAAATGAAGTCAGAAGCTTAATCGCTTACGTTTATCTAATAGCTAAATGTGATTTTTTTGATGCGCTGCCAATGGTTGAACTGTTGACAGGGAAAACAATGGGGTCCTATACCATAGTCATATTTTAACTATCTTAAATAAGAAGACGAAAATATAAATAAATTAATGAGTATTAGTGAAAAAATTTTCTTTAAATATTGACTAGGTCACAAACTATAAGCGATTGAAGCTGATTACTAATTGGGTATGACGCGTTAGGTACTAAGAATTTGATTGGTCGCCTGATTTTAAAAAGGAGATTCGCGCGCCTGCAACGGTCACCTTTGAGTCACCTTTAAAAGAATATGAAATGTCATGTTGTTCTATAACCTAACAAAACATTTAACAATTTTGTGTTTGATGAATTTATTTAATTATAACATCTAGTAATATTAACAATAATAATATATTTATAATTAAATCAATTTGCAATATTAATTAAATTAATATTGAAACTTCACAACAGCCAACACTAGCGCCATCCGTCGTCATACTTTGTGTAATAATATTGTCAAACTGTTTCAATGTTCTATAATTTATTAGGAAAAAATGCTTATTATTTACGTTATTTATACTTAATAATAATTTCTTCATGAATATAACGTATAAGTTTATATACCGGGAGTTTATTTTATCAGTAAACATAGGGTATATCATTCCCATAGTTACGGTATGAATGTTTGACAGCAATGTATTGAAGCGTTTATTTTATGAGTAAACATAGGCGTATAACATGGGAACCAGTTTTTGGTAAATACAAAGGTCTGGCAATAAATCAAGCCATGCTATTGAACATGATAATAGTACATTACATCTTGTACATTATTTAATATTAATTACTGTAATAATATTGCAAAAATTACAATAAATTACAGAAACTGTCAAATAAATAATTGTTTCAATTTTTATTATATAATATGAAAAGATTTACAAATGTCTCCGGTGGCACAGTGGTTATAACATTGGCGTCTAAAATTTTTGTTTGGGGTTCGATTCCCCGTTGGGATAATTATTTTTTTTTACATAAAAATTGTTGAACTTTTAAAAATCAGTTCAAATTTTCATATTACAATCATTTAAAAATAATAATAACATTTTAATAAATAAAGAGAAAATAATTGAGAATAATTGATTACAATAATCAAAATATTGATACAATAACAATGCATTGTATTTTCTTTTGATAAATACAGTAAAATTATAATAAGTACTCAAATTTCTTATATTTCAGTTATTTTTATTAATATCAAAAGAAAATACAATGCATTGTTATTGTATCAATATTTTGATTATTGTAATCAATTATTCTCAATTATTTTCTCTTTATTTATTACAATGCAATTATTATTTTTAAATGATTGTAATATGGAAATTGATTTTTAAAAGTTCAACAATTTTTATGTAAAAAAAAAAAATAAAATAATTAGCCCAACGGGGAATCGAACCCCAACCAAAAAATTCAGATGCCACTGTTATAACCACTGCGCCATCGGAAACATTTGTAAATCTTTTCATATTACATAGTAAAAAAGTGAAACAATTATTTATTTGACAATTTCTGTAATTTACTGTAATATTATTAAAGCAGTTCATATTAAATAATGTTCAAAATGTAATGTACTATTATCATGTTCAATAACATGGTTTGATTATTTGGCGGACACTTTGTATTTACAAAATACAACTTCCCATGTTAAACGCCTATGTTTACTCATAAAATAAACGCTTCAATACATTGCTGTCAAACATTCATGTCGTAACTATGGCAATGATATACCCTATGTTTACTGATAAAATAAACTCCCGGTATACAAACATTTCAGATATGCAAATATGAAAAAAATTATTCCCTCTATAACTAAGAGTTTGTCCCATTGTTTGTCGATCACTTGTTAGTACCTGCTACGCCACGCACAAATTCTTGAATTTTAAAAATTCATATGTCGCTTATTACGTAAAATTTTTAAGTCGCGTTTGCACTAAAATTCTTATTTTATCCTGTTCTTACAGAAAAAAAAATAAAAATAAAAGAAAAATGGCATAGGACCCCATTGAAACGCAGAGAGTGAGATAGTGATTTTTCTACAATAAAGTCTTTACGGTATAATTGTGTTTAGAAAGTGAAAATGGAAGATGAAGATACAATTATTTTTAAACAATTACTACCAAAGAAATAAAAAAAATATATATATATCAAAAATTTTGCACCTTAATATGCAATGGAAGTTACTGACGCTGTCGCTTTGAATTATATTTCCGAATATTTCGAGAATCAGAAACCATGCTTACTCTAGAGATATTGCTCCATGTTAAAACCTTGCCTCATTATTTACGAGAACGTGGATATTAACAGATAGGTAACTAGAAAAAATTGTGTTTTCCTGCAACCCTGCGTAAAGTACATACTTTACGGACTCTTCATAACGTGTAAAGTAAAAATTTTGAACGGTTGTTCAAAGCAACAATTTTAATGAACTGTATCCAAGTAAATAAACATGATTTTATAAAGTAAAATTGAATACAATATTTAAACGTTATATTTTAACTCCCTGTATACCAGGGTTGGATAAAATCATGATTTATTTAAAAAATCAAAAATCATTGATTTAAAAAAAAAATCAAATAAATCATGATTTTTTGATTTTTTTATTATTTTTAAAGATCTAGTGGTGTTATTGTACTTTTTTAATTGTTTCAAAAGCAATATAAATATTTTATTTCATAAACGAAATCGAAATCTGTAATAAAAATTGAATTTTTGCATAAATTTAGTATATAACGTACACACGCGCGCGTTTTTTTTAAACAATGCATAATGCATACCTAAAGAAAATAGGTCAAAACATGTAATCAGTAATCTGTTAGAATTCGAATACAGTCCATATTTAATAATAAATTCATTTTTATTACAATTTAAATCTTTTTTTCATCTGTGATAAAAATCAGTGTTTTTTTTTTAAAAAAAATCAGTTAATTTAAATCATAATTTAAATCAAGATTTAAATCAAATGATTTAAATCAGGCCAACCTTGAACAAAAGTTATAAGAATTGGACAAATTCGTGGAATTACCGGTATTTCTTGGGAATTAGTGAAATTACCTAGGAATACCGGAATTACCTGGGAACTACCGGAATTATTTAAGAATTAGCAGAATTACTGGAATTACCTAGGAATTACTGGAATTACTTGGAATTACTAGGAATTACTGGAATTACCTAGGAAATACTGGAATTACTTGGAATTACTAGGAATTACTAGGAATTAACCCAGGAATTACTGGAATTACTGGAATTAACCTAGGAATTACTGGAATTACTAGGAATTACAGGAATTAACCTAGGAATTACCGGAATTACTTGGAATTACTGGAATTAACCTAGGAATTACCGGAATTACTGGAATTACTTGGAATTACTGGAATTAACCAGGAATTACTTGGAATTAACCTGGAATTACTAGAATTACTTGGAATTACTGGAATTAACCTAGGAATTACCGGAATTACTTGAGAATTACTGGAATTACTTGGAATTGCCGGAATTATTTGGGAATTAGTAGAATTTCCTGAGAATTAGCGGAATTACCAGAATTGAAGAATTCGTAGAATTAGTAGCAAATTAGTGGATTATACCTGAGAATTAGTGAAATTATCAAAATTGGAGAATTCGTAGAATTAGTAGGAATTTAGTGGATTATCTGAGAATTAGTGGAATTACCAGAATTGGAGAATTCGTAGATTTAGCAGCAAATTAAAGAATTGCCTGAGAATTAGCAGAATTACCTGAGAATTAGTGAAATTACCAGAATTGGAGAATTCGTAGGAATTAGTAGGATATTAGTGGATTACCTGAGAATTAGCGGAATTACCTGAAAATTAGTGGAATTACTAGAATTGGAGATTTCGTAGAATTAGTAGGAAATTAGAGGATTACATGAGAATTAGTGAAATTACCAGAAATGGAGAATTAGTAGGAAATTAGTAGATTTCCTGAGAATTAGCGGAATTACCTGAGAATTTGTGAAATTTCCAGAATTGGAGAATTCGTGGAATTAGTACGAAATTAGTGGCTTACCTGGGAATTAGCGGGATTACCTGAGAATTAGTGAAATTACCAGAATTGGAGAATTCGAAGAATTAGTAGGAAATTAGTGGATTACCTGGGAATTAGCGAAATTACCTCAGAATTAGTGAAATTACCAGAATTGGAGAATTCGAAGAATTAGTAGGAAATTAGTGGATTACCTGGGAATTAGGGAAATTACCTGAGAATTAGTGAATTACCAGAATTGGAGAATTCGTAGAATTAGTAGGAAATTAGTGGATTACCTGGAAATTAGCGGAATTACCTGAGAATTAGTGAAATTACCAGAATTGGATTATTCGTAGAATTAGTAGGAAATTAGTGGATTACCTGGGAATTAGCGGAATTACCTGAGAATTAGTGAAATTATCAGAATTGGAGAATTCGAAGAATTAGTAGGAAATTAGTGGATTACCTGGGAATTAGCGGGATTACCTGAGAATTAGTGAAATTACCAGAATCGGAGAATTCGTGGAATTAGTAGGAAATTAGTGGATTACCTGGGAATTAGCGGAATTACTTGAGAATTAGTGAAATTACCAGAATTGGAGAATTCGTGGAATTAGTAGGAAATTAGTGGATTACCTGGGAATTAGCGGAATTACCTGAGAATTAGTGAAATTACCAGAATTGGAGTATTCGTAGAATTAGTAGGAAATTAGTGGATTGCCTGGAAATTAGCGGAATTACTTTAGAATTAGTGAAATTACCAGAATTGGAGAATTCGTGGAATTAGTAGGAAATTAGTGGATTACCTGGGAATTAGCGGAATTATCTGAGAATTAGTGAAATTACCAGAATTGGAGAATTCGTGGAATTAGTAGGAAATTAGTGGATTACCTGGGAATTAGCGGAATTACCTGAGAATTAGTGAAATTATCAGAATTGGAGAATTCGAAGAATTAGTAGGAAATTAGTGGATTACCTGGGAATTAGCGGAATTACTTGGAATTACTGGAATTACTAGGAATTAGCGGAATTACCTAGGAATTGCCGGAATTATTTGAGAATTTATATTCACAATCATCCTTATTTTAAATCAATAATTTTCAAAATAAATCAATGAGTTATAACCAGGGTTGGATAAAATCATGATTTATTTAAAAAAATCAAAAATCATTGATTTAAAAAAAAATCAAATAAATCATGATTTTTTGATTTTTTTATTATTTTTAAAGATCTAGTGGTGTTATTGTACTTTTTTAATTGTTTCAAAAGCAATATAAATATTTTATTTCATAAACAAAAACGAAATCTGTAATAAAAATGCATTTGAATTTTTGCATAAATTTAGTATATAACGTACACACGCGCGCGTTTTTTTAAACAATGAATACAGTCCATATTTTTGTTGTTATTTATACTTTTGTAGTAAATAAATTCATTTTTATTACAATTTAAATCTTTTTTTCATCTGTGTTAAAAATCAGTGATTTAAAAAAAAAATCAGTTGTTTTAAATCATAATTTAAATCAAGATTTAAATCAAATGATTTAAATCAGGCCAACCTTGCTGTATACCTAAATAAAATTCTTTTGTATATAATTCTTGCATACGAAATACAAAAGCATTCTTGAATGTAAGGCACTAACATAAAATTATTGTTATGTTGAATAAAAGGAATTTGTGCTAGTAGAAACAAAAGAAATAACAAGATTCATGTCATAATATATAATTCTCTCTAAACATAATACGTTCTCATAAAAAAAGTTTTCCTTTCATAACCATTATTCTTTATTTATTCATTCGTGCGAGGAAATAATTATTACGCGCTAAAGACATAAAAACGGAAATATTAGTAGCTAATAGAAACATGAGAAATTCCGGCCACCGTCATATTTGTCCCATATATAATATGGGCCCAGCATGTAGGGGTATGTGAAATCCTTTCAGCTACGGCCATAATGGGCAATCAGCAGCCCTTAAATCAAGGGTAGGTATCGGGGGTATGCGTCTATAACTCACGCGCTTCTCATTTCGTGCCCACGGCGTTCATTGCGCACGCGATACCCCCAATAGCACGTAAATTCACTACATTCACGGATATAAGGTTACTGAAAGTACGAGAGCCACTCTAGAATTATTGAGGAAACGAAAATTCGGACATATTTTAGAATCATGATTTAATTCCTTTGTTACATATTTTAAATGTATGTAGGTAACTCACGATAAAAATGTCACTGTCAAAAAACTAACCATATCAAATTAAAAATCGTGAAATTTAAAAAAGAAAATAGCAAATGAAGCAAAAGTTATATCCAAAGGAACTAAATATAGTTTGCAGCATTAGTAAATTATGTAGGAATGTATTTAAATTAATAAAAATTAAATAGTGGGAGGTATTGTGTTGGCCACATCAGATTTTTATAAAAGCATTTTTCTTCAAACGTCATACAAATGGCATCTTTTGTGACTTATTGATTTACAAGGTAGAAATGAAATAAATAAATATCCATAGCAACTATATAAAATGAGCGAATAAGAAGTAACTTGTACAATAGAAACCTGTCATATCGCCCCAAGTTGCACTATACACTAGATAACCTAAAAATAAAGTTACTAAAAACATCCAACAACTGTCAAATTTAAATTGATAACCTACAAATTGAAATATGAACAGTGTATATTAAACGAAATAACATATTATAAAATAGTAGACTTACATATTGGTAATGAGGGTAAGAATAATTAGAATTAAAGTGATAAGAAACGTTCATGTTGTTTTTCAGCGATTCCTCGACATATCATATCCTTGAGCAATATTGTTGAACTTCCATTCAATTAAACAACTTTAAATTCTGATATAATTGCATATAAGGAGAATATAAAATTGCATAGTTTTTATTTAAACGTCAAAACATGAAAATTTAAACTTGAATGTTTGTAAAAAAAGTGAACAAATACGAAAGTATCCATAGCAACAGAGCAATTGAAATCTGCAAACGTCCTTCAAGTAAAATATTTATAATTATTGTAACGTCAAGTTGTAATTATTTTATTTAAATACGTATATTTGAAGAAAAAATATAATGTGTCATTCGGAGTAAAAGTGTCATTGTGTGTCTCGCATGTAGTTGTCCGACTCGCTACTGCTCGCCACACAAAGAATTACTTTTACTCTTATGCCCAGTTTTATAAACATCGAATAACTTGCTGAGTTATTACTTTGAAAGTAAATTTAATCGATAAGTAAATAAAAATGTCTGTTTTATAAAATAAGTTGCAGAGTAAAATAAGTACTTGCAGAGTAAATATTTTATTCTAGTGATTTACTGACAGACATATCGTTTATTATTATTCAAACGTCAAAATAAAGTGCCATAAAGTGTCAGTTCTCATTAAAAATAGAAAAAAAAGAGAGAATGGTGAAAGAATTATACTGAAATAGATAAAGTGAACATGTTGGAGATAACAAAAAAAAATATATAGTAGTTTTATTGAAAACAAGCAGACAGACGTAGCAAGCGTCAAAAGCAAAAATGGGATGAGATTTGTAAAGAATTTAATGCAGTTTCACAAATAGGTCCCCAGAATAGTGTTCAAATGAAACTGTTATATGACACATTGTATTTATGTTAGCTTGGAGTAGTTGGGTTTTGTACAGGTGTTAATAAGTAATTTTTACAAGGGTATCCACTATCCCCTAACAAGTAGCAATTACCAAATTCTCTGTTTCCAAGCCTAGCTCTTATTAATGAATTGTTAAATATGTTGCTGTCGTGTGCGGAACCAGGCCATCTAGTAACAACATCCGTTATTTTTAGATTTGCTGAACATACCATTTGGCAATTCACAGAAAACCATCCTTTTCGGTTTCTATAAATTTCTGTGTTCCCTATAAAATAATTAATTTTGACATGTGTCAAATTTATTCTACAGAATAAAATTTACTTTCTCGAAAATCAGTGGAGTAATTTATTCCAAAGATTTACTTAGCTAGTATTTTTATTCTTGCTTTATAAAACGAAAATCTCTGGAATAAACTGTTTTACTTCGAGAATAAATTTTACTTTGCTAGTAATTTACTTATCCATCTTTTATAAAACTAGGCATTAATAACACAATATACTATTATGGCCCAATAAAAAAACTAGCCTACTATTTTCTGGTATTTCTGTTTGCAAGCATTATGGCATCAATGTTTACTGGCATTTTTTTCTCGTTTTGATGTCTTTTGAAACCTTTAGTGTTACTACTCATATCATTCCCATTTACCCTTGAAAGTACGAAACATAGCTAGAAGCAAGTGCAAGCACGAACAGGACATTGTAAATCACTTTATATTAAATACAACCGCATGAGCTAGTACGGTGACTACCACTCCACGATATCCCACCCGTGATCCTGAGGGAAGAGCCCATTTCGGGAACGGGAACACCAGTACCCCTGACGCTTGCAGGGATATTGCGACAAGTTGAAGAATGGAGTTTTTAATCAATTGAGATTGAAACTACAG
This sequence comes from Ophonus ardosiacus, assembly GCA_943142095.1. Lineage (NCBI taxonomy): Eukaryota > Metazoa > Arthropoda > Insecta > Coleoptera > Carabidae > Ophonus > Ophonus ardosiacus. The sequence goes on along the minus strand of OW964826.1, from coordinate 49,233,183 downwards.
CGGGAACAAAGAGGGAACCACTCGATGATTATTTTTCAAGCTTGAGGATTATTTTGCTTCTGAGTTTGGATGATATATGTGCTGAAATAAGAGGATGTAGTAATTGGATGTGTTTTATGGTTTGAAATTTGATAAATGGGTTGGAAATGTATGGTATAATATGTAAAAATTTTCAGTAAAATGAATAAATCTGTAATATTATTTTAAAATATTCTAAGACTTAGATATTTTGAAAAGTGCCAAATTTCAATATTTAATTTCTCCCTTATACAGGGTGTCTCTTAAATAGGGGGACATGGCTTAACCACAGATTCCTGAGGATAAAATAAGACGATTTAACCAAACTTGCTTCTACCGGAAAGTGTACCATTTAGCCAGAATTCTGCTTCAAAGTTTTTTGAAAAAAAAAAAAAAATTGTTTATAATAATCGGACGCTTTATTCGATTTGGATGAAATTTGGTATGACAGTTTATATGGTTATAAGTCATCTTTTAAGGTGATACATGTTGTTATTAGTGAACCATAAAACCATTAAAAATTACTTGTTTGACATGTGGATAGACTGCTAGATCAAATTTATTTTAAAAATTTAACAGTGCGGACACTCAGATTTTATTTTTTTCTGTGTGAACCGTAACAGATATCACAAATTATACAGAGAGAGAGAAAAGTTTACTATAGAACGTATCTTTCTGAAAAAAAAAAAATTTCACGTTTTCGGCATTGCCATTAAAAAGTTACGGTCTAATTAATGTAGGGACTCCTAAGTTTGATACACTAGTGGTTTACTAATAATAACACCTTAAAAGATGACTTATAACTATATAAACTGTCATACAAAAATTCATCCAAATCGAATAAAGCGTTCGATTATTATAAGCAAAATTAATTTTTTTTCGAAGAAATTCGAAGCAGAATTCTGGCTAAATGGTACACTTTCCGGTAGAAGCAAGTTTAGTTAAATCGTCTTATTTTAGCCTCAGGAATCTGTGGTTAAGCCATGTCCCCCTATTTAAGAGACACCCTGTATTTATAGAATGATTTTTTTCAAAATATTTGTTTGTATATATTTTCTTTATCTCTAAATCTATATAAGAATTAAATTAATAATAAAAATTAAAAATGGACTAGGAGATTTTTATGTTTTTCAATATTTGTAATAACAAAAATTTTCAAAAAATAATATTTAGAAGATTTTTTTAAAAACTCCTACTTCCGGTTGTCCAGTTGATGTCAATACTATTATTAATGCCAGATTGAGGAATACGTAGTTTAACATATGTCTTAAGTCTTATAGTCTTTGCGGAATTGTCCTTCCATTATCCAGACACACACACACACACACACACACACACACACACACACACACAGACATCGTTGAAAAAAAATGTTATAATCGGATTCTAGGGACCTCAAGACGTGCTTATTCACTAAAATCTGGATATGCGATTTTTAGCATGAGTCCAATACCTCTCTTAGTGAGAGGTAAAAACAACATACAAAATATTGCAAATTAAAAATTTAAACGATTAACTAATGTAAATGTATTATTCCAGTAATAATAAAGTCGTTATTATTTTTTTAAAAATGTAGACATCATTGTTTACAATTTTATTATTCTGTGTGAAATTTGCATAGCGGATGTAGAACATATTTAACTAAAAAGAGGATAAACAAATAATAAGTACATGCTTCACAATTAAACAAAATCAAGGCCGCGCATATATTTAAAAATATAATTGTTTTATTTTTATTCGTTCTCAGAAAACATGTTAATTATACGCACATACAAATACTATTTAAAGAAACAATTAAACCGGTCTTGTAGTGTAAAATTTAAATATTTCTGTTGGTCCCGTACACAACAGCGTAATTAGGCTAATTAAAATGAAAACGAAGTGAAAACCTGCGTCCGCTCAGGCCTTTTTGTGTTCTCGTTGTCCTAATTCGCGGGGTAATGCTCTGTGTGGAAACGAGCTTGTTTGTACGAATGAAATCCACCAGAGACGGATTGGGCACTAAGCCTAAATTTTATTAAATTAGAATTTTATAAAAGAGCGAAACAATTTTTGGTGAGTTGAGGCTGTATTAAGTTCAAACCAAACTCAGCCACCATGCAGTCAAAATAAAAAAAAAAAATGTTGTGGCCAGCACAAGACCTCTCGCTATTTCCATATTAGCCTATATAAATATTGTATTGTATATATCGTCATCATTACCGATGTCTACATGTGTTGTAGATACTGGCACACCCAGAAATGGGTAATATGCCGTGATGATATATTTATTTATATTTATTTAAGTATTGTATTGCACTTCGCTTTCGAACCGTCGTTTTTTAACAAAATATTACAGAACCTTACCCAAATATTGTTTTTTATTGTATGTAACATGTCTTCTGCACACATATAATTCTAATTATATCTATTTTTCATTGTATGAGGAAGTTCCTAAACGTCAGAAATTCTTCAAATTCATTAACCAGATTGGCGGTATTTCTGATGGATATATGCATTTTTACCACAATTTTACCTATAATTTCAAATATTTAATTAATAAAACAATAAGAAAAATTAATTATACTTCCCAGAAAAAGCTATCAGAATGTCACTAAAACTGTTGATATTTGACAATGACATGTGTCATTTACAAACTATTTTATAAACATTGGAATTTGTCAACTGGTTTAATTAGTGCCTTAGCCTCTGCGATTAGTTTACTTATAAATTATAGTGTCTTTATATCTAAATCTATACAAGATATAATAAAATTTTTAAGTGTATTAGATGGAGAATTTTATGTTCTTCAATATTTAATGAAAAAAGCTCCCAAAAAATTATATTTAGAAGAATTTTTCCAAGAAACTACTACTTCCGGTTGTTCAATTATTACCAAAACCTTTTCAGCTCTTCCCAGGAATGTCAGATTGAGGAAACTGCAGTTAAATATTTTTTAAGTCTTATAGTTTTTCAGGAATCGTCCCTACAACACCCAGACATACATACACACATACACACATCCCCACACACACACACACACACACACACACACACACACACACACACATCATTTTAAAAATGTTATAATCGGATTCTAGGGACCTTAAATAGTGCTTATTCAATAAAATCTGGATATGCGAATTTTAGCATGAATCCAATACCTCTCTTAGCGAGAGGTAAAAAGTGGTTTTAAATTTTCATTTAAAAACTGTTTAATAACATATGTCTTATTCCCTCGGAAACCAAGGATGGAGATGAAGACCTTCGCGCCAGGGTCTTTCAGTGAGTTCTTCCAATACATCGACTGTTCACCGACGATCACACATGATTGTTTCACGGATTTTTCAATGCTTTCGTCCGTTTTGGAAGCCGAAAGACGTCCTGATCCAGATTCATTTTTAATTGCTATTCGACCACTTTTAAGACGTGAAAACCATTCGTAAACCCTTCTTTGTCTCAAAGCTTCCTCCCCCTAAGCCTTCTGTAGCATTGCGAGAGTTTGCGATGCTGATTTGTCTAACAGGAACAGGAAAGAAAACTTTAATGTCTGCTTTACAAATATCGCCACTTTAAACAGCCCTTACAAAAAAAATCATACTGATCGCCCAAATCCAGAAGGGAGTCTAGAGAAGGCACTTAGAAGGAAACGTTAGAACTTGCGCCCTAAAACCCGCCAGGAAAATATTTTTGGGTACCTTGTCGTATACCCAGTAATATAAATTGCAACATTGATAAAAGTCCTTACATCATAAATTTTATATCTAAAAAGATAACATTATTTGAATTCATATTGCATACCATTATTTCCAAAGTATTATCGTGTATTTTGCAAGAACTTTTACCCTTTGTTTATCTTCTGTTTTGTTAACTCTCAAAATTTCTCTAATTGGGCTATATCAAAAGCAAATATTGACAAAGAAACTTATCCTAACTAGGTCAGAATTTCATTTTTGTTCATTTTCAAACAAACCATTTCTCATTCCACAACTGAGCCGTCAGCAGAAACAAATGTTCCCTGAAAAGTAAGTTAGGATATGACGTGGCAGCCGACAAAAAATGCTTCCGACGAAGGTTTCCAAGAAGTAGAAGTAAGTGCAACTTTTAACGAGATTAGCAAAACGAAAATGCTTCGCATATTTTTTGTTCAAGTTTCAGGGCCGGCTTTCAGAGATTGATGAAATTATGGATTTTGTTGGTCAAAATCTTGTTAATAATTTTTATCATTGAGCTAAATTACAAAGTGATCAACATAATCAATAATGTCTTTTATCCAATCGTGGAGAGTTGGTTCCATTATACATTGATAATAAATAGTATGTATAATAGGTGTTAACAATGACAAAAACTCGAAATTAGTCAAACTTACAATAGATTTTGATAGTGTATGTGCTTTTCACGAATTTTAGTACAATGTTTATAAAAATGAATGATTTAACTAATGTAATTATGTATACATGATTTTGTTTAAGAATCAGAAAAGTCCTACTTACTTTAAAGAAGGTATACAGGCTGTTTCACGTAACAATATAAAGCTTCGGAGTATGAAACTAAATACCAAAACGAGAAAAAGTCCCAATAAACATTGCCAAGAAAGATACTAAGAATTTCGTACAAAAAAAAAAAATAGTTTATTATAAAAAGAATCTTAGAACGCAAATGTTCAAAACGAAAGCCATTGCATTCAATAAATAACTCGGTATTATTAAAAAATACAAGGCGAATGATTAAAATATTATATTTATTAAATACAGAAGACTTTGTAATACTATTTTTTGAATTAGAAATATTCTAATAATATTAAATTGCAGATGTAATAATAGACCACATTAGTGAGGTTAAGATTTTCGTTTGGCGCGAAACCCTAAATCAAATCAGAATGTATGAAGTTCATATGGAAGCGCATTTTCAATTCATATTATTAAAGCTATTCTGTGTTTCTTAAGTACAATTTTAAGTTTCTTACTAACTTTTAACAATACTCTTTGTTTTCTGTACAGTAAAAGTATAAACAAAATAATAAGTTAAGCATAATTTTATTTTAAAGAAAGTAGGATTGCAAATAGTAACATATGTCGTAACTCAGTGCAGTTAGAAATGACTACAGTGTCAGGTCAACTGTAGATTAGTTTTGGATTTCTCGCTGTTTGTCTTTAAAGTTATAATATAAGGTGGTTATAAGTTTTTCGTTTTTGTTGTTTGCGATATCTGAAAGGGTTATTAAGTTGTCTGCAATAAATAATTTCTTTGCTGACGATCTAAATTAAACAGAATCGAAAATAGCTTCGACCTACGTTTTAATGAATTTGCACTTACTGCTTTAACTACAGTTTATTCAATAATTTTGTGTGTTTTAGATATTTATACGACACAAGTAGATAGACCATACATTAGAGATTTATATTTATAAAGTTTAATAGATAAGATTTGCATTTTAAAGTTCCAGAATGAATAACATGGAAGTATAAATCGGCAGATGCGAGTTAAGGTTTTAGTTCGAATTTGCCGCCACAAATTGGCCGTTACACTAACGTGGTCTATTAAATATCGCACTGAATTAGATAGAATATTTAATTAATAAAGTTGCATTAGTGTCAAATGAAATAAACAAAAGGGGATACAAGGATATAAGCAATCTATTTTCTGCTCCGCGTGCCTGAGTGTCTGGTCGCGAACCTGGGGGAACCGGGTTCGATCCCGACAGACGCCAAATATTTCCAATTTTAAATGGCACAAAAGTGACCCCTGTGATGCACTCTCCACATCAGCTATGAGTGCCTGTGAGGTGACGCCTGGTAAGCGCCCACACGGTAAAATATATAGTCATCATTACCGCTGTCTACATGTGTTGTAAATACTGGCACACCCAGTAATGGGTAATATGCCGTGATGATATATTTATTTATATTTATTTATGCTTCACTTAAGATGAATTTTCGGTACCTCTGTTAGATAGCGTTAAATCACTAATACGTATTACTTTTTATAATATTGTTTATAATATCACGTGTCAGAGTGCGTTGTATGACCGGTTGTGGTTTTTATAAAAGTTTAATAAATGCATTTGAAATATATTTCTTTTTAAGTTGACTTCGATCAGCTTTGATCCTGGCTCATCAAAACCATAACCATGACAGTCTAAAAAAATCCTTATTTGTAATTAAAATTATAATTATAGTCAGTACCTACTACAAAATCGCAAATATTGAAATGGAAAGTACCTATTATTCATCAGAGACGTAGAAAAAATTGATTTATTAACCACTTATTGGTATTATATTCTTGTAACCATTACCAGCACTTATTGGTATTATAGTAGGTGTTAAAAATGCTACTTTTTCTAATGAATAAACAACACGTAAGCATGATTAGCTCTCATTGTCGTAACCTAGTCCCACGTCAGTATTTCATCAACATTTTGCTTACCTTATCTGTCGTAGCTATACGTCTCCCACGTGTATTCGTACTCGCACATGTGTCGTACAAGCGTGTAGGACTGTAGGTGTTCTTTAACTCACTATTGACACAATAACAAATAACTATTGTGTATTGAACCTGTGCTTGGAGAAACTAGCTCGGCAATCTTCACCTTGAAGATTTGTTTTTATTTATGAATATTTACAGAAAGACGCTTTTTATTTCATATCGCAACTACATTAATCTTTCAGTTTTGTTTTTATTAAAAAGGTGAAGGTAGTAAACAATGATAATTAAGCAGGTACGAATTAATTGTTCAACTGTTTCCTGTAGTAATGTTGCACTTGGGGAAAATAAATAAAGCGGACATTTCAAGTACATTTGTCTCAGATTTGATTAATGATACGTACAAGCATGTGAATACATACATATTTTTATATGATTTTTAATTCTTTTAAATTTATGAACGACTGTGCAATTGCGTTGGTCATATATGAGCCCCGTCTCACAGCAGTTGCCCAACTTTTTAAAAATTCAGTTATAATGAATTAACTAATAGAGTTGTAGGTAATATTTTAAGTAAATATATCTTTACTTTTTATTTAAAATGAAGATTTTGAACAAAATAATGTAATATAAAATTTTCCTCTACGTTTAGAAATTTATAGTAACACAAATCGATATTTTAATATCACGTTATTTATCAATTTTGGGTGACATCGCTTTTTATTCTAAATTATAACTGTACTCAATTCTTTTAAACATTTTATTAAGAAATCCTAATAAACTTAAGACTTGTCTTAAATTCGTTTAATTTTTTTTAGTATTTCTTGAATTTTTAGTAAAAATAAGTTTTAGTTCAGTTTACATTAAAAACTCTGATGTGGCCAGCATATTACCTGTCGTCAATTCTATGTATTTTGTACAAATCCCACACAAAAGCTCCTTGGAAAAGATTCTATATACCCAGTAAAATTGGAACAAGAATATATACTATTTTCTACAAATTCCATACCAAAAGTTTCTTGGAAAAGATTATATATATATATATATATATATATATATATATATATATATCCAATAAAATTGAAACACGGACATATACTATTGTTTACAAATTCCATATTGAAATTTCAATAGAAAAGATTCAGTAAATTCAATAAAATTATAACATGAAAATACACTATGTAAATTGCACTTGACACTGACATTTGTTACTTAGAATTAGGTATTTGAATATATTAGCCGTTTCCAAGATTATAGCAAAGCTGGCTGATTTATGAAAGTTAATCTTTTTATAATTCTTTAACTCTATTGAATATGAAAGAAAACCGTATAGACAATAAGATATTCTTTTATATTGGTAATCACATAAAATGTCAAAAAGTGATATTTAACTGCGTTTTTCCAAGAAGAACTGTTAATAACTTCAAATAAACGAACTTTCGGATGACCAATTATAACCAAAATCTAAGTAGCTCTTCATATCGATGTAAAGAAGAGGAATACGGAAGAATTATAATTTTTAGAATTGTAGTATTGGAGTTATCGTCGGAGAAAAATTTGTCACACACAGACACACACACACACACACACACACACACACACACACACACACACACACACACACACACACACACAGAGAGAGAGAGAGAGAGAGAGAGAGAGAGAGAGAGAGAGACAGAGAGAGAGAGACAGAGACAGAGAGAGAGAGAGGACGGAAGGTAAAAATAAGTAAAAATGAAATGTTTTAAAAAAACATATCGTGCTATGTGTCATAAGAACCACAAAATGTTTGTAATATTAATGGGGTATTCCACCATAACAAAAAATAAGAAAAATTTCAATTTAACTTAAAGTATGGCTCAATAAATAATAGTAAAATCAATGAAAACATTTTTTAAATAATTACGAGATATTTCACCTTTGCTAAAAGGGGAAATTGACGTCATACAATTGTTATCTTTCTCTCGTAGCGTGCTCAGAGCAGTGTGTGTGAGAAAGACAAGTATAAAAATAAAATACTGTTAAACTAGGAACAATTAAGACTTTTTAATACTATGAATTGCTTCAAAACTGAATGAAGTTTTATTCAAAATAATTTAAAAAAATCTGTTGTGGCCAGCACAAGACCTCTCGCCATTTCCATATTAGGCTATATAAGTATTGTATTGCACTTCGCTTTCGAACCGTCGTTTTATAACAAAATCTTACAGAACATTATCCAAATATTGTTTTTTATTATATTTAACATGTCTTCTGCACACATATAATTCTAATTATATCTATTTTTCATTGTATGAGGAAGTTTCTAAACGTCAAAGATTGTTCCAATTCATTAACCAGATTGGAGGTATTTCTGATGGATATATGCATTTTACCACAATTTACCTATAATTTTAAATATTTAATTAATAAAACAATAAGAAAAGTTAAATATACTTCCCTGAAAAAGCTATCAGAATGTCACTAAAACTGTTGATATTTGACAATGACATGTGTCATGTTATAAACAGTGAAATTTGTCAACTGGTTTCCTTAGTGCCTTGGCCTCTGCGATTAGTTTACTCTATAAATTATAAAGTCTTCATCTCTAAATCTATACAAGATATACTAAAATTTTTAAGTGTATTAGATGGAGAATTTTATGTTCTTCAATATTTAAAAAAAACTCCCAAAAAATTATATTTAGAAGATTTTTTCTAAGAAACTACTACTTCCGGTTGTTCAATTGTTACCAAAACCTTTTCAGCTCTTCCCAGGAATGTCAGATTGAGGAAACTGCAGTTAAATATTTTTTAAGTCTTATAGTTTTTGAGGAATCGTGACTACAACATCCAGACATACATACATACATACATACATACACACACACACACACACATACACACATCCACACACACACACACACACACACACACACACACACACACACACACACACACACACACACACACAGACATCATTTTAAAAATGTTATAATCGGATTGTAGGGACCTTAAATCGTGCTTATTCAATAAAATCTGGATATGCGAATTTTAGCATGAATCCAATACCTCTCTTAGCGAGAGGTAAAAATTGAGTGGAATACCACATTAAAAGACGCTATAATTTACCTTAGTTATTATTTGTTTTTAATTAAATAAATAAAATGAATTTAAAGCCGGTGGGCCAACTGCCGTAGGACGGGGATCGTATACAGTCGATGACTAACATAATCCTATATATTATTATTAATTAAACCATTAAAAGTTAATCTCATTAAAATCTTAAAATTGCACACAGTATAACTTTTAATAATTGCTTTGCGAACAACATAACAAAATGGAGTTCCCCTTGTTAAACCTAAATCAAACACAAAACCTACAAAACGTTGCACGATATACTTTTCTCACAAACGCCAGAACATAACTTATATCTGTTAGTCTGTTTGCATTGGCAATGAGTTTACATTTCATAGCCCGTATAATTTCAGTCTCCGCAATCTGCAAAATGGAGCAGGATCAGTGTTTTGTTGACTGTACCTCTGTGTGCAAACAACGCCCTCTATTTGCTTAGCGCACTCGCTACAGAAGTGAAAACTTGTCGAATAATAGCGAGAAGCGAGACTTAAACCGCGAGCTACTGGCGAAGACGTCAATGTAACCATCGTAAAACGCATTCAAGTCGTAAATCAGAACGAGAAGGACTAATAAACTGGATTACAGGCAAGGAGACTGCTGCCAAAACCAGTAGTAAATGCTAATAAAGCCATTCGGTAAATAGGAATATGAGAAGGCGATGAAATTGTCGTTCAAGAAAATGAGTTTAACTGCAAAGATTTCTGTCAAGTGTCTCTGTGCTTGAAGTGCAATAACGTAATTTCTTTTTTGCCCTCCTGAAGTGTAATGGGAACTTTACAATTGTATACACAGCAAGTGTAACCTACATTTTACGCTTACTGTGTTGTAACTTGTCTAACTATGCGGTCAAATAATCAAAATACACTGGACGTTTAGGGGCATTTAGAAAAGAAATCATCTTTACTATAATAAAGTTCATGTAAAAAAGTACTACCTACTTAAGTTATTTTTTTACTTTAACATTTCCTATATTTAAAATTAATTTATATAAACCAAACTCACGATAGCGACATCTGTCATTATTGTAAATATCCGCCATTACCGACATAGTCACCGATCGATATACCTGTCAAATACGCGAGCATTGCTGAAATGTCAAATATCGACACCTACCTATTATTTATTACGAAGAAAACATGAGCAAATAAATATATTATCAGTCATTAACAACGTCTATTATTACAGATAAATTTTTGCTAGAAGAAGTACTCTAATGAAGGTAAGTAAAATCAAATTTGGAAATTGACTTAACCCCAGTATTTTAAACTAACCCTTTTCGCCCTTTTCAGAAGTACCACCTATCTCATTAAAAAAAGTGATTTTCATTATCGTCGGCCAAAAAATTTGATACAATTCTCGTGCGTGAAGTACTTTACAGCGCTCCAGCTAATAAGGCACTCGCCTTAACCAAAGCTGTCGCGCTGTAAAATACAACTATTTTGTCCTTCTGAACTGTAAATAATCACACATCGTTGACGTCTATGGTAGGTGTGATTTTACACATGCGCTGAATTTTCCGCACCGAATAAAGTAATAAACACCTGTAGCGTAGCTAAGGAAGGGCGGAGGGGGCGGTCCACCGCGGGCGGCACTTTTAATTTGTAATAACATAATATAACTAAAATAAAATATTTACAGTAATATTTGACAATTGAAATGTATACGTAAACGACAATTCAGAAAAAATTTAACTTTCCGAAAGTTTTTCCATTTTTCGCAAAACTAAAATAGATACCCTGTAAAGTTGTAAAGTCAGGTATTGTGGTGACTGTCAAGACAACTATCGGAGTAGCTGGCAAGCGACTAACATGTTTTGTTATTACATTTAATTTAAAGCTAAAAGTTAGCCATGTATTGTTTATTTTGAAAAATCACAGGCATCTGAAAAAAAAGGAATGCAACAAAAAAAAAAGCTTCATAGCAACATAAATAAAAAAAATAATAATAAGTCAGTAAGGAGCCAAGTAATGGTTCAGAAGTAATTTAGCTCCTCTTTCTTTCATTCCTTTTTTTTGGCCTCAATTTATCTTAATACAAAATTATATAATTTTCATAAAATCGTTTCTTTCTTTACTTAGTAGTGGGGCAAAATTATATTTTCAGGAAAGTGTAAAGTGTTGTGCATTTGTGTTGTGCTCCGAGACCGCTGTTGTACTAAACAGCGGACACCCCTTAATCTACGAATTGGACCAACCGTGCTGTCGCCACTTGGCGGTTTTAATCCGGCAAATTACGCCCCTGCTTCTACACTGCCCTCCTCTCGAGTTCCTCCTGCAGGAGCTTCTGCCCGTATTCAGCCCTGCGCCCTTGGTGGCGTCACTTTGCCAGCCTCACAACCACGTGTGAGGCCTCCTCCTTCTGAACCTCCTACCTTACTGAATCTGGCCGTCACCGCTTCCAGACCAGTTACCGTCTGCAGAATTCATCCAGTCTTCCAAGTCCGTCAAGATCCTGCCTCCTAGTCACATCCCGTTTTTTCTAGTCAAGGTCAGTGCTTCTTTAGTTTTTTTGACAATCACCACAATCTCAGCTTGCGAGTTTTTGTTGTTTACTATTTAAAGTCTATTGGTCCTTCGAGCATTTTACATAATTATACATAATTTTTGGTCCTTCGAGCCGGATCTTCCACGGTAAAAATTTGATACTATGGAAATCCAATTAAAGTCATTGAAAGCCCTAGCAAAGGGCTATGAATCTCGTATAGTAAAATTGCACGAACTCGCGAAAAAATGCACTCCAACTGACACGCGTAATAATGAACGCTTCTTGGACGAATCCCAAGAAGTCGATTTGTTGAGAGATGAATTTAAAAACGCCTGTATCCGTATAAATGACCTTGAGCTGGCTAATGACACTGGTTTTGAACCTAGCTTCGAAACTCTAATGACTATTGAAATGTATTTTTCGAAAATCAAACGAACGCGTAGCGAGCTAGCTTTGTCGTCTCCCAAGGCACAACAGTCAAAGTCAGGTACGGAAATTAATAAAATTAAAAAACTTCCCCCTATTGAACTGCCATCATTTAATGGAAAAGTAGAAATGTGGCCATTATTTTACCAGTCGTTTAAATCAAACGTTCACGAGAACGTGGCGCTCACAAACGAGCAACGGATTAGTTATCTTATAGGTAAACTCACTGGTAATGCTTTGGAAGTAACGGGAGGGATATTGCCCACACCCGAAAATTACAATATTATTTGGGATGGCTTGGTAAAGCAATACCAGGATAATCGAACAATGGCTAAGCAATACTTAGATAACATTCTAAATATAAAGTCTAGTTCAAGAAACCCAAATGATTTAATAACATTTGTTAATAAATTCTCAGCTTCAGTCGAAGCTCTTAAACAACTCAAAATTCCAGACGTTCTGGATTTTGTTTTATTAAACTGCGCGTCTAAAAAGGTCGATTCAGAGATCGTACAACTATTTGATACGATATTCCGTAAAACGGAATTTCCCTCTTGCCAAACCTTTTTAGAATTTGTCCGGGATCAAGCAAAAATCCTGGAGCGGTCTTCATCTGTAAAAGGCCCACCAAAAATGGCGAAGCATCAGCGCACATTTTTGGCGGCAGATGAAACCCCAATCAAATCATTCAAACCAAAATCTTGTATTTTGTGTAACAGTGCGGAACATTCCAAACTGTATTATTGTGATAAATTCATTAAAATGTCAGTCCAAGACAGATTTGGGTTTATCAAATCTAAAAATGCATGTTATAATTGCTTATCCAATGTTCATGCAGGTAAAGCCTGTGCCTTGCTCACCACATGTCGGGTATGTCACGGGAAACACCATACACTTTTGCATTTTTCAACTCCTCCAAAATCTCCCGCCAAAAAAATAGCGGAATCGGAGAATGACACTTCATGTCATGTATCCATAAACAACCAAGGTTATATTCTATTGTCAACTGCACAAGTTTACGCTACAGATATAAACAAGGGTAAACAAGTTATCAGATGCTTGCTGGATAATGGGTCACAAAATAACCTTATAACTAAAGATTGTTGCAAACGATTAAAATTAAAAATTACCCCCCTTAAAAATTCAAAAGTCACGGGGATCGGGATGACAAGTCGCCCGGCTTTCGGGTATGTAAATCTTAAAATAGAATCCCGAGTTTCGCCCCATAGATACAATTTAAAGGCTCTGGTAGTCGAACATATAACGGATAACTTACCTTCTTGCAAGCTAACCGTTTCCAAATATCCGTCTTTCAAATCCATTCTCTTAGCCGATAATACTTGGAATATCCCGGGAAAAATCGACGTAATATTGGGGGCTCAAATATATCCGTCGCTGCTTCTCTCAAAACGAGTAGGAAGAGCTCCTACAGCTTATGAAACAACGTTAGGTTATGTTCTTTTAGGAGAACTTGACAATAAATTATTACAACAAGAGTCTTTTTCGTCCTTTTCTGCATTCACTCAAAATAACTTAGCATCCTGTTTAGATAAGTTTTGGGAGCTAGAAGAAATGCCAAACAATGCAATAATGAGTCCTGAAAATGCTGAATGTGAGAAAATATTTGTACAAACGACCAAACGTTTGGAGAATGGCAGATATATGGTACACTTACCATTTCAGAAGGATCCAGATTTGCTGGGGAATTCTCGTTTAATGGCCGAACGCCGGCTATCTCATTTGGAAAAACGCTTTTCCCAGTCATTAAATTTACAAAGCCAGTATAACGCCATAATAAATGAGTATTTAGAAAAGGGTTATCTGTCAGAAGTAACGTCAAACGAAGACGGATACTTCATTCCACATCACGCTGTCATTCGTGAAGACAAGGCTACAACGAAAGTTAGAATAGTGCTAGACGCTAGCGCTAAAACTCATACGGGGCTATCGCTGAATGATTTATTATACCCGGGCCCAAATTTACAAGCAGACTTGTTCAATTTATTATTAAATTTCAGGCTATTTCCGATAGCTTTGACAGCTGACATAAAGCAAATGTACTTACAAGTTATGGTGTCAGAACATCACAGAAAATATCAGAAAATTCTTTATAGATTTAATCCCTCTGAAGCAATCAGAGTATTTCAATTCAATCGTATTTGTTTTGGCATAAAATCTAGCCCTTATTTAGCAATGAGAACTATCCACCAATTAGCTGACGATGAAGGTCAAAATTATCCAAATGTCGCGCAATTAGTAACCTCTGAAATGTACATGGACGACTTAGTTTTATCGGCATTAAATACAAACTTAGCCAACAATATTATACGCGATTCAATTAACTTAATGTCAGCTGGCGGATTCGAATTAGTAAAATGGGCCAGTAATAATGAATCACTCATTGAAAGCTTACCAAATTCACACAAAACAAATCTAGACTTCTCTCATGGAGAACAGCTAAAAATTCTAGGCATGTCCTGGGCTCTGAAAACTGATACATTTACTTTCCAAACGTCAAACTTTGACACATCACACTGTACGAAACGAATTATATTATCAACTGTTGCAAGATTGTTTGATGTACTTGGATTAGTCTCACCCGTTATACTATATGCCAAGCTGCTAATAAAGGAATTATGGCAAGCTGGGATATCATGGGATGACATCCCTCCCAACAATATTTCTGCAAAATTTGTCAATCTCATGTCAGAATTTATTTATTTGGAGGAAATGTCAATTCCTCGCCATATCGGTATTTCAGAAAACTGTAAAGTAAATCTTGTGGCTTTTTGCGATGCCAGCGAAGTTGCATACGGTTGCGCCATCTACCTACAAATAACGGAAGTTAACAATATTACAAGCAGATTACTATGTTCGAGATCAAAGGTAGCGCCCATGAAAATTATTACCCTGGCTAGACTTGAACTTTGCGCGGCGTTACTTATGGCAAGGTTGGTAAATTATGTCAGTGAAAAAATAATTAAAAAATATCCAATCGAAAATATATATGCATTTTCGGATTCTATGATTGTATTATCCTGGATAAAATCAGCTCCACATAGATGGTCAACATTTGTAAGCAACAGAGTAGCTCAAATACAAGAGAACTTGGACCCTAAATACTTCTTTCATGTATCAGGGAAACAGAATCCAAGTGATCTAATATCCAGAGGAGCACTCCCAACTCAATTAATTCATTGTAAATCATGGTGGCATGGTCCCAACTGGCTTCAATCAAAGGAGGAAAATTGGCCTATTAAGCAATTAAATCCTTTGCCAGTTGATCAACTACCTGAACTAAGATCAAAAACTTTTACTACTACCTCATCTACGAATGATTATTCCGTTTTATATACTTTGGCACAAAATATATCTTCTTGGCACAAGTTACTAAGAATAACAAGTTATATTTTAAAATTCGGTAAAAAACTGTTTTTTAAAACTTATATTTCCGCATCGGATTTAGCCATGGCAGAATCACATGTACTAAGGGCTTTACAAAGTATATATTTCCACGAAATAATAAGAACTCTGCAAAGAGGAAAACTTATAAAGGATAAACAAATACTAAAACTAGCGCCATTCCTAGACGAAAACGGAATATTGCGAGTAGGAGGAAGACTATCCAACGCAATATTACCGTTTGAAGTCAAACATCCAGTTTTACTGCCCAAGTCAGACCACATAGTAGAACTAATCATAGATTATTATCATAATTCAAACTGTCATGCTGGAACAGATTTGCTGCTAGCAATAATTCGGCAAAAATACTGGATCATTGCTGGTAGAGGCGCCATCAAGCAAAAATTGTACAGATGCAACAAATGCTTCAGGACAAAACCGGTTAATACACAACCAAAAATGGGGGATTTACCTAACTATCGCGTAACTGAAGTAAAGCCATTCGCTCATACAGGCGTAGACTATGCAGGCCCAATTAAATTCATAAAATCTAGGCATAAAGGTCAGCACGCAAAAAAGGCATACATTTGTCTTTTTATTTGTTTAACAATAAAGGCCATTCATATTGAAGTAGTCTCGGATTTAACAGTAACCTCCTTTATTAACGCATTTAAAAGATTTTCATCAAGAAGGGGGCCCATTTCTCATTTATACTCAGATAATAGCACCACCTTTATAGGAGCTCGAAATAAATTCAACGAGCTATATAAATTTGTGCAGTCGACTATATTCCACAAAACACTATCCAGCGAATTAGCAATGAAGGGAATAGAATGGAAAACAATCCCTCCCTTCAGTGCTAATTTCGGAGGAATTTGGGAGGCCGCAATAAAAAGTTGTAAGAAACATCTATTTAGGGTCATAGGTAAACAATTGTTAAGCTACGAAGAGTTGATAACACTATTAACACAAATAGAAGCAGTCTTAAATTCCCGTCCTCTGTGTGCCCAAGGCTCAGAGCACAATCCAGAATTGTTGACCCCAGCCCATTTTTTACTTCAAACCCCATTAAAGCATTTACCTATTGCCGAAGTTAATCCCAATTTAATCCATCGTAAATACTTATTAGATTCATTAATAAAATCATACTGGGAAAAATGGCAGTTAGAATATTTGACAACATTACAAACACGCCAAAAATGGCTAACGTCAAGTAGTCCAATAAAGTTGGGGCAAATAGTCATAGTTAAAGAACATAGACTGCCCCCTTTAGACTGGCCACTAGGTATTATTACCAAATTATATTTTGGAAATGACAAAATAGCTCGCGTCGCGTTGGTTAAGTTGGAAAATAGCGTCATCAAACGCCCAGTTAATAAACTGTGCCCACTGCCAGCGCAATAGACAGCTCAATTGTCATCAATTTGCATTATTGTTATTAATTTATTTACTGTCACTCTGACACAACGTCACTTTGACACATTGTCAAGTAGACGTAACATCATTTGTTCATTGTCACTCGATTTTTCTGTCGAGTTGATCATTCGTTCCTTCTCGCTTCCTAGCAACCGTTCAATTGCAGTGCATTGTTGCGAGATCAAATAATTCATTGTTAGACGCGAATTTCTGGCGCCCGGGAATATGTAAAGTT
Organism: Ophonus ardosiacus; assembly: GCA_943142095.1. Classification (NCBI taxonomy): domain Eukaryota; kingdom Metazoa; phylum Arthropoda; class Insecta; order Coleoptera; family Carabidae; genus Ophonus; species Ophonus ardosiacus. The sequence goes on along the minus strand of OW964826.1, from coordinate 49,215,684 downwards.
GTAAAGTCAGGTATTGTGGTGACTGTCAAGACAACTATCGGAGTAGCTGGCAAGCGACTAACATGTTTTGTTATTACATTTAATTTAAAGCTAAAAGTTAGCCATGTATTGTTTATTTTGAAAAATCACAGGCATCTGAAAAAAAAGGAATGCAACAAAAAAAAAAGCTTCATAGCAACATAAATAAAAAAAATAATAATAAGTCAGTAAGGAGCCAAGTAATGGTTCAGAAGTAATTTAGCTCCTCTTTCTTTCATTCCTTTTTTTTGGCCTCAATTTATCTTAATACAAAATTATATAATTTTCATAAAATCGTTTCTTTCTTTACTTAGTAGTGGGGCAAAATTATATTTTCAGGAAAGTGTAAAGTGTTGTGCATTTGTGTTGTGCTCCGAGACCGCTGTTGTACTAAACAGCGGACACCCCTTAATCTACGAATTGGACCAACCGTGCTGTCGCCACTTGGCGGTTTTAATCCGGCAAATTACGCCCCTGCTTCTACACTGCCCTCCTCTCGAGTTCCTCCTGCAGGAGCTTCTGCCCGTATTCAGCCCTGCGCCCTTGGTGGCGTCACTTTGCCAGCCTCACAACCACGTGTGAGGCCTCCTCCTTCTGAACCTCCTACCTTACTGAATCTGGCCGTCACCGCTTCCAGACCAGTTACCGTCTGCAGAATTCATCCAGTCTTCCAAGTCCGTCAAGATCCTGCCTCCTAGTCACATCCCGTTTTTTCTAGTCAAGGTCAGTGCTTCTTTAGTTTTTTTTGACAATCACCACAATCTCAGCTTGCGAGTTTTTGTTGTTTACTATTTAAAGTCTATTGGTCCTTCGAGCATTTTACATAATTATACATACCCTAAGAAGCGGTGAAGGTGGAATTAATACAAAGCTACGCCTTTTTTTCGCACAATTGCTGTAAGTGTTGCTAGTTGCAAGAGGAGTTTTTCGAAATTAAAACATAAAGAACTACCTAAGATCTACGATGAGTACCTTAGGGTTAAGAAATCTTGCAGCAAATAAGTGATAAAATAGACTTTAACAATGTTATTGTCGATTTTTGCAAAGAAAAGGCAAGAAAAATAAATTTTTGGGATGTTTAAAGGGTTTTATTTGAAAAATAAACATAAATGTTGTCATTTATTTCCCTATAGGTATCTCATTTCATTTTGACTTTTATGATTATTTTGGTGTATTGAGTGGGGCGGTAAATTCAGGACCCGCCCCGGGCGAAAAAATTCTAGCTACGCCACTGATAAACACCCACATTTTTAAGTTTTGAGAGGCCATTAGTAAATAAAGCTACTTTGTAATGATAAACAGTACCTATAAAAACGTTAGTTACCGCAATTCATTGTTCAACAACAACAATAATAATAATAATAATAATAATAAATAAAACTGAATTTCTTTTAATTAAATCTACTAACGCCATCTGTTAGCATTAGCAAATAATAATTCTCTGTCGGCAATGGCAATGTGTAAAAATTTAAAACTTTGTTGAATGATTGATGAGAATTGTTTATATATTTTATTTCAAAAATATGAAATTCATTTTAATAAAGAATGCCGAAAAGGGTTCGTAACATTAAAATCATTCATGTATCATGTAGTCTGTTTAGTAACTAGAACTAAATATATGTAGAAACTAACCTACCTCACCTTCATTTTCTTCCAGCATAGACATTCTTAAATAAATCAAATAATCAAAGTGCAAATTATTGGTCTAATTAAAGTCGTTAATTAATTGAATAATGATTTAAGGTTAACAAGCAAAATTTATAGAAAATATATATTTTAATAGATATCTCGGCCAAAAATTTAATACATGAACACATCATGTATTAAATTTTTAGGTTAGGTATTTGTACAACGCTCGGTTTTATTGCAGCACTCCGCTGCGTGTCATATTTCAAATGTTTGTAATTGACAGGTTAATGTCACTGTCAAAATACTAATCACTTCAAATTAATGACGATAACATTTTAAAAAGAAAATAGTAAATAAAGCAATAGCAATAGTTATATGTAAACGAACATAATATAGTTTGCACCATTAGTGAATATGTAGGTATGTATTTGAATTAATAAAAATTAAATTGCGGGAGACATCAGATTTTTAAATTATATTCATTCTGATTATATTTTCAATTAATTTTAGTTTTGGTTTTGTACCGATTTTGGGATTGTTTTGACTTTAACAGAGTAAGTAAACAAATCAAAATTGAATATATTTGAAGATGAGAGTGATACCAAAAGAAATTAATAAAACAATTATAAAAAGAAATAAGAACTTTAGTTAAAATAACTTTTTGATTTAAAAATATGGCACCATAAATTCCAATATATTTTACAATGTATTTGCCAGTTCACATCTTATATCACGAAGCAAATGCAAAGCTATAAATATTCAAATTTATTTTTACAGAGTTTTATATCATCGCCCACTGTCTCGCATTGTTATGCATATACGAGCTTCTTGAATTTTCTCGCTGAATTTTATTATCTCACTTACTTGACGTTATCTCCGATACAGCGACAGAGTCACACTGTATATTTTATCTAGTTTATTTCCAAGTGCTACCACTATTTGCATTCCGCAAAATGTTTCCAATTGCTTTTATTTAGTATTACGGCTTGGCGCTTGGCAATATATTACAAGTTTATATTTCGTGTAATTTAAGTTTTTAGTAGTAAAGATTTTGTGAAATTGTACAAGATACAAGATGCAGTTTATGTACCTATCAAATTACTTACTCATATTTTTATCTTCACGACAAGTGTATACTTTATTAGATTATAAATTTTGTGATATCTATGTCTTCGTTTATGCGTCTGCCAGGTTTTTTCTTATGCACATTTTATAACCCGTAAAATTAAATATAAAATTTTACAAATTGTAGTGATTGCCATGGGATTGAAACAAAATTACAAAGAAATGGATATCGTGTAAAATGTCAGAAATTTGATTTGCAACTAAATGTTACAAAAATTTTACACATAAATTACTAATGGCCGATAGTATAAAGGTCAGTTAAAAATGTGTTGAACTGCAGTTAAGCAAACGGAGTTTATTTAGTGAACTTAAGTTAATTATATTTGGATGGTATAACATTAAAATGAACTGGGGTCAACTGAACATAGTTTATCCCTTACTCAGTCGGTAATATTTCATACGACTCACTTCATGTCATTGTATTTGTCAATTTTTTTGAATGAATGTTCTCGGACTTGTTGACCTACGAATATAAAATGAACAAAAAGCAGAGATCTAAGAATTTCGATGAAGAAAGAAAGCAGTCATTCGTCATTTTTCTAGATCACCAGCTAAATATGAAAAAAAAACAGTTCCTACAATTCTTAAATTTATTAAAATTTGATTTGTTCGTATTTGTGGCAGGTTCTAGCAGAAGTCCCAAAATATATAGAAATTCTAAAACCGTTCGTTTTTCGAAACGAAACCGCAATTTAAATTCAATATCGTTTCGAAAGAATTTCTCCTTTCCCGAAATATTCGATGACGTCTATTCATCATATATGCATTCGTTATATTGTCGTCGTCACTATAAGAACTTGAATCGAACAAGATAATTTTTAATCTAGAATTTAAAACAGCATATAATTTAAATGAATTATAAAATATTTTCTAAAGCACTAAACTTACCAAAATATTAATTATAATCAATAAACTTTCGTACATACTTATTTACAACGTAGACACTTATAATTCTGAATGTTATTTAGAATATAAAAACGTCAATCATTATTTAAACTCAATTTGAACGGATGAAATCGGCCGCTCAAGTTAAGCGAAGTTTAAACTCAAGTCAAAAGCTGATTTTGCTTTATACTACAGAAATTTTATTTGAACTTAGTTCAATATTAATTAAACTAAGTTAAAAAACTGAACTATGTTTATACTATCGGGCATAAATAGATTTTATTGGTTTGAGAATATTAAGAAGTTATTAATAAACATTATTTTTTGAAATTCTGTCATTAGTACTACTTTCAGAATGCGATGATAAAAAGGACAATTATGTCAATGTGAAAAATATTCAAATTATGTGCTATAAGGTTCATTCGGACTTCCGAAATCACAAGCTTGAAACTACAAATTGCAACGCTCTTGTCACTGATTGCACCAATCATAATACAGTTGTAGTCTTGTTGCCAGTTCCGCAAATAACCTTATTTTCAAAGTTGGAAATAAAATGAATAATGAATTAGTTGGGGTTATAATGAGGCGAAGAATAGTGTGTGCTGCATATGTAGCGAACATTTGTTGAATCTACAATGTAGACGTAACCATTTCATCTTCATTTTCTTTAATCATCTACTGAAATGACATGTATTAAAAAACAATATTGCAGTAATTATATTAGGTTTAGGTAATAAGTTTACAATACTCACTTTTTTCATGAAAAATCACGCACAACAAATACTGACAAGTGTCGTTTACAAATTTGACGTGAATTTGACAATTTATATGTAGAATTATAGAAAGCCTCAATAGATAGCGCCACCATCAATATAGAAAATTTCGACGTTGTGATTTCGGTACTGTGAACGCCTTTAATTTTGTTGCGCGGAGGCGTTGCACGATGGCTTTGCACAGGATTAAATTTGTAGTTTCAAGCTGGTGATTTCATGTTTATTATTTTAGAAAAAAGTTAAGAACGATGCACTGTATGTATTAATGAAGAACATTATACTTTCATTTTATTTTCATTTTGTAGACGGTAAGTATGATAATGATACAGCCGTACAGATATAGTTATTATTTAGTCACCAGTCTACTTTTGTATATGTAAACAAAGGCTTGGTATCTTGAAACCAGTAATAGTATATTACGTTCCAGGTTAAGAAAAGTGAAAGTTTACCAGGCGAATATGGCAAGTTTAAGTACGAGCGATAGCAAGTACTTAAATGCCATACGAATACAGTAAAATCACTTTTCTGACGCGGTGCGAATACTATTCTTTCTTATTTTATATAAATATTAAAATTTGATTTTTTTGCGGCATAATATACTGAATTAAAAACATCTGAAATTCTCAGTACAAAAGTAACTTGACAGTTATTGTTTTTTGTACCTTACAACCTCCAAACAAATTGATTTTTGGAGATCGATTTGCAAAACGATGGATCTAGATGATGAAAAGAACATGGAAAACGATTTAGAAGATAAAAAATAAAAAATTCTTGACAGTTGACATTTTTGTCACTATTGTAATTTCGGTTTGCATTCTGACCAATCAGACAGCAGAATTTACTTTCCTATTTAAATCAATATTATTTTATAAATTAAGACGCTGCACAAAAAATATGGTTTGCCACAATTTTTTAAGTCCCGTACATACGTAAAATTACAAATACATTTAAATATTTATGTGCGTGTGTATTTTGTACAATGCCAACAAATTCAATAGAACAGAATATGCTTTTTCTGTAATACCCACAATACGCTCAAATTTATTCCACATCATATTCAAATTTGTGACAAATTCTCAAATCCCCCATCCATATGCTCGCATCTTCACTGCATTACTGTCGTAAAATTTCCAATACACTTTAATATTTGAAGAGCCATCAAATATTCCAGCATAAACCAACATCATTTCCCGGATAAGGCCTGCATTCGGCGACAACACAAGACACGGCTAATCTTTAGCATTTACGATGCCTGCACCATCTGGTGCTCGGTAGCCACTACAACACTTAATACCCGGCCTGCTAAATTTAATCAGCAACCCCCGCCTACTATGATGTAGTGGGAAGTCGTCCTACGTAGATTCGTACCACGGTGAATTTATTTCAATTTTTTTAGTAACTGGAAGAACTGTTGAATACCAATGAAAGAAAAATAAAAAAGAGCAATTTTCTATTCAAAAGAATGTAATAGGAATATAAATTGTATTGCTTCCCTTTGAAATATCATTGCGGAAATATTTGGAAGGAAATTGAACTATTTTTAGCATTGACACGTTGACAACCTCAGTTGAGTATTTAATTGAATAATTTTTGACTGAAATAAAACATATACAGGGTGGTGCTGGTTAAGGGTGAACATAGGGATTTTAGTTTTATGAAATTTCCTGCTTTTCTGATCATTTCATGGTAAAAAGAGTAGAGTTTAAAGTTGTACAGAATTAAAAGTTGCATATAATATTATTTTTCTTCAAACGTCATAAAAATGGCATCTTTTGTGACTTGATTCACAAGGTAAATAAAATAAATAAATATATCATCACGGCATATTACCCATTTCTGGGTGTGCCAGTATCTACAACACATGTAGACATCGGTAATGATGACGATATATTTTACCGTATGGGCGCTTACCAGGCGTCACCTCAAGGGCACTCATAGCTGGTGTGGAAAGTGCACCACAGGGGTCACTTTTGTGCCATTTAAAATTGGAAATATTTGGCGTCGGTCGGGATCGAACACGGTTCCCCCAGGTTCGCGACCAGACACTCAGGCCCGTGGTTCACAAGGTAGAAATAAAATAAATAAATATCCATAGCAACTATATAAAATGAGCGAATAAGAAGTAACTTGTAAAATAGAAACCTGTCGTAATGCCCCAAGTTGCACTATACACTAGATAACTTAAAAATAAAGTTACTAAAAACATCCAACAGCTGTCAAATTTAAATTGATAACCTACAAATTGAAATATAAACAGTGTATATTTAACGATATAACATATTATAAAAAAAGCAGACTTGCTTTGACGGTAAGAATAATTAGAATTTAAGTGATAAGAAAAGTTCATATTATTTTTCAACGATTCTTCGACATATCACATCCTTGAGCAATATTGTTGAACTTCCATCCAATTGAACAACTTCAAGGGCCGTACATGGCAATACTTCAAATTCTGATATAATTGCACATAAGGAGAATATAAAATTGTATAGTTTTTATTTAAATGTCAAAACGTTAAAATTTTCACTTGAATGTTTGCAACAAAAAGTGAACAAATACGAAAGTATCCATAGCAACAGAGCAATTGAAATCAGCAAACGTCCTTCACGTAAAATATTTATAATTATTGTAACATCAAGTTGTAATTATTTTATTTAAATATGTATGTTTGAAGAAAAAATATAATGTGTCATTCGGAGTAAAAGTGGCATTGTGTGCCTTGCATGTACCTGTCCGACTCGCGCACCCCTCGTCGTGCAAACTTACATTCTCGCCACACAAATAATCACTTTTACTCCTAACAATACAATATACGAGCCCTGTCCCATAAGTGTTGGCCCAGTTGCATAAAATCATTGAAATGACTTATTTAAGCAAAAAATCAAAACACCTACTAATTTATTTCCATTGAATTATAACTTAATGCCTTAAATACTGGAAATAACTGATCTACACTAACTAATGCAATTGGATGCAGCTTCTCCAGTTGAGCACAAGTATAAGAAATGCATTTTTTTATGACTGGGCCAACACTTATGGGACAGGGCTCGTACTATTTTGCATGTTTTATAACGTTGTTGGTTTCTTCAAAATTTTAAAAAGAAATTTCAAAATTTCGGTTTTAGTAGTAATAGCAAGAAAACTCAATTCATCATTGTCGATTATTTATTAAAAAAGCCAAATATGATATTCGTTCTTTAATATATCAATATATCATTTCCAATGGATTATGCGTCTCTCAATATTCGTCGTTCAAGACGCATTATTATTTATTTATCAGGTGGGACGATTCAACATGGGACGATTTAAGAAGCTGCTAGGCCACTACCATCTCCACCTTCAATATCCGATGGTTGCAGGTGTATCTTTCACCCTCTAATAACGTCATTACGGCATTCAAAGCGAATGTTCTAAATTGCTAGTATGCTTCGTTGAAGTTGGAGAAGGGACTTACTTGCCTTGATAGTTCATTGCTTTAAGGATTTTTCTCGAATAATATTGTGTGCCTGATGAAATATATTTATAGGGGTGATGACGGTGAACCGGATTTAGCTTGGATTAGGGGTGGAGATATGAAAAATTCTATTAAGGGTTTTTTAATTTTCTTCTTTCAAACTGATTGACGTGGAAGGAAAATTCTACAGCGATTTTTGGAGAATAGAAACTCTTATCAACAACTTTTCCTGCTCTTCTACGATATATAGTACTTCTGCATCTTATAAAAAGCATAGAATATACTGTAATGAAAGAAGAAGAAGAATGATTTTAAAGAGTTAAGTGATTCTGTGGAGCTCTTGCTTTCATCCCTTTTCTTATTATTTTCGGGTTTTTGCTAACCCACTAAGTGGGAAACGCGTGATTTTATGTATGTATGTATGTATGTATGTATGTATGTATGTATGTATGTATGTATGTATGTATGTATGTATGTAATGAAATCTTCTAAATACTTTAAAATTCTTAATTACAAATATATATCATATATAAAACTCTTAATTACAAATTGGTATTAATATTATTGAAATAAAAGAGTTTAAAATTAATTACGGTGAACTCAAACTTAATAAAAAATATTTTTTGAAATTAATACGTTTCAACGATCAAATGTAAAAGATTGTAAACTCGTCGTATTATTTATTGAAACTATAACGTAACTATGGGTGGTAGTATGAACAAGTGATTAAGGGTGATTAACTAGGAGATGACTAGCAGTGTTTTAGCGCTGGCAATCGTTTATGGATTATGTTAGAGAAAAATATTTCAAATAAAAGTTGCGTACAATTAATTTCTCTATAACTGCTATTTGAAGTATTTTTCTCTAAAATTATCCATAAACGATTGACAGCACTAAAACACTGCTAGTCATCTCCTAGCTAATCACCCTTAATCACTTGTTCATACTACCACCCTATATGTTTATTTTTGATTACTTTATAATACTTTTTCATTGGTTACTGAAGAGCAATGGGGTACAGGAACAAAGGACACTTATTATTCACGAATTGAATGAATCCGAATTCATTTAAAGGTCCACTTACAATTTTGACACACAAATACATGCACCGCTCTGAGGGACCATTTGGCTACAAAACAAGGTATATGATCTTATCGACAAAATAAGCCCCAGTAAAAGGACTATGAATAAACTGTATATGTATAATGTTTTAGTTTTTATAAATTATTAATTATTGTAAATTATAACTATTGTTGGTCCCTGAGATCGGGTGCGTGTATTGAAAGGGGTTGAAGAAAAAAATCTGATGTGGTCAACACAAAACCTCCCGCTATTTAATTTTTATTAATTTAAATACATACCTACGTATTTAGTAATGCTGCAAGCTATATTATGTTCCATTGCATATAACTATTGATTTATTTCCGATTTTCTTTATTATTTAATATGTCACTATTATTAAGTTGAAATGATTAGTTTTTTTACAATGACGTTTAAATGACAGTTACATTCATTTGAAAAATGAACTCTGTAACACACGAATTGTGTTTATCTGAGGCTACAGGATTAAAAATAAAAATATTTTTTAAATTTATCTGTAAAATATACAGGGAATTTATTTTAACATGCATCATATGGTCAATCACTTCCATGGTTACTCACTTTTGTCAAAAAATGACAGCAATGTAATATTTGTCCATTTTAAAATGCAACATACAAAATTTGTAGTGTTGTATTATCAAAACTCATTTCCAATAAATTAGCCTACATACGATTAACAAAAAATCAAAACATGAATGTTGCACATCTTAACAAACTTCAACTTACGAAAATTCATAACTTTCATGTAATAAATGTTAAAAAATATCCCAATTCACACTCTGGCAATATTCTAGTCGGTCGTAATAAGAATTGACACCATTTGTGATGTGTTTTGGAGGTATCTCCTGTGCTGCAATACTATTTATAATGTTGCATTTTAAAATGGACAAATATTACATTGCTGTCATTTTTTGACAATAGTGAGTAACCATGGAAGTGATGAACCATATTGTTGCATTTTAAAATAAATTCTCTGTATAGAAAAAGTATTAATGCATACCTGTAGAACATTCAATATTCTTTAATTTTCATAATGACATAAAATGCGAAAAAATGGCATTTAATGGTATTTTTTGAAGAAAAACCATTATGAGCTTCAAGTAAAGCACAATCTATATACGTAGCGGGTAGCGGGAGGTAAAAAGTAGTTTTTCAACATTCGATAAAATTCACAGATTTCGAAATAATTGAAGTCTTAAAAGTAGGTCATATTAGTGATTTTTAATACAATGTTTACTATACATAGTATGTGGTTTGGACTACCTGAATTCGATTACCGATCACAAAATTTTATATTCAAATCTCGTTAGGTGGTAACATAAATAAATGATGATAAGGGTAATTAACGAGCAGTATTTCAGTGCTGTCAATCGTTTATAGATTTAGAGAAAAAACTTCAAATAACAGTTATATAAATTAATTTTGCGCAACTTTTATTTCAAGTATTTTTCTCTAAAATCCATAAAAGATTGATAGAGCTAAAACATTGCTAGTCATCTCTTCGATAATCACTCATTGTTTTTGATAATTCAATTCTACCCTAATTGGTTAATCGGAAAACCTTCCTCTCAAATGGAATCTGCCAATTGTTAATACCTCCAGTCATCTATGAAATAAACAATTACTGATATATCTTTGCTCGGTGTTGCATACAATTTGACATTCAATCACTTAATTTATTTCCCATCCCACTGATTCAACAGTCATTAAACCTTAACACCCGCTATAAACCTTATCTCACTTTCGCTTTTCGTTCCACAAAACATCTCCTCATCAACCACCCACAACTTCCACTCGATTTCTTCTTCTACAAAAAGTCACACACGACACATGGGCAAAAACCACCCCCTTTCCATCGGAGGGGTTGTTCTCTCCTAGGCGTTGTTGTGTTTTGTTGTTCGACAGAGAACGGCTCTTAACTGTTGATGACGCCGCTGTTGGCAGAGCCACCTGGCGGTTCTCAAGCTAATGACAAGGCAATGAGGGCCACTCGAGCCCCACCAGGTGGGGCTTAAGGGGGGACTGCTTCCAGAGCTGGATTAACGAGGAATTGTTAGGTTAGGTAAGTAGGTGTACTTACGGGGTAAATTATAAATGAGGTTATGGGCAAGAATGGATGCAGATGAGATAAGGTTAAGTGTTTGAGGGGGTCAGTAATGTTCCTTTTAGCATAATTTTTTTAAAGTACTTATTATACCTACATATTTCTCACTTAAAATATTATAAATATTAATTGTAGATTCCTTCAGTGATTACAAGCTTCAGAGAAGAAATTTATGTTTTAATGGGGTCTTCCACAATAACTAGTAAAGAAATCTGATGTGGCCAACACAAAACCTCCCGCTCTTTAATTTTTATTAATTTAAATACATACCTACGTATTTACTAATGCTACAAACTGTTGGTGCACTCTCCACGCCAGCTTTGAGTGCCCGTGAGGTGACGCCTGGTAAGCGCCCACACGGTAAAATATATCGTCATCATTACTGATGTCTACATGTGTTGTAGATACTGGCACACCCAGAAATGGGTAATATGCCGTGATGATATATTTATTTATTTATTTATTTTTACAAACTGTTCCATTGCATATAACTATTGCTTTATTTAATATTTTCTTTTTAAAATGTCACTATTATTAATTTGAAGTGATTAGTGTTTTGACAGGAATATTCACCTGTATTTACATACATTCATTTGAAATATGAACTGTGTAACAAAAGATTTGTGTTTATCTTAGGCTTCAGGATTAAAAAAAAAAGATTTTTAAATTTATCTGTAAATATATAGAAAAAGTACTAATGTATTCTTGTAGAAAATTCAATAATCTTTAATTTTCACAATGACAAAAAATGCAAAAAATGACATTTAATACTAGTTTTTGAAGAAAAACCAAAATGAGCTTCAGGTAAAGTGCCATTTCCGGTTATCCGATTTACACCAAAATATAATAGTGTCTTTTCTTATTAGAATAGGGTCGAAATACAAGTTTCAAAATTTTCTAAATGAAAGTATTTGAGTTAGAGAGTCAACAAAATCCATACACACACATACACACACACACACACACATACACACACACACACATACACACACATACAGATATCATCGTGAAAACAAACAGAAATACTTCAATATGTCAAATATTATACAGTTGGCACTGGAAAACTAACCAAAAAACCTTAAGAAAATCGACAAAACTAGAATACGTTCTAATTTTCACAATTTATTGTCAAAATAAATTCTACGATTTGCTGAATTACATTTGCCGATAAGTTGCCGATATATAGGCTGTTTCAAAGAAAGAGTAAAAAAAAAATAAAGGCATACAGTACTGACAAAAATGAGTTAAAAAAGTTTAATCAACATAGATTTGATTTTCAACTGTTTCCGAGATAAATGAAAAATCGAAGAAAAACTGACAATGATAGTTATGGAACAAAATTTTGTCTATGTCAGTAAATAGACTATAAAAGATACAATAAGATTTTATTTGAAACATTTTTCTCAATTTCTAATAGTTACGAATATATATGAAAATTAAATATTAGCCAAGATAGTAACAACATTTAACTTAGTACAATTATTTGATTTTTTTAAGAAAACAAAAGCACATCTAATATGACATCTGAAAGGTAAACAAAAAGTCTTTTTTAATTAAAGTCGTAACTCTTATAATTTTCAAAATAGCAGAGGTAAACCCCGTAAAAACTCATTTTTCACTGACTCAAATCTCGGAAACTATTGAACATCGGACCTATGTTGATTAAGCTTTTTTTTACTCAATTTGGTCAGTACTATATGCCCTTAAAAGTTTTTACACTTTCTTTGAAACACCCTGTATTATACTATCATACACATACATTGTATAACTTCATATCTAAATTAAAATTGTATTACGAATAATAAAAATTATGTTGCTTACACGATAAATATAAACAACGTCTTAAAAATTTATCTCATAAAAATTTTGAAACAAGTTGTATGTGTACACTTATAATAGAGCAACTTATTTTCATGGCGAACCAGTAATCTGCGGGAATATAAAGTAACGTAATGGCTAAACTTTACACATAGATAGCCCAAATTCACTATTATGATAATATGCTTCGACTTTTAGTTTAAGTTAAATGGCGTGTTCAAGCACTTACGTATTTTAACTGCAACCTGCAACTACTTATAAGTTTTCTAAGTATTACAGTGTAATACAAGATAAGATGAACTTTAAGAGGTCCACAGAGATGGCAATTAAATTGAGAATAAACACTTGAGAATTATGTGTGATGTACGAAGTGTATATCTGTGTAAATTCTTTGTCGTACATGATCCATTTCGTAAATGTGTAGTTGCAATCATAGAAAAATTAAATCAGATCATCCTGGACATCTAATATTTATGTATGATGAAAAATATATTATTTTTATAAACCTTAATTTCATTAGAATTAAATATTTTACTATTATATTCTGCTTAAAAGGGTTTCATTATTAATTTTAATGTAAGTGCTTCCTGACAGTGACATTTGTTTAAATATGTCAAATTGTTATTGAAGTATTGTTTTTGTTTGAAGAATAGGCAAGATGATATATAAAAATAAATTATTTTATAAATTCATATTTTAAGTTATTTAAAGCTATTTACTAAATGCTCTTATAGTAAAATGGAAGATTGTACCATTATGTACAATTTTTGTTAGTAAAAGTTGCTGAAAAATTATATTCAATGTATTTTTTTCAAGAAAAACTGTTAAAAGCTTGTATAAGTGATACTTCCGGTTATCTGATATACAATAAGAACTAATAAGAACTCTTCCCATATTAGCATAGAATTGATATACAAAATTTCAAAATTTTCTGATTGATAGTATTTGAGTAATCGTGTCCACTCGATCCACACAGACACACACACACACACACACACACACATACATATATATATATATATATATATATATATATATATATATATATATATATATATATACCTACAGACATCATTGTAAAAATGTTAAAAAAAATCTGTATATGTGATTTTTAGAATGATTCCTATACCTCCCTTACCTAGGGTAGCGGGTGGAAAAAAATATTAATAGACGAGATCTACATTGCCAAATAGTATTATTTATTTAAAATTATGGTGGATCTGATTTATTATTTTCCCAAAATAAAAAATAAATGATTTAATTTCACAATGGGTAGTTTTTAATTTTGAACATAGTTTGTATTTACAGCTTACCTCTTAAATTAATATATAAGTACCTACATAAAAATAACATTATAATTCCTATATATAACATATTTAAAGTAAACAACCGGTATATAAACAATTAAAAGTAATGCGCTTTGACTAGATATTACTTAAAATGATAATAAAATATGTACTCTATAGTTAAAATGTATTTATTCATTTGAATTATTAAATTCATCACTTATTATTATTGTTATAACAATCTTTTCCAAATTTTTCACAATTTTTAGTGAAATATTTGAAAAACAATTATGTAGCTAAAATCTATTGATTGTGCATGTCTTTAGCTCATTTCAAATAGAAGGCATTTTGAGAGAAAAAGGTACCTAATTTAAATAAAAGATCCAACGGCAAAGTAATAGCAGAAATAGTAATATCAGTTACTGTTATTAAGTTTACAAGTTCCTACATTTCTTTATAAAGTAATCAGTCTCGCTCTATTAGTATTAAACTAAAAAGATCCTTTCTTAAAACTTTTAGAAGCCGCCGCTACAAATACACGAAGCTCCTGCTTTTGCTTATTTTATAAATATGGCAAAACTTTCCGAGTTTTTCAAATTTTGCAATCTATGCATTATTACTGAGAAATGAACATATGGTTCCAAGCTACAACAAACTTTAATCTTTGTTTCCTAGAACCAACATTGCTTTTCTCAACTTTTCTACCTTATGAATTTTGCACAAGAATGCATTTGTTTCAAAATAGAGCAAATGTTAGTGAAACTTTTCCACTGGTATTTATTGAATCACTTTTACACTTATTATTATTCATTGGTGAATAAACAGAACTATCAGAAAAGAAAAATTTCTGCAGAGAATATCATAAGAGAAATAAATTCAAAATTTCTTTACTACAAGATGTTATTAATAGGGTCTTCCACCTTAGTTTAATTAATTAAAAATTCTGATGTGGCCAACACAAAACCTCCCGCTATTTAATTTTTATTAATTTTAATACATACTTATGTATTTAGTAATGCTTCAAACTATATTATGTTCCATTGCATATAACTATTGCTTTATTTACGACTTTCTTTATTATCTAATATGTCACTATTATTAATTTGAAGTGATTAGTTTTTTGACAATAACGTTTACCTGTCAGTTATATTCATTTGAAAAATAAACTGTGTAACAAAGGAATTTTGTTTATCTTGTATACCTGTACAAAATTCAATAATCTATAATTTTCCAATGATGTTAAATGCGAAAAAATGGCATTTAATGGTATTTTTTGAAGAAAAACCATTATGAGCTTCAAGTAAAGTACCATTTCCGTTTATCCGATTTACACCAAAATCTAATGGCTTCTATTCCTATTAGAATACGGTAGAAATACAAGGTTTCTGAATTTTCTGAATGATAGTATTTGAGTTAGAGTGCAAACAAAATTTGTACACATACACACACACACACACACACACACACACACACACACACACATATACAGACAGACATCATCGTGAAAATGTTAAAATCGGATTCTGGGGACATCAAAACGTGCTTATTCACTGAAATCTCTATATCCGATTTTTAGCACGATCCCTACACCTCCCTTACCTAGGGTAGCGGGAGGTAATAAACTGATCATTATTTATATTAATCAAAAACTAAATCTTAACTTTACAGGGTGTTAACCACAGATTCCTGGCGCTAAAATAAAACGATTTAACTAAACTTACCTTTACCGGAAAGTATACCGTTTATTATACGGCTTAAAAGTTTTTCGGAAAAAAAAAAATACTTATAATAACACAACACTTAATTCGATTTGGATGAAATTTAGAACTGACACTTTATATGGGTATGTCATCTTTTCAGATAATACTTATTATTATTAGTGAACCACTAGTATATGAAAAAAATAAATGGCTGAATTTCGAAGGTGATTTTTAAAAGATGAGATTCAAGAATTTATTTGATTAAATATAACATACTTTTTTTCTATCTACAGAACAGTTTAAACATTTGAATTTACCAAAATTGCCAACATGAAACGGAGTAGGTAAAGTTTAATTACATAGGGTCCTTAAGAAGTCACCTCCGTAACTCCTGCGAATTTTCTAATCTACAACAATAACTCATTGCAATAGTTATATCCCCCTTAATATACAACAGTAATAATTCATAAACGTGATCGTTGTGAGCTGGCTGTTCTGTTATAAATCAGTCGAGGCACGCGATAAAATTATAACGCAGCACGTCGGCAAGTGAAGCGGACGACCGGCAGTAGCACCGGCGTCGCTGGACAAACACCAGTATCAGAATCAAACACAGGTGGTATCAGGAAACCATTACGACAATACGCAATCTACATGCAAACGTCATAATTGTGGTTTCCATTATGGTCTGGAGACTGGAGTGAGAGAAAGTGAAAACGATGGGATGGTGTGTCATTAATGCATTAGTAGACCGAGCTGTACAGATATCTGAAACACGTTACTATCGACAAAACCTAGATTGAATTTTCCTCACCTTGTCAAAAAATGGTTATCCTAAAATGTTTATCATCAGAAATAGTAACAAAAGATTATTCAAAATTAACAATCACACGGAATAACAACTTCACAATAATTTAAATAACATCAATTATTGCGCCATTCCATTTAATTACAATATCAATAATGGTATTAAAAAAATCCTAGAAAGTAGTAATATAAAAATAGCTAAAAATAATCTT
The DNA here is from genome assembly GCA_943142095.1 of Ophonus ardosiacus. Lineage (NCBI taxonomy): Eukaryota > Metazoa > Arthropoda > Insecta > Coleoptera > Carabidae > Ophonus > Ophonus ardosiacus. The sequence goes on along the minus strand of OW964826.1, from coordinate 49,198,772 downwards.
CACACAACAGCATCCAAGTTCACTAAATTAAAAGATGAAATAGAGCAATTTGAGTCCAAAGATGTTGTTTACCAAGTCGAATATGGTGGATGCAACAAGATATATATTTGGGAAACATCCCAACCACTGAAAAGAAGATTGTACCAACATAAGTACCACAGTAATTTGCTAAATCCTAGTCATAGTGCACTCACTAAACACGCGGTTAATACCGGACACAAGTTTAAATTTGAAGATGTCTAAGTCACTGACAGTGCTAAATTTAAAGACAAATATTTGTTTCAAAAATCTGATGTGGCCAACACAATACCTTCCGCAATTTAATTCTTATTAATTTAAATACATACCTACGTATTCACTTATGGTGCAAACTATATTATGTTCCTTTGCATATAACTATTGCTTTATTTTCTATTTTCTTTTTAAAATGGCACCATTATTTTATTTTTATGGATTTCACATGTTTACTACCTCGAAATCGGAGACCCCAAAAAAATTAAACATATCTCCTTATTAAGTGTTAATCCCTCAAAAATTAAGTATGGAGGTCGAAAATTATATTCACGATGCCCGCAACTACAGTCGAACTTCGATAACTCAAACCATGACTTGCCACAAAAAAAGTTCGAGTTATCAAGACTTCGGATTATTAAATATAATGCACATGTATAAATATTATTCATGTATGTATTTATTCGAGTAAAAACCACTTACCTTATGATATACATATACAGATTGATATATAAGTATAGATCAAAGTTATAAACATTATTTTAGTGTAAAAAAGTCAGTTATTTGTGACTGATGAGAGAATTTTTTATTTTGATTTTCAATAAAAAAAAAAGCTTCAATGTTATTTAAACTATTATGCAGGGAATCGGTTGTATGTTCATTAGTTTTTAAATACGAACGCAAAACGCTCAACGAATTTTCAGCCAACTCGTTTGTGGTGGTTGCTGCAAATCATCCTCCATCATATCACTTTCGCTGTCATCTGTATTGTCGAGCTCTACAGATTCGGATTCAGATTTGTAGAGCTCGACTATATCTTCATCTGTGGGAAACTCCGAAATAACAATATCATAATCCACATGTATAAAATCATTTAACGTGACACCTTCTGGTGTAATTTTGACAATTTTCCCCCCAGAATTCGACTTATTGAAGCTGGCGCCAAATATTCTGTTCGAATTACAAAAATATTCGAGTAATCGAAGTTCGAGTTATCAAGTAAAAATTACCCATAATTCTCACTCTTGGCGCTATTGCCAACCAGTTTGATTCGAGTTATCAAAAATACGAGTTATCGAAGTTCGACTTACTGAAGTTCGACTGTATTTATCAAAAAGTTTCGTTTACTGGTTGTTCTCGAGTCAGAGACGTGATCAAGCTATAATCCCTTAAAAGAATAGTATGGAGGTGAAGTTGGCTCTAGCGGTTGGAATCTTGTATGCAAACATACTGTAAAAATATGACTTTTGGGTCAATGTGTAAACAATACATAGCAAACATTTCTAATTAAATTTATTTTAAATCTGCTGATGATGAGGGCCTTGGGTCCCTCGAAACGTCCAAATTTTTAATAAAACCAGTGTTTTTTATTGAACCTTGAGAAGGCGAAAACAAATAACTCCTCTCCACATATTCAACATCCAAGATACCAAATAAAAGGAAAACATATTAGAATGGGGTCGAAATACAAAGTTTCAGAATTTTCTCAATGATGAGTTAGAGCGTAGATAAAATCCGTACACACACATACATACATACACACACATACACACACAAACATACACATACAAACACACATACACACATACAGACATCATCGTGAAAATGTTACAATTGGATTCTAGGGTCCTTAAAACGTGGTCTCAATATGTGATTTTTAGCACGACCACATAAAATTTAATAAAAAATGTTGAATAAATTTCCAAACGAACGATATAAATAATGGTGAACATATTAACAAGTTTGTAGACAAAATTAAACATCACTAACAAAATTTCGCTATGTGTGGTTTTATTACGTACTTATGTTTCCAGTTTCACACTTCAGTATCTCTCCAACTCCGAATTGATTCGATTTGGTTGAGTGCTGAAAATTTAATTTTTCAACGGAATATGTAAACCAATGTCGTTTAATAGTTTATTTATAATGTTTCTGCACATATTACATTTTTTTGTAACAACTTTGTACAACTATAGAAAAATAAATCAGAAAGATTATTGTGTTAAAGAATTATTCCTCTAATTGTTTAGGTTTGGTTTGCTGAAAACCGGAAACATACGTTTTCTTCAATATAGCGTACATTACGTGGACCATCAAGCTTTTTAATTGGATTACAGTATGGATAAGGTGTTAACAATTATTTAAATCAAAGAAATGGGCTTTAATGATCAAGGAAATAATAATTAACGAAAAAAAAATTGTAAAAAAAATTAGGGAAGTGATTGTGTTTTAAGGATTTTCCGCAGAAAGTTGTATCAATAGACACTTACAAAATTGCAATTTGCACGAGCGCCTCTAACGGCAAAGCGTAGAAATCAAGGTTGCTATGGTTACCCCGTCCAAACAAAGACCTGTCATCAGCCGTAGACACTACACATCGTTTTTAAAGATGCACTAAATTTCGAGCTTTGGCCCGGCCCGGCCCGAAGCCCGCCTCGATTTCGAGTCGATCATCGAGTCGGGCCGAAGATATTTTTATCGGGCCGAATCGGGCTAATCATTTTCAAAAATCGAGGCGAGTCGGACGAAAAATCTTATAGTTCAATCAAATGCACAGTTTCCTTAATATTTTAATGAAAATGGATGAAGTTAAAAAGGATCAAAATGATTTAATAACAACACACTTCACATATTAATAAATAAAAATGTATTATTTTACTTCAAGAATTCCAGATTAGGTATTCATTAAAGCATAATAATTATATTGTGATGTTGCTATTATTATTGTTATTACTCGTATACTTAAATAAAAATGATTTCTGTTCCTACCATAATGATTTCTTGCCCTATTTTTGAGCAGAAACAAAGTTAGATAAAAAATCCATAAGTAAATTATAAAATTATATTTTTTTTATACAAGATTTGTGAAAAAGTTGTTTAAATTATTTGGTAAACAAAGTGTTAGCGAAGGTCTGTAATTTTTATAACAAACTTACACTAGAAGGGTCTCTTTTTTAACTACTTATGTTAACTAATGTTGAAAGTTATAAGAATGTAGAGGTTTTTTATAAGTTTGACACGAAAAAAGTTAAACATTTCGCCTTATCATAAAAATCAACATTAGGAATGCCGGATGCACCCAATTTCGAGCTTTGGCCCGGCCCGGCCCGAAGCCCGGCTCGATTTCGAGTCAATCTTCGAGCCGGGCTAGCTAATTTTTTGTCGAGTCGATCTTTGAGTCGGGCCGGTAATTTTTATTTTCGGGCCGAGTCGATCAAAAAATCAAAGCCCGGCCCGGCCCGGCCTGAATGCATCTCTAATCGTTTTAGATGAATAATCGAATGATCTTCAATATTATCAAACAAAAAAGTTGCCCCAGGCACATCTTCTGGTTTTAAACTCATTTTTATTAAACACAACGTACAAATCATAACAAAGAATTAGGGTTAACACTGAATAACAGATGCGAACACAATGACAGATAGGAACAGAGAACGGGACGCAAAACAACGAGGGGAGGTTTGTTTGGATGCATGATCTTCTATCTCTCTCTTGCAGTGACGTCAATTTTGTAAGTGTCTATTGTACTCATACGAATTTTGAAATCATAATACGAGTACATCCAGATTCGAAAATGTTCTCTGGATAATTCCATATTTTCACTTACATAAAATAAATAAATAAATTTATATATATTTTACCGTGTGGGCGCTTACCAGGCGTCACCTCACGGGCACTCATAGCTGGCGTGGAGAGCGCACCACAGGGATCACTTTTGTGCCATTTAAAATTGGAAATATTTGGCGTCAGTCGGGATCGAACCCGGTTCCCCCAGGTTCGCGACCAGACACTCAAGCACGCGGCCACGGGAGCCCATCGATACTTGTAATCTACCCACTCCTAAATAATATTTGCATTTATAAAATTCGTTACCAGCTAGCTCTGAAAAATAAACATGAGGTGGAGGAGTAAGTACACAGAAAGAAGATTTTTAGATTATTTAATATTAATAGTTTTTAATTTCCTTTTTTTTCATTATTCATTTACATTCAGATACAATTAATGGGGGAATTTACGAATATTTTTAGCGAGTTTATAAATTGAATGATAATACTAATACAATATCAATAACAATCTAACAACTATTATGGAATTTTATATTAACAAAACTTATTATAAAGATTATTAAGTTTGTTCATATCTGGAAATTCTCGGGGCTTTATTCAGCAGACCAATGGCCAAATTAGATGATGGCACACATTGGACGGCTCTCAAATCTTGCTCCGGAAGAATCAGACCAAAACATCTCTGGCACGGGTCAATGCTTCTTTTTACTACTGGACTGTTTATGTCTAGTAATGACATAAACACCAAAACGGAATATCAAAATAGTCACGTCGAATAACTTTTATTTTAAAACAGAATGACTAAATTCTTTCAGTTACGAAAAATTATTCACAGTCAAAATTAATCAACATCTATCTGTCACTTTCTTTTCTTTTTTTTTTTTCAACGCGCACTTTTCCAAAATCAAAAATAATCGTTTCCGATAGTTCTCCCCTTTCATTCACTGATGTCGCCACTCTCGTTATAACTACATACATATCTAATATATTGCTTTGTTGAGTACAAATTATTTAGAAGCTATCAAACAAAAACAATAAGGTTATTTCAATTTAGCACATTACATACTTTATAAAACTGTTTAACTTTGCCGCAAGTAATGTAACTTAATGACAAATAAATAACTTGCAAATTTTGTTTCCCATGGTGTTTATACTACAAACATTTTATCATCTTCGCACCAAACAACTAAATATCTCCATCTTAACTCCTCCACAACTTCTTAAAGCATTCCCTATTGTCTGCGTTATCCTATCTCAGCCAGGCTGTACTTGGCGGTATTTAGCGGTGTAATTTATGATATTAATATCCTGTGTGCAGCTGGATGGCGTTGCCGATCTAGGTGCAGCAATTAGTGCCGGCATGAATCAACTGCAACGTGCACTGTACAATCCAACGGAGACAACGATAGCGATTTTGTACAATTGTGGTGGATAGTAATGAATTGGATGTTTAGTGGGAATGGTAATTGTTTTGTGGTTTAATGTTGTGTTATGGAATTTGCTGGGATACATGATAATTGATTAACTAGATCTTTTCACGTGATTGTAATCCAGACAGGAATTAAATATTTATCTACTATTAATCAAATTTGTGTATTAACAGATCTACATCCAGAATTGTTTCGGTACAGAATGTGTCTATTTTGGGAATTTGAAGTGGGCAATGTAGCCGACTTTGAACCAAGGGTTCTGGGTTCGAATCCCGGGTAAGGTATGGATATTTGTGTATGTGTTCTTTTATTTTTATCTCCATCAACACGAAATTATAATATGGTAACAAATATACAACGAGAAGTTAACCCACAGTCATCTATCAATTTGTAATAAGATAAATTTATCTTTATGTACAATAAAGAATAATTATTATTTAAAATTTAAGAATTATTCATGAAAATATGAAATCAGATAGTACAATTACCTACCAGAATATTTGGACTATTTTTACATTTCTAAAAATTCACACAGTTGTTCAAATACTCTAAAAATGCGTACACAAGAAATTGTCATTAAAGTTAGGAATGACGTATTTCCCAACCTCTAAAAGGTTATATATATATGTATGTACATATCTATTACCGTAAATTTATACCGAAAAAATCTGATGTGGCCAGCACATTACCTTCCGCAAATTCTACGCGTATGTATTTTGTACAATTTCCATACCAAAAGTTCCTTGAAAAAGATTCTATATTTCCAGGAAAATTGTAACACGAACATATAATTTCTACAAATTCCATACCGAGTGTTCAGTGAAAAAGATTCTATAAATCCAATAAAACTATAACACAAACATACACTATGCAAATTGCACTTGACACTGATAAAATTATCACATGAATATACATTATGTACCTATACTCATATATAAATACTCTAAAAATGCGTACACTTACGTAATATTCTCTTTACAATCAAATAATATTACTACCAAGTTTATATCTGTACCCATTTTTGAATTATTGCCCCAAAAGTCAATATACCCTACATTTAGATAAAAAATTTCAAAAATATAATTTTGATGTATCTAGATACTTCTCAATGCGCTGATTCCAAATTTTGAAACCGCAGGTCGATATCTCGTTTCGTTCTCGAGATATTTGGATTCAAAGTTTTGCTAAAACTGCCCATTTTTGGGTAATAACCCAAAAATGGGTCGAGATATGAATTTGGCGACATCACCATTCGATTCTACGGACAAAAATACATAAGTACAGTAATTTTCATAATTTTTGTCCAACTGAATCATATTTTATGAATAAAAGCTTGAAAACCCCTGAAAATGGCCAAAATTTGAAAAAATCGTAAGGGGTACACCTTAGATTTTTGCGATTTTTGGCCGTTTTCAGTTATTTTGCTTTAGAAATTGTATGCGGTGTTCAAAAATTCTGAAAATTGGTGTACTTATGTAATTTTGCCTGTAGAATCGAATGGTGTTGTCGCCAAATTCATATCTCGACCCATTTTTAGGTTATTACCCAAAAATGGGGAGTTTTGAGCAAAACTTTGTATCTAAATATCTCGAGAACGAAACAAGATATCGACCTGCGCTTTCAAAATTTGGAATCAGTGCATTGCGAAGTACCTAGATACATGAAGTTTTTATTTAAATGTGGGGTAAATTGACTTTTGGGGCAATAATTCAAAAATGGGTAGAAATATAAACTTGTTAGTAATATTATTTGAAGGTAACGAAAATGTTACGTAAGTGTACGCATTTTTAGAGTATACATAATGTATATTCATGTGATAATTTTATTGAATTTATAGAATATTTTCCAAGGAACTTTCTGTATGGAATTTGTAAAAAATTATATTATGTTCGTATTACAACTTTACTAGGTATATAGAATCTTTTCCAATGAACTTTTGGCATGGGATTTGTACAAAATACATCAAATTAACAGAAGGTCTTGTGTTGGCCAGAACAGAAGTTTTTAATTGTTTTGAGATTACTGCCCACCTTTAAATATTTAACATCTATTTTTTGAAAACCCTGTATAGCACTGACCAAAATTAGTAAAACAGACTTAAGCATCATGTCGTTTCCTAACCATTTAGAAGTTGGGAAGTACGTCATTCAACTGCAATGACAATCTCATGAATATAACTACTCGAATTTTGTAGACGTGAGTTTCGTATGTGAAATAAACAAGTTAAAAACTTCTTTTATATAGATATACATTTTCCAGATGTTTTACGACATAGCTAATTGAATAATATAAATATTTTTTGTTTGCATACTATAATTCTTTGGGTGGAATGTACAAAATAAAATAAAGAGAATGAGTTATTAAACGAGAAATTTTAAGCATTAGTTTTGTTGAATAGTACGCAGTTTGTAACCACTGCACCATGAAATTGCATTTTGTTTTAAAAAACAAAATTGTTTGTAACTGAGTTCACTTCACCGTATCTGCTTGCAATTAACCGTATCTTGCTAGAAATAGAAATGTTCTTATATTTCACCTCGCAATTGGTTCTTTATCGTTCGAGAAATGAAACATACTTTCCAGATCAGACTGACAAAATAAAAGTCTGGTTATGAAATTGAAGTTTATTACTGCGGATATATTACCTTATCTTTTTTGAAAAACAAAATGTGTAATACTACAATTTTGCAATTTGTAAATAAAGAAACTTTAAAAGAAAATTAATTAATAATTTATAGCAGCAATATTAATCTAACAAGATTGCAATAAAATCTACGTAAATATATAAAATGTGTGTTTGTGTGCGAAACAGTACAATATCATTTTATGTAAATAAAAAGAAATAAATGGTTGTGTGTTTTATTTATTTGTAAACACATAATCCAAGACTTCATTAAAACTTTGTAATGGGAATTTATATTGTGAGTCCTTTGTTTAAGATAATGGAACAACTTATGTAAGTCTGAAATCAGGATTACCAGCAGAATTGTTTCGTGTAGAAATAAGGAATATCCGTAATATTCTCAATAAGATATTATAATAAGTTATAATAAAAAACAAATATACTCTTGATTTATCCACTTTATTAACTATTCTGTGACGATCGTTTCGTCCTTTCGAATATCTGCAGTTAACTGGATGTTTTTATTCAATTAGAATTGGTGATAGTTAGATGGTGCGAATACTGAGTGCAATGATGTTTTTGTTATTATTATTTTGTTTGTTATAATTCGTATTTGTTTAGCGTTTTAATGATATAGTAGTGTATATAGCTTGTTAAAATAAATTATTATTATATTAATAAAAAGATAAGAGTTCGCTAACTAATATCTTTTTTGTTAAATACATGTGTAACAAAAAGTTACGTCTATAGTTACCGTCAAATAAGTATGGACTGGAGATTTCAACACTGTTGCCGATTCATGGAAATGTTGAAAATGCGAAGTTATGAAGAAACGGCAACATCTCAGGACAACAGGGTGCGGAGAAGAGAAGGGAAAAAGTTTAACATCCATACTTATTTGACGGCGACTATAGTACAAAATAAAAATTGGACTTACTTTAAACAGGTAGTCCGGCGTATAAAATATGATGTTAATTTACCTGCAACAAAAAAATATGTATATTAGTTTAATGTAATATGGAAATTGGAACAGTGAAATATTTACTATATACTATACGACTTCTATGTATATTTACAGTACATACATAATCATTTCAATATAAATATTTATACAAAATAATATCAATTCTTTCATATTACAAAATATGTAGGGTGTAACAAGGTGAGCACGGTGCAATAACAAGTAAATAACTTTATCATAAATTCTTCTAAATTATAGTTTCAATATTAATATTTTAACTTTGTTATCTTTGTAAGTCAAAATGTTAACCGCGTAGACATTTATTGTGCAGACAATTAACTATACAGGGTGTCTCAGGACGAGCTTACGCTATCTATATTTTAAATACTATCTAATATAATTTAACGAAATTTGGTATCTAGGGGTTATCCAACATGCCCGTTTTAACTAAAATATTTTCAAAGCAGTAGCACTTCCGGTTTGACCGGAAATTGACCTCAACTTTCTTATTTTAAATGGAATACGCTATATTTTATTTTACCATTGAATGCAGCGGAAAATTTTACATATGAAGCAATAAAAACATTTTACTCATGATCAACTACTTCCGGCGTTATTAAACTTTTTTTGATTTTTTGTCTGAAATCCGGCACATTTTCAAAACTCTGTATATCGGGAACGAGATCGAATTTTTATAATCTGAAAAAAGCCTTTTATAAAGGAGACTTTAAGCTACATTATCATAGAAGAATCCTCGATTATTTATAAAAATGTGACGGGTACGTTACACTAAAATTACAGTTGACAAACTTCAAAAAAGACAATTTTTTTAAATGGAACCCCCCGTTTTTTATTACATAAATGTGTTCTACGGCAAAAAATAAGGGTACTTTATGTAACATGTTCTATGTTGAAAGTTAATAGAATTTCAGTAAATTAGAAAAACATGTAATCTGGGTATAATCACTGTTATTGCCTATGCTACGTGCAATGTTGTTATTTAGCTATGGAGGCTGGGATAAGCCCTGCACCCTTCAGATATGCCCTGCTGAAGTGATAATCATTTGTTTTCAAGGCAGTCGAGTTTAATTATTCACACGGGACAGACATGTAGTTTATCATGTAGTTTATCATTTAGTTTTTGGGCTACTCGCTAATACGCATGTGTACAATGTAACAAGTTAGTCTTGAGTCGAGTTTTGTGATTCAAACCGATAAGTCAAGCAGTCGGCGGTTTAGTTTTGTGCGCCTAATTAGGTTACAAATTATAATAATGAAACAGTGTAGTTTAATTATGTTCAGTGTAATCAATAATTATAAGTTATTAATAATGTAAATATGTGTAAATAAAATATATAAAATTATTGTGTGTGTCATCCACCCAAGATATGTTCATCATCAAGTGTTAGTGAGCGTAAGGGTGTTCCGTCCCAATAAACCAGTAGTCCTCAGTTAAGTGGTGGACAAACCAGCAAACGTCCACCAGTGAGATAAAGTTAGAAAAAGTGTCACCGTTTTGTTAAGAGTAATAAGAAGCCTAGAGTACCCCCCTGTCACAAGGAAACATCGTTGGCATAATTTCGAATGCCATTTTTTGAATTTCCCTATCATATATTCCTAACATTTCCTGTCATTGATATCTCCCTGCCCTGCATTTGAAATACCCTAATATTCATCATATGACAATTGCAGTGGCCAGATACATAGCAAACAGGAATCATCAGTAGTAACGATAAGGAGAAGTAACAAGAGCTACGGAACCTGTTCTGTTCCTCAGAATATGCAATTCAAAGGAAATACGTACAGTAATTATTAATGATGACTATCTGAGCTTGTCAAGTGCCACATATTCCTTTGTCGTGGCCAGAAGCATCGCCAAAGGAGCCCACTCCTTAATTCAACCTTTGTCATTGAGAAGGTAACTTGATTTCCTTCAAATTTATGATATTTTAGCAAAAATTAATATTCTGTTAGCATGAATTTAATCAGAAACTATGTTGGTGGTAAAATCTTCTTCAAATCGAGATATAGATCAAACAGCAAACACATCGTATCAGGTTTGATCAAAATGTAACAAGATTTTGATTTGCCTTTCAAGTTGCTTTATTTGAAAAAGTTGTCATACGACTACAAAACAATTGAGTTGTCACATTCGTATCACAAGCAAAAGAAGAATTAAAATATTGACCAACGCATTGTCAGTACACAAATTGTAAATAAATTGAAATGAGACTAATAATTACTTGCAAAGTGCAGGACAAAAAACATACCTAATAAAAAGGATCCAAATATATAAAAAAAGAAACTACATCAAGGTGAAACAATAAAAGAAAATATAGAAATACGTATTGATCTATTTTCTATTTTTCTTATTAACTTGAATTTATTGAAATAAATGATATCAAGAGAGAAATTTCAATTTCTGTTTATATGCATTGTGCATTACAATTTTCATCCAACAACTGACAATTGCGTGGTTATACTCGTTCATTTTGCTGCAGACCAATATTTGCCATTGTTTTGGTGAAAAATTAAATCTCTATTTGCATTTTGTGTTGAAAACTTGTTAATTGAATTAGCAACTTCGCTGGCAAAAAGTTAAAAAACGAAACAGAGAGAACCTACCATTTTTGTTAGTTATTATTTTTATCAACATAGATGGTGCTTTCGGTGCTGTGTTAATTACATAATCTTTTTGCAATTGCTTTGTATGAAAAAAGTCAGTCTATAAAAGTTAGTATTTTAATTAAATGTAAAAGGGTAAATTTATAAATAAAGCTGCATAATTCATAAATTAATAATATTTTTTATTCAATTTTGACTTTTTCAACTGTTATTATTAAGTCCATATAGCAACAACTATAAATAACATTTTATTCACAAGTGAATTAAAATTTTTTAAATCTCTCTCACAATTTTTTTTAACTCACTCCGCAACAAATAATGCATTTAAAATAACATCAGGTACGAAAATAACACTCACAACATTATTTATTAGATATTATCAGCCATTTTCATTACTTTTCACGACACAAATGACAGTCAATAATGCTTTTTAAATACATAATATGACGTCTGTCATCGACGATTGTCATGCTCAACTTACTACTGTAACTGTAACTGATTTGTTTTTTATTTTGTCAAAATTAAATAATATAATGGTTTTTATTATTATTTTGTTAAAATTGAATAAAATATTGTACAAACCACGTGAGCTAAGAATGTTTATTCACTCGAAGAAATTAACTCACGTGAGCTAAACTTCTCATGGATAAACATTACCGTAGCTCACTTGGTGTGTAAATATCTATTAAGTGCACAAAAATCATCATTAAAAGTTCAAATCGGCACTAAAGTAACCCCTTATACGACGATTTCATGAAAATGCAGTGTTTCCAATTTTATAATAATTATTGTAAATATAAAATCATCTGGGCAGGTTTACGATACAGTTTTACTACAAAAATTTGTATTATCAACATGTTCATGAACTGTCACAACTACAAAATAAATTATATATTTTCGTCACTGTTCATTTCTATTTATATTACTTCATCTACTAACTTTATTTATACCATAATACATGTATGTATAGACAATAAATAAAAATGAGCTGAATTTGAACGAAATATACTGATTTCTTCTGATTGGCTAGAGGTGCTACCTTTGTCGTTTGTTATAAATCACAGATTTTTTTTTTGTGTGTGTGTGTGTTACCGGTCACGTTGCGCCAATACCTTACGTTTAACGTTACTCCATTATAAATAGGCCTTAATAGACAATTCAGCTTTAACATAAACTGCTAATTAATTTTATTTCACTATAAATTAGGACCGGCGAAACTGCCCTATCTCTATCCAACCCTAGTCTTCAATAATCGCGATCCACCAGCTTCCTCTATATCCTATCTGTTATGAAGACGTTGTTTAGGACGCCAGAGGCATCTCGGTGATAAGTTATAGCGTCGGCTGCTAGGGCTAAGGCTCGACTCATGTTCGTCTGGCTGAAAGAGGTATTGTTTACTAACTAATTAATAGGAAAATCATTCTACATTCTACCCAGTTAGTGACGGCCTTGAATGCGCCCGACAGGTATGTAGATTCTAATAGAGAAACTTCTAAATGATGGGAGAAGTTAGTCACGTAAGATGATGAATTAATTGAATGGGGGCAAGGGAGGGTATATCAAAACGGTAAATACTTGTAAATGGGGTTTAAATAAACTATTCGCGAATATTCAGGGTGGAGAATTGATATTTAAATACGCTATTTACAATGAACTTTAATTATTCGAATGCACACGAATGAGACAAATGCGTGTTACCAAAGTGTAATTAATACATATGTTGCGACCTGCAGTACACCATCAACAGTAAAGAATTAAAATCTTGTAAAAGATTTGTAAGATCAGAACAGAAAGTTTAACACTTGCAACTGTTCTTCAACGATGTCCTGTTACTCACTGGTCGCGTATTAGACGTAACTTCAAAGTCAATAAATTAAAGGTCTCTAGGGAAAGCTGGCTTCTCCATTTTCGTTGAGAAGTACGTACGAGGACATAGCAAAAAGAACCGAAAACCTGATCTCAATTTTCGTAAACGGAATCAAATAATCGTTAGTGACTTTGGTACTGATTGGGAGAGGTGTTCTATAATACAATACTAAAATTGATAAACACGGGCATAATTCTTTCATTAACATCCTAAGAAAAAGTATAGTACAATATGAGCATTATTATTGCATTGTATATATGTATATACAAGATATCCGGATTCAAAGGCCACCATTGGTATCTCGAAAACTATATAAGATACGACTTCGATTAATAACAAATATAGAATCTAAGACAAGGTAATAAAAAATTTCTGGATTGCAGTCACAAAATTTTATTTACTAAATTCTCGGGCCCTGTGGAAGACTCATTGGAGCTCGAAACCGGTCGATCCGAGAATTTAGTAAATAAAATTTTGTGCCTGCAATACAGAAATTTTTATTACCTCATCAATATATCCAGTCAAGGAACCTTTTCTATCATAGAATCTAAGGCTCGTAGTATGATCATGGTTTTACCTAAAACGCTGTTTTAAAAATGTCAAATTCAAATTTCAAGATTTAATTTCACCCTTATATGTAAAGAACGATTTTTTAAAAAATATTTGTTTGAATACAAAGTATGGTCTGCTTCATATCATATTATGATAAATTTGATATTATTTATTATTGTTATTAAATAATGAAATTTGACATTTCTTAAAATAGCGTTTTAGTTAAAACCGTGATCATACTACGAGCCTAAGATTTTAACCAACTGATTAACATGCCAAGAATGCACATACTTTTTAAATGTTCAGCACATTTTTTCATTTAATGTTTCAAATCCGTTACCTGTTTTTATCCATAATGAATCATCGCTAAACAAAAGACATGGAAAGCAAAAGTAAGCGTTTTTCTTCGTACAACCAGTTAGCCAAATATTTTTGTTATATACATTAGAGTAAAATTTTCGTACATAACTCTGTACTTTACTTACTGACGACTGAGAAATATTCAAAAAAGGTGCAAGGCGCCCTAAATTTTTAATTTCAAGTATTTCTTGCTGTTTAAGATTTGTAAATTTTATATTTTGAAAATATTTAACAGTTTGTTCTTCTTTTCGTTTATTTTAAAATATATTATTATTTTATTACCTATTTCTAGGTGTGCCAATTTGCTTTGTCGCAGATATCGATAATGATGATGACATATTTGTACCATGCGGGCGTTTACCAGGTGTCACCTCACGGACACCTCATTGCTGGCGTGGAAAGTGCACCACAGGGGTCACTTTTGTGCCATATAAAATTCGAAATATTTGGCGCCGGTCCCCCAGGTTCGCGACCAGACACTCAGGCACGCAGCCACGGGACCCAATAAGTGCCCCCATGAGGTCCGTGAGGTGACGCCTGGTAAGCGCCCGCTCGGTACAAATATGCCAGTATTAAGTAAAAAAAAAAAAAAAAAAAAAAAAAACGCAGAATTACCTACGATAACGTAAATATTATAATTTGTGTAGTAAAAACGTAGCTTGGGCTGGAAATATACCAGCCCACCGACTATTGAAAAATACAATTATTATTGTTTAAAAATAAGTTGCGGTATTTTATTGCAAACCAGAAAATAGTTGCTTTAGATAAATACATAAAAAGAGCGTTAATAAAATTGGAACTTTCATTTTATATTAAAGGGTTTGCAGCCTTGCATCCCTTATGGACGAGCCGCTCGTGCAATACAGTATTCAACGATTTCTGTCAAAACGTTGATTTAGAATCAGAAATTGAAATCTATCGATTCATATGAACATGTTTATTAACTGAATGAATATATTTTGCTATAATAGTATATATACACTACGATCTAGTAGAGAACTGGGGCAACAATATCTACGTATGTACTCGTACCAATAAATTCCATCATAGCACAAGGAAATGTAAAACCAATAGTCAATACCCATATCGCACAATATCCATATCTATCACATAAAATTTTACGTTGCGAGTATGCAACAAATAACCTCAATATCCTTATACAAGTGTCATAACAGACAGCTGAACACAACATTTCCATAGCTAACTTAATTCCGGCGCAGTGTGCATTACCCATTATATCTCATTAGAGTACAAACACAGTATCAATGTCACAGTGGAGAAAACAAAAGAGGATAATTAGATTTCAGCAATACTTCATGCATAGCCTTCTATGTGGTTCAGTCTCGGTGGGTTCGTAACCCGATACGGTGAAACTCAGCCTTTCTGTCGCGCAGGAGAGATGACGATGCGTTTCGCGACTGTTTTTGAGATAAAAAACAAAATATGGTGTAGAGTTACAAGTGATGTGTCATTGTTGTCATGTCATGTTGTGTATGTTTACTACTTGATGATTTATATGAATGGATGAGATAAAGAGTAAAGTGTATTTTGATTGAAGGTTCATTGATTTGTACTGTGAATGAAAACAAGAGATAAGAAAAATATACCTGCTAGGAGAAAATAAATACTACGCAAAGGAATAATGATATACTCAAGGAGGTAATATAGATTTTTTTATATTGAGAAGAATAGTCCAGTCATTAGGTGGAAAAATAAGGGTTTATTCTACAAAAGGTCAGGTATTTTTGATTTTTGGATATATTATATATTTAGGGGTCCTAATAAAAAATGCAAAAAGTAGTTTTTTTCTAAATATTTCTTCACCTATATGCATTAGGGCAAAAATAGCTATTTTTGAATTTGTTGAGAATAAAATTCCTTACAACTTTTATTTAATACATTTTTTTCTATAACTAATAGATAGCGAGGTACAGCACTTCAAAATTGCAATTTTTTTATATTTCCTTAATGATTTATTTAGATCATATCTTATTATACTTTTTTTTTACAAATTACTTATTATTATTTTTCATTAATTATTACTATGCATACATAAGTATATTATTGTTTTATTTTCATTCTAAAGCAGAGTTGAAAAAACCCGGGTTTTTTTATGAAAAAAACCCAGCCCACCTGGGTTTATTAAATAAAAGCGGGTTTAAATTAAATAAAAGCGGGTTTTATTGGCAAACATCGAAATGTAGTATGTATCATTTTTAACTTTAGTTTTATAAAGTATCTTAATACACATACATAAGTCGGCGTAGTAGATAATAGATATTAATATTATTAATATATTTTTTAAAGACTGTAATGTAATAAACAATAAATTAACTAGAGAGTGTACATGCGTACAAATTACGAATTAATATTAATAGTTGCAAGTCTGTGCAATGCAAGTGTGTACAAGAATAAGATCCAAGTGTCACAACTAATAGTATGTTTAATAAACAACTCAAAAAATAATGAAAATACTGACACCAGGATTGGAGTTGTTCAAATATAAAAGAAACACTGTGCAAAGTTAGAACAGAAATGAAAAATATGTTAAAAATGATCAAACACGAAGTACACAAAATGAAATTGATTGTAAAATGTTGCCAGTGACAAAAATTTATGTATATATGTGTGTACCATATAAGTATGTACCATATTTAATTAATAAAATATGATTTCACAAAAGTGGGTTTTTTAGATGGGTTTTTTTGGGTTTTTTATGTGGGTTTTAAAAAAAAAGACCCGGGTGGGTTTTTTTGGGTCGGGCAGAATTGCAACAACCCTGTTCTAAAGACGTTTTATAGTCCAGGAAATTTATGATTTTACTTCAAAGTAATTACAAGAAAAGCTTTTTATGGTTTTGGTCATCTGCTCAAAACAATTATGAAAGAAATTTAAATTACTCAAAAAACAAACAATATTACATATTTAATACTTAGTCTAATGGGTTTCACTATTTATAGCAGATTACATTCATCGTGGCATCGAAAGAAGTATATTGTTGATGATTATTTTTTTATAAAAATTGTCAACGTTTTCCTGCATTTTTTATTTTTTCATCCACCACTCTGATCTTGTTAAAGATATAATAACGCGGTTTCAAAATTTTATTGCAGCATGAAATTCTCTTTCATATCATGTATTACGCGATTATTGCCGATGAACAATTTTCCACTTACTAATAACTTAATCTCACATGAAATACCTCTAAAATCTTAAACCTCTGCAAATCGGCTTAATTCCCATTTTCTCATTCAAAATTTTGACAGAATTAAAGATAAACAATTTTAAGTATTTAATACGTGTCAATGTGGTTGATGAAGAGTTGAGAAATGAGCCGTTTTTAAGATATTTAAAATTTTAGAGAAATTTCATGGGAAAAAAATTGTGTAATACTGAAATATATAAAAGAGAATTTCATCCTGAACTCAAATTTTGAAACCGCGTTATCGTATCTTTAACAAGATCAGAGTTAGTTGGTGTTAGTGCTTTGTGCGGTTACCCACTAAAATTGTTTATTAATAATAGTATATTGTATAACTAGTGCTGAAAGTTGGATATTTCACACGAACGTGAAGTTTGAGCCACGAGCCCAAGGCGAGTGGTTTAATCACGTGAGTGTGAAATACCCTTTCCGCACGTGTTGTACATGATATTTTTCCGACGACCACAAAAAATAAAACAATATGAAATTTTCATAAAAATATTAAAACATTATGTTTACATCATTGCTATCAGAATTCACCAAAAATTATGTTAAAATATGATAAATCAGGGTCCAACCTTCTTAATACGTGTAAATTCTACAAATGATCTGCAACTGTCAAATTTTTAAATACAAATTTTTAGGTTAGTTCGCTCAGTTATTGCAGCGTGTGATAAAGTTGCGGGCGCATCTGATTGGCTAACGAGCTTTCATTTCACACAGCTTTGGTAGTGATGTGCAATGACCAACTTTCAGTAATAGTTTAGCGTGTGATTTAATGTACTTTTCGTAGTGGTCGTCGGAAAAAAATCATGCATTACTAGAGGTCATTAATAAATGATTTTCTAAACATTTCGATGATGTTTTATGGCTCTTTTTAAAATGAATGTGCTACTATAATTCTATGAAATTAAATTCTTAATATTAATACAATTTCATTTCTACTTTGTTATTAAAACTTTTATATTTCCTTAACATGAATTTACAATCTACTACACAAAGAAAAACTTCTCTTTTATAATTTCCAACAAAAAAGAAAACCACCACGCTAGGAACATTATAAAGACGTTGGCGGGTACAACAAGACACAAGATTTACATTCTTGCTACACGGAAAAATTATCTCTTGTATGTCGTTGTGGATAGCGTGCTCATCTGCCACCAGGGTACGCTACGCACAGAATCTGCCAGAAGCGTTGCGCTACACAGCTACTCGCGGAAATTTATGTGCGAAACAAAATAGCGTGCTTTACGCGCGTTCGAGAATAAGCAACGTTCAAGAATATGTGAAATATGAATGAAGAATAAACTGGGAGAGAGCTTTTAGGGAAGAGTTATTTCACAAAGTACGTATAGTGTAATCCATTTCGATATGACAAATTTTGTTTAAACAAAAGAAAATTTAAATTTCTCGATTGTGGATGCAGATTAGGTGTTAGCAATTACTCGAAATCTCAATCATATAACATTTATTCTTACAAAATCGACATTTCGGTTCTTCATAATACAGTAGTTATTTTAAAAGCTAATAAAACTTTGATAATCTTTTTCATTCTGTTTTAATGTCTATTGAAATTCTATCATAAAAAAATCCGGAAAATAAAGAACTTGGTTAAAATCACACATATAACCATGAGAATAGTATAACAAAATGAATTTACATACGTAATAGTTACTTATCGTACTCTTATTTAACTTTATCAAGAAAGTATTAAAGTTAAAATATTTAATACTTTATTATAACAATTTTCGCCAATAAAATTTGTATTCATTAGCTAAAATTTATAATGACACTAAAATATAAGAGGCTATTACTTTTACGCAAGGGTTAAGAAATTATACATTAAAATTTTATATCATTGCATAAATACGAATATAAAAATTTCAGAGCGACTTTTCTACCAATATATTAAAAAAAATGGCAATAGAGTAGTACAAGCCCTGTCCCATAAGTGTTGGCCCAGTCATAAAAAAAATGCATTTCTTATACTTGTGCTCAAATGGAGAAGCTGCATCCAATTGCATTAGTTAGTGTAGATCAGTTATTTCCAGTATTTAAGGCATTAACTTACAATTCAATGGAAATAAATTAGTAGGTGTTTTGATTTTTTGCTTAAATAAGTTATTTCAATGATTTTATGCAACTAGGCCAACACTTATGGGACAGGGCTCGTATAACAATTTTGTAAATTTAATTTTTATTAATTTAAATACGTACCTACATATTTACTAACGCTGCAAATTATATTAAGTTCCTTTGGATATAACTATTGTTCTATCTACTATTTTCTTTTTAAAATGTCACCATTATTAATTTGAAATGATTAGTTTTATTGACAGTGACATACGTTTGAAATATGAAGTGTAACAAAGGAATTGTGTTTTGATACATCGACTCCTGGACTTATAATAGATATTTATGCACCAAGTGAGCTAAGATTATGTTTATTCATGAGAAGAAAGTTTAGCTCACGAGCCTGTAAGGGCGAGTGAGTTAAACTCTTCGAGTGAATAAACATTCTTAGTTCACGTGGTTCATATAATATTTTATTCAATTTTGACAAAATAAAATAGAAAACTAACAGTTATGGTGAATATTATTTTCGTGCCTGATGTTATTTTAAATGCATAATTTGTTGCAGAGTGAATTAAAAAAAGTTGTGAGAGTGATATAAAAATTTTTAATTCACTTGTGAATAAAATGTTACTTATAGTTGTTGCTATGGAGTTAATAATGACAGTTTAAAACGTCAAAATTGAATAAATTAAATTATTTTATAAATTTATATGTCTATAAAATACCTATATAGAAAATTGTCATTTACTAAAATCTCGGTATGAGATTTTTAACACGTATCTTATACCTCCCTTATCAAGGGTAGCGGGAGTTAAGAATAGTTTTCCTTTATTTACACGAATAGAAAATTCAACGTAAACTACAAACTTTATTGCTTGTATCTGCTTACTCAGCCATAAAAACAACAAAAATGCGAAAGAATCTCATAATAATGGTGACATAATTTTAAAGTAGAATCCTCTTTTTTGATATTGAACACAGTATAGTGCTTCTTTATTCTCCTTGCGAGCATTTGCAGCGTTAGGTCGCACCTGTGCTCCATTCCGTGGCGTGTTGCCTATGTCGTAAAACAGCGATTTCAGCGTCCGTAAAACAAAATTTAATGCCTTCGTTATATACCCGTTACTGCATTTTTTTCCCTCTAAATAAATCCACCTTGAAGTGGTTAAAATTGATGATAACCTCAGGTTTACGAAGTAATAAAGAAAATTGTTTCCCAAGATTGATAATATAAAAAACAGTTCTTGAAAAATACATTATCCAAGTATATCTAAGTGAAAAATTTGTAATAAAACTGAACTTGATATAGAGATATGGAGGAAGAGAAGTCTATCTGCGGAACGCGAAGCGAACATGAGCTATTATTTACGTTAACTAAACTATAAATTCTTTAAATTTACTGCACGATAAATAGATATATTTACCGGACGTGTGTAAGGAGGTATACTGTAATAAAATACGAAGTATTGCCATAAATTTACCGAAAAAATGTTAGATTATTATTTTTTGCCGTTATGGATAACCGCGCATATTAAGGGCTTGATCGAAATTGTGGTACTTCGATTCAAATCTATAATATTGCCCGACTAAAAAGTTAATAAAAATAAAGTAGCAGTAGTCTGAACATACGAAGGAAATCTTCAAGTTTATAAACTTATAAATCCGTCGTAATTATTCGAGAAAAATGTAGACAGGTCAATAATTAGTTGTAAAAATCCCAACATTGAAGTGAATGTTTGGAGGGACGACTTTTTACTAGTGGTGGGATCCGGATCCGGATAGTGTCGGTTTCGGATCCAAAAATATCCGGATATCCGGATAATTGATTGTTGAACTATCCGGATCTGAGTATCGGATTTTGGATCCGGATCTGAGTATCGGATTTTGGATCCGGAACTGAGTATCGGATTTTGGATCCGGATCTGAGAATCGGATTTTGGATCCAAATCTGAGTACTGGATTTTGGATCCGGATCAGAATATGAGTATGAGTATCGGATTTTAGATATGGAATTTCAGAATCCACATCGGTTCTCGGATTCGAATATTCTCAATATTGAACCCGATGATAATATTTGAATGTATAAGTATTATCATGGAGTTTCAAAACCAAATAAATCCGATTATGAAATAATCCACAATAAATTTTTGTTTGATATAGTTAATAGAATTGGATCCAGAAATAAAATTCGGATCCGGATCCGTAATCAAAACATCGAATCCGGATCCAGATCAAAGTCCAGATTCGAATCCAAAAGGGATCCGGACTCAAATCTGGATCCGGACTCAAATCTAGATCCGGATCCAAATTCGAATTAAATTTACGGATATCCGCTTCAATATCCGAACATCGGATATCCGAGGAACCGGATATTTTGAGATCCGGGTACTCGGATCCAAGTTTTGACGGATCCTCACAGCACTACTTTTTACACCTTTTTTACTTCCTTGTACGAAATAAAGGAAGTATTGTAATCGCGAAAAATTTCGGTTTCCAGATTTCAGCGGAAATATCCATTTTGACCATCCCTGAATCCATTTTGACTAATTTCGTCGTGACGTCTGTACGTACATAAGTATCTTGCATAACTGAAAAACGGGAAGCCGTAGAAAGTTAAAATTTTATATTTACGACTGTTATAACATCTAGTTGTGCACCTCCCTTTTTGGTCATTATATAACTTTAGGAAGTGGTATTTTACTTGAAGCCTATAATAGATTTTAATTAAAAACTATATTAAAATATAATCCAAAACTTTTCAAATTTGGTATATAAGACTTTTATATCAATGGGAATAACATAATAGATTTTAGTTAAAATGGTCTACCCGGAAGTGGTACTTTACTTGAAGCCTATAATAGATTTTAATGAAAAACTATATTAAAATATAATCCAAAACTTTTCAAATTTGGTATATAATACTTTTATATCAATAATAGATTTTAGTTAAAATAGTCTAACCGGAGGTGATACTATACTTCAAGCTGTTATCAGTTTTTCTTAAAAAAATGGTGTTATTTTGATTTTAATAATAAATGCCTCAAATAAAAGTTTTAGAGAATTGAATTCAACATCAAGTATGATTAAATTAGCTCTTTGTATAAGCGAGATATGTAATTTTAAAAATTATGTCCGTTTCGGTTTTTGTAATTAAGTTTTCTATGAATTAGGACAAAAAATAACAAAAAAAAAAAAGAATTTAATGTCAATGTCAAAGTAACAGGCGTACAAGGAAGTCATGTGGTGTCCACGTCAGATATTATTATCTTGTTGACTAAAATATGAAAATAGGGCAAAGTACATATGAATATTATAATAGATTACTATATTAATATACAGATTCTAAAAGTTTCTATAGTTAAAGTGTTCTAATTTAATAACATTTTTAATGAAGTGCAACAAAGGAATAATTTCGCCATAGACATTCTTAGCACATGTTGCTAATTATAAATTTATTAATTTAAAAATGAAGTTATTGCAACTGGACTCCTACTGTGTTTTGTTTCACAACAACTACCACTCCTAAACGCAAGACAATGTATATTTGAATGCAGTTCTTGTTAACAATACCGATAAACGATAATACATACAGATATATCAATCATTACGATTTTAACAAATAAAAACTTGACGTATATTTTAGCAGACTTTATTGTTCAACAATACGACATACGAGTATATTGCTAATGATATTACCTACATTGTCAGGGAATTTTTTTGGTTTATGTATCTCATATGTACATTGATATGAGTAATATTATCTCTTTTACATCTCTCTATAACAATACAATGAAAGTCATTCTAATTTTATAGGTATATTTTAATGCATACGAGATATGGTCAAAAGGTATCAAGAATTTTAAATTACGCGCGCTGTTCGTTTTGATTGAGCTGTTTTGTATTTATTAAGTTGGTACGGCAATACCACAACGTGCATTACACAATTGTTTTGCAGATTGGAAATAACTTTGGCAATATATCGAATGCGAAATACATGAAGGAGACAATATTAATATTGGTGAATAAGATATTACTTTTTGAAACAAATAAAAATTCTCATAACCTATAGAACAAAAACATATTTCATATTTCATCAAAGATAACTTTATTAAAGTGACATATGTATGTATTACATTAAGGCAATAATCAAAATTCATATCTGTTAAACAACATTTTTATCAATATTTTCCAATATAGAACTTCAGATCAGAATCGTCTTATTTCAAAAACCGACAAATCCATTTTTGGCCAAAAATGAGTTTGATACTGCCGACAAATCCTCAACCGGTTTGGATCTAATGCCAGCAAATCCAAATTAGCCAAGAGAAGCGGTTTGGAAGTCACGTGGTCCTATTAGGTACACAATTTGTCTAATAATGACAATGGGGTCATACCACATTTTTCAATTTATTTTTTTTCTGAAAGTATACTTAAAACCACTTACAGAAATATATATTTTATTTCACATAAGTTTCTGGTTTTACAGAAATAATATTTTAAAGTTTATATTAAATTTCAAATGAAGTCATGGGTTTGCGACCGTGACCGAAGTCTCTCCTATCGAATAAAAATGGAACTACGTTTGACGTTTATGTTATTTGAATTTGACTTGAAAGCAAAAGTGACAGCAAGTTATTTTGTACTCGTGCTTTTGTTTTTATTATATATTGAATAATTTTATTATGGAAATTAATTTTGAAGAATCGAATTCAAATGCAGAAACTTGATTTTTGGCATCTTCTTCAAGCTATTGAATAAAATAAACAAATGCATACCAACAAAAATTGTTTTTTTAAGTTCTACTTACGTTGAAATGATCTTCACAAACATAAGCAAGACTACCTTTCAAAATTTTTGGAGTATTTATTGCATTATACCATCTTTCCCTTATAACTCGAGGTTTAGGAATACGAACAAAACCTTTATTTTTGCTTCTCAAAGAGATGTTCTCGCAAGACGGCACAGAATAATATTATACAACCATGGTAATATCTAAATCACACATAATTTGTATTTATTTATATTTATTAGAACATTTCGTTATTTGTACTTACATTTAAACAAAAACAACTTGTTGCAAAGATATTTACATTGAAAATGTTCGTTATGTTCGAAAAATGTGACAGCTCTGCGCTGCGCTGACATTCATGTACAGTCGTGCACGAGTACATGTGTGCGTGGCTATCATTGTATGTGTGTACAAACTCATGACGTCATAAAATAAGACTCAAAATGTTTAGAAAGAAAATCATGAATGAAAAGTATATGATTATTAAATATTTTTCATGTATATATGTATAAAATTATGTAATTTTTTTAATTATATAAAAAAAAATTAATATATTTTTTTTTTTGTATGACCCCATTGTGTCTTTAATAAGAAAATAATGCCCCCTGGGTTTTATTCATATTATCAAAGTTTCAAATTATTTCAATAATTTATAATAATTAAACAATTGCAGAGTGTAGAGGCGAAAATAATATAAATTAAAAAATCCGGTGGTTTCGAGCCAAACAAAGAAGAACTGAAATATGTTAATGTTCTATATGAGAAACATAAAAAAATAGAACGATCCTTCAGAGGACGATACTCTAGTTAAAGAGGAGTGTATACAGTATCTCAAGTTTTATAAATCAGTGATGAGATCCCGATCTAATTGTCGGACAGTCTTGATTTCTTGGTACAGTAATTTGACTTATTTTTGTAATATAATGAAATAAATCCTAAAAATTTTCATATAAATTCAAAATAATTAGGAAGTAAATTCAATGAAATGAATTACAGAACGCGAAAATCCAAAGGTCAAAATCAAAACTCGACAAATCCATTATTAATTAGTTTCTCGAATTAAACAAGTAGTTTCTGGTTCTTTATGATTAAAATTCTGTGTAAATAGCTTTGTTCGATGAGATGTACTAGGCCGCCCTAGTGTTAACTTTCTTGCACTAACATGTTTTATGAGAAACGGGCAGCTTCTGGCAGGCTGTTCGATGACAAAAATTTTAAGAACTAGTGCTCACTTTTCTGACCTGACTCGCGAGGTAGTGTAAGAAAGTGCAGACTAGGAGTGGGGGTAGCTAAATGTTGTTCGGTAGACATTTTAATTCTATCCTATCTACACATCTGTTTATTTAACCTAAAATTTTGTTTTGCTATATAAAGAATTAATTAATATATCTGTCTCTGAATCTGATGAAGAATCAAGTGATGATTGATCTTCGTCAGAATCGTTTATTAGTTCAAACATTATGCTCTTTAAAACAGACATTTCTGCAGTCACTTCTTTGCAGCTTTATGATATGACTGTGTTTATAAACAACCTAACCTTTTACACCTTTGGCTACGCTTGGCTTGATTACTCACAACTGAGCAAACTTGCCCAAATATACACTAGTGTGTTTTATGAAACCACAAGAATTATACTGAACTAGTGTACACTACACTGCACTGCACTATTCTGCTCTGCACTTCAAGCACTTCTCATCGAACAGAGCTAATATCTTTTTATATAATTATTCATTTGGAAAATTTACCAAAACAGTTTTTTACTATTTTCCAAAATTTGAACTAATGAATTTTGAAACTAGGCGACTGATCTGTACGTTTAATACGAATAACTAAAAGTGGGAGAGATGATAAAATATTGACCAAAAATAGAATTGCGAGTTAATATCAAATATTGTACCTTTCTTTTGCATAAAATATGATCCAAAACACAAAGAAACATCAGAATCTACTGCTCACCACAAACCACTACGCAAATTGCAAAAGTGAAACACAAAACTCTGCATAAATTTTGAGGTTAGAAGTTTGTTGCTCGGATGAAAACGACAGTGCTTTACGTTTGCGCTTGCGTAATCCACATCTCAACTGCTAGCAAATCCTCCGTCCGTCGATCTTACACAGTATCGCTTCGTATTTCGCTATGTAAATTCAATCTCGTCTGTGAAAAGTTTAACTAGAGCGGAACGAAATTAGATGAATGCCAGCTGAGTGGCCAAAGCACGTAAATCTGATACTAACAGTGACGGAGCCGGGTATACTATCACATATATCTCATTTATGTTGTTTTCATGGAAATGAATACGACTTACTTAATTGCCAAGCGTTAGGAATGGTTTGGTTTTCTCTGATGTATGAAACGCTTTGATTTTAAGTGTTTTGTTTTGTCACTTTTCAGGGAAACATCCTTTTGTTTACTTCCTTGGTTTATTTGGAGCTTATACTTTTAAAATTATGTTCGTTACAAACGTTCGTTAACCCAATTTAAATTTACGACAAATTATTTATTACATCTAAATTATAAAGAGTACTTAACTACTGAAAGCCACGCTAGAACTTTATTTTAAATGTGTCAAAAGTCAATAATAATACACTTTAACATTCTTTTCCCCTACGTCTTAAAATCTCCCAACCAATCATCTTTTGGAATGTTTTTGAACTTATTTCTAGTTTAAGGCTGTATCCGATGTGGTACTTTTAACACCCTAATATCTAAATCCTAAATGTATATGCCCTAAATAACGACATTACTAAGGATTTTATGAATTAGATTTGAAGGTTTTATAGGAGCACACTATGCCTTGAAGTTGACTCGCACTAATAGACACAAAATTGCAATTTGCACGAGCGCCTCTAACGGCAAAGCATAGAAATCAAGGTTGCTATGGTTACCCCGTCCAAACAAAGACCTGTCATCATCCGTAGACTCTACACTCTAACCACAGACAGGGTTTGTCTGTGCTCTAGCCATCGTTTTAGTTGAATAATCGAATGATCTTCAATATTATCTAACAAAAAAGTTGCCCGAGACACATCTTCTGCTTTTAAACTCATTTATATTAAACACAACGTACAAATCACAATAAAGAATTAAGTTTAATACTGAATAACAGATAGGAACAGGGAACGGGACGTAAGACAACGAGGGGAGGTTTGTTTGGATGCATGATCTATCTCTCTCTTGCAGTGACGTCAATTTTGTAAGTGTCTATTAAATAAATCATGTTCGTTGCAATAATTTGTACAAAACGTCAAATTTACTGTCAAAAGACGGCTTCTTAGCTTCTATTTTATGAAATATAATAACTAATTTACATAATTGACTATTTCTAGCCCTGAAGAAGACTGTTGTTACAGTCGAAACGTAGGCCAGGAAATAAATAATTTATATGTGACTGCGTGTCTGATTATTTTCCAATTTTTCCAGAATATTTACATTTAATCTGAAGTATTAAATTAAATTCATTTTTGCTGTTTTAAAGAGTTGCCAAACAAACCAATGGAGGTCTTTAGTGCGCCATTCGGAGTTCAAATGATAGAGCAACTTTTGTTTTCAACGGACTTCCTTAGTGTTGCCACAAGACCAAGACCGGTCTTGGTCTTGGTCTCGTCTCGTCTTGGTCTTGTCGAGACGAGACCAGCATCAAGTCTTGTCGAGAAAGTCTTGAAGCCTCGACAAGACTCTCGACTTCAGATCAAAGGTCTATTTTTAAACATATATTCTAAAAGTGCTTCAAAAACTGAGAGTATTGCTGTAAATACTGTTTGAAAATTCGAATAAATAACAAAGATATTAATTTTTAAAATTTTGTAATTTTCTACTTTCATACTTAGTTGTGTTCCAGAAACATTAATTTAAGTAAATATGATGTATTCCTTATTCTTCTAAATAATCCAAATGTAAGTTTTAAATGAATTTAAATTACAATGTAGGTGGGATGAAATGAAAGAAGTATAAATTTAGAATTCTTATGTTATTTTAATGCATCAATATTTTAATTAAATTAAAATTAACCTTTATTTTATAATATACATGTTTTGTACGTATAAATATGTTGATTTTAATTTAATTTTTGTTTAATTATCAATTAATATATTGGTACGACTGGGTATATGAAATACTGACTACATCTTGAAAAATATTTCCAATTTTCAAATAGCATACAAAAATTACATCTGTGGTGCATTCTCAACGTTAGCAATTAATTTATTATAATAAAAGTAACGTTCCCTGCAAATATACAGTATTTTTCTTTTATTTTTAAAGAATTTATTGTTCTTAGAATTTTATGTACTATTAGATGCGATTATACAAAAATTGTCAATGGAGGCAAAGTCGAGAGTCTTGTCGAGACTCGAGACGAGACGAGACTGACATCAAGTCTCGTCTCGACAAGACCAAGACGAGACCACTCTAGTCGAGACCAAGTCAAGACCATGACAAGTCTCGTCTCGTCTCGACTTCCGGCAACACTAGACTTCCTTGAAAAAATTACGCGGTAAATGATTTGCTGAAGGATGTGAAAATATTGGAGAAACAGTCATTAATTCATTGTTTCTTTAAAGGTAAATCTCGACAGTTCTGTCATTGGTTAAATTTAATGTATTTCTGTTACATCCTTTATATTAACAGACGATAAAACTTCTTAATAAAAGATTTTCGTTTGAAGAAGACAAGAAGAGATTGATTTTACAAATCATGGTTATTTTGGCACCATTCCAAAAGAAGATTGGCTGGGCGCTTTTATTCAAAAAATATTTATATAAAATATGAACCATACGTTTTATTCTCAATAATTTTACTGCGACCCTCGCATTTAAGCATTCCGAATTATTGACAAATTGTTTATTGTTATAATAATGTTCTATTTTGAAATAATTTACAAACTGCATTTATGATGTAAATATGTAGGTAATTAGAAATTCATATTAAGACAATATTAAATGGAAGTCCCATATATATACTTTTATATAATTATTCATATTACATAAACGGTACATTATAAAGTGATTATCATGCTTGTGTAGGAAAATCAGAATTCGTCTTGCATACAATACCATTCATCTCATTTATGTTGTTTTCATGTAAATGTTTTAGGCTTTGCTTAATTGACATTCAACAGAAACGAATGAATTTGGAAGTGTTTGAATCCTTAAACACGATTTGTAATTACGAGTAAGGTTTAACCAAATCTAGTTACTTTCATACATATTCATACCCGCGGTAGGTTGATCTCGGACTGCCAATGAGTTAACTAATTTGGAAATTTGAACCTTGATGCATTAGTTCGTTTAGAAAATGCTTAAACAGTATGCAAATTTATCAGTTGAGGTTGGGGTATTTACGGGATTAAAATTTAAATTAAATTTTTCAAAAACATAGTCACTTTAACTACATAAAGTAGAAAATAATAAAGGGAGTGTCTACGAAACTGTCCAGACATAGGCGCAAAAAATAGGGAAATGCGCAAAAAAGGACCAGATGGAATTCAGTGGCCACTTCTAGAACAGAACCTAAGAACCACTGTCTGGCAATTATGAATTGTCAGTAAGGTATTGTTATAGTTTATCTTAAAAACAAAACAAACTATAACAATACCTAACTGACAATTCCTAATTGTTAGATAGTGGTTTTTAGGTAGATTCGATAAGTGGCCTCTAGATTCCGTCTGGTTCATTTCTGCGACAGCTCACTATTATCTTTTGCGGCTCTGTCTGGACAGCGCCGTAGACACTTCCAATTTTAAAACATAATGCTTATTGCAAAATGAACATTCGTGGGAAATGTTGGCTATATTAAGTAAAATAGCAAGCAATAACATACTTATTTATATGAAGATCTTTATCATTTTTCTAAAAATAAAGACTATAATTATGGTACACTAATTCCCATTTGCACAAGGCTTAAATTTTAAGCTAGGGTTAAACAAAAAATGCGCTTAGAAATTTTGACAGCAATATTTTATAATTCATTAGACACTTCATTTCGATGCAATATTGTAAATTTAAGCCGAGTTTAATATTTAAGTTATGTTGGTGCAACCGGCCATAAGAGAAATATGTGTAAGATACAAAATTAATTCATTACACTTATGCCCGTATTTATAAACACTCGTAAAAATTTTAAACGGTTCGTTATAATATTTACCCAATAAAATCAGTCGACACTGAAAGAAAAATTCAAATTTTATTTATAAAGTTTGATTCTATTTGTCAAAAATTATAACGAGTCGTTTTGAAACTTTACGAGTGTTTATGAATATGGGCATTAGAATAAAAACGAAAAAGCAAGTTATAATCTGCAATATATTATGCAATTTGACCTGTAATTCCAGTTACATATTTTTTCTCTAAATTGACATTTGTTACTACAACTTGTCAAAGAAAACTGATAACTAATTACATTTCTTGATTCTACATTTACTCTGATTAATGTTAGATTGAAATAAATTCTGCTTAGCAAATATTTCGAAACTCATTTTATTAATAAATAAAATGTTTCATATTTTAATTTATGAAATAACTGTTTTCTATTAAATACTTTCTTAAATTATATTTAATGTAAACACATGGATTATGAAAAAATAGATATTTAGATTATATCGAGAATAAGTTAAGTTTTTCACTGAAAACTTTGCGCTTGCAATTTTTATGAAAAAACTATTTCTACACCGTTGGTGTTATGTATATACCCTGATAAAGGTAAAAGTGTACACCAAAACGTCGGTTTTGTAAGAATAAATACTGTATCATTGAGTTTGCGAGTAATTTTTAACATCTAATGATTTAAATTTATCAGTATAGATGAGGCATATACACCGATAAATTTAACACTAATTGAAAAATAAATTTTTAAGCAGAAGAGATTGAAAAGATAACGCAAAAACTTGTCAAAGCACCTGTAGTCTGAAATACTGAAAGAATTTTGATATACAGATTCTTTGATTCTATAAAGCTTCATTTCTACCGATAGTCCTAATGCGTAAGAGCTATAATTAATGCTTAAGAATTAAGAGCAATGCGTAAAAACAAAAGATTGCAAACATCTAACCTGAACTGTCAATTGTCAATCTATTTTATAATTATTAAATTTTTAATTTTTTGGTATGGATTAGATACAGAAAATTATGTATATCGCATACTTAAAAAAGAAAAAAATGCTCCTGCAATTGCAGTCTGCTAGACAACAAGTTATAAGGGAAAAAATTGTTAAATTTCTGTGAATTAATCACTAAACAAAATAGCTGGAAATGGTAAATTGTCAAAATGTGTTAAGTCTTAAGCACTAATCATTATGAATTAAGCAATAAAACATTCGGTGGAAATGAGGCTTTAGTTGCTATGCGATATAGTCAAGCGCGGTTTACACAAACACAATTCATATATTGTCAATTATAATTTCATTCTTTGTAAGCTATGCGTTATTTGTTATGTATTAAGATTTACTTGATTATTTCCCTGTTTTTATTCTCTTACAGTTTTATGCAATTTGGCTGGTAGCACAAGCCTTATTTAAACTAAAACTCTGTTTTAAGAAATGTCAAATTCAAATTTCAATATTTAATTTCACCCTTAAGTGTAAAGAACGATTTTTTTTAATAAAATATTTGTTTGAATACACACTATGTTGTGTTTAAAATCATATTTTGATAAATTTGGTATTATTTATTCTTGTTATTAAATAATGAAATTTAACATTTTTTAAAACAGTGTTTTAATTAAAACAAGGCTTTAGCTAATGTGTTTCTTTAACAACGAAAATGTTTTAGTGTAAAACATACTCCTAAACCACGCCCCAATTAACTGTCAAAATTATTTCATTATTTCAAACTTACTTATTAATCATCCTCTTTTCTCAGTGTGTCAAGCACATCTTAAAACTCCTTCATCTATAATTCATCTTATTTCTGTCCAAATAAATAAACAATTCAATTCCAAACAACAAAAAACCCATATTTTACCTTCCATGTAAGATTCACTACTTTTCTTGTATTATTAACACTTTCACCGTGTCCTTTACATTGTCCTT
The DNA here is from genome assembly GCA_943142095.1 of Ophonus ardosiacus. Classification (NCBI taxonomy): domain Eukaryota; kingdom Metazoa; phylum Arthropoda; class Insecta; order Coleoptera; family Carabidae; genus Ophonus; species Ophonus ardosiacus. Next base: position 49,166,467 of record OW964826.1, on the reverse strand, counting down.
CATCGTCTTTCTCTACTTTAACACCCGCCTTGTTCCATCTTCTGAATATTTCATTGCTGCTTTTGTATATTCCTGCTTGTGTTATTCCTGCATGACGCATGGCGGGTATAAATCTCGCAATGATGCAGGTATGCGGCATTTACAGCTGTATTTTATTCACGGAGATTATTAGTTAATGTTTATCTTCGCGTAGAGTGCTTGGCGTGGTTTTAAGAACAGGTGATGTATGTGTTGCGAAGAGAAAGGGGGTCCTAAGAGGGTGAAGATCCTGGGACTTAAACACGGAATTAAATAAGGAGGATTACTATGATGAAATGGAAGGGTATTGGATATGTGAGCTTTATTGCGGTTGAATGCTATTATGAAAGGAGTAATGTGAGATGTTACATTGTAGTGGGCTTGTATGACTCATTAGATTAACGCAAACGTCAACAATGAGAATTGAAGCTCGAAAGTGAATTTCTAGTACTACGAGTATAATCAAGATGAAATTAAAAATATGTAGTTATGGTCGTTTTATAAACGATGGAAGTGAAATCTGTTATTTCCAACCCAAAAGTTTGTCATTAAAATTAGGCATCGGTATATTACTATAATGATTGTGAATAAGTAAAATTCATTCCCAAGTAATAGTTGAACTTATGACAATATATCCCCAATAAGCAATAGGTCTGGACAATTTTACGGGAACCGGCCGTTTTATATTGATTTTCCTAATATATATAAACTAGAATTTTTTTTAGCAGCTGTAGACACGTGTTTCGTTATTAGAGCTCATCAGTACAGCATAGCTAGTTAATAGATGGACATTAACTTGAGGTAGCAATTAGAAAACCGACAAATTGTAACAGCACTAGTAAGCAGTCAAATGTACATTTGTTGCTTCGGTCAGCATTTCCACGGATTTGTGGATAAATACGACGTCGCAGCGGCGGTAACTTACAACCACCGACCAGACCCGTTACTTGGAACAAAAGGTAAATATTTACCTTGGGGTCCAAGTAACATATCTATTACAGTAAATTTATATCGAAAAAATCGGATGTGGCCAGCACATTACCTTCCGCAAATTCTACTCGTATGTATTTTGTACAAATCCCATACCAAAAGTTCCTTGAAAAAGATTCTGTATTTCCAGTAAAAATGTAACACGAACATATAGTTTCTACAAATTCCATACCGAGTGTTTAGTGGAAAAGATTCTATAAAGCCAATAAAATTATAACAGAAACATACACTATGAAAATTGCAATTGATACTGATAAAATTATCACATCACCTCTACTCATATATAAATACTCTAAAAATGCGTACACTTACGTAACATTATCTTTACAATCAAATAATAATACTACCAAGTTTATATCTCTACCCATTTTTGAATTATTGCCCCAAAAGTCAATATACCCCATATTTAGATAAAAACCTCAAAATTTACAAAAATCTAATTTTTATGTATCTAGATACTTCTCAATGCGCTGATTCCAAATTTTGAAACCGCAGGTCGATATCTCGTTTCGTTCTCGAGATATTTAGATTTAAAGTTTTGCTCAAAACTGCCCATTTTTGGGTATTAACCCAAAAATGGGTCGAGATATGAATTTGACGACATCACCATTCGATTCTACGGACAAAAATACATAAGTATACCAATTTTCATAACTTTTGTCCAACCGGTTTATTTTTTATGACTAAAAATTTGAAAATCCCTGAAAATGGCCAAAATCTGAAAAAATCTTAAGGGGTACCCCTTACAATTTTTGCGATTTTTGCCCATTTTCAGTTATTTTGGTTTAGAGATTGTATGCGGCGTTCAAAAATTCTGAAAATTGGTGTACTTATGTAAATTTGCCCGTAGAATCGAATGGTGTTGTCGTCAAATTCATATCTCGACCCATTTTTGGGTTAATACCCAAAAATGGGCAGTTTTGAGCAAAACTTTGAATCTAAATATCTCGAGAACGAAAAGATATATCGACTTGCGGTTTCAAAATTTGGAATCAGCGCATTGAGATGTATCTAGATACATAAAAATTATATTTTTGAAAATTTTGAAGTTTTTATCTAAATGTGGGGTATATTGACTTTTGGGGCAATAATTCAAAAATGGGTAGAGATATAAACTTGGTAGTAATATTATTTGATTGTAAAGTGAATGTTACGTAAGTGTACGCATTTTTAGAGTATCTATATATCAGTATACATAATAAATAATGTATATTCATATGATAATTTTATTTGATTTATAGAATATCTTCCATTGAACTTTCTGTATGGAATTTGTAAAAAATTGTATTATGTTCGTGTTACAATTTTACTGGATATATAGAATCTTTTCCAATGAACTTGTGGTATGGGATTTGTACAAAATACATCAAATTAACGGAAGGTCTTGTGCTGGCCACAACATATTTTTTCATATTGATAATCATATAAAATGTCAAATTTTGGATAATAAGTCGTGGCGTGATGATCTATTTATTTATTTATTTATTTATTTTAAACTAGACAGCGTACATACATATATGCACGCATTTTTTTTTTTTTTTCAAAATATTTAAGTAGATACTGGACTACACGATAACTCAATTACATTATATGAGAAAAAAATGTGTATATTTCAAATAATAATAACGGCTAGTTTTAAATCTCATAAATCAAAATTTAATATCTCACTTATTTAACATCATTCCGCAGTAAATCATCTCTTTAATTATGTACCAGAATCAGGATTTAAAGGGTAGTATATAACGATATAGGAAACACGTCCAGTTTATAGTAAATTTACGATAGTCGTTAAATCTTCAGCGTAGCACTTGGGCATCAATAAGATATAAATCCATTATTATTCAACAAGTGAGGCTGATGTATTTTTAATCTGAAAACCGCGAGAAAAACACCGAAGAGGCTCCAAGTGTTACTACTTTAAAATATTAACTCTTATGATACGCTTTTCACTTAAATATTAAGACGATGGCAGCTAATACGAGTATAAAATTACGTCCCAGGAAGTAACAAAGGATTTTTATTATTTTTTCGTAATTAAAATTCAAGTAGCAAGTCGGTTTTTCATCTTGGAGTTCTCCCAAGTGTAAGGATGCAACCGCGATATTAAATATTTCATACCATCCTGCTTCTTTATTTGTTTTCCCTAGAAATTTACCTCAGGTTAGGTTTTAATTGCTCGTAAAATGTTACTTAAGTGAATTGTTAATCATTTGGAATCTAGTGCACTCGCTTGCTGCACAGAAATTGCTTAGGGATATATCGCTTATATATTTACAATTCTTATTGTGGTAAAATGAAAATGAAATATTAAAGGATGTAAATACCAAAAAATATTAATGGGAAGATTCATGCACCCAGATTTAGAGAAAAAAATAAGAATGTCAAAAATTTAAAATTTACTTCTTTAATAACTGAGTATGCTTCATTTAAAGACGTGGATACTGAACACTATAATTGTATAAAAGAGCATTTTTATATATTTGCAAGAACAATCAAATTCAATGCATAGGAGCCTGTAGAAATCGATATCCACTACTTGTACTAGTGTCATAATAAAAAAAATACTTATGGCAATAACAACCAGTATAAATATGTCAGTGACAAGTGACAACTTGATGGGCTTAGAAATAAAGACAAATTAAATCACAGAATTTTAATAAGATTTTTAATTAACATTAATAGCGCTATCAAGTTTCACAGAACGGTAATTTCGGTATTGTTAACACTAGAATTGAAAAAAAAAAAAAATCGATATCACTCTTCAATGATATAAATTTTTATGATATAGAAATATTGATTCATATACTTTATTTTCCCAGCCTTCATTTCCAAAACTAAGAAATGTTAACATTCGTTGTTCTTACATTAGGCCACAGATTTATATATCTATGAAACTTGAAAAAAGTATATAAATACTGTCCGTATAACAATATATTTGACAACTAGTTCTTCTTAACTGAACAGCTGGTTGCATAATAGCAAAACTATGAGTTCCTACAAGACATTCGCCCCAATTCTGTAAGAAAGTTGTTAAGACTTAGCAACATTGCTATAACAAATAACCAACCAATTGTAATAGCGAACACTGAAGAAAACATGAAAATGACAGCCTTTACATTTGTTTCTAATGGTTATAATTTTAGCAACGTTCCTAAGACTTAACAACTTCTTTACAGAATTGAGATGATTGTCAGTGATAACAAATATATTTATATGTTGTATGAAGTCAGTTGTATTTAAAGAGATATGGCCCTATTCGATTTAAAAATAGCTATTTCTGTAATAAGTTGCGAAATAATAGTGTTTTAGGCACGCGACTTGAAATTAGTACGCACGAGTGAAAAAATAGCGTTTTAAAGCAGATCATTTACTCTCAAATACCTACCTATCAACATTTTGTAACTTTCAAAATTAAAAAGAAAAAGTAGACAGACGTAATGTTCATCTATTCGTTGCTAAATGAAATACTTTTAAAAGTAACATTTTACGCATTAAACTGTCACTTTCACGCATTAAACTGTCATTTTTAAGCACTAGTGCTTAAAAATGTTACTTTTAGGCACTAGTGCTGAATAGTATTTCGTTTAGCAAAGAAAATGACAATCAAAAAGTTGTTATAAAACGCTAGTATAAAACAAATAGTTTTATAGATATGTAAATTTGTAAATAATTGTTAAGTATCGCGTTGCTTGGAAACTCCTTGCAGAGACACGAAAACTTATGAACAAACGCTGAGTTCAAAAACGACACAATAATTGGATCAGATATACCACTTTAATTTACAACATACATATATACAATATTTACATCATCATATAAGATAGCAACGAAACGATTATGTTCAACGATATGAACTTTTATTATTAGTAACGAACTACGAACTGTATGAATACGAACTATCGAAACGAATTGCCTTGATTACTATTGCAAACACAGAATTTAAGACCAATTCTTGCAATTGTAGCCACCCTCTACAAGAAGGGATTCAAAAAGGGAGGTGTTAAACAAAATTTTCTGGACATGCATTCCAGTACCTGATGAAGGAAATTCCTAAATTTATTATAAAGGCTGCAGCCGGATAACTGGCAAAGACAAATATATTCAAAATGTAAAATCCCAGACTTAATCCTAAGTCCAATACAATGGGATGCAGATGGACAACAGGCGACAGATTACATATAATAGCATATAATAAAAATATAAACTAATAAATTTAAAGGCATACTAAAGATATAAACTAATAAATGAACTATTTCTTGTAAATGTTTGAATATGCATTTGCGAAGCGAACAATAATTAACAATTGATGTTTTTGTCATTTTTCTTCACAGACTTACAGATCTATAACACTTGTAGTTTTGCACAGAATACGCACATTTCTTAGAACTAATTTTCATTTTTACATTCATGGATAAAAATATCAATCAGCGTTTAGTAAAACACAGTATAAACCCTTAAAAACAATTTTGAAGCTGAGGGGATTACGCATTGTACTTATCCTTATCCTGGCAGACACGGATCAACTTGGTCCATAAAACAAACTGGCGGCGGCGTCGGTGCTACAATTCATTACCGTTCGGGCTAAGCTCCATCAGCTCGCCATCTGCGTCCTGAACCCTTGCGTAACCCGACCCAGGCGCCGTAACCGCTAAATTCAAACGGTAATCTCACCGTATCTACGTCTCTGAATCTTTAACGAAGAGGTCATACTGGATGACAATGCTTACATTTAGGGCCGGTTTTTCAATGTACTGGCAAGTGTCTGTTAAGTCTCTGTAAAATTTATCCTCATGGTAAACACCTATTTCAGTTTTTCAATGTCATGTTAGCGTTACCAACAGGATAAGTCTTAGCTAAACAAGAGGATAACGTAACAGACACTTTGACCTACCGGTAAAATTTTACCAGTAGGATAAATTCAGCTGTTCCGACATATTGACATTGACAGTTAAATAATATTTGGAGAAAATTGTAGAAATATGTATATAATAGACGTAAGTAAATGTGTTTTTTGTTAAAGACAAGGACAAGGATAAATTGGAAGATTTCTTTTTTTAATATAACGCTAGTGAATCGAAAACCACATATTAAAAGACGTCGACCAGATCTCGTTGACTTCTAGTGACGATAAATATTTTAAAAGGTTCAAATTTAGCAAAAAAATACTGCTATGTATTCAGAGAATACTGATATTTCCAATGGTATAAACATTTGTTCTAAAAATGTCTTGCATACCAATGAATGTGGCAGAGTACTTTTTACGGCTTTTTAAAAAATATATAAATTTCATTAAATTATTATACATAATACAAGGAAATGATTTCCACTTTATAACAATTTATTTTGATTACAAGAATGAGAAGAATTAATAACGAGGAAAACGTTGATAACAACAATGTTGCGTCAATATAGAGCAAAGTTATTGTTTAATCCTAATAAATTATATAAAATATATTGTATAGTGTTAAAAATAGAATGTATAACGCAATGTTGTACTGATCACTTCGAAATTGAGAATTGCCAAGAAGACATGAACCAAACCTGCTCTTATAAAATATTGAAATTCAGAAATTCGCTACCTTTTCTAATTAATGACCAATGAGACAGTATATTTTTTAAGAAACAGAACATATGTGTACATTTGTAGGTAAAATTCCAGTAGAAATTTACAACTGGTTGATGCTTGAAGCTCGAAAGATGCATATATGTAATAAAATAAAATCCATAATGATATGACAGTCAGTAGTAAAATAGTTTTTTCCATGTATTCTTACTACATATTGCTACAAACTAAAGCAAACTTTAAATTTGCTTGAATGTCACAGATTCAGTACTGTCAAAAACCGCAACTATCAATCACATTCGAAAAGAAATGTATGGAAATATGTTCAAAATGACATGTGGTTCCTTACGAACATAGCAAATATCAGATTATAATTATTGCCAACCTTAAAGTTGACAACCAAATGCGACTGTTACTCACCGAATAGATAAATTCGTATTGAAAAACACATTTTCATTACCATGGAGTTTATCTGATGGATAAATTTAAACTGCTAGGTAGTTAACAAACACTTTAACAAGCGATTGAAAAACCGGCCCTTAAAGAGATACTAGTTTAGTAGTCTCGTGGCCTTGACGAAAAATTGAGCATTATTGACGAATAATTGAGCATTATTGACGAAAAATTGTTTGACCCTTGTATGCCTGCACTGGTCGTTCGTAATACGTGGTAGATGCGGTTGATAACTAATTTTACCGACTTTTGCATCTGGTAATACAAGTTTCAATAAGCCAGGAACTCTACGTGTACGACCAGCTTTCGCCCCTATGGCCTAACCACTCCTCACGCACATGGCCATGTCACGTCGTGGCACAGGTGGCGTCTCTGTGCCCGGAATGTGAACTACGGCGTGACGTCTGTGCTGTTCTGTGCCTAAGGTGATGTGATAGGCAGACACGGTAGTGTTGACGAAAACTCCACCAGGGTCAGGATTCATGCCTAACCACTGAAATATATACAACTGGAACTCGCATACTCTAGCTATCAGCGTACGCTGCACTGAAGCCCCATTGAACAATAATGGCTGGTCCTGTTCGCGCACGTTCTTGTCGAACCGAATGATTCCTATCATAGCTGATCGCTTTATTTTCATGTTATGCTTCATTTATTTAAACCTACGCCCATAGACAAGGAAAGATATATACTAGACCGAGTTTACGATGTTAGGAGTTTGTGCCAAATAGAATCGATGGGCGCCATAACGAGACGCTAATAGAAAGGCGGGAAATTTAAAAATAGGAAAAATATGTTTTCTGAAACTAACAAAATATAGACATATGTATACCGTAAATCCTGAAAACAATCAAATTCAATAATAAAATATATTTGTACATGAAACAAAGCGAAACAAGCTTTGTAAACAAATACTAACCAAAGAAATAAACTTGAAAAACTTTCACTAACAGAAATGACAGATTGCTGGGCTGCCAACATAAATAAATAAAATTCACTACAACTGAAGGAAATATTTATTATAGTTATTGTAAAAATAATGTGAATTAAATATTGTTCGTATTTTCTATTGAGCGACTGAGCTTTATTATTTTGAAATGATAAAATGATGTAAAATACGTATTTTAAGTTACTACATAGTTACTTTTTTTCATTATGTTGTAGAATTTACACTAGTATTAGCGTTTCGATATTATTCAATTCGGCACAAAGCTGGACATTGCCGCCATGATGGAAGCTCGGTCTAGTATATATCTTTCTTTGTTTATGTCTGCGCCACACGAAATAATTTCCGTCTACTCTCGAACTGTCCCGATGTTTGCCGACTACTCCAGCAGCCAGCTTTCAATATGCCTTCACAGTGACGGTATACGTACGCGCATTCCAGTTACTATATATTTCAGTGTGCCTAACTTAAAATGCATCAAGGTTCGCGGTCTTTGAAAGATACATTGCTCGTCACAAGTGATGGCGAGTCGAAGATATGCACAGAAAACCAAATTGCGACCTTACTCCTACTCCAGATTGGTAAGCACAAAATTAGTTTCGAGTCAGTGTCGTTGAGTGCAATATTAATCATTTTTATGTTCACTCTCTACTTACGTTAAATACCTTGTACCCTACTGAAATTTTTCAGACCAATCGTGTTTGAGGAAGGCGTGGCCCAGTATGCGTCGAAGCTCGTCATCATCAGTAACGTTGCACTTGTAATAGTAATGAACCCACAGTTATATTTACATATTTTATATTTTATTTTTATTTATTCAAATATTTTCTCTCTTCGTGTCATCCTTTTTATTAACTAATTAACGTAGCTATTCCCCAAGTTTGCATAGGGCAACATGATAATCGCGAAACAATTTTTGGTCAATCATGCAGATTTGGCGACTATTCAAGTGTTTTGTTTTTAACAAATAAGTAAGCTGCAGTTCTATAAGTTGCCTTCAAATATCTAATTTTTTTGTTATTGTCTATTGGACATGTAGTTTTACGTAATAAGTCGATCCCAACCACAAACAGGTTGGTTACCCATTTTGTAGGGATGCTTGTATGATACGGGCACCTCTAATTGTTTTCGCTCAGCAATGAATTTTCAACTGTGAAGTTAAAATTGTTACAGTATTATCATGTCAAATTCAGAAAGGAATAGTTATTAGAAGAAAATCTCCAACAAAATCAAGTAGGCGTTTGTAAACGCGCCTCCGTACAGTTCAAACTCTGGTCACGGTCTGGCAGTCTTGTGGTGGCAGCGGTAACGATTGAACGGCCTGCTTAAATACCTGTAGCGACCGCTGCACACGGCTTTCCCCTTCGCAAAACTCCCGCCACAGGTTCACCCTCTGGCCCCAAGCTACACCATGTAGCGTGTTAGATTTATACACGAAAATATGCCAAACTTTTCTTCTCTACCACGTAGGTACTATCAACACCACAACGGGTTTGATTGAATGGGGAATAATATCCGCAAAATATATACACAACTTTTAGGGCAGTATATTGGGAGAACAAATAAAGAAAAGAAATATTAACTATAGTACTTTTTGTACAATACAAGTATACAGTGAGCAATAGAAATAAGTACATTAAATTTAATCGTCGAGAGTAAGAATATTTCTTACTAAGATTTTTTGAAAACCTTCTAGATATTATTAACAAATCTTCATTTTTGTATAAAAATTATTGCCTGCCTAAAAAAAATCTAAAAAAATGAGAATTCAAAAAAATGTTAAAACGAATTATTGCTCTCATCGAGTTCTGTCAATGTCACTTAATATTACTGTTTCAAAAAAAAAAAAAAAAATGCAGTTATTGGAAGTTTAAAATCTATGTCAGCAGATTTGGGCACCTCATCTGCCTTCTTCGAAGGTTTTAAGTAACATAGATAAAAAATAATTAATAAATAACATAATACACTTACAATGGTCGTCAAAAATAAGAAAATAAATAAATACATTAAAATACTCATATTTTAGTCGTGAGATATAATAGATAATAATTTTTAATAAATATGGATTGTTGACGGCACCGTTTTATTTAACTGAATCTCCGTTTTCACCTTCTGAAGAAAGCATGTGGGTTGCCGAAACCGGTAGAGGCCGAAAATAAAACTTCATAAATGTTCTTAATTTGAGCCAAAACTTTTGATATATCCGTTATTATTAAGCTTTCTCTTATAATTAATATATTGTGCATCATTTAATTTAATTTATTATCATATACCAACGAAAACACAAAATACTTTTTATTCGCATTACAGTTTACATTCACATATCATCAAAGATAACTTTAATTATAATATTTCGCATAACACACATATTCCACCAGAAAATGGAGAACCAATTATGGATATAATTAATTTCCACGTCCATAGTCCTGCAGCATCCACCTACAACACAACATTCCCAAGATCGCGTGCATATTTGTCCCACAATTCATTTCATCTACCCCTGCATCCATCTACATCAGCAGGTAATCCTTGGCCGTTGCTTTCATCCCCTTTGTAAAAACACCCTCACCATCCCACCCCATGCATTAACAAATTGATTGTAAGCTGCAGTGGGGTGGGGGCATGTGTGCGGGGGCGGTTTTAAAGTCACCCTCTGAGGATTTGGATTTTCTTCTTTGCGCGCGAGGGTGTTGAGTGTATTAAAATGACTGGATGCTATGGTTAGTTGAAGTATGGTGGTTTACGGAATGGATTTGATCTTGCTTTGTGTAGTTTTTCGTGAGGGTTGTGCTTTTCACGCCACTTAAGTTCCGCATATGGGATTGTTAATTATAGCTTTTTCACTAAAAGCTTTGTTTATGAGTTTGATGAGAGCTTATAAGTGAGCTTTAATTATAGAAGGAACTAATTATGTTAGCGTTTTAGGTTCATTAAAGTTAAAATTTGTACTTTTAAATTATTCAATAAATACATAAAATTTGTGGAAATGGCCTAAAACGGATTTCCTGCATATTTAATGGAAAATTTGCAGCGACGATATATTTATCTATTTATTTATGTGACCTGTCATTAACGGTTTTTATAAGTTTTTTGTTAATCCGCTAAATTGTGATTTTGCAATTAATGTGCACATTCAGGGCCGGCCCGAAAGTTTTGAGCGCCCCAGGCGAAAATTTTAATTAAGCTCCTCATTTATTAAAATTTAGATATCCATATCATATTGAAGAAATTTATTTAAGAAACATTTTATATAGATGACAAAAGTACAAAATAATAGCACAAACAAATATGATAATATAATGTATATCACTTTTCCTTATTTTGCAATAGACACAAAATTGCAATTTGCACGAGCGCCTCTAACGGCAAAACATAGAAATCAAGGTTGCTATGATTACCCCGTCCAAACAAAGACCTGTCATCAGCCGTAGACTCTACACTCTAGCCATCGTTTTAGTGGAATAATCGAATGATCTTCAATATTATCAAACAAAAAAGTTGCCCCAGACACATTTCTGGTTTTAAACTCATTTTTATTAAACACAACGCACAAATCACAATAAAGAATTAGGTTTAACACTGAATAACAGATGCGAACACAATGACAGATAGGAACAGGGAACGGGACGCAGGACAACGACGGGAGGTTTATTTGGATGCATGATCTTCTATCTCTCTCTTGCAGTGACGTCAATTTTGTGTCTATTCTGAAAATATAATGTAGCTTTTTAGCAGTTCTATATAAAATTTTGCACTTTTGTAAAATTTCTATTTAGATTACCTACGGATCACAGTTTTCAAGAAAAAGGCTAAAAACCAAAATATGTCGCCTTTTCAAAATAAATAATCATTCTTCCTAGACACAGTGGCAGATATCTTACGTACGCCTAAGCTAACGCACAAAGGTGCCGTAAAGCGAGCCAGTTGAAGGTCACCAGACTCAAATACACACGTATAGGGTAGTGTCGTACCAGTAGCGAGAGGCAATTCATCTGCGCATTTTTCTGTACAGCATTCCATTAATAAACTTTTAGTTTTTTGATGAGGGGGAATTTTTTTCAGTAGATTCCCTAAACAATAATTACTTCTTCAGTATTTAATTTCGTTACCACAGTGTTTTCAACAGATATAATCGCCAACAAATGTAACCTTTCTTCTTTTATGGTAGAACGTAAATAGGATTTAATTAATACAAGTTTGCTGAAACTTGTTTCACAGCTCATCTGCTATGGTAAGCATTATGATTAAAGCAACCCACAAATGTCCTTTGGTCCCGGAAACTTTACATAAAACTACATAGTCAACGAATCAATAAACTTAAGATTTCATTTTTACTTCCCGCTATCCTTGGTAAGGGAGGTATAGGGATCGTGCTAAAAATTACTTATCGAGATTTTAGTAAATGACCACGTTTTAAAGTCCCTAGAATCCAATTTTAACATTTTCACGATGATGTTTGTATGTGTGTATGTGTGTGTGTGTATGTGAAGGGATTTTGTCTTCACTCTAACTCAAAAACTATCATTCAGAAAATTCTGAAACCTTGTATTTCCATCCCGTTCTAATATGAAAAGAAGCCTATAGATTTTGGTGTAATTCGGATAACAGGAACCTGAACCTGAAGTTCATAATGGTTCTTCTTCAAAAAATACCATTAAATGCCATTTTTTCGTCTTACGAAAATTAAAGATTATTGAATTTTCTACAGGAATACATTAATACTTTTTCTATATATTTTACAGATAAATTTAAAAATAATTTTTTTTATTAGTCCCGAAGCCTAACATAAACACAATTCCTTTGTTACACAGTTCATATTTCAAATGAATGTAACTGACAGTAAATGTCACTGTCAAAAAACTAATCACTTCAAATTAATAATAGTGACATTTTAAAAAGAAAATAGTAAATAAAGCAATAGTTACCTGCAATGGAACAGTTTGCAGCGTTAGTAAATAAGTAGGTATGTATATAAATTAATAAAAATTAAATAGCGGGAGGTTTTGTGTTGGCCACATCAGATTTATTTCTAGGTGCTTTTTTGCCCCAAAGCGCGAAAAATTATGTATTTCTCTCCTTTGATACATAATATACTATTAGCGAGATTTATGTATAATTTTGTCACCTATAAAACACATCTTCAATACATAAAAATATCAAACATCTCACCTATCCTTTGTTATGTTTTCATCTCTATACGACTCACCTGATCATGTTTATACGTATCCACACTCTTTTAAACTTCCGTCGGTGTTTCGTTTCGATCGTTTTCGGTGTATATATTTGCGGTGAATTTAGTAAAAATGACCGTAAAGCTGATATTCCCCGGGCGACTGCTCGGTATTGGTTACGGGCGATAAAACAGACGGTTACAAAGGGCCTGAGCCCGGTCGACATCCCAGGAATGTGAGTACGGCCGTCGGGATGGGGAATTTATCCCCTCGATGAGACCGGTGAAACCGATATGACTTTTCAGCGGCTTTTAACAGCAAACACGACAACGCGAGAGTTTCTGCTTTTCACTCCATGATGTTTTGTTTTGTCTTTTGCTAAATTTTGCGGCCACGTTTCGAATTCTTGTAGATACACTTGTGCAATGAAAACAAACATTTTTATGGTTTTTGTATTTCTGTATTTTTTTAAGTTTATGTAGTCTTTCGCCCCGAATAATCTACAATGGTAGTGAAACGTCTGCTTTTGGATTTTTTAAATAAATGTTTGACTACATTCCTGAGTACTTTATTTTTAATATATAAATATATCGTCACGGTATGTTACTCTTTGTGTGACTGTACTAATCTGCTTTGAATAAAAATATCAGTAATGATGTTCATGATGATGATGAAGATAATGATGATGTATCGTACCCAACATCTATTTTATTCTCCAATTCAATGTTTATGGTATGAAAACATACTCAAGAATTTCATATGTGTAAAACTTAGGGTATATTCCAAAAATAAAATATAATACCCAAAACCATGGTTTCGGTTACCGACTGGTTCTAGTCACGTTGACTATTATTATTGAAACATTTCGGTTTCATTCGCGAGTGATTCGCGGAAATCCTAAAATTTTCTTTCAAAACATTGCGTTTATCGTCTTTCATAATCGTAAATTATGAAGTGGAAAATTAAAATACGTACAATGTAAACCGTAGAAAATAGATGCAAACATCAAAGAGTCATTAAATACTATCTAACCACACTAACCTATAAAATCTGACATCTTATGAAAAAGGACAGAAGATATTATAACCGGCAAAACCGAGGAAAAATCATGGTTGCGTTGGTGCGCTTCGGTTGCAACCATTTTAACCGGAACCATGTTTCATAAATGTACAATTTTTACCATTTGATATTATTGGAACACTTTTGGATAACCACGGTTAAAATTTGTTATTTTTGGAATATACCCTTAGTTTACATTGCATTGCACTTCTAAAATAGGGCTGTTGCAAGAAATTTTATTTGACTTCTAACGTTGTGTTTGGTGTCGCATTTTGGCATTTAGTATTTAGGATTTAGGTCTTCTTCACATAAATACAACTCCGAATGGCATACTAGTGATATCCATATGGCAACACTTTAGAACAACAAAAATAAATTATACTATTCGATTCAATTTGATGCTTGAGAGTAAATGTTAATATTATATTTCATAAAATAGAAGCTAAGAAGCTATTCTTTGACAGCAAATTTGACGTTTTGCACAAATTATATAATTTATTTATATAAATAACGAAAACTGTTTTCTTATTGGCTAGGAATGATATGTTGTGTGCATTTCGACGTCGTAGAAGTGAGGGGGGGGGGGCTCTTTCTGGTGCCAATATTTTTTAATTTTTTTAGTCGTATCTCGTAAATCTGACTTTATAAAAAATATCTATATCTGCCATTAAAAATTTGAAATAATAAAACTTTCATAAAAACCTTTTTTTTCTATTATTTATAATTTTGAACCAAATTATTGAAATTAACCAAATATTTCTGGGAACAATATACAATAAGCCCAAAATGTTTCAACGAAGACCGCCAATAGATTTCACTAAATTAAACGTTTATGACCTTATACACATATTTATATGTATTTACGTACTAATTTTAATTAAGGTTATCATTCGATTTGCACATATATATTTTGATACTGTAAAATTTGAGAATATACAGTATGTCCCCGGATTGAGTTTACAAGAGGAAAAAAATCTTATTTTTGATTTTACGAAAAAATGCCAAGGGAAGAAAAATTTTTGCTTGAAAACTTTTAATTAATGTAAGGTTAAGGTTAGGTTAGGTTATAACGTTTTTTCGTATTTTGTCCTCCTCATAATACAGTTGTTACATTGAATCCAACATGATTTTAGTTAGCTTTGAAATATTGACAAATGATTATTAATTCTAATTTCTGATTTTCGCCGTTTTTTTTCTGAAAATAGAATTAATAATCATTTGTCAATATTTCAAAGCTAACTAAAATCATGTTAGATTTAATGTAATAACTGTATTATTTGGAGGACAAAATACGAAAAAATGTTATAATGAAAGAATCTTACATTAATCAAAAATAAGGTTTTTTCCTTTTGTAAACTCAATCCGGGGACATACTATAGCAGTATGCAGCTCTTGTAAATGGGGTCCTATACCATTTTTCTTTTATTTTTTTTCCTGTAAGAACAGGATAAAATAAGAACTTCAGTGCAAACGCGACTTAAAAATTTTACGTATTAAGCGAGATATGAATTTTTAAAGTTTAAGAATTTGTGCGTGACGTAGCAGGTACTAACAAGTGATCGACAAACAATGGGACAAGCTGTTAGTTATACTGGAAACAATTTTTTTCATGTTTGCATAGCTGAAATGTTTTTATATAAAAACTTATACGTTATATTTACGAAGAAATTATTATTAAGTATAAATAACATAAATAATAAGCATTTAACAAGGATTTCTTCCTAATAAATTACAGAACATTGAAACAGTTTGACAATATTATTACACAAAGTATGACGACGGATGGCGCTAATGTTTGCCTGTTTTGAAGTTTCATTATTAATTTAATTAATATTATTATTAATTTAATTCATATTAAAAATTGATTTATTTATAAATACATGATTATTGTTAATATTACTAGATGTTATAATTAAACAAATTCATCAAACACAAAATTTTTAAATATTTTGTTAGGTTATAGAACATCATGACATTTCATATTCTTTCAAAGGTGACCGCTACAGACGCGCGAATCTTCTTTTTAAAATCAGGCGACCAATCAAATTCTTAGTACCTAACACGTCATACCCAATTAGTAATCAGCTTCAATCGCTTGTAGTTTGTGACCTAGTTAATATTTAAAGAAAATTTTTTCACTAATACTCATTAATTTATGTATATTTTCGTCTTCTTATTTAAGATAGTTAAAATATGACTATGGTATAGGACCCTATTAAGGAACCTATACAATAAGATGAATGTTTCCCTCCGGTCTGTATCGATGCAACTTGCACCGCTAATAAGTTATTGTGGTTGCTGGCGCAGGTGTGTTCTAAATTATTTTTATGATTTATAGTAACCTGTCTTTTCAAATTAAATTGCTTTTCAAAATTAGCAAAATAAAACACCTAGTGTTTTTTTTTTATTTCCTTCAACTAGGGGATTTACTAGGAAAGATTTATATTACCCTTGCACGATAAAATTTGATATCTGCAATTAAGCGGTACCACCAGTCCTGCCATACTTTCTTTAAATCAAAATGTCATAAGTTAATCCTTTCTAGTTTATCGAAATCATTTTCAATTAAATTGCAAATCTTCATTGTGTATATGTTCTCGCGACCCGGCATACACCTCTTTTGTTTGTTACGTATAGTGTGATGATGATGACAGCATTTAGATAAAAGTTACATATACGAGCATGCCATCATTAGGTCCATCGTATATGACAGTAGAGACGTTTGTTGCGTACCTTTCATTCGCATGAACAGCAATTTCTTATGGAATTATAGTGAAAAGAGGCTAAAATAGTAATAAATAAACTATTAAAATACTGTAGTAATCTAGGGATTAATGCAAAAACATCCAATATCAACATTTCGTGCCATCTGAGTATGATTGATTTAAAATCAACAATAAACTTTCATTTTTAATAGTGTCAAATTTATATTATTGAGAATAAGAAAACTAGATATATGCCAATCATTTGTTAAATTGTCATTTAAAATTAAGTTATGAAAGTTAAGTTAGTAAACAACGCAGTTAATTAGTTTTCAAAATATAATTAACTAGCGAGCATTTTCAAATTTAATTTATAATTTGACAGTGTTTAAGTCTCCCAGATATTATTAGAAGGAAAGAAGATTGGTAGAGACCTTTTAAGAAGTGGAAGAAATGAATGGCGAACCATGTTTCTTATTCTTAATTATTCCAGGGTCTCAAATAATATATTTCATGGCATGTGATACTCAAATTGATAACTTTTGGTGCTTGGGTAAATACAATAGGCTATTCCACAGTAATCAAAAATAGTAAAAGTTTATTGAAAATATGAACGATAATAGTTAAAGTATAAGGAAAACCATATTTCTTTTATTACACATTATTCCTTCTAGAAGACACTGGGAGTTTTGCTTTTGATGATGCAGGACATGTGTATGAGTGTTTGAGCAAATAGGATCCAAGTATGACCTCCGATTTTGAGAAGCCCCGCCCTAACTAAGAATATACTTCTTCGGGTGTGTCGGATCTGTTCGGTTGCTGTTCGGTTGCTGTTCGGGTGACGTTTTAATTTCTTTGTTTTTATAAAATGAGAAGAAAAAGTGAAATAAATAAAGTATAATAATTTATTTTGTCTCTAATAATGAATTATAATATTACAATTTAAATATACATTATTTTGTAATTTGTTTAACATTTTTTCGTGGTTTGTGAACCACTGTTTGTTTACTTCTGGTATATCCACATTACCTACGTCACAAAGTTACTTTAAAATTCGGACCTTAATATCTCGCTTATTTGGAGGAATTTTTAACTCGGACTTTCACATGTGGTCTTATATTTTTATGTACTTCAAGAAAAAAAAAATATAGTGGAATAGCCTATTAATTTAATTTACTACTTAATTTCTTGATCTGTACTAAATACATAATACAGCATATTACTAGAAAATAGAAAACTGAATTCGGTTTCATTCTGAGGGTTAAAGTATATTGACAATGTGCTTACACTTTTTTTACGTAGAAAAGTGTATTATCTAAAATCCATTAGATAAATTCATGTTGATTATTTGTAATTTCCACACGAAACGCTATTTATCTCACTAAATCTTTTAAAATTATTATAATTATATTCAGATTTGCACACGTAATCAGTTATTGTTATATCTGAATGCAGTAGTGTATTGTTATAACTTTTATCGTTTACGTATTTATCTAATGGATTTTAGATAATATAACATATACATACATATACATATATATATAAAGCACATATTTCAAACTAATTTAATCTTCAAAATGAAGCCGAATTCAATTTTCTATTTGATATTAATATGTTGCGCTACATATTTCGTACAGACCAAGAAAGTAAGTTTCAAATTAAATTCAGTTGTTGTGATACTTTTTTATTTGTGAAGATAGAAACTTAGTCTAAGGGCCGGTTTTTCAATCTCTGATGGTTTATTATCCATCCGCTCGATGTAGTCATTGCCTCCTAGAATGTTGAGCTCCAATAAGAGCGAAACGCGTCTGCGTTTCTGGTTGAGGGGACCAGTGTCTGATAAATTACCGATAGATTAAAATCTTGTGAAACGTATGATTTTTTAAATATAATAAAATTGTTTTAGACTCCATACACTGTGGTCGTGGAAAAACTTATAATTTTTCCAAACGAAAAGTATGCTACGAATGCTGTTGTCAACATATACGATGGTCCTGATGACAACACTTTTGTTAATGTATCGTTTACAGTCGTACAGAACATACCACTTGATGCCACGATCAGTATAAGCATATACATGGAAAACTCAAAAGGAGACGCAAAACTGTTTGGAAAAATATTTACCTTCAAAATTTGTGATTTCTTTAAACAGGATAGAATATTTTATCCTGGCATACGGAGGAGTAGCAATTTGCCTGCACGATGTCCAGTGACTCCGAAGGTTTATAATGTTGTTAAATATGTTGTTCCCATGGAATCTCTGCCACCGTTTATACCTGTGTCTTCAGGACATGTTCTGGTTATCATTAAGACTCAGAGGGAACAAATAGGTAATGGTACTGGTTATGGAAGAATTGTAAAGAATTTCTAACATATATAACAATATACTGAAGCACTTTTTATTATAAATATGTTTATATATAGTATTATATCAAAAAGTATTGTACTAATTTTAAAGAAATTAGTATTATAACTGTTTATGGAAGAATTAAAATATGTCCAGTAATAAGTTTTTCAATGGGGTTATTTCATAAATAGAAGTTTTCGATTTTGTTTTACCTGTCGCTAAGACAGGTATTGGAATCATGCTAAAATTCGCATATCCAGATTTTAGTGGATAAGCACGTTTCATAATTATATATATATATATTATATATATATAATTAGTGATACCGCGAGACAAGAAACGACGAGAAACAATCCACTTTCGTATCGTCATATTTTTTCTTGCCTTCTCTCGATCTCGACTCGAGAGGCTCGAATTTCTCGAATTTATAATAAGCAATTATAAATATATTAATATAACAAGCAACATATAGGTAAAAAATACTCAATAATATCACGGCTTATTACCTGTTGCGACAATCTGTTTTATTCCCAAATGTTGGTAATAATGATTATTTATTCGTATAGTCGTATAGAGAGCGTAGGCTTTGAGTGTGGAGACTATACCATTGAACTCACTTTTGTGCATTTTCTTTTACTAAAACCCAATAAAACTAAAATAAATAAATAAATAAATATGAATGTAAATGAAGAGTCAATTAAAATATTTATTTTTACCGATTAATATTTTATATATTTTTATTAGATGTACTTATATAATATAAACAAATTTTACAATCGAGATCTCGAATTTCTACTCTCGTCTCGAGCAAATGTTGAAGGCATTACTCTCGTCTCGTCTCGAAATATCGAGACGAGAATAAGGTTAGTCTCGTCTCGAAAATTCGAGAAATTCGAGACGAGATCTCGAAAATGTGAGATCTCGCGGCATCACTACCTATAATCCAATTATAATATTTTTGCGATTTCCGTGTGTGCGTGTATGTGTGTGTGTGTGCGCGCGCGCGTGTGTGTATGTGTGTGTGTGTGTGCGCGAGCGTGTGTATGTGTGTGTGTGTGTGTGTGAGAGAGAGAGGATGTGTGTGTGGATGTTGGAACCACGGTTTCTTAAATACTGTAAGACTTAAAAAATATTTAGCTGCAGTTTCCTCAATCTGACATTCCTCGGAAGAGTTTATTAGGGTAACAATTGGACAACCGGAAGTAATAGTTTCTTTAAAAAAATCTTCTAAATACACTGGCGAGCAAAAAATTGAGGTCAATTATTAATTATTATGTATTTTTCTAATTTTCTGTTTTAAGCTTATATTTGTAAATTGAAAACCATTATACTGTATTTTATAGGCTAAATTAATAATTCAATATTGAAACGCAAAGCATATTTTTTTGTTTTATAATTTATTATGAAAAAACAATAAATTTACATTTCAAACGTAGTTGGACTTTTTGTTGTTAGGAGTTATGTGGAACGAAAAAAATTTAAAAAACTTAATACTAATATTGCCTGTTTCCTCCTTTTGCGTTAATTACTGCTTGAACTCGACGAGGCATACTTTGAATTAAGTTAAGGATCATATTCTGGTCAATATTATCCCACTACTGCAATAGCAACGCTCTAAGCTCCTGGGCAGTTCTTGGAGCTGGTGTATGCTTTCGGATACGCCGTCCCAACTCATCCCAGACATGTTCGATGGGATTCATGTCCGGACTGAGGGCTGGCCAATCAAACCGTCTAATTCCCACTTTATCCAGATATTCTCTGACAACTCTGGCTGCGTGAGGTCTAGCATTATCTTGCATGAAAATGCTATGCTCGCCCATAGTGATCAAGAAAGGCATAGCATGGTCTTCTAGAACCTCCGTAATGTACCTGTGAGCTGTCAGGGAACCATTCTGTATGAAAACCAACTCTGTGCGTGCTTGTGAAGAGATTCCTGCCCAAACCATAACCGACCCACTGACAAATGGAAGTCGCTCGTCAATACAAACTTGAGCGTATCTTTCTCCGGGTCTTCTCCATACTCGTCGACGTCCGTCTGATACATTGAGGCAAAAACGCGACTCATCGGAAAAAGTACCCTGCCCCAGTCCTCACCATTCCATGCCGCGTGATTTCGGGCAAAAACCAATCTTGCAATTCGATGCCGGCGTTGCAATGGTGGACCTGTAGCCATCCTTCTACAAGACAATCCAGCATCTTGAAGCCTTCTTCTAACGGTCCATTCACTAACATTTACATCTTTAACTTTTTGGAGTTGATTTCGTAGCAAAACCGCAGAAGCTGTCCTATTCCGCAAACTTGCGGACACCAAAAATCGGTCATCTCTTCGGCTGGTGATTCTTTTACGCCCGGATCCTGGTGTTCTGGTTATCAAGCCAGTCTCCTCATAGCGCTGATACAAATTTTGTACAGCACAAAGGCTCTGACCAACAATTCTTGCAGTTTCACGTTGTCCTCGGCCATCTTGTATCAACGCTACAATTCTTGCCGCAGCAATAGGATTTACAGGCATTGTGAACTGCTAAATACACAATACGAGTACTACACCGTGTAACTGATAGATTTTACAAAGAGAAAACAACGCTATACCGAAAAAAGACACCGAAATGCGAATTTTCAATTACCGCGAATGCATGCTATTTCATAAAATTTGTAAAAAGAGTGATATTACATGACAGATAACAAAAGAAAACAGATGATATTTCTCAAAAAATAAATTATTAAGATCCTTCTATGATTTACAATTTCTAACATGAGCTTAAAACAAAACATTCCAAAAATATATCATAATTAATAATTGACCTCAATTTTTTGCTCGCCAGTGTATAATTTTTTGGAAATTTTTGTTATTACAAATATTGAAGAACATAAAATTCTCCATCTAATACACTTAAAAATTTTATTATATCTTGTATAGATTTAGAGATAAAGGCACTGTAATATATAAAATAATTTAATGTAGTACATCGCAAAAGCTAAGGCACTAAGGAAACCAGTTGACAAATTCAATGTTTATAACATAGTAATATTTATAACATAATTTGTAAATGACAGATGTCAGTGTCAAAAATGAACAGTTTTAGTGACATTCTGAAAGCTTTTTCTGGGAAGTACATTTAATCTTTCTTATTGTTTTATTAGTTAAATATTTAAAATTGTAGATAAAATGCATATATCCACTAGAAATATCGCCAATCTAGTTAATGAATTGGGAGAATCTCTGATATTTAGGAACTTACTCATATAATGAAAAATAGATATAATTAGAATTGCATGTCCGCCGAAGACATGTTAAATTCAACAAAAACAATATTTGGGTAAAGTTCTGTAAATTTTTTTTGTTCATAAAACGACGAAGTGCAATGCAATACTTATATAACCTAAAACGAAAATGGCGAGAGGTATTATGCTGGCCACAACAGATTTTTATAAAATTGTGAAATCCATCTCATTTTGAAATATGGACTTTTCATTTATAAATTTGCAAATAAACTTCCGCGGCTGTACATGCGAGCTAAATTTGTGACGTCAGCTTCATACTCACACAAACACACACATTTACACTCCACGCGATTTCCTTTTTTTGCCGTTGTAAACACAAAACAATAACCTAACCTAAAATTGTGACAAGTGACAACAGAGTATACAAGAGAGAAGCAGGTATGTAAATAAGACATTTTGAGAATAAATATCAAACTATAGTTCATTCCAGTGGCGGCTCGTAAGAATTTATAGTAGGAGGGCTGCAACCAAGCGATTTTTTTTTTCATTCAAGGTCAAATGCCTTATAATTGAAAGTTACTTTCTTTCAAGGGATGTGCAAATGCATATTTTCCCCTTTCATGTACAGAAATAAATTGTTAGATCACTACTCGGGTTGTTGCGCGATTTTTTAAACTGTCATCTAATTTTCCAGCAAATTCTAATAATCCTCTAAAAACTCCGGGATTCGTTGAATGTTCGGTTCCGTCATGTCCTCGCATGGGAAGTTCAAATTTACCACAAAACACGATACAATCTATAATTTTAGATAAAATACCACGATTTTTTTCTCGTTTTCATTATGTTTATTTATTTCTCGCCTATAAGCTTCACTTAGTTGCGTTTTAATATTAACTGTTCCTAACATGCCAAGATTGCACACACTTTTTAAATGTTCGGCACATTTCTCATGTTTTTTAATTCTTTCATTTAAATGTTTTAAATCTGCTACTCCTGTTTTTATACACAATAAATCGCCGCCAAACAAAAATGAAAAGCAAAAGAAAGCTTTTTTCTCTGTACATCCAGTTAGCCAAATATTTTTGTTATATACATTAGAGTTAAATTTTCGCACATAATTCTGTGCTCTACCTACTTATTGAGGACAGAAATATTTAAATCTGGTGTAAGACGACCTAAATTTTTAATTTCAAGTTTTTCCTGCCGTCCCAAATGAGAAAATATTATGTTTTGCAAATATTTAACAGTGTTCTTCTCAGCGTTCATTTTTTTGATGATTAATACTTAAAAGCTAGTATTAAAAGAAAGAAACTGACAATAATGATAACTTTAACACTACACTTTATGTATGTGTAGTAAAAGCGTACTAAAGCGCAGACCATCTACAGTACAGAACAGTAAACTCTATACGTAACGTAGCTTGGGCTGGAATCGTAGCAGCCCAAACTGCACGAGAATCACTCATAACCCCCACCACTTTATCCTCACTAGGTAGCCCTTTCTATATGAATTGTGCTGTTCGCTGCGGGCTGAATTGAATCCAGCCCGAACGTTTAATATACTAGCCCGCATAGCACACCGACTTATTGAAAGATACAATTATTGTTTAAAAATAAATTACTATTGAGCAGTATTTTATTACAAACCAAAAATAGTTGTTTTTAAATATTATATAAATATTTAAGAGCGATAATAAAATTGCAGCCTTCATTTTATACTGGAGGGGCTGCAGCCCTTATGGACGAGCCGCCCCTGGTTCATTCCACGAGACCTTTCATTAAAGCAACAAAAATACATGTGGTTTTGTGTGTCGTGATTGGCTCTCGAACTTGTGTTTATCCCTATGCAAAATTAATATCACAATATATTTATTTCCTGTTTTGACTTCATTATTGGCCACTGTAATTTTTATTAATATTTTGAACTATTTTATTGGTATTTGGCGAATATTTCTTGGAACTACGTACAATATGTTCAAAATGTTTCAACGTGGACCGCCGGAAGATTTCATTAACTTTCGCGTTTATGCCCTTACGTATATATTTATATGTATTGATATTGGAAAATTGGAAAATATATAGCAGTATGCAGCAGCTCCTCCAAATTAAGGAACCTATAAAATAAGATGTATGTTTCCCTCCGGTCTGTATCGATGCAACTTGCACTGCTAATAAGTTATTGTGGTTGCTAGCGTAGGTGTGTTCTAAATTATTTTTATGATTTATAGTAACCTGTCCATTCAAATTAAATTGCTTTTCAAAATTAGCAAAATAAAATACTTATGCCCGGTTTCATATACGATTGTTAAATCTTGTGTTAGTTAACAACTTTTCAATATTAATAATAACTGTCATTATTGACAGACTGGAAAGTACCAGCTGCATAGAACCTTAATGTTAATAATAACTGATTGATTGGATCAATTGGATGATTTCTTTCAGTGTATGATGTCAAATTTTCATATACATCATCCAAAATTAACAGAACGGTGTCCTTAGATAGCCGATATCTTATTTTAAATTGTACATCATCAAAAAATTCAAAAGGATTTCCTCGATCTCTGAATACTCTTTCCCTTCGCAGAAATCGAATTTCAAAAAATTCTTCTTCAGACTCATCAGATTTCGAAAACATAGTTGAATAATATTTCCTATGACATTAATGTAATGAATATATTTTTATTTTAAATTACACAGCTAATGTAATTTGTACTTACTAATTTTCTTGTTGTAAACTAATTTATGACGGAAAGGACAAAATTAATATTTTGTTCTGATTACACATAATTATGTGACAGATGTCATAAATAGCGACTGGTTGGAAATTTAACAAGACCCGAGACTGTTGTTAAAATAGCAAACTATTTAACCATAGTTTAAATCTAGCATTTGTTGATGAAACAATAGTTCCTACTTAATCAGTTGCTAAATTATTTAACGAATTGTTAAGATTTAACAAGCTGATATGAAACTGGGCATTAGTGTTTTTTTTTTTTTATTTTTGTTTCCTTCAACTAGGGGATTTACTAGGAAAGATTTATATTACCATTGTACGATAAAATTTGATATCAGCAATTAAGCAGTAACACCAGTTCTGCCAAACTTTCTTTAAATCAAAATGTTGTCAAAAGTTAATCCTTTCTAGTTTATCGAAAACACCACTTTAAGTTAAGCCATGCGAGTCAATTTCTGCAGTTTCGTATAGATTAGGTGTTAACAATTATACTCGAAATATCAGAAATTAGTTTATTTAGATGACAAGAACAAAAGTACAATGTCAGGCACTGTCTAAGTTTATAAAATTAATGTACATATCTAACTAGAAGTTTTCCTGTGTTTTGCCATTTCCATTATATGTTGCATAATATCTGTTACAGATTTAGAAACAAAAATAAAATGTTTTTTTAAAATACAAATCTATTACTTGAAGGAAACCAGAACTATCTTTTCATTGAATTTTAAACAAATTATACTTATGTAATATAAAATATGCCGGACGATTGTGCCAGCCACATATTTATTAAGTCAGGTTTTGATAAATTTTTATGCAAATTTTCTATAACTATTTCTGAAGAACAATCAAACTTCCATGATGATAAAAATGTAGATAAATATATAATCTGCCATTTTAGTATTTAAAAGAAAATTATAAAAGAGAATATTATTGTTTTTCCCCTGGACCTTTCAACTACAATACTCGTATACATAGGTAACAAACTTTTATTCAAAAATTGTATTTTTACAGTATTAAAGTTTTCACAATCATTAGGTGCGTTCAATGAAGTTGGCAAACCAGCGTGCTACGCTAGCGATTTGTATATGACGTCATAATGTGACGTGATATTTAATACTTTGCTAGCGAGAAATGTTAGCGCCAAATTTAAAATGGAATAATTCGAAAATGTCTTCTACATGTTTCGTTCGTATAATTAGGGACAATTAGTTCAAAGTAATAGACACTTACAAAATTGCAATTTGCCCGAGCGCATCTAGCAGTACGGTATGGAACTAAGGGTTGGTATGGTTACCACTTCTAAACAAAGACCTGTCATCAGCCGTAGACCTCTACACTCCAGCCATCGTTTTATTTTAATAATTGAATGATCAAAAAAGTTGCCCCCGGCACATCTTCTGGTTTTAAACTCATTTTTATTAAACACAATGAATAAATCACAATAAAGATTTAGGTTAACACTGAATGATAGATGCAAACATAATGACAGCTAGGATCAGGGACAGGGAAGTAAGACAACGAGGAGAGGTTTGTTTGGATCGTGATCTTCTCTCTCCTGCATGTGACGTCAATTCTGTGTCTATTCCCAACACCCGCGTAACCTTGATTATTTAGCTTATTTAAAATTGTCGGAATTACTGTTTTTGCACTATTTAATGCATTTTCTGTTATTTCCAGAACAGTTTTTAATTCCAAGTTGGATGAGTCATTTAAATATTCACAAAGTAATATCTTAATATGATCATTCATTTTAAAAATAAATCACGCTGGACAACACAACCACAAAAGAACAAACGTCAAATATTTGAATGCATATTCGCGTCAAAGTTGCCGTTCAGTAAACATCGCTAGCGCTAGATTGCTAACTCCATTGAACGCACCTATTTTTTTCAATAGGCATTTACGAAAATTCTACTAATTCTACCAGTAGATGCCGCACCTACCGACTGCGTTCGGAAACACAAGTGGTTAATAGTTACCGGGTTCGAAAATTATACCAGATCTACCAGATCCATCTACCGGATCCATGATTTGTGGATCGAGTAATTCAGCCGGTAAATGCGGTAAATGAAGAATCTAACCTCAAAAAAAGGTAGAGTTGCCAAGTGAAGCTAGAATCGGAAGTAGGTTTCAGAAGTTAATCATGATAATACAGAAGACGAGACGATATAACGTTTAACTACATTCAATTTCAAATCTGTTTCATAAGTCAACTGCTTTTTATAGGTTATAAATCTACCCTGTTTGCCACTTGCATTCTTATAATATCTATCCCGGTAGCTGTAACCTGATGAACAGCTGTTTACCGACATATACCGGAAATAGTAAATAGTTCACAGGTAGAATTTTCGTAAATGCCTAATGATGACGTACATAATTCAGTGCATACACATTCAGGATTTGTTATATTTGGATGACAAAAATAAAACTTGTACAAGTGCATATGTTTACAAAATTAATATATCTAATTAGAAGTTTTTCTGTACTCTACCATTTCCAGTAATATTAGCAATTTGTTCAGCATCTGTTTTAATAATAATTATTACGTATCCTTTAGTGTCTGGAACTACAGGTGGTAGAAAATCCGTAGGTATTAAATATTTATTAACCACATAGACATTCGGAAAGACTGGGCATCTTGATGGGAAATTGCTCACTCTCTGAATGCCAGGATAAAATAACCTATCTTTTTCAATTACATCGCAAATCTTCAGTGTGTAAGTTTTTCCAACCCGGCGAGATACGCCCCTTTTGTTTGTTACGAATAGTGTGATGAGGAAGACAGCATTTAGTGGTGTTTTCTGCATCACGGTAAAAGTTATATTTATGAGCATTTCATCATCAGGTCCATCGTATATGACAGTGGAAATGTTTGTTGAGTACTTTTCATTCGAGTGGATAATAATTTCTTCTGGAACTATACTGTAACGAGACTAAAACAGTAATAAATAGTTAGTTATGTAACAAGTGTGTAAAGTAGTACTTTTTGGTCGAATGCGGAAATTAGCACACTAGTTGCATACAATATTTTTCCTACAACCGAACTGATACTGCTTTTTCTCATAGTAATGAGTGTGAGTGTATAGGCATCTTCAAATATTATTAGCGCTATTTTCTTATAACACTCTACAATATTTAACTTAAACATTCGAGAGAATCTTAAATAGAGACAGGAGGAATAATCTTCTAGAAATGTGTAAATTGTACATTTAATAGACCATTCCAGAATGACGTCAAAGGAGTGATTTTAACCGCACTTTTCAATATTTTTAAAAATTATTTAATTATATATCTTATGATACATATCGAGAAATTTTGTTTTTGATACAATTCATTTATAAAATTAAACCATAAATTTTTCCATGGCTCCATCATTGAGTAAATTATGTATGAAGTTTATTTCTCACAGCTACCCCTCACGAAACTATTTGTTCTGGATTGATCTATTAAAAATTAGGTTAGGTTACAATTCATTATGTCAAAAAAGTATATTAAAGAACAAGTTTTATAAAACATGTTTTTTTCGCAAGCGTCAAAATTTAGAAAACGAGCCTTGGCGAGTTTTCTAATTGA
Organism: Ophonus ardosiacus; assembly: GCA_943142095.1. Lineage (NCBI taxonomy): Eukaryota > Metazoa > Arthropoda > Insecta > Coleoptera > Carabidae > Ophonus > Ophonus ardosiacus. The sequence continues at coordinate 49,137,690 of OW964826.1, read as the reverse complement.
CAAGTACGAAAAAAAGCCTTGTAAAATGAGTTCTTTATAGGTACTATTTTTTATATTTTACGCTTTCTACATACTAATAGTATATTATACGCCAAGGTTGAGAAGATAATCATTATTGACCCAGCGCCGTTATTGTAACCCGAGGGCGCATTTGTTTCTATTTGACGTTTCGCTCATTTCGCTGGTTTGATAACCTCACTTATGGGCCTTGATTTGAATTTGATTTAATTATTTAATAAAAACACTTTGTGCTGTTACAGGCAGCAGCCTTATTAGTTTATTATTATTTTTAAATAAATCTATTGTAATGTATTTACCTATAAATACAAAAAAAAAAAAAATAGTGATTTATTTATTTATACATCTACACATGTTTCACATTTTCCAAAACAGCACAGTAGCCGGGGGGCGGCAGCGTAGGTCAATTTAAAATTAAGCGGCAAATTTAAATTATATACTTAACACCTTTCTTGAGTTTAATGAGTTAAACAATATTTGGAGGCTTGAGTTTGATTGAAAAGTGACAGTTTGCATTATAGACCAAGGTTAATAATAAATTATTATTGACCTAGGTTACCATGGTTACAAGCAAGCGGTAGTGAAAAACAATTTCTCATGTCAAATAAAGGTAAATAATAGTGGGTTCCTAGGCTAGTATTGAAAAAAATATTTTTTAAAAACTGCTAATATTAAACCGAGTTAATTTAAGGAAATTTGAAAGTGAAATGTTCTTGTTGGTAACACTGAATTGACCACATTCAATTATTATTTAAAGGTTAAAGTCATTTCATATTGTCGAACAAATTTAAGTGAATTGAAAATTGAAAAAAACTGTAAAAAAATTAAGTGAATTTAGTGTAATCATGGAAGATGAAATCAATTGCACTCCGCCTGATCTACGTAATATAGCTCAGGCCACCGTAAATAATCTATTTCCTAAAAAATCATTTAACTGAAAATAAATTAAGTAAAGAGGGTTAAGTAAATGTCATCTAGTACCAACCTTCTAAAACAAAAAATTGCGTATCGAAATGAAGGCCATTACGATTACTATACGCAAATGCGTATCTTAATGACTTCATTATGAACGCAAAATCTAAAAAAATGGTACTTTACTTAAGAATTAGGTTAGTACAGAATCTGTTAATAAAAATGATTACTCTTGTTTCAATTGTTGTGTACAATAATACGAGCCCTAATTCATATCAACTAATACTATTTGTTAAATTCGTTTATTGTGACTTAAATAATATTATTTCTAATAATAAAGGAAAAAGTTTTTATTATTTTATTTAAAGTAACGATATTTCCCCATTATAACGTAACTTTAAATTATATTTCTACCTAAACATAAAATTAAAATTATTTTTCTATTGCTCTACTACTTTTATTTGAAATATTTTACTTAAAATAATTAGGGACGCAGGAAATTACGAAAGTATGATTTTTCATGTTAAAGTCCTATGTTCCGTTTTCAAGTATTCACCCGGTATGGCCCAATGCAAGAGCTACAAATATTAACACAATATTTGCACGATCATTTTAAACAGTTAAGTTAGTTAGAATAGAACATGGTTAATAATTTTTTTAAGTAACATTGGGAATGAGTGAAGCGTATGAAATGTCAATTTGTTTAAAAGGCAATGCATTAACAAATTATTAAACTTCTGCTCCCTTTAATTTACAGAGTCGTGGTTACACACTTACTACCGTTTTCGGGGACTTATGATTTTTTTTAATTACCAGCCCAATGTAAGTCTGTTTTTGGAACACCTAATTTAAGAAAATAGATCATCTTCCAAACTAACAATAACAATTTCGGTACGATCCAAATAGACCAGTAAAATACAAAGTCTTTTGGGAAGAAAGAATATCATTTATTATTTAACTTACTTTCTTAGAAGATACGAAATACGTAGTACATAATACAGAAATTAACAATATAGTGATTAACTTCATCATGTCTTTGGAAAAATTATACACTAAATACAGAATATTAAATTACTTCTCTATATATATTTGTCTTATCTGCCACATCTTTTAATATGACAAAAATAAAATAAAACTTAATTGTGCTTTCTAAATTAATTTAATAATTATGCCATTACAAACAATGAAATACTTTAGTTGATATCCAGATTGGGTATTATACATATAGTCATAAAAAGATAAATATAATTAAAAACAGATTAAAAAATTATCATAAATAATAGGATTAAATGCTCTTTACATTTCGTAAATATATAGGATGCGGCACGGCAAATGTACGTTTTTGGAATAATCAGTACTGCTCCATTTCTGAGTAAAAAAATATGATGTGGCCAACAAAAGACCACCCGCTATTTAATTTTTATTAATTTAAATAAATACCTACAAATTTACTAATGCTGCAAACTATATTAAGTTCATTTGCATATAACTATTGCTTTATTTACTAAAAATAAACTAATTATTTAGTTTATATTTTATATTTTCATGCACCACTCATACACGGTTAAAGATAGAATAACGGACGATGAAAGTCTATATTCAGCATGAAATTCTCTTTCTTTTCATGTCAGGCATGATTTTTTTTTTACTTTATATGATCTTAAGTTACATACGTTTAAAATTTCGATAAAAAATCATGTAACTTCAAATGTATGTAACTCGAAATCCGATGAAGTAAAAAAATCATGCCTGACATGAAAAGAAAGAGAATATCATGCTGAATATAGACTTTTATCGTCCGGTAATCTATCTTTAACCGTGTATGAGTGGTGGATGAAAATATGAAAAATGAACTAAATGTGAAACTCACTTCACATCATTCATTAGCTCATACGCTAAACAGGTAAATATTAACGAAATTTTTAACCAGAATAACATTTTTATGAAATACTGTTAACACTGACGTTAATATTTGCTTTTTAGCGTTGTAGAAATTAACGTACTTTTTAGTGAATAGACCTGCATACCTGTTAACTGGTGTGGTGGTTAACTGTCAGTTGATATTTTAGGTTAGGAGATTCATCGCAATTTTCAGCAACCCGTTTCTTTATTTGGTCGCAGCGGCTATCCATCGGATCCATCATACCAAATTGTATGTTGTCTATGCTGAATTGTGTTCTGTGTTTTATGTCAGTGGCCTGGTTTACATCGGGACATTATATTGTGACCTAACCAAATCTTAACTAAACCAAACTGTTAGTTATTGTATGTTTACACTGTATTTTATTTTTCCAATGCCTAGTTTTATTAGGCAACACATATCATTATTAAAACTTGAACTGTTAAATTAACATAACTTATTTAAAAATATGAAATAATTACAAAAATCAATCATACAAATTACTTTTATGTAAAATATCTTATCAACAGGCAATTCACATAACCTATCTCTTCAACAACCTAGCATTGAAAACCAGGAGAACGCGCATGCGTAACTTGGTTGTCATTAGTGGTGGGTTCCGGATCCGGATAGTTTCGGTTTCTGATACAAAAATATCCGGATATCCGAATAATTAAATGTTGATCTATCCGGATCTCAGATTCAAATCTCAGTATTGGATTTTGGATCCAGATCGGAGTATCGGATTTTGGATCCGGATCTGAGTATTGGATTTTGGATCCGTATCTGAGTATTTGATTTTGGATCCGGATCCGACTATAAGTACGAGTATCGGATTTTAGATTTGGAATTTCAACATCCGCATCGGTTCTCAAATTCGAATATTCTCAGTATTGAACCTGACGATAATATTTGAATGTATATTATCATAGAGCCCCAAAACCAAATAAATCTAATTATGAAATAATCCACAATACATTTTTGTTTCATGTAGTTAATAGTTTTGAACTCAATTTCAGATGTTTGTCTTTACATTCAAGGTGATGAATCGGATCCAAAATTAAAATTCGGATCAAGATTCGTAAACAAAACATCGAATCCGGATCCGGATCCAAGTCCAAATCCGGATCCAAATGGGATCCGGCTCCAAATCCGGATTAAATTTACGGATATCCGCTTCAATATCCGAACATCGGATATTCGAAGAACAGGATATTTTAAAATCCGGGAACTGGGATCCAAGTTTTGTCGAATCCTCACAGCAATAGTTTTCATATGTTTACAAGGGAAACTGTCTTATAATCAGGTTATCTACTTTGGCTAGGTACTAGCTAAACTAAACTAAATATTAGTAATATAGTCATAACATAGTGTTTGGTCAGCTTAGCAAGAATTCGGTGTAAATTGGGCCAGTGACTTTTGTGCCATTTAAAATTCGAAATATTTGGCGTCGGTCGGGATCGAACCCGGTTCCCCAGTAGTGGTAGCACGCACTTTAGAATTCTATCAAATGAGGCATTTGTTTTCGCTTTTCGCCACGAAGCGAAAATTTGGTAGCATGCGTGTCTCAAAATATTCGCCTGCAAGCGTACGACTCGAAGCAAAAATGTCAAAGTAATGTCATTTTTTGCCACAATTCTATTCAAAGCCAATTTATTTATAATTTATATATTTATTATATATAACTGTCATAATATATAAAAGTGCATGCTACCAAGATTCGTAAAAGTAAAATCGCGTTCGCCTACTTTCTATGATAGAATTCTAAAGTGCGTGCTACTACTACTGGTTCGCAATCAGACACTCTGGCATACGGCCAGTGACTATCATTGTATGTATCAAACTAGGACTTCACACAATCAGACCCGTGAATATTTATGAAAGAAATTATGAATGAAATGTATAATAATTTTAATATATGTAATTTAGAATAAAATGCATATTTATTTATTTCTTATGTATTTAATTACAATTATAACACCCATAAATTCAACAATAAAATATAAAATACTTTATTTTGTGTTCCTGTCAATTCTGCCATATATATCCACTTCAGCAATTATTTTCCCATCTTTGAAATAATACAACAAAATAACTTTCCCTGCCCCTGTAGGTAACAACGGTGGAAATGTATCACCGGGAATTCGGTAATTTACTAAATTATAAGAATTTTTTACAAATGGACACCTCTCTGGAAAATTACTGTATTTTACGAATGATGGATAGAAAAATTTATCATTTTTCACAAATTCGCATAAGTTGTATGACAGAGTTTTTCCCCAAGGCTTATAGTCATCATTTTCTTTAATGCAAATCTGGATACTAAACAAGACATCATTTGGAAAAGTTTGTACAATGTCCACAGAGGAATTTATTAATATTTTGTGTAAATTATCCTTAAATATAATTATCTTTACATTCTTCAGATATTGTTCATCTACATTTGTTACTGTCCTTTCTGGTATTAATGAGTATGTCAACTGAAATTATTAATAAATTTTAATAATTATTATATTTTACATCTTAAATACTTACACTTCTGAACATATCACACTCATATCGTGAAAATAAAATAGGAAATAATAAAATATATAAAAGTTTCATTTCTTTTTTTTTTGAAAAACAATGTAAGCGTAAGCCGTATATAAATATAATAAAAGTATTTTGCTTATGTTTATTCAAAGAGTATTTCAAATAAATACGATTTTAATGCAAAGTCTCATTAAGATTTTCAATAATGATATAAACAATCATCATTAACTTCAACAACTACAACATCAGTGGTACTCATATGAAAACTATAACTTATATATATAGCTGCAGCGCGTTAAGTTGAGACTGACCTTGTATGCGCAGAACCTAAAATGTATCCTTGAACGGGTCCAAATGTAATAGTAAGGAGGTTTAACCGAATGTTTACGATAATTTATTGTAACCTATTTCTAGTAATTGTTGTATGTTGTAATATCAACGAAGAAAACACTCCACCAACATCTAAAATTGCAATATAGGGAAAGGCGATTCATTCGCAAGCCAAAGATATTGTAGTCGATGTTTTGAGGCTGGCTACTATGCGCAGATTCAGGGATCTAATCTGATTAACATCAAATTTGAAAATTATTTTCTTTTTTACCTGCCGTCACCTTTAAATAAGAAAGATAATGTCTAATCGGTGGTGATTTTTTAATGAATAAGCACCCTAGAATACGATTTTACTAGTTTAACGATGATGTCTGTGTGTGTGTGTGTGTGTGTGTATGTGAGCGTATGTGTGTGTGTACGTGTATGTGTGTGACAAAAATTTCACCGATGATAACTCTAATACAATAATTCTAAAAATTATAATTCTTTCGTATTGCACTTCTTTATATCAATGTAAAGAGCTGATTAGATTTTGGATATAATTGGTCAACCGGAAGTTCTCTTATTTAGAGTTCATAAAAAAATTTCTTGAGAAAACGCGTAATTATTTACAATAAAATTTATTGTCTGCCAATGGCACCAAAGATATATACTTTAAGACAAATAAAAAATAAGAAATATTTTTCCAAAGTCCAAGTCAGAAAAACTTTAACAAATAAAAAGTTTATTAAATTATCACCCTTAGAATAAGAAAATATATCGACCGTGTAATTCGAAGCAAAATATTCTGGGTTCAATATTTGCTCCAGTCGTTCTGAGGTTACATTGTAACATAGTAGAAATTATTTATTCAAGGTTTCTTTCTCTTAAATAAAAACAACTTACATTTCTTGTGAAATTTCCGTTACAGTTTTTGTAAACTTTACTACATTAATAAAAACACCAAAGAAACAGGTGTTATTTTTATTTTACCGTATAGAGTAAAAGCTAAAACTATAAACATATAGCGTAGGTATTCAAGTTTATGTTAATGTTGCTCAACTTCCGCCATATAACATTGTAGGTTAATTTTCCATATCGATAAAAAAAAATTATGTTATTCTCATTAAATTATCATTATGTACGATTAACAAATTCATGACATTATTACAAGTAAACAAGGTCAATTCAGAATGATTTTGATATATACCCCAAATACACTTTTCTAATAATTTTAATTAAATTGTATAAATTACTGAAATATTTAGTCCTAATTTGTAAGGAAGTTGTTAAGTCTTAACAACGTTGCTATTGGGCTTCCAAAATTAAAATGCGCCACTGGTGACAGAATTCTAAACAGAGTGAGGTGTACATGTGTAAAGTGGTTGTTTTATTCAGGGATTGTATTTACTTGTATACTAATTTTAATACGCTTTTATCTTCGGCTATTATTGTTTTATTCTTAATAGGATCTGAATTACTCCTAATATAACAGGCAAGATTTTGTTTTAATAAAAATTCATGAACAAATTAGGGGATAGGCAATTTATAGGTTAAAGTTACGATGGAGTTTTCTCCGAAGAAAAGTACCAAAAATAGGAGAACATGTGCGGTTTATAGTTGTAAATCGACGGCAGAGAAAAACAGAACATTAAGGTTTCACCGTTTTCCTAAAAATAATGAGGGAGTAGTTGTTATAAAAAATAAATTTGGGGGACAAATGTGCTGTGATTAATTAAAAGCTTGGATAAGAGCTTTGAAAATTCAAAATAAAATAAATGTACAGCTACAGCAATGAAATACAATCTAAATGAAGGAAATCAAAGATTTTTTTATTAAAAAAACAATATAATGTTGACTAAAATACTCTTAACCTACAACTACTTACTAAAATTAACCCTATTAACTAAAATATTATTAAAACTATCACTAAATTATTACTACAATACAATACTAAATCCCAAATTAAATTAAAAACTACGAAAATTAGTCTCACACCAATTGTACTCTTATGGAAGCCAGAGAAAAATGTACCATTCGTATGAATTTTGACGTTTGAGGTCAGCGCCATCTCTTGATAATTTGGAAGCCCAATAAATTTTAACCAATAGAAACAAATACCTTTTTACCTCTCGCTATGAGAGGTATTGGATTCATGATAAAATTCGCATATCCAGATTTTATTGAATAAGCACGATTTAAGGTCCCTACAATCCGATTATAACATTTTTAAAATGTCTGTGTGTGTGTGTGTGTGTGTGTGTGTGTGTGTGTGTGTGTGTGTGTGTGTGTGTGTGGATGTGTGTGTGTGTGTGTGTGTGTGTGTGTGTGTGTATGTATGGATGTTGGAGGGACGATTCCTCAAAAACTATAAGACTTAAAAAATATTTAACTGCAGTTTCCTCAATCTGACATTCCTGGGAAGAGCTGAAAAGGTTTTGGTAACAACCGGAAGTAGTAGTTTCTTAGAAAAATTCTTCTAAATATAATTTTTGGGAGTTTTTTTTATTAAATATTGAAGAACATAAAATTCTCCATCTAATACACTTAAAATTTTTATTATATCTTGTATAGATTTAGAGATACACTATAATTTATAGAGTAAACTAATCGCAGAGGCTAAGGCACTAAGGAAACCAGTTGACAAATTCTATTGTTTATAACATAGTTTGTAAATGACACATGTCAGTGTCAAAAATCAATAGTTTTAGTGACATTCTGATAGCTTTTTCTGGAAAGTATATTTAATATTTCTTATTGTTTTATTAATTAAATATTTGAAATTATAGGTAAAATTGTGGTAAAATGCATATATCCAGCAGAAATACCGCCAATCTGGTTAATGAATTGAAAGAATCTCTGACATTTAAAAACTTCCTCATACAATGAAAAATAGATATAATTAGAATTATATGTGTGCAGAAGACATGTTAAATGTAATAAAAAACAATATTTGGGTAATGTTCTGCAAGATTTTGTTATAAAACGACGGTTCGAAAGCGAAGTGCAATACAATACTTATATAGCCTAATATGGAAATGGCACGTTTTAAGTTTAATGGCGATATCTGCGATAAAGCAGATTGGCACACCCAGAAATGGGTAATATGCCGTGTAATGGCGAGAGGTCTTGTGCTGGCTACAACAAATTTTATGTTTTATTCAGTGTTCGCAATTATTATTGGTTATTAGCTATAACAACGCTACTAAGAATAAACAAATTTCTTGCAAAATAGGCCTGATTGTCAAAGTATAGTACGTATTTAACAAAATTTGTGGAAATAGCGTACTGCAATCATTATTGTTTCGTAACACATTTTTAATGAAAAACAAAAATGACATTTAGATCCCTTTGAATTTAATCTTTCATTCTAAAATTTTTGTGAGCGTTCACCAGATTGAACGATTATAAAAATAATATCTTTAGCACAAAAAATTATACTTCAGCATTGATGAAATCGTCTGAAAACCACTTGAAGAGGGTCGAGTCTAGTGGATGAACTGAAACAGTGAAATTCAATGGCGTAAATTAAAAACCTGGTAAAATCAAAGTTCTCTTGAAAAATTTCTGGCTGGGTGAAAGTTTTGAATAAATACTCCTTGCTTTCAGGGGGTTCATTAGGCTCGGGTTGTTCTTCCACCCCGAGTTTATAAATCGAGCTTTGTCATTCCTGGAGCAACTTGAAAACTCTCGAAACTGTATTAAAACGAACAGGTCGTGTTTATGAATGCCACTCAGGCTCAAAGATCAATAAATATTCCTTCTCACTCATTTCAATACGGGGCATTTTAATGATGGAATATAATAAAGTGGTACTTTAAAGAATTGAGAAATGATACAAGTAATTACAAAAGAATTTGAATTTATGATATTTATTCTTCTTCACAGATTAAACGGTTTGGTACATCTTGTTCTTTACTCTTTGTTTCCATGCTGTCCGGTTCTTTGCTAGTTTTTTCATTTCCTCCAAGTCTTTTCCTCTACTTTTACCTATCTCTTTCTTCCCTCCCAGGTTTTTCTTGGTCTTCTTCTCGACTGTTTTCCCATATTTTTTTTACCTATAACTTTTGATCTAGTTTATCTTGCTCCATTCTTCTGATATGTCCAAACCAATTCAGTTGTTTGCTCTCTAATTTTAATAATGTTTGTTCTTGGTCTGCTTGTTGTCTAATGCTTTCATTTGTTTCTCTGTCCCACTTTATTTTCCCCATAATTTTCCTCGGGTATTTCATTTATATTGTTGTTAGTCTTGATTCAGTTTTTTTCTGTACAAATAACATATAATTGTCAGATCATACTAAAATAAAATAATCAAATCATCAGAAGAAAAACAATCAAATACTTTTACTATGCACTTTTCATTTGTAAAAATATTTATCAACGGTGGCACAAGATTTGTAAATGAAAAGTGCAAAGTTGCAAAGTGTTTGGTGAAACAGGCCCCAAGACGTTATTAAACGAAGTTATTATTGGGATTATATCTTTAGCTTTATAGGTATCTTTTCCTATTTCTTTCTTACCTAGTATTGTTTTGTTAATTGTGTGGTAGACTTCATTTGTCATCTTCATTCTATTTGTTATATCTGAATAAATTATTCACTTAGTGAAAATTTACATGTTATAAATATTAGTAAAAAATTGTCTTCTAAAATTTTTCTTCTTAAAAGGTTAAAATTTGGGTAAAACATATTTTGCTCCCATTTTAACTGATGGGATTATAAGGTGAGGTAATGCACCTTATGTTATATAATAAAATGAGATTCATGTAAACAATATTTTATTGATTTCGAAATTATGCCACCTCCTACACTTTATAAATATACTCTCATACTTTAGAAATACATAGGGAAAATCTACTTTTTCTGCTAATAAAAATTACCACTCTTACCATATTCGTTCATCTGCTCTTTTACGTAAACCTAAATTTAAATTCTGTAAATCCGAAAAAAATTCTTTAAATTTTGATTTGTACGACGTTCTGCCGGAAAATGTCAAACCATTTTGAACAATCATTTACGTGCATTTTGATATTGAATATGTATGTACAGTAAAATTTTTGAAAGAAGTCCGATCAAGGCCATCTACCAATTGTATCTATGATTTAAGATTTTGTGCTGTCAAATTTAGTAGTGTCTTATACTTAGTTTTTATTAGGGTACATAATATCTTGTGTACCTCATAAAAACTATGTAAACGACACTACAAAATTTGACAGCATAAAATCTTAATTCATAGATGCAATTCGTAGATGGCCTTGATCGGACTTCTTTCAAAAATTTTACTGTATTTAATTTTTCTATTTAAATATTTCGTATTTCCATTTGATTATGTATGTGTATGCAGGTACTTATATGATGTTTCAGTCTCTACGTCAAACATATGCTTTGTTATTTTGTCTGACCCCCCTTGTAATTGGGATTTTTCAATCCTGTTCAGCTCAATAACAAATAAATAAATAGATTTAGTTTCGTACTAATGCTCTCATTTTTGTATGTATATCAGCTATTAATATTATGTCATCTGTGTATAAGTTGTATATCTTTACTGTCATTATTTTATTATAGCCTATTAAATTTATAGTGAAACAGATAGTCAGAAATATGTTGTGAATATTTACATATACTTTTATCATCATAATAAAGATGTTAAAATTCAAATGGTAGTAATTTACGTGTATAACTTATCAAAATCCATGTACAAATCTTTATAATTATGTAAATATATGTAGGTAAATGACCTTATGTAAAAACAATGAAATTGTATAAAAATACAGATTATGCACAATTATACCGTACTAATTATAATGATGATTTTATCTTAAACTACATAAATGCATGTTTAGTATTAATGAATAAATATGAATCATATAACAACATTGCATAAGTAACAAAAGATGAGAAGTACTTACAATTCATATGAATAATTAATGCCGTAGTAGTATTCATACCTGTAACAAAAAATCACACATTTAAATGTTACCGAAATGTGTATAAACTATTGAATTGTACAAAGTAATAATGCTAAGAGAAATTGGTCTTATCAATAGAATAGAATTTGACCAAGTCAAAATATTGGCCCGGTATGGATTCTTATTTTTCTACTAATTCATTTTAGTTAATAAAAATTATAAAAGCATTTAAATAATATAAAGTGAGTTAAATGAAAATATACTCTTTTTGTACAGATTAAATAAATCATTTAAACAAATAAATTTGAATATCAAGGGAACACATTTATAAATAGAAATTTTGAGTTCAAGCTCAAATGAAACCCAAACTGTAGTATAAATTTACATGAAAAGGTAATTAATTAAGAAGATATTTTCATGCAAAATTAATTTCCATAGAGTAATTAATTATAAAATCAATTTCGTATATTAATAAAACAAGTTAATACTTGTCATCTAATTAATCTTATAAATATTAGTAGGAGTTATAATTAATGATCTGACATTAATATCGACATCTGACCTAACATTTAATTAGCAGAAAGCTGTGAGAGCTGATACTGGTAGGTTAGGTAGTCAGCATAGCTCAAATCTCTAATTAAACTCGACATTAGTTCGTAACACGAAACTGTGCAAACAAAACATAACACATGGAGAAATCAAGAGCACTTTATTGGCTTATATTCTCAAACAATGCAGGGATTCCAAACATGTTTATTAGTCAGGCAAAACAAATACGTAGACATGTACATCAAGGTTTAAAAAACTAGAGTCTGGGAACCTTTTCATGAAGTAAAACACAAACTTCCTATTCACTAAATAATATATCACTAAATAATATATCACTATCAACACATATTATAAATAACTATTCACATTCATTATGGTAACTGATCAAGCTCCAAAACTTGAGTACTATACTCTGTCTGCTATAAAATGCAGTGTAGCATGGTATAGGAACAACATTTCCTGGCTTGTGATTGGTGCAAATGCGAGTCAATTTCAAACTGTCCCAATATTATGTTATTGTAATTTTCCGTCTACAATAAATTTGGCTACCTAAATTGAATGTAAGTGAAATAATTAATTCATACTAATATAATAAATGCGAAAGTAACTCTGTCTTTCTGTTACGTTTTCACGCCTAAACCGCTGAACCAATTTTGATGAATTTTGGTATAGAGATAGATTGGACCTTGGAGAAGGACATAGGCTACATTTTGTCGCGAAAATAAAACTTGAAGGGTGACACAAAACAAATATTGCCACCCTCAATGTACTCTCCTCCCGGAACCCTACACCGCCCGATGCGAATATTCCATTGTTGGAACCAATGCCTACACGCCTTTTTTGTTAGGTTGTTTATGAGCTCTGACACTTTTTCTACAACTGCACCTCGGCCCCGAATTTAATGCCTTTCTATTTATCTTAATTTTAAAACAATTTTAAATGAATTATTATCTTTGGATATATCCAAAGGAGGAGGGCCAGATGAAATTCCGGCTAAATTTATCAAAACCTGTGCCTTTTACCTTACAAAACCGTTGTTTATCTTATTTAATCAATCATTACAATCTGGCATTTTTCCAGATATTTGGAAAATCTCTCATATCACTCCAATTCACAAATCTGGGAATATTAATGACGTGACGAACTATAGGCCCATCTCCATTCTATCTATTATTCCAAAGTTATTCGAATCTCTGATTGTAAAGGAATTAAAATATAATTTAGAGAGTGAAATAATACCCGAACAAAACGGTTTTTGTTCAAAGAGATCTGTTTTAACAAACTTGATTCCTTTCACAGAATTCATTACTTCAAATATGGATAAACGGTTACAGGTAGATACCATTTATACTGACTTTAGCAAGGCTTTTGATCGGGTCCACCATCCTACCCTGATTTTTAAACTTCATGCACTTGGAATTCATGGTTCACTATTAAGATGGATTGAATCTTACATTACTAACAGATCGCAATTAGTTTATTGTAATGGTTTTAAATCAAATGCAATATTAGTTTCCTCGGGTGTACCGCAAGGTTCACATCTGGGCCCCTTACTTTTTAACTTATTTATTAATGATATTTCGCACTGTTTCAAAAATTCAAAATTTTTATTATACGCGGATGATTTGAAACTATTTAGAACCATTACTAACATAAATGATTGCATTGCATTACAAAGCGATCTGTTACAACTATATTCATATTGTACACAAAATTACCTACATCTTAACCCAGCCAAATGTTACGTCATGAAATTTTGCTAGAAACTTGAATATAATTTCATATAATTATCATATAAATAATGTTAATCTTGAGGTAAAATCTGCAATTCGAGATTTAGGAATATTATATGATCCAAAACTTTTAATGACAGCACATATCGACAAGATTTGTAAAGATTCTTTTCGTATCTTGGGCTTTATCTATAGACAAAGTAAATTATTCAAAAATCCTGATACGTTAATTTGTTTATATAATTCGCTAGTACGCTCTAAATTAGAATATGCGTCTGTAGTGTGGAATCCACAATACAAAAAACATATTAATCTAGTTGAAAATGTTCAAAAAAAATTTATTAATTTATTATGCTTCAAGTTTAGAGTAGACTGTTCGAGTTATGTAGATAAATTGGAAAGGTTTAATATGAATAGTTTGGAGAGTAGACGAACATATTTCGATATGCTATTCCTATTTAAGATACTCAACAATATGCTTTATTCCGATAATATTATTCATTTGTTTTCTATATATGTTCCAGCTAAATGTACGAGATCGTGTAATTTATTCAAGTTGCCACAAAGCAATACTAACAACTATAGATTCTCTTGCATAAATCGAGTAATGTCTATCTACAATAACCAATATATTCATTTAGATTTATTTAATTTGTCTATTAATAGTTTCAAGAAACGAGTTAAAGACTCTCGAAGTTCTGTGTTCTGTTTGCTATATTATTTTAAGTTGTATTACTCTGTTTGCTATATTATTTCAAGTTGTATTACTTAATAAGCGAGAACCTTTATTTGGTCTCTTTTGAGCTGTTGGTTCTCCCATTTGTATTAAAATAAAAAAATAAAACACAGATTTAAAATTTGGAAATAAAAGCAAGTTACATGGCACTAAGTCAGGTGATTACGGATATATACCCAACACGGTGATTTTGTGCCTCGCCAAAAATGTCTTGATAAACAGAACATTTTGTTCCGGCGCGTTGTCTTCATGGCGAATCTATGAGCCGTTTTTTTTCACATTTCAGCCCTTCAACGAAATGCCCCGCAGGCGCCCGACCCATGTGAACAATGACTCGGATTTTATAAAACAATGTTATTGCACGGCCGCAGCGCTAATAGTCTCCGATCTCTTTTCTTCCTTCTTTAAATCTTCTAAACTGCTCGAAAACTTGAGTACTAGATAGACCCTCATCACCATAAACATTCTTCAACAAATTATACATTTCTGCAGCGGCTTTTTTAAGTTTCACAAATAATTTCATATTGACACCAACATAATTCCGGCTAAGTACAAGAAAGCAGTTAACTTCAATCAATGGCTACTGCCGAACGGTTTGCCTAATTATCTTGAAATTTTAACCATGAATGGAGGTAAGATGACAAACTAATATGACACACCCTGCAATGTTGTCAAATTTACAGGGAAGCCGGAAAAAATAAATTTCGTTATTTAATAGCCACGCCTCCTATACTGAAAATGATATTCATGTCCAGTAGTGTTGAACTACTTTATGTGCGAAAGGGTACCTAGACATTGAGCAACGCCGCCTTGTATTTCGACAATTCTCCACACGATCCCTACCGGACCCAGTAACCACCAAATTCGAGTATCCTGTTAAATTGCTGGAAGTTAATTAAGACGTATATAAATTTGCATGAAAATGACAATTAATTTAGTGTGGGTGTGATAGTGCAAGTGTAAGGAGACCGGTGTTATTTCATTTACTGCATTAATATGTTGGGTTGGAAGATAAGTTATCACCCTGCCGAGGGGAGGTACGTCTGTCGGCTGCAGACAGCGCCCCCTACAATGCGCCGCGACGACGAGCGTCTAACTACCGCGCCAATAGCTCAACGCACAAACTTTCAAAGAAAGGACATTCAGTTTCTTGCGACTCACTACGTTTCCAAGGGGACTTTCATGTTGTGATATACTTAAAATAAAATAAATAAATATATATACAGGGTGTAAATTTTAAAACGGGTCATAGAGCTATAACATAGAAAAACAGTTTTTTAGACGCCAAAAGTTTCTATATTAATTTATTGCAAAAACATTTGATGCCTATTATACAGAAAAAAAATTACGAATTTTTTAATACCAAACACATTACATTTCTGTTTCATATAAAGCCAGAAAATAAATTTTAAAATTTGTACAATTAACTAAAAATAATAAGAAACGAGAAAAACTGCAAATACAAGGGATCAATTAAAACTATATTATAATTTGTAATTTTGCCTCATGAGACAAATTATTCATGATTTCTTCTTAATAAAACGAAAATAATAATAATTTAACAAATAATGTGCAAAAAACGTTTGTTAATGAGCGTTCTAAGTCAACAATTGTTTTGTTTTGTTTCTGTCAGTTTCACGGCTAATTATATTTTTTGTTAATTGTACTATTGTACAAATTTTTAAATTTATTTTTAGGCTTTATATGAAACAGAAATGTAATGTGTTTGGTATCAAAAAATTCGTAATTTTTTTCTTTATAATATGCACTAATTCTTTTTTCAATTAATTTTTATAGAAACTTTTGGCGTCTAAAAAACTGGTTTTCTGTGTTATAGCCCTATAACCCGTTTTAAAATTTACACCCTGTATATATATATACAGTGTGTCCCATTTAGAGGTGCCACCATTGGGATCTCGAGAACTGTAAGAGATACGATGTCGGTTAAATGGAACTTTTTATGCACCTTTGGGAGGCCATCTCAGATGTGCTTTTGTTTTTCCAAAAATTCTCATAAGGCACTAGATACTGACGAAAAACTGAATATTGTTGATTTTTTCTTTTTCAAATAACTTCTAAACTATTAATAATTGAGAAAAAAGTTTCAAATATAAAAGATAGATATTTTTATTAACTAATCAGTGGCGTACAGAATAATTTTTTATATCCGTAAAGTTTTGAGATATAACACAAACTTATATTTTTTTAAATGGAACCTATATCTGATTTTAGTCTCAAAAAAATAAATATTTTTTTCTCTTTTCAACGATGTAAGGGTTATTATGTTTTATATTTGTTTTGCCTTCAAAATTATTATTTTTTCCTCTTTTTGTATTAAATTTTGCAATTATTTTGAAAATATTGGTAGATTTCTATTTGGAAATACTCCTTGTATTTAAATAATTTATTTCGTTAGAAAATTTTGCTCAAAATTCGTATCAAATTAATGTTTATAATATTTTGTATCAGGTCGCCCTTGGCTCATCATAGTGTAATTTGTAATTATGAGTCTAGAATGAAAATATTAAGTAATAAAGGCATAAAACAAATTATTTTGATCAAATATATATATAAAAATAATAATGTTTTTTTTGGAAAATAATAAGAAAATTCAGGAAAATAAGGAGAAAAATTAAATTTTAGGAGCAAAACAAATATAAAACATAATAACCCTTACATCATTGAAAAGAGAAAAAATTATTGATTTTTTTGAGACTAAAATCAGATATGGGCTCCATTAAAAAAAATATAAGTTTGTGTTATATCTAGAAAATTTACGGATATAAAAATTTATTTCGTACGCCACTGGTTAGTTAATAAAAATATCTATCTTTTATATTTGAAACGTTTTTCTCAATTACTAATAGTTTAGAAGTTATTTGAGAAAGAAAAAATCAACAATATTCAGTTTTTCGTCATTATCTAGTGCCCTATGAGAATTTTTGGAAAAACAAAAGCACATCTGAGATGGCCTTTCAAAGGCGCACAAAAAGTTCCATTTAACCGACATTGTACTGGGTGAGCCAGTATCTACAACACATGTAGACATCGGTAATGTGGACGATATATTTTACCGTGTGGGCGCTTACCAGGCGTCACCTCGCGGGCACTCATAACTGGTGTGGAGAGTGCACCACAGGGGTCACTTTTGTACCATTTAAAATTGGAAATATTTGGCGTCTGTCGGGATCGAACCCGGTTCTCCCAGGTTCGCGACCAGACACTCAGGCACGCGGCCACGGGACCCCATAAATATATCATTACGGCATATTACCCATTACTGGGTGTGGGCGCTTATCAGGCGTCACCTCACGGGCACTCATAGCTAGTGTGGAGAGTACACCAAAGGTATCACTTTTGTGCGATTGAAAATCTGCACTGTATTTCATAGAAAATAAAATAATATTAAACGGCCGTAGACTAAATATTTAATGTAAATAATCGTTATTCCCTGATTTATTTTATTAACCGGTTAATTATCCGTTTTACAAACCGGTTAATAGTAAACCAGTTCTTGAATGGACTTTTAAAATTACATTCAGCTCGGGTAACAGTTCCGTTAAGCATTTGTCATTTATCTTTTTCCAGTTTCGTGCGCTGTTATTAATCAGGGAGTTTTTGGTTAGCATAAAAATGTATATGTTACAACTTTTACACCATAGATTATTTGGTTCAAATCCACACTTTAGCTATAAAACAGATATTTTAATAAACAAGTTTTTCTGATAAAATTGCAGGTTGGCACACCTTGAAATGGATAATAAAACGTAATGATATGTTATTATGAGTATTTAAAAGAAGGTACAATAACCGATTTGTTCTATCACGTGCTTTTGTATACATAATCATTGTTATAATATTTACACTAGATATATTTTTTTGAAGGAAGTCAGTCAAAAAGATAAAAATTATAACAAGCAGATGATTACTCAAAAATAATCTGTCAAATAGATGATTACATTTTTCAAGCACCAGTGCTTAAGATAATGTAGTTCAAACAAATAAAGATATAATTGTTAAGTTTCGATAGTTATGGTTAGGTTTTTAGGTTATTAGGTAAAAATAGAATTTACGTGATAAGGTAGTTCCAGTTTTTTTATCATGCAGACAATACTTGAAGTGTTAATTTTAATACAAGTTGACAATTAATGATACAATACAATTCATAGTACGCGTAAAGTTATTTTACTTTTATAATCAAATATAGCTCTTCACTCAAAGAACCATTAAAGTTTTAATATTTACTTATTTAGTCACTATTATTGTAACTAAGGAGGAGATAGCAAAGTAAATAAAAAACTGTTTGATAATAAAGGATTCTTACATCAGCGGCATTTATTATTATTTCATGTTGATAAGAATACACAATTATAACTTTGGACTTAATTCATTGACCTTAATATTTAATTTATTTATAAAACTTCTTATCTTTAATTTATAGTTGCTACATCCATATGAGAAGCTGCTTAGATTATTGGTCAACCGGAAGTATTTCTTCACTCGAAGCTTTAACAGTTTTCCTTGTAAAAAATCTGATGTGGCCAGCACAACACCTCTCGTCATTTTTATATTAGGCTATATAAGTACATACATATTGTACTTAATATTTCTGGTACACACAAAAAATTCTAATTACGCCTATTATTTATATATTTTTATTCAATTTTGACGTTTTAAACTGTCATTATTAACTCCATAGCAACAACTATAAGTAACACTTTTTTCACATGTGAATTAAAAATTTTTTTAAATCACTCTCACAAAATTTTAACTCACTCTGGCATTCTGCAACAAAAAATGCATTTAAAAATAACATCAAGAACGAAAAAAAATAACACTTACCATATAATTTATCAGACATTATCAGCCCTTTTAATTATTTTTTACGACATAAATGACAGACAATGAAGCTTTTTAACTGATCAATTTTTTATTTTGTCAAAATTAAATATTATAATGGTTTTTATTATTACTTCGTCAAAATTGAATAAAATATTGTACAAACTACGTGAGCTAAGAATGTTTATTCATGAGAAGAAAGTTTAGCTTAGTTAAATTCTTCGAGTGAATAAACATTACCTTAGCTCACTTGGTGTGTAAATATCTATTATATTTTTTAATTCATTCTATAAATAAGTTTCCTCCTACTGTTCTAAATGTTCGAGATTCTTCAAATTCACTGACGAGATTGGCGGTGTTTCTGATGCTTATATGTAATATAATTTTAAATGCATATTTAATTAATAATAAAACATGAAATATTAAATGTACTTCCCAGAAAAAGCCTTCAATAATTTATCTGGATTTTTAATTTTAATTTTTACCTCTCGCTAAGAGAAGTATTGGAATCATGCTAAAATTGCATATCCAGATTTTAGTGGATAAGCACATTTTAAGGTCCATATAATCCGATTATAACATTTTTACGATGACGTCTGTGTGTGTGTATGTGTGTGGTGGAACCACAGTTTCTCTAATACTGTACGACTTAAAAAATATTTGACTGCAGTTTCCTCAATCTGACATTCCTGGGAAGAGCTTATTAGATTTTGGTAACAATTGGACAACCGGAAGTAACAGTTTCTTAAAAAAAATCTTCTAAATATTATTTTTTGAAAATTTCTATTATTACTAATACAAAAATCTCTATCCGATACATTTAAAATTTTGATTATATGTTCTATGGAGTTAAAGATAGAGACATATAAATATATAAAACAATAAGTTGTTCGCAGCCCAAGGAAAACAAGTGGAAAGTCAGAGACATTACTGAATACTTTTTCTGGGAAATACATTTAATATTTCTTATTTTATTAGTAATTAAATATTTAAAATTATAGATACACATATTACATATACATTTTAGAAATACCACCAATCTCATCAATGAATTGGAAGAATCTCGAACATTAGAAGAATAAGAGTAAATAGAATGAATTAAAAAATATAAAAATATATAAAGAAGATATGTGTCTTTGTATGTATCAGAAATGTCAAATATGTACAATACTTATATAGCCTAATATGGAAATAGAGAGAGGTCTTGTGATGGCCACAACAGATTTTTCAACTTGTTTCCGTGGACTTGTGTGGGTGAGATTCATTACAACGGATTATTTAATATATTTATAATAATTCTCAATCTTTAAATCTATAGAAAATATACTAGTAATAAAAATGTGAGATATTACACCTTCACCTTCGCAATATGACATAAAGGTTAAAAAGTCCCTTTACTTGATGAACAATACCCACACTTTCTCAAAAATGTAAAATTTATTATATTAATCCCTGTAGTAAACCTTTTATTCACACTTGTATTCTATATTACAAGTTTAGAGTTTTTTAACTGGTCTACCAAACTAATTATGCAGAGAAAATTAAATATTAAAATTTCATTCCGGTCGACAGCCGCATATAAACGCAGTACTATTCTTCAGCTGGGTCGTTAAAGCATTATGAAATTAATTCACGCCTGGATGGCCAGCTTTCTACAGAAATAATCAACCCCAAGACAGAAGTCCTCCGCACGAGCCTTCCTTTTTCTATTCCGCGAGGTCTCTTTGTGTGCTGATGTTTTTAATAAACGCACTTTTGTTTTTTCAAGAATTAAAAGTGAAATAAATTACGTTTTTGCGCCACGAAATGTCGGATGCAGCAAGCTTTTCAAAGGGTGCAGTGTAAGAAACCTCAAGGCGATTAAAATGCAACTAAGGGAGCCGAAGAATAAATGCAGGGCTCACTTTGATGAATGTATTTTTCTAACAGAAAGATTTCTTCATTTGCTTTGCGTGAGGAGAAGTTGTTAATGGGTTTAAGTTAAATGAGGATATAAATCAAGGACAATAGAAATAAAGTTGCTTTATGATGGTTTTGTGGTTTGTAATATTATATTATAGAGTAGCGAAAGCGGTAACTATTTGAGTTATACTGTGAGTATTTTTACCTCCCGCTACCCTTGGTAAGGGAGGTATAGGGATCGTGCTAAAAATCACATATTGATATTTTAGTAAATGACCACGTTTTAGGGTCCCTAGAATCCAATTTTAACATTTTCACGATGATGTCTGTATGTGAGCGTGTGTATGGATTTTGTTGACGCACTAACTTAAATAATATCATTCAGAAAATTCTAAAACCTTGTATTTCTATCTTATTCTAATATGGAAAGACACCATTACATTTTGGTGTAAATCGGATAATCGGAAATGGCACTTTACCTGAAGCTCATAATGGTTTTCTTCAAAAAATACCATTAAATGCCATTTTGCGCATTTCTGTCATTATGAAAATGAAAGATTATTGAATTTTCTACAGGAATACATTAATACTTTTTCTATATATTTTACAGATAAATTTAAAAATCAATTTTTTAAAAAAATCCCGAAGCCTAAGATAAACACAATTCCTTTGTTACACAGTTCATATTTCAAATGAATGTAACTACAGGTAAATGTCAATGTCAAAAAATTAATCCCTTAAAATTATTAATAGTGACATTTTAAAAAGAAACTATTAAATAAAGCAATAGTTATATGCAATGGAACAGTTTGCAGCATTAGTAAATATGGAGGTATGTATTTAAATTAATAAAAATTAAATAGCGGGAGGTTTTGTGTTGGCCACATCAGATTTTTTAACATATAAAACTTGACATTTGATTGACAGCAATGTATTTGCCTGTCCCATTTAAAATTAAACATAGGAAACGAATTTGACATTTGACAAGAGGTCAATAGAGATTGATTTTGTTTAAATAATTATACCTGCTTTCTATATTAAATTTAGTTGTAGGAAAAATATTGCGTGCACCTTGTGTCCGAGTGAATTCTGATTTGGTTAAATTTCTTACAATATTTAAATATAATACTTCTGTCAAATTCATTCCCTATGTTTCATTTTAAATGAGACAAGCAATTACATTACTGTCAATCAAATGTCAAGTCGTAACTTATAGGAAAATTCAATGGTTATCTGCCATATTGACAAGATGTCATTAGAGGTTAATTTTGTTTAAATAATTATACCTGTTTTCTAAAAATTAAAATTAGGGTTTAGGAAAAATATTGTGTGCACCTTGTGCCCGAAATATGTTTAGTGCTCTCGAGTGGTTTTCTGACTTGGCCAAATTTCTTACAATATTTAAATATAATCTATCAAATTCGTTCCCTATGTTTCATTTTAAATGGGACAGGCAAATACATTGCTATCAATAGGGTACGTACAATTCGATTTTACTAGTTTTACGATTATGTCTATGTGTGTATGTATGTGTTTGCGTGTGTCACAAAAATTTCTCTGACGACAAATCCAATACTACTACAAATTATATTTCATTCATATTCTTCTTCTTTACACGCATATGAATAATTCTAGCGTGACACTAGTATTTTGTAATTGCGTGTGTAAGTCGTAACGTAACGTACCGCGCTGTAACGTAACGTAAGGAATAAAACAAAACAGATGTGATCATTTATACGGCCTTATTACTTGACGTGTCGTACTGCAACGTATCAAAAATCCAAAGATCGCCAACTTTTATCTTTCTACGTTACGGCACGTTACGATACGTTGTGGTATTACGAAAATTATTACTGCCCCGTGCTATAATCTGTTTTTATGTGGCTTAGGGCCGGTTTTTCAATCCCTTGTTAAAGTGTTTGTTAACTACCTAACAGATTAAATTTATCCATCAGATAAACTCCATGTTAATGAAAATGCGTTTTTCAATACGAATTTATCTATTCGGTAAGTAACAGTCGCATTTGGTTGTCAACTTTAAGGTTGGCAATAATTATAATCTGATATTTGCTATGTTCGTAAGAAATCACATGCCATTTTGAACATATTTCCATACATTTCGTTTCAAATGTGATTGACAGTTGCAGTTATTGACAATACTGAATCTGTGACCTTCAAGCAAATTTAAAGTTTGCTTTAGTTTTTAGCAATATGTGGTAAGAATACATGAACTGAAGATTGGAAAAAACTATTTTACTACTGACTGTCATATCATTATGGATTTTATTTTATTACATATATGCATCTTTCGGGCTTCAAGCATCAAGCAGTTGTAAATTTGTACTGGGATTTTGCCTAGAAATGTACACATGTTCTGTTTCTTAAAAAAATATACTGTCTCATTGGTCATTAATTAGAAAAGGTAGCGAATTTCAGTATTTTATAAGAGCAGGTTTGGTTCATGTCTTCTTGGCAATTCTCAATTTCGAAGTGATCAGTACAACATTGCGTTATACATTCTATTTTTAACACTACACAATATATTTTTTATAATTTATTAGGATTGGTGTATATTGACGCAACATTGTTGTTATCAACTTTTTGCTTGTTATTAATTCTTCTCATTCTTGTAATCAAAATAAATTATTATAAAGTGAAAATTATTTTCATTGTATTATGTATTATAATTTAATGAAATATCAGTATTATCTGAATACACAGCAGTATTTTTTTGCTAAATTTGAATGTTTTAAAATATTTATCGTCACTAGAAGTCAACGAGATCTGGTCGACATCTTTCAATATGTGGTCTTCGATTCACTCTACCATTATATTAACAAACGAAATCTTCCAATTTTTCCTTGTCCTTGTCTATACTATCAAAAACACATTTACATACGTCTATTATATACATATTTCTACAATTTTCTACGAATATTATTTAACTGTCAATGTCAATATGTCAGAACAGCTGAATTTATCCTACTGGTAAACTTTTATCGGTAGGTCAAAGTGTCTGTTACGTTATCCTCTTGTTTACCTAAGACTTATCCTGTTGGTATTGCTACCATGACATTGAAAAACTGAAATAGGTGTTTACCATGAGGATAAATTTTACAGAGACTTAACAGACACTTGCCAGAACATTGAAAAACCGGCCCTTAGATGCTTAATATATTAAATGGGAATGACTATTAATAATTCTGTATTACCAATAGTCTTTCCTTACGAATAAACTAACATCTTAAATACGAATCTGTTGTACACTTTTATCGATGGAGAATGAGATACTTTTTACGACAAATCATCGAAAAAGTTCTGTAAAATAGAAAAATCACACGTTACGATAAATCACAATACGCCACGGCACTGTACATTACGTTACGGCTAAAGCTGTATAAATCCAGCATAATACATTTACACAATAATATCAGGGGTTCAGGGGCTTTCCCATTAGTATTGTAATCAATATTCCGTTAACCTCATCATATCAAATCAAACGTCCTATAATGTATCGACAAGATCATCGTGAATCCTAGTTTAATCAGGCATATATTCGCGGTTCATAAAGTAAGGTTATGTGCGTACATGCGCAATAGCTTGTACGCAGGGTTGAGTGCGACATGTCTGTCCCGTCCTGTCCAGTTCTGCACAGTAATTACTACCTGTTTACTAGAGCATTAACGCGGTTACTGGTCCCGCAGTGAATTATTAATTGCCGTTCTGATGGCCTTTTTAATTGCATTATGGCTAATGATGCGCGTTGTCACAAGTCTGATGTGATGTTACAATTCCACCGATCAATGGTCACTATCAGCATCCGTAATAAAGCTGATGCAATACAGTGCTTTACAGGATTTTATATTGCAATTGCAGCTGGAAATTTTTACGAAATAAATACGAGAACAAATGTTTTAATTTTTGTTAATAGTAATATTTTTACGGTTTTTCAAAAAGTAGACAAAAAGAAATATTACGATTTTTGAGATTCAAGGGTATCTTTTACTGTACAGGGTCAACACTAGCTTTTGAAATTTCATGACTACAGCAATACTTTAATGGATATGGATAAAAATATCTATTCCGTTGATACCTCCCGCTGCCCTTGGTAAGGGTAAATGACCACGTTTTAAGGCATCGACCTTTAAACTAATAGACGCAGCATACGAGCAAAACGCGTGTCCCGCCATAACGGTGCAGACACAGTATCTCTATCCTTCATCAATACGGAAGTTAAGAAAACGCGGCAAAATAAAAATTTGATTTGTCCCTAACTTGTTATACTTGGTGCATAATCGCTAAAAGTATATATTTATTTTTTTTTTGTGCATAATTGCTTTCATTATATATTTTTAATACAATATATTGTATACACATATTATATTATAGGGAACAAGTAATAATTAATAAGAACTTACATATGAAATGACACAGCTAAACGGCGTACGTACTGCTGACTGCACAAAATACACCGTTTTCCCATTATTTTGTCGCATATGCACCTCACAACACATATTCGTATATGTTGACAGAAATAATTGTAAATGTTCTCCAAAAAAGTAAAATAATACACAAACAGTCACGAAACGTCAAATAGATTTTGACAACTATTTAGTGATAGAGAGCGATGTATAGAGGTTTACATATGGCTGAAAAAGATGTACAATGAGTACAAACGCATGCGCAGTATACTTTAACTGAGAACTTCCGTGTTGTTGAAGGACAGAATATATATTTCTATCCTTTTATGTTGGAGCATTATTCTAACAATAAAAGAATAGGAAACACTTGGTCCATTAGTTTAAAGGTCGATGTTTTAATGTTTCTAGAATTTTAACATTTTCACGATGATGTCTGTATGTGGGTGTGCGTGTGTGTGTGTGTGTGTGTGTGTGTGTGTGTGTGTGTGTGTGTGTGTATGTGTATGGCTTTTGTTAACGCTCTAACTTAAATTCTATCATTCAAAACATTCTGAAACCTTGTATTTGTACCTTATTCTAATATGGAAAGAAGCCATTAGATTAACGTTATTATAAAAATTAATGACTATCAAATTTTCTACAGATATGCGTTCACACTTTTTCTATATATTTTATAGATAAATATATAAACTAATCTATTTTATAAATCCCGAAGTTGTATAAAATTTCGGACTCCTTCGGTAAACTTAGTATTAAATACTCGTACGGCTTTATTTTTTATAACAAGCTTAAACTAAAAACCTTTAATTTTTAACAACTAATGTAAACCAATGTTGAACGATCTAAGGAAGTAGAGGTTTTGGATTTAAGTTCGAGTCAATTTCCGAGCCGGGCCGGTTAATAGGGCACCTGCACTTACGTCACAACATGGCGGATGATCAGCTGATCTCGGACAACCAAGCTTCAGTTTAAAATTGTGTCTTATGCAGCGAAAGTGTTTTCTGTACAAGAAATTCAGTTTTTCCTAAATTTATACATGCTATTTTAAAATGTAATTAGCCATAATTAAAGAGAAGTGTATGAATTATTTACTAGTAAAACAAAGCAGTCGTATTTATAAATATATTTTTAAAAATATTAAGATTTTTTTAATTTATACCTAAAGAAAATTAAATTTGAAATATTATATAATTATCTTCGAGTTCATTTTTCTTATTGTCATATTGTGTATTTTTATTGTATATAAATGAGCTTATTGAGTTTATACATCAAAAATTTATCTTTGGAAGCCAAAGTACGTTAAATCGATAAATTTAAGTGGATACATAATGTGGATCCTTATACATTGACATTTTTTTGACGAGGATTATAAATGCCTTTTAAAAATCAATATGAAATCAATAATTGATTACCTATCTAATTTTTAAACCTTTGTGAGTAAGAGACACAAATATATATATTTTTTCTGTTCGACCCGAATGCATCCCTCCCCATGATAGTCTCCCTTACCAAATCGGTTTTCTTTCGTGTCACCCACTGTAAAACTGTAATAGTCCTCTGAAACATCAATTCCTATAATTTTATCTATTACTCTATATTCCCATATCAAACAAGTTTTTTAGTATATTCACATTAATAAGAATAAAAGTAGCTATAATCAAAGCAATCAAATTTTATTGCATAAGAAAAAATCTGATGTGGCCAACACATGACCTCCCGCCAATTCCATGTTTAAAATAGCAGTGAGCTTTAAGTAAAGTATCATTACCGGTTAATCGTTTGTAAATAAAATCTAATTTGTTGTCCAATAAATAGAAAAATCTGTAATACGAAATTTTGGATTGTTTTATTGTTTTTCCTCAAAAATTTGTTAGAGCTCGAAATTAAGTACTACATCCGATTTATCATATATGGTTAAAATCTAATATATTGTTTCAAATTATATATGAGTTTTAAATACCAAATTTGAGAAGTTTTGGATCATATTTTAATAGGCTTTAAGGAAAAATAGTCACACACGTACATTCTTATAAAAATCAGCATCATCTTCTAGGTGCTCTAAAACGCAACCTTTGTAAATTCTTCGCCGTACATGATCCATTTCGTAAATGTGTAGTTGTAAATTAATATTAATTTATAGAGCTGCAAAAATAGCAATTAGCAAATTTAAATCAGATCATCCTGTTCATCTAACATTTATGTATGATGGAAAATATATTATTTTTACAAACCCTAATAAAATATTTTACTATTATATTCTCATTAACACAGTTTCATTATTAATTTTAACATAATTGCTGCCTGTCAGTGACATTTGTTTAAATATGTCAAACCTGTCATTAAAATTATGATTTTGTTTGACGCATAGAATAGGTGATACATGGAAATAAATTATATTATATATTCATATTTAAAGTTATTTAGAGTTATTTACTAAATGTTATTATCGTAGAATTGAAGATTAAACCATTATATTCCATTTTAATTAGTAAAAGTTGCTAAAAAATTATATTCAATGAATTTTTTACAAGAAAAACTGTTAAAAGCTTGTATAAATGATACTTCCGGTTATCCGATATACACTAAAAACTAATGAGCACTTCCCATATTAGTATAGAATGGGTATACAAAATTTCAAATTTTTCTGATTGATAGTATTTGAGTAATCGTGTCCACAAGATCCACACACACACACACACACACAGACACACACACATACATACCTACAGACATCATTGTAAAAATGTTAAAATCGGATTCTGGGGACATCAAAACGTGCTTATTATATAAAATCTCTATATGCTATTTTTAGCCCGATCCCTATACCTCCCTTAGGGTATGTTCAGAGAGAAAGCAGGTTACCTGTTTCCGATTTACCCGCTTTACCTGCTTTAAAAATGTTCACATGTTATTAGGAGTAGGCGTTCAGAGTAAAAGCAGACAACTGCTCAACAGGCGCTTGTCAGGCAGGTACTACCCGCTTTCCGATTTTGCCGGAACGAAACCAATATTCTTATTGAGCAGGTTAAAGTAAACAAGCCCAAAATATGTTCAGAAAATAACTTTGATATGGATATTCTAATATCCGAAGTTCAAAAAAGGGAAGCAATTTGGAACAAATTTCACAAATGTCATTCTATGGAAAAATTATTGAAAAATTATGGGGAGATATTTCTATCAATATGCAATGCGAAAGTATGAGACATAAATATCACCAGAAAATACGATTTCTGTTATATTAATTACATAAATACATTTAACTTTTCATTTAATATTTTAAAGAAGAAATGAAAATATTTAAGAGACCAGTTTTTGGTTTCTTATTAAACAGCCTTCCACTTTATGTAAAATATAGTCGAAAGTGTCTTTCGTCATCCTCATATACGCGAAAAACTATCTTCGTACAATTTGAATCCCTGGAATAGGTGATGATACTCTTCGTATTTTACTCTATTCTTATTAATTGCGTGGATCCCTATTTTCTTTCTACGTCGTTTCAAATTATTATCACAACAGAGAATAAAATCTGCATCCGTGGAGCTTTAGTACTAAGACATTATTTTTTGTATTCATCAGTGACACTGACACTAAGTTTGACACTTGACAGTAAGAGCAGTATGGCCTGTTTTCTGTGTGAACACAACCTTACTTAGGGTAGCGGGAGGTAAAAATGATTAATTAAGAATCATATGTAATATATTAACCCCTCATGTAACCTAACGTCGATGTAGGCAGCCAACATGCATGTAAAGCCCTGCATGTTTGATTGACTGGCTGTACTTGTCCCTCGACACTAGTCTAGTTAGCATGAAGTGATTGTCTGAAACGAACAATCACGTGACAAGTCACGAACACGGAAATTATTGCCCCTAGCTGCACGGTTAACCACTTTATTAACTTGTCACATTATATGATAGATCAATTCCAATACAGAATTTGATAAAATAAAATAAATAAATATAAAATCACGGCATATTACCTATTTCTGGGTGTGCCAGTATCTACAACACATGTAGACATCGGTAATGATGACGATATATTTTACCAGGCGTCACCTCACGGGCACTCATAGCTGGTGTGGAGAGTGCACCACAAGGGTCACTTTTGTGCCATTTAAAATTCAGAATTTGATGATGAATCAAAATAATATAATTCATTTTCATTTAATCATTTAATTTTGCTTCTCAAATCTCCTGTCCAAAGTCCTTGTTTTCTTTTAGTTTATTTATTTTTTGGGTCTCAATATTATTTCTTTTAAACTAATGGTCAATGCCTACTTATTTTTATGTTCACTTAAAAATAAAGATTTCGAATTACTGATGTTTTTTAAAAATACCTTATTTAGTTCGTAAATAACAATTACAGGCGGGCGTGTATTCTGGACCCTACCATCTTAATTTCAACAGCCCTTTAAAATTTGTAACCAATAGAAAAAAATTTTATTACCGGAATTTTTATTTTTTACATAGTGTCGGCTACTGTTATTGGTCAAAAATTTAAACATGATGTTAAAATTAACATGACAGGATACACAGAATCAGAATACACTACGCTAAGAATGTTAGCAAAATCCGACCAATAGAACGACATATCTGTTCGTTAGTGCAAAATTATTTTGATATCGTGATTGGCATATCTTCTTAAAACAAAGAAACAATTTGTTTAAAGTCAAAATGATGTCATATTTCGATGACACTTATGAAGCTGTCAACTTAAACGTCAAAATTATGAAAATTAATCAATCATTTTGAAATGGATCATGGTGAAAGGGACCAAATAGGTATACTGACAATTGAATGCATTGGAAGAGGTCCTTTTCAGATTTTGATTCAAATTCTTATGTACATAACAAGATTTCTGACGAACTGGCCACCATATCTTATTTTTATACACGCACCTTTGCCTGGAAAATTTAATTGTAGCAACTCCACTATACGTCCTTGCGATTCCGAGTGTCCCGAATATGTTTTTGATCACAGCGTTTGGGAGAATACAATAGTGCACGAATGGAAATTAGTTTGCGGTTATAGTTATATTCCTGATGCCATTCAAAGTACCATAATGGCTGGTATTTTAGTTGGAGGCTTATCATGTGGTTTTATAGCGGACAGGTATTATGTATATTTCTCAATTTATTTTAAATTTACAGTTGTTAAGGTAGGTTTCTACATGCAAAGATTATTGGCGCCATTAGACTAGCACCAATTTAGTTGCATATGGTATTATACTTCTTCAACTGGAGCTAATGGACAGATACCACAATGCGCCAGGAAAAGTATGAAGCACTTATACTTTTTAGCGTCATTTAGAGACACAATACGCCAGTGCAATGACAAAAGCTTAAAAAAAATGGTCATTGGAACTAATAACTCAGTTTCTATAGGCAGAGCAATATCCATGGCTGGAATTCAGTGGGTTGTATTAAGGTCTGTATTAAAACTTGTATTAAGTATATGGCAACATTGTAGTATTTTCCACATGTATCAATGAGATTCAATTGTGATTTTACCACAGAGTAAAGTAGTACAGATATCCTTTAGTCAAATGAGGAAGTATTATTGTAAATGGAAGGTGTAAAAGGAAACTCATTATTGCAAAATTAGGTTAGAAATATGTCAAATTTTATGTGTCAAATATTTCATACCTGAATGTTAATGAATTTTTTCGCGATCACCCAGAAAATGAGCTCTTTCTGATCACTATTTAGACCGGAAAGTCCTTCTTTGCTGAGCTAGCTCGGAAAGTTGTCAATAAGGGATCGGAAAGTACTTTACCGATCCCGGGACCGGTAAAGCTAAATGTTTCCATGGAGATCAGTTGTTTATTTATTTCTTATTTAAATAAATAAATATAAATATATCATCACGGCATATTACCCATTATTGGGTGTGCCAATCTGCTTTATCGCAGATATCGGTAATGATGATGACATATTTCTTATTTGCTCGCAGTAAAAAGTAAAATAATACTTTTTTATTCTTCTTTCAGGATCGCAAAAAAATATTGTACCCAACATGACCTGAAAGTGTCTATACTGGGCTCACAAGCTTCCAAAGCTCGCCTACGGCTCGCTCTGGAATATGCTTGCTCACCCAGTAAAGTTTAATCTCAGGTCTTGTTACGTAAATTACTATTAAAATATATCTTAACCCCCGTTTTGATCAGTTTTGACATTTCTCCTTTTTTCTTACTTCTGTTAATAATATTTTTTTCTTTATTTGATCCTTTGGTCTCTCACTTTTTTCTAACAGGTTGCCAAAATATTTTTGACAAAGAACTGTTTTAGCTTAAAACACGCTAATACAACCCACTGAATCTCACCCTATGCCTTTAGAATAAAAAAAATTTATCTAATAAAGATCGAAATAACAGATACTAAGTCAAAATTTTTGATGTAAACTCTACTAAAGTTAAAATATCAAGTATTTTTTGGAGCTTGACAGACAAAATTTGCACTGCCATATTAATGCTTTCTTGAAGTAACTCAATTGACGCCATTTTCAATCTGTCCCCATTTGAAAACTGATAGAAATTGTGGAAACATATACTGATGCCATTAAAATTGGCGTCATAAAACTGGCCTATAATCTTTGTATCTGGAAACCTAGCTCTACTGACGTTATTTCGCCGTATACGGTCAACTACTTGAACGCGACTGGGCGATATCAACAGAACGATGGACATCAACTGAGCGGAAAAATAATAAATGTGTAGAATTACAAAATTGTACATAAGAAGGGGCGCGATTCTCGACATCGTTCGTATTCGTATGAATGCGAAAGCGAAGCGAAGCTCCAATGCGAACAGAAACTCTAAACCGTATTCTCGACAACTCTTCGCTTCGCGTGTCGTTCGAACACGAATACACGAAGTGCAATATTTGGCAACGTTGTATAAGACAGCTAGACAACTTCACACATATTTTGATATTACATTTTGTCAATTTGAGTGTGGAAGAAGGTTGAGTGTCAGGTGAAAATTTATTAATTGAATATGGAATTAAGCAAGAATAGTTGCAAAATATCCGAAAGCCAAAGGAAAATATTGGTAGAATATATTAAAAAGTTAAGCTTGTAAAATATTCTTATTATATGATAACAAAATAATACAAAACTTACTTTTAAAGATATATCGAGATCAGTCGGTTTTTTCTTTGGTTCCATAAAAGATCTTACAATATCGAATAAAAATTCAAAAAGTCTCTTATCAACACGAAATAGTTTATGAAACATATTATCCGATAGTTCATTAATCGGATTTCTTACTATTACATTTTGATTTTCTTCATTTAATTCGTTATTTTGTAATTCGTCCATTTTCCTTACTGAAACAACGTCCACAAAACTCAAGTACATCGCTGCAATACGAACAGTATTCCACGAATTCGTAACGAAGCGAAGGGTCGAGAATACAGTTATACAAATTTTGTTCGCTTTCGTGCGAAAGCGAACGACCTTGGCTATTACGAACGCTCAAGAATCGAGCCCCAGGGTTGTTGTAATTTTACCCGACCCAATTTAATTTGTAGATCGTACGTTCTTCTTTCATACTATGTATAGTTTGTAATGAATAGTTC
The DNA here is from genome assembly GCA_943142095.1 of Ophonus ardosiacus. Lineage (NCBI taxonomy): Eukaryota > Metazoa > Arthropoda > Insecta > Coleoptera > Carabidae > Ophonus > Ophonus ardosiacus. The sequence goes on along the minus strand of OW964826.1, from coordinate 49,104,355 downwards.
AATAGTGCGGGCTGTAGCGTTTCACGAGAATCTCATGTTTTACATCATTTTGAGGACTTCTATAAGATCGTCTTAATTAATTGTTGAAAAATATTAATAAATATATCTTCTACCTTTAGATATGGCAGACGTACACTTATATTCTGCATGTTAATTTTGTTATTTGCATCAGGATTGATTGGAGCTTTTGCGCCATGGTTGTGGTCATACATCGCATTACGCTTTCTTGGAGCATTTGCACATATTGGTATACAATTGGCATTATTCGCTCTCTTAATTGAATTTACAAGTTAGTAAACATTTTCATATTTGTCTTGGAGAAACTGTTCTAATATAATATAAAAACGCTGAGAATCCAATTTCCATTTTCAGTTGATGCTCTATTATCCCATACAACACTAATTACCTTTTTCGATTATTTACTTTTTTCTAATTCCATAAATTCCCACTTACAATGATACTTTAAAAAAATAATTAACTAAGTTTTAATATACTTAACTTCATTTCAAATGAAAGATAATAATGGGGGATTCCAGCTCAATCGAATTAAAGGAAAATAGTAAAAAAAATACGAATGTATATGCTGAATAACGAATATTAATAAAAAAAAATGAAATGGTATAATTGAGATATTTCGGAAATAAGGGGTTTTTTGTTATAGCGCTTCGACATTAACATGAAATCTATATGTATATATATAATATTTTGATTGGCGACCGAAACACCGCATATACATGCATTACAAATAGCGTGTTAGGAGGCGGGGATTACTACCAATGGAAATTAAGAAATTCGAAAGGAGGGGCTAACATTTCTGTACTGCAATTTCCAAACTGTTTTTATTTTAACATAAATTTCTTGCATTAAACTTAATAATTTAAATACACCTGTGATTATAAAGTATGTATACTTATACAGTGTTATAATATTCATTTATTTTTATGTAAATATAATTTAAAATAGCATATATTTCAAGAATATTTAGGTCCATGATGAAAACAGTTTGATATAAAAACACATAAATGTGACGTCACGTCAATCTTTTCAAAATTCAGGAGACCATAACTAGCTTATTAATAGGAATTTTTCACCGGATTTTCATCAATAGTCTTAGTTTTCCTAATATTTTCAGATGAAATTATAAAAAAAAAAAAAAAATGATGGAATCCCCATTCTTGGGTGACCCTCGTATAATGATAATAATTTTACTTTTTATTTATATTTTTTTTTAAAGTTATAGTAAATTCTTTCTTTTTCTTTTCCCTCTTTTTTATCGGATGGCGCCAAATGTTAAAAAAAATTATGTGGCCCTTCGCGGAAAAAGATTCAGGATCCCTATTTAGATTTATTACATATAATTAGCTATAAGAGCCCAAATTTATATTAGTTTGATCGGTTAACATTTTTAACAAAATTTTAAAACCTAGGTACGCAAATGATGAAAAATTTCTACAAATTTCTTTCGACTAGTTTAAAAAATAGAGTTCAAACTTACAAAAACTGAATTTGTTATTCAAATATTCCGTCATATAATTTTAGGTTTATTAGTAATACCAGATATAATTCGTAAGCACTGCAAATTTTTCTATTGTCCCATATGTCTTGAAAGGCAACTTTTTGTACCCATTGGATTTTTGTGAAGTTGCTTTTCATTGTATCAAAAGTAAAGGGACTCAGTAGAAACTAAATTTGGACTAGAAGATGACCCTTAAAATACCGGTCGAATTATTATCACCAGTTTTAAATCTATATTTAAAGTATAATTTGTTGAAAATGTAAACCGGCCGAATTATTATAAGTTTGGGCTAGTATTACCAAAAATGTTTTAGGTCCCAAATTTCGTCCAATAAGTGCCCTTCTATTTGGAATTCCAACCAGTCTGGCCCTATCGATGATAGGTTTATTTGGATACTTATGTAGAAGATGGGACTATATACTACTCATAGTCTCGTTGCCAATTCTTCCAATTATACCATTTTATTGGACAGTCATGCCAGAATCTTACCGATGGTTATTATCCACAGGAAAAACTGAAAGAGCTATAAAAGAACTTACCCGAGCTGCGAAATGTAACAAACACTTTACTCAAGATATCGAATATGAAGTTGAATCACACATATTGCGACATCCTTCAAGTACAAATACCTATACAAAAGGGGGAAACTATTTTAGATTGTTACGGACCAAGAAAATGGCATTAAAATGCATAATTATAAACATAAATTGTTTTGTTGTTGGTATGGTTTATTACGGGGCCCTTCAGTACATGAGCCAAGAAAAAGGAAACATATTTTTGAATATTGCTGTATCTGGTTTATCCCAAATTCCAATTCTTCTAATTGGTTGTTTGATAATAAACAGAATATATCGGAAATCCAGTTTAATAACTTGCTATTTTTGTAGCTTCGTACCATTAATATTAATTACTGTCCTTCATGAGGGTCCTGGTTGGCCTTTACAGCTCATTTCTGGTTTTGCAGTAGCTAGTATAAACTTAATGTTTACTGTACTGTTTATTTATTCTGCGGAATTGTTTCCAACAATATTAAGAACAGTTGGAATGGCAGTAGCTTCTGCATTCAGTAGGATTGGTGCTATGATTGCTCCATTTGTATTGGAATTGAGAGAGATAACGGAATGGTTACCACCAATCGCATTTACTGTTTGTATTGTTATAGCAGCATCACTTGCAATTTGCTACCTACCAGATACAAGTGAATCTGCCTTGCCTAACACTATACAAGAAGCAGATGAAATATAAATATTTAGGATGTACTCTAATGCTTGAATAAAGTAATCTATATTCATGATAATTTTTTCTATTTATTGTATGTTCCTCGGTATGTTCACAAACAATTTTCAACCCAGCCGAAGCCTCACGAGAGGACAGGCCTGGGGCTCGATTCTTGAGCGTTCGTAATCGCCAAGGTCGTTCGCTTTCGCACGAAAGCGAACAAAATTTGTATAACTGTATTCTCGACCCTTCGCTTCGTTACGAATTCGTGGAATACTGTTCGTATTGCAGCGAGTGGGTAAAACCATTCGCTTTCGTGTTGAGTCATTCGCTTTCATGTACTTGAGTTTTGTGGACGTTGTTTCAGTAAGGAAAATGGACGAATTACAAAATGAATTAAATGAAGAAAATCAAAATGTAATAGTAAGAAATCCGATTAATGAACTATCGTATAATATGTTTCATAAACTATTTCGTGTTGATAAGAGACTTTTTGAATTTTTATTGGATATTGTAGGACCTTTTATGGAACCAAAGAAAAGACCGACTGATCTTGATATATCTTTTTGTTATCATATAATAAGAATATTTTACAAGCTTAACTTTTTAATATATTCTACCAGTATTTTCCTTTGGCTTTCGGATATTTTGCAACTATTCTTGCTTAATTCCATATTCAATTAATAAATTTCTACCTGACACTCAACCTTCTTCCACACTCAAATTGACAAAATGTAATGTCAAAATATGTGTGAAGTTGTCTAGCTGTCTTATGCAACGTTGCCAAATATTGCACTTCGTGTATTCGTGTTCGAACGACACGCGAAGCGAAGAGTTGTCGAGAATACGGTTTAGAGTTTCTGTTCGCATTGGAGCTTCGCTTCGCTTTCGCATTCGTACGAATACGAACGGTGTCGAGAATCGCGCCCCCTGAATGCTTACTTCGTGACGTCACAGAGAGAGGCAATGCGAATTTTTTAATTGGCTGTATTTCTGATGGATTTGAAGTTTATTAAATGGAGAATTTTATGTTCTTCAATATTTGTAATAACAAAAATTTCCAAAAAATTATATTTAGAAATTTTTTTCTAAGAAACTACTACTTCCGGTTATTCAATTGTTACCAAAACCTTTTCAGCTCTTCCCAGGAATGTCAGATTGAGGAACTCATAGTTTATTTATTTATTTATTTATTCAAACAATCTATCCTACAGAACTATAAAGTTCCAATTACCGGACAATTATAAAAGAATATACAAAAAATACCCTGCAGAAAGTACACAAAAAATTACCCTAAATAAAACTACATATAATAAACAATTACATACATATTAAATGAAATGAGTTTTTTAACATTAATTAAACTATGTGATAAATTAAGTATCTAGCGATATAAAGTGTTTTATCAAATCTCGTTTAAATACATGAAGTGGCTGCGCAAATACATCCATTTCGCTAGGTATTTCATTAAATATAGTACACATTTGCCATAATGGTGATTTCGTTTCATAATTTGTTCTTGCTATATTGCAACGAAAAGTAGTCTTATTTCTCGATGTTTGACGTGGTACATTTAATGGAAGCTGGCTTAGAAGATAGCTGTCATTGATCTCATTGTTTAACAGTTTGTACAAAAATAAACAGGACTGTACTTTTCGGCGATTAAAAAGAGAAATAAGATTTACTTCAGTTAAAAGTACATTATAGTTAACATCAAAACTTGGATAATAATTATGCTTTCTATAATAAACAGGTCTTTCTTATAGTTTTTGAGGCATCTTCCTTCCAACATCCACACGTACACACACACACACATACACACACACATCCACACACACACACACAGACATCAACGTAAAAATGTCATAATCGGATTTTAGACACCTTAAATCGTTCTTATTCACAAAAATCTGGATATGCGAACTTTAACATGTATCCAATACACGATTTAAAATATACTGGTTATGCCACTTGTCATGTTTTTCATTGTTTCTGATGGTTCGCTTGCTACGTGTTTCCTTGAATAATCCGCCCGATGCGCTACGTGAGAACGACCCTACCACAGCAAATATTTTCAAAATGACGTGCAAATGACAGGTGTCAGTTGGGTCGTTCTCACGTTACGCCTCTAGCGGAAAAAACAAGGAAACAAGTATCGCTTTGGACCCTCGTTTTGTGCAGAGTGGCACAACCAGTATATTTTAAATCGTGATCCAATACCTCTCTTAGCGAGAGGTAAAAATGGAAAGACTTGGAATCCCCTATTTTCACTATACTCGCCGTCAAATGATTATGGACTGATGTTCAACTTTTATCGCTTTCCGCACCCTGTCCCTTGCCCAGCGGTGTTGCCGCTTGTAACTTGACATGACCAGGAATGAACGCAAATGTCATATAATACATTTAAAATTAATTCAAATTTTTAATACATCGTAAATGAAGAAAATATTATAACAAATAAGTAAGGTAAGACAGTAATACGTAATATGTTTCTTGTTATTTAATAAATTTTAAAATAATTTAGGATGTAACGCCAATTTTTTGAAAAAATTGTGTACATTGGTGATAATTTGCCTGCCCATTTAAATCTTGTTTTCCTAAAATAAATAAATAAATAAATATATCATCACGGCATATTACCCATTTCTGGGTGTGCCAGTATCTACAACACATGTAGACATCGGTAATGATGACGATATATTTTACCGTGTGGGCGCTTACCAGGCGTCACCTCACGGGCACTCATAGCTGGTGTGGAGAGTGCACCACAGGGGTCACTTTTGTACCATTCAAAATTGGAAATATTTGGCGTCTGTCGGGATCGAACCCGGTTCCCCCAGGTTCGCGACCAGACACTCAGGCACGCGGCCACGGGACCCCATAAACGTTTTTATAAGAACCAGGACTATTTAATTCATGAGTTTCACTCATTTTCTTTTCAAAAGTCTAAATATACTGCAATTTATAGGATTGGGAATAAGTACTAACGAAAATGTCAGAATATAAAATGATATTGACAGATTACAGATATTTGTACAGGTAGACATTTAAAAAATTTGGCATCAGCGTAGAAATCTCCAGTCCATAATTATTTGACGGCAAGTATAACTCTCTGACAATATTTCGTACCCAAGATACCCGTGAGAAAACAGGACGTATAGAGGTCTCTGGGTGTAATAATTATTTGACATGTCAATCCATCACAATCTGACAGACAAAATGTCAACAGCCCTTGACAGTGCAGAACTAATAACCAATGCAGTAGGTGAAATAGGCCCGTATCAAATAATGCTTCTAATTCTGGTGTTTCTGTCAAGAATTGGAATGCCTTGGCATCAGTTGTTAATACTTTTACACGCACCACCAGTCGGAAATTTTACGTGCAGTGATCCAAAATTATCGCAGTGTGATAAGAATTGTACAAAACATGAGTTCGACCGCAGTATTTGGGAAAGTACCATAGTGCAAGAATGGGATTTAGTGTGCGAGAGACAATTATTTCCGAGCATGATACAGAGTATTGTCATGTCGGGGTTCTTGTTCGGGAATATTATTTTTGGATTCATTGCAGACAGGTATGTTACAAACGGATTTATAATCGAAGCAACCCACACTACAATTAATGTCTTTGTAGCATAATTTTTAAATAATGTCTCTAAATTACGTGGACATAGATTAAACACAGATTCTTGGGTTTAAAATAAGAATAAATAAGTTATTGTTGTTGTCATAAAGTTATTGTAAAATCTAAGTTGTGACACGCAAATAATATATAATATAATTATATATATATATATATATATATATATATATATATATATATATTATTAATTACCTATATTAAAAGATAGCTATTTAGATCCATATAAAGTGTCGTACGAAATTTCATACAAATCGTACAAAGAACTTTGATATTACACTTCATTTCACGTACGAAAATAACAGATGGTGCTTGGTGCTTGAGAGCCGACCGTTTTTACATGCATTAAATAAATATAGGTAATTTAAACTATACTTCATTTCACGTACGAAAATAGCAGATGGCGCTTGAGAGCCAACCGTTTTTACATGCATTAAATAAATAATTTAAATTATTTAAACCAAACTTTGTTAATAATTAATATATTTTTGTCTTGAAAATGTACGAGCCCTGAATATGAAAAATTACAACAAAACATTGTTAAATATCACTTAATTCTGTCGATTTTATTTGATAATTGACAGCTGACAAGTGATATTTTTTTCGATTTTATGAACTAGGTTAGCGTTCTGACCAATCAAAGAGCAGAATTTACAATGCTATTTTCTTACGTGAAATGAAGTATATAAGCAAAAAAAATCTGATATGACCAGCACATTACCTTCCGTCAATTCTGTGTATTTTGTACAAATCCCATACCAAAAGTTCCTTGGAAAAGATTCTATATATCCAGTATATATTGTGGTAATGGAGTCATGCCACAATTTCTGTTTTATTTTTTTCCTGGAAGTCTACCGGTCACAGTATATGTAAATAATATTATCAAGCCATTTGTGTGCATTGTTTTGTAGATATAATTTTTTAAAAATAGGGGTCAATTACAAATCTCAATGAGGTCACGTGAGCGCATACGCCATGTATCTGAACGATTCCAGTTCACCCTGGCGCACAAAATGTAAATTAAGATTGTTTATAAATAGTTTTTTTTTGTTTTTGTAATAAATTGTTTCCACAAGTTGGAACTGCACAGTTCTTCGTCACCATGTTTTATCATTATTATCATTATAAATATACAATTATTGCACTTTTATGTATTAAATTATATATCAAGCACACAAACCTGATGCAATTAAAAATAATATTTCTCTAATGAAATAATTAAATCTTTATGAAACAAAAAAAGATTGAATAGAGCGCACTTTTCCTCTGACAGCTATATAAATATTTGATTAGTTTACTCTGATCTTACGTTTAACTTCGCGTTTGAAGTTTGTGGCATTGTGACCTTCATGTACGTGTGACTAGTGTCGTTGTGTGAGTAGCCGATACATGACGTCACAGAAAATCGTAGCGCGAAAATCTTTTAAGTAAATTATGAATGAAAAGAATTATATTTTGGGATGTTTTATGTTGCAATATGGATAATAAGTGTCATAGATTCTATTTTTATAAAAATATTAGCAACATTTTTTATTTTTTTGCATGACCGCATTCTTGAGTACAACAATTTGAAAAATGTACACCACTTGTTTTACCAGAAAAATATTGTAATAGCCACATCTTCTTGCTGCCCTAATAATTCTGTTCCTGTTATTCAGTAAGTCACAATTGTGGTAATGACAGTCATTTTTCTTGTATTATTTCAACCATCCAAAATAAATCGTTTCTAACTAAATCATTCCCTATGAACTTAATTTTAAAACTGATTCATAGTAAATTTAAAAACTCTTTACATCTTAAATTACGAGTATAGGTCTCCTGCGCATACTAAATACTACTTATTTATTTACTAGATATGGAAGAGTCACACCTGTAATGATAGCAATAACTTTGCAGCTTATTACATCAGTGGCAACAGCATTTTCTCCTTGGCTCTGGTTGTACATATTGCTGCGATGGATTTGCTGTGCTACAACAGGAGGCATCATTGTATCACTCTACTGTGTTTTTATAGAATTTACAAGTGAGTATAAGCTTATGCAAAAGGAAATTTCAAATTGTCAGTAAATGTACACTAGTATAAGTAATCTTTCTTTAAAATTAACTTTGATAGTTTGGCTCTTTTTAACGTTTTAAAATTCAGATGATCAATGAAGAAACAAATGCTTTTAAAACTTCAAGAATTTTTCTTTATAAACAAATATTTAAATAGAATACATAGAAATCGTCGATTAATATTAATATTTTGATAAAAATATTTTTAAGTTAATGGGTAATTTTAATTTGCTTTAAGGCCGAGATATTCAACTCCTAATAATTTTATTTGGCGATAATTGCTATGGTAATAATTGTTGATTCAATTGTATATTATTCGCCAAATAAAGTTATTAGGGGGTGGATATCTCGGCGCTTAGTTATACAGGGTGTATCAAGATAATGGAACAGTGCATTTTATTCGTGTATGTGAAAAGATACAGAAAAAAGTGATTAAGATATTTTGTAAGGCACAGAGGGGGACACATTTTAACATAAACCTTATTATCTTAAATCCAGTGGTACTCAAACTATATGGCAATATTATATTTTTTTAAATAGTATTATATATATTTCATTATTTCATTAAATTGAGAATTTTGTTCTGAATTCAACGATATAATAAGATCATACCCTTAAATTGCGAAAAATTTGGTAAAAATTAATTCAAAGTTAGTATTTCATTTCTACTGTATCTAAGTAATCTGAGCAAACATTCAATCAATAAAACAAAATAAAATTTATTTTAGTTTTATTACATTCAAGTAAGCTACGATTTTGGCAATAAATTCAACTTTTAAAATAAATTTTTTGTTTTATTGATTGAATGTTTGCTCAGATTACTTAGATACAGTAGAAATGAAATACTAACTTTGAATTAATTATCAAATTTTTCGCAATGTAAGGGTATGATATTATTATATCGTTGAATTCAGAACAAAATTCTCTATTTAGTGAGTTAATAAAATGTATATAATGCCATTTAAAAAAATATAATATTGCCCTATAGTTTGAGTACCACTGGATTTATGATAATAAAGTTTATGCTAAAATGTGTCCCCCTCTATCCATTACAAAATATCCTAATCACTTTTTTCTGTATCTTTTCACATACGAATAAACGGCACTGTTCCATTATCTTGATACAGCCTGTATAACCTTATGGCCAGTTGCACCAAAAAAGCTTATATTTTAAGCTAGGCTTAAACAAATAATGCAAATCGAAATTTGGTCAGCAATATAGTATATTTCATTTGACATTTTATTTCGATTCAATATTGTCAATTTAAGCCTAGTTTAATATTTAAGTTTGGTACAACCGGCCATTAGACTCCTTTACTCCTTTCTATTATTAAAAGGGAGTGTCTTTTGCATTATTCAGACAGAACCGCAAAAAAATTAGTGAAGTGTCGGATATGTGCGAGCGGCCACTTCTCGAAAAGAACCTAAAAACCGCTGTCTACCAATTATGAATTGTCAGTTAGGTATTGTTATAGTTTGTCTTTTTTAAAAAACCCAAACCAAAACAATAGCTTTGTTCGAGCAGACAATTTGCAACAGTTTGACGTACTGTTGTACTGCGCATGCGCCCAAATCTGATAGTTTCAAATTTTCGTTGCTCGAACGGGTTAGTTACTTTTACCGGCGGTAGTTGTCTGTTGTTGACGCCAGCTGTTTTCTGTTTTGACTGGATAAGACATTAATTTGAAGATCATGACATGTATTTTCTTTATTATACTACATGTTTTTAATCAATACGTTTATTGCAGACGTTAAAGATATTGATATACTAGACTCATCACTGCTTCATATATTTAAATCAGATATTTTAAAAATTACTTGTCATAAGAAATAACCTTATTAACGAATTATATTGTTATTATTCCGTAAAGTAGTCAATTTTATTTAAATTTCCAATATTTCGTTACACATTTTGTAACTTCATCAAGGAATAATAATAGTTTCAACTGGTGTAATCACTTGACAAATTGATAAATTCAAACACATTCAATTCTGAAATTATTATTTGTTTACACACTGCATTGTTTTACATATTATTTAAAGAATTTTTGACCATATACGTAGAACATATAAGTTATATTAAAAGAATATTTAACAAAAAAAACTTGTAAAATTTACCCTATGTCACATGTTGGCCGAATTCTCACACTTTTTGGTCAACATGTAACGCTCACAGAGTAAATTTTACAAGTTTTTTTTTCTTTAAATAATATGTAAAACAATGCAGTGTACAAACAAATAATAATTTCAAAATTGAATGTTTCCGAATTTATCAATTTGTCAAGTGATTACAGCAGATAAATTATTTTATTCCCTGATGAAGTTAAAAAATATGTAACGAAATATTAGAAATTTAAATAAAATTAACTACTTTATGGAATGACAACAATATAATTCCTTACAATCACCGCCGAGAAATCCGTTAATACATTTTATTTATTAACCTTTGATGTCACCCAGAGTCACCGAAGTTTTCCCATGCGATTTGACATTAGAAATGCTAGTGCGCGTGTCACGGATTTGAAATTTACAAACAATCCTCAAATTCTCCTGACTGTTTCAAACCGTCCCCAACGGTTTCAAACCGTTGCACGAACACCGAATTCTTAGTGTGAATTTGTGATTTACCGCTGCTCGAACGTCAAAATTCTTATGCGCAAGCTTCTGATAGTTCGTGACAGTTCCTGACTGTTGCTCGAACAAAGCTAATATCTAACTGACAATTCCTAATTGGGAGACAGTGGTTTTTAGGAGAAGTGGCCGCTAGATTCCGTCTGGTCCAGGGGCGACAGGTCACAATTTTTTTTTGCGGCTCAGTATGGACAGTGCAGTAGACACTTCCTTATTAAAAAATAAAATTCCTAGGTTACAAATACCGTACAAGATTAGCAGTGTTAACATCAATGCCATCCCAAATTTCCTTCGCCATGTTAGGCCTAATAGGCTACTACTGCCGAAGATGGGACCGTATACAACTAATCATATCAGTATCATCTCTATTCATGATGTGTTACTGTTGGCTACTTCCAGAATCCCCAAGGTGGTTACTAACTGCAGGCAAAGTAGATGGTGTCATCAAAATACTTGAAACTGGAGCAAAATACAATAAACGTCCTATAGATGACATAAGACCAAATGTAGAACAGTTTTTTAGTAATAATTCTTATGTAGCAAAATCCAAAAGAGGGAATATAATAGAATTGTTTCGGACAAAAAAAATGAGAAGGAAAACAATTATTTTGATTGTTAATTGGTTAGTTGTTGCCACGGAATTTTTTGCCATAGCCCAATATACTGGGCAAATAAGTGGCAATATGTTCTTGAACATAGCATTTGCGGGTTTGTCCCAAATTCCTGGCAATATGCTTGGCATTTATTTAGTAGAAAAAATTGGACGAAAACTGTGTTTAATAACAGCATATTTCGTTGCTCTTATACCAATGCTAGCAACCAGTGTCTTACCAGAAGAACCTTATTGGATCATAACGACATTAGGGTGTATAAGTATGTCAGGTATTGCTCTAAGTTTTACCATAGTGTTCATGTACTCTAGTGAATTGTTTCCAACAATGTTAAGAAGTGTTGGGTTAGGTTTAACATCCACATGTGGACGATTAGGTTCTATGGTATCACCATTTATTTTAGAACTTAAATATTTCCAAGCGTGGATTCCTACTTTAGTGTTGGGAGTTTTGCCGGTTTTTGCAGCGGTGTTGACGTTTTGTTTTCTGCCTGAAACTAAAGGGACGGTGTTGCCGAATACGATTGAAGAAGCGGATCAAATATAACCTGAAAATGAAAGTGTCAACTTTTGTACATATTGTAATCTTAAGTAATAAAATTTATATAATCTTAAGCATATTTGAAATATTTAGTTTATTTCCTTCTAAATACGATATGAAAGAGAACATTGATAAATATTAGGTCTGTTCTACAATAAAGCTACGTTTCCACCTCTTAACATAGTATTTGTTTTTGTCTTTGTTTTCGTCGCTTTCATTTGTTTTTGTCACAAAAATTCAAACCGTTTCCACCTCGTATCACATGGTTATTGTTTTGTTCTTGTGTGTTCACATTTAAACGAAAAGACAATTTAGTTAGACATTTGAAATTGTTTACAATTTCTTTTATTTGTGTAATTAATTGATACTCACATATATAACGACTTTACAATTTAATCAATGTGTATAAACTAAAAATAATGTAAAAGGAAATTAAAATTTTTATTTATTTATTAATTAAAAAAAGAGCATTTTAAATTTCAAAACTATTATTTGTATTGATATAATATAATAAGATTGTATTTAAAACTTAAAATGAAGATGAAAATAATATGTTTTGACATGTATATTTGATGTTTCGCCACAGTTACGGCCCAACACGGCATGCCAAGATTCACTGGTTGCTAAAAATCTACAAAAATTTGCTCAATTAACTAATTATTATTTATTAGTCGATGTATTAACGTACTTGCCCTGATGGAATTGTTTTTCTAAACTTATCTTGCTTCGTTAGTGTTTCTTTTACTAAATTTAACAAACAGTCAAATTGTTCAACAGTTAATATTGTGTAATTAAAAAGTTTTTCTTCTTCAGTCTCATTTCGTTTAATAAATTGTTCCAATCTCCCTGTTCTAATCGTTTTTGTTTATCTGATGTATCCACCACTGATGAATTCTACAACACTGTTCATAAAGAATTGCTGCAACCGGAGCAAGCTTTCTTCTTTTCACCACTGAACGTATTACTAATACAGTTATATTATCCATACCGTTAAATAATAATAAAAGTAACATAATGACAGATCTCAGTTTCCACAACTAGCGAAATGTTTGGTTATAAGCAAAGCACATAACCTTACATAGATAGAGATGCCCTTAACTCTCTTCCACAGAACAACAAGTATGACAAAAACAAAGACAAAATGTTTGGAGCTTGCAAACTTTCTGACTATGCGCTACGACAGCGACAAAGACTAAGACAAAATCATCAATCAGCTGGAAACGCTCAGCTGTGTCGCCGTATGACAAACTTTTGTGACTATGACTAAAAACAAAAACAAAGACTATGTTAAGAGGTGGAAACGTAGCTTAAGACGTTTGTCGCTGTCGGGTGTCGTACGCATGCGCAATACGGTGAAATTTGACTGTAGGAGTAGGAGTTGTCGGGTGTCAGTCGTTTCCCATCTTTCTACGACAACAACGCGACAGTAACAAAAATCACTTGTCAGCTGTCAATTATCAAATAAAATCGACAGATCATTTAACTATATTTTCATATAATTTTTAATATTCAGAACTCGTACACTTTATAGTTAAAAATATTTTGATTATTGACAAAGTTTGGTTTCACGAATTGAAATTATTTATTTAATGCATGTAAAAACGGTCGGCTCTCAAACGCCATCTGCTATTTTTTTTACATGAAATAAAGTATACATATTATCCACTCGCGAAAATTAGCACACATTGTCTGCGATTTTCAAATCAAGATATCTTAACTTATTGACATGTTTGTCAATTCTGACATTCCTGATTTATGACAACATTGACACTAGCTGTCAATCTGACAAAAGAAATGTCTTCAGGAGAAGATACAAAAAACCTGATAATAAATACCGTAGGAGAAATGGGACGATATCAAATAATGCTTATAACTATTATATTATGGTCGAGAATATCTTCTTGTCTGCATCAAGTGATAATAATGTTACAAGCTCCACCAGTGTCAAACTTCACATGCAGCAATCCAGAGTTATCACAGTGTGACCCAGATTGTCCAGGACATGAGTTTGATCATAGTATTTGGGAGAATACTATAATATACGAATGGGATTTAGTGTGTGATAGACATTTTTATGCTAGTATGACGCAGAGTGTGATAATGTTTGGTATTTTGGTTGGAAGTCTAATTTTCGGATTTCTGTCAGATAGGTAAGAAAAAAAAATATAGGCAATTTCATCAATCCTGTTTTATTATTCAACGCTTAAAAATATATTAAATATATTGTATCGTTGGTAAATTCAGAGCTTTTCTGCGAGCTTTTCTAAAATACTAAAATGAGTTCTATAAATTTACAGTATTTTTTGTATTATTTATTTTTTAAATGTAAATGCTGTTACTTTTTCTCTTCAACTTCAATTTCAGAAAAAGTAAAGTAACTTCAATTTCAGAAATTGATGTTATTCTTTCTAAAACTGAAGTTACTTTTTCTGAAATTGAAGTTGGAAAGGAATAGAATTTTAAAGAATTATAAAGTTTTCGGCAATTTTATGAGTCAGGATATTAGTATGATTTTGGCTAGAAGGTAGCTTGTTTGCAACTATTGGTTATGTGTTTCAGCGCGCACTGGGCGTCTATTTTGTAACTAGAAAGCGATAATGAACACTAATTCCGATGAAACACACATACACACAAAACATTTCATAATCTTGCAATATCTACCTGTCGAGGGAAGATAAAATTTATACTTATTAGAAATAGATTATTAGATAACTAAAATAAAATATAAATAAATCTATCATCACGGCATATTACCCATTTCTGAGTGTGCCAGTATCTACAACACATGTAGACATCGGTAATGATGACGATATATTTTACTGTGTGGGCGCTTACCAGGCTCTCATAGCTAATTAGATAACTATAAACCATTATTATATTTAATATTATATTTTTCTCATGATATAATTTTATTTTTAAAAAATCTGTTGTGGCCAGCACAAGACCTTCCGTCAATTCGATGTATTTTGCACAAATCCCATACCAAAAGGACCGTGGAACAGTTTCTATATAATATCATGTAAAATCGAACACGAACAAATACTATTTTTTACAAATTTTATACCAAAAGTTCATTTGAAAAGGTTCTATAAATCCAATAAAATTATGACATAAACAAACACTACGTAAAATGTACTTGACACATTTCTTTCAGCTTCAGCTTTCCCATATTTTATTAGGAGTCGCTGTTTCCTCGCATCTTCTTTACACAGTCCTTCCTTTCTCAAGTCTTCTGCGATACAGTCCTTCTATCTTCTCTTTAGCCTTCCACTGCATGTCACTTGAGAGGACCACTATGAAATACTAATTTTTCATCCCATACTTTCCATATTTGGTTTTGCACTTGCAACACACATCTGTCAATTTTGAATGTATCAGCTGTTTCCGTGATAAATAGCAAAGCTAATTTTTGAAAATTAATTTCTTTATAATGCTTTAACTCTACCTCTATTGAATATGAAGGAAAATGAATAATCAAACCATATAGAGAAGAGTATTTTCTTTAATAAATATAATAACAAAATGTCAAAAAATAATATTTAACTGTTAAAAACTTCAAATAAGGGTACTTCCGGTGGATCAATTTCAATTATAACCAAAGTCTAATCAACTCTTCATATGGATGTACAGAAGAGGAATACGAAAGAATTATAATTTTTAAAATTGTAGTATTGGAGTTATCGTCGGAGAAAAATTTGTCACACACAGACACACACACACACACACACACACACACACACACACACACACACACACACACACACACACACACACACGTACATACATACAGACATCATCTTAAAAATAGTAAATTCGTATTGTAGGGACCATAAAACGTGCTTATTCATTAAAAACTCACCACCGAATTTTTTGACCAAAGACAATACCTTCCTTACCTAAAGGTGACGGAAGGTAAAAATGAACGACAAAAACATTTATTTGTTGTTGTTAAATAATTTATTTACTTTTCAGATTAGCTAGCTTATATGAAACAAACATTCGCTTTGGTGCCATCACTGTTTCATTCAGCGTTCCAACTTTCATGTTTCAATCTTATCAGTACCTAACTAAAATATTTAAAAAAATCAGATACATGTAGCAAACTTTTCCAAAATTACCGGCTGGAACAAAACTAATAATAGGCATTGCTACATAAATATTTTCTTATGTTAGATATGGTAGGCATAAACCTGTGGCAGTGGCGATAACCATACAAATAATTACAGGAATAGTAACTGCTTTCATCCCTTGGTTTTGGATGTACACCTTTCTACGTTTTCTCATCTGTGTTGCTACAGGAGGCTCCATACTAACACTCTTTTGCATACTCATAGAATTCACAAGTAAGTACATACCTATAAAAAATTCTTTTTATCACCCGTCAGAGCATCGTTTTAATCTTTGATGAATTTACAGGACCTATTATTTCATTTATTCCTGTCAAAGGTTTAGATGTGATATTTCCTATCTATCCACAACTTTTGGTTTAAAATTATATTACTTAGCATTGAAATTTCCCCCAGTGTTTGTTAGTCGCCGAATACAGATAAAGAATTACGTACACATAAAGGAACCAGTAGATTTGAGTGTTGGAATTGGAAGAGAAAGTATCGATCTTAGTAAAATTGAAATCTAATGTAGAAAAATTAAATTACAAATGCGCCCTAAAAATTGTATCAACTATATTATAATTCATTTGAAATTTCATTCGCACCCAATATTGTCAATTTAAGCAAAGTTTAATATTTAAGTTACATTGGTGCAACGGACCTTAAGTTAAGGAGGTTCGAGCGATTCTCGTGTAAAAATTAATTTTCAACTTTATGGTTTCAAATTTTGTAATTATCACGAATGATATCTTATCCAACTATTCTAAAAAATAAAAAACATTCCACCGTCTAGTTTCTTATAAATACGTTTATAAAGTTGACGTTTTCAATGTTCTAATACATAAGCTCTTACGGTAGAAACATTTCCGTAGATACTTTTTTTATTTGTTTTATATTGATCTTTCCAATTTTGATGAACAAAAAACAAGTATAATAAAACTGAAGACTTGTAGTATATTATGAGAAGTTTATAATTATTTTTTACCGTTCAAATTAATTTGAAAATTAATGTTGAACATTATGTTTTCATTTTACATCGATAGTTGCAGAACAGATGAAGAATGACTTGGCAACATTGCACGTCCCAGCTGATATAAAGGAAAAAGATTGAAGTATAACTTGTATCTATATTACGGATAACTTTTTTTCGAATATAATAAAGCTATTTAGTTTTATTCTTTTTAAAATTTGTGATTACTGAAATTGATAGATAAATTTAATATAATAATTTTACAAGACGCGCTGTTGCCACATAACTTTCTTCCATCACATATTTTCAAAATACTGAAGTCATTTCAGTACTTTTTTTTGTTAAACACAAATTAATTATGTGCTTAGAGGCTCAATACACGTATATTAATTAAAATTATAAATTTTTACAACTATTTTAGCAATTAAAAGAACAAAAAAATATAAATATTATTTTGACTCATTAGTTTCGCTCGAACCTCCTTAACAAGTAAGAAATATATTATCAACTTCTGAAATAATTCTAAGCAATTGAAAAAGATGGCAATTTCATAAAAATCAGTGCAAAAGACATGTACGCCTTATACAGGGTAGGGCAGAAGAACGGACGTTTTTTATAAGGTCAAAAAATTTATACTTTTCGCTTAAGAAAAAATTTATCGACAGATTTGAGTTCGTAATGTCATAACATTTGATAAAAACATCTTGCATGTGGAATCCGTTATCATTAATGCATTTCTGAAGGCGTTACGAAGTTTGAAAACAATATTTACAACATCGCTCTATCAATTTGGACGACTTCTACGCGAATAGCCCCAAAGTAACAGTTTGGCGCGCTGTGAGCAAAACTGTCGTAATCGGCCCGTATTTTTTCAACGACGATAATGTGACTGCTGTTACCGTAAACTCCGAGCGCTATGTCGAGAAGATACACAACTTCTTTATGACTATATTTCGAAGAAACCGTGTTCCTATTCGATGTGTGTGGTTTGAGCAACATGGGGCGCCGTTATTCGCCCTCTCTTTCCCGATCGCCTTATTTCCAGGTTGGGTAACATTCATTGGCCTCTTCGGTCCCCTGATTTGCCCATATGTGATTTTTTTTTTGCAGGGTCACCTCGAGTTCCGCACATATGAACACAAACTCAACACATTGGAAGAACTGAAAGAAACTATTCGCGTAGAAGTCACCCAACTTGACAGAGCTTTGTTGAAAAGAGTGTTTGCAAACTTCGCAGAACGTCTCCAAAAATGCATTAATGGTAACGGACACCACATGCAAGATATTGTTTACCACACCAGATTTTGTCGAATGGTGTCATTACGAACTCAAATCTGTTTTTCTAAACAAAAAGTATCATTTTTGTGACATTTTGAAAAACATCCATCCTTTCTGCCCAACCCTGCAGTACTTTTTAATCGATAAATTCCAACGACTAGTTTTTGACCAATCATGATGCAAAACACTTGAAAATTCAACCAATAGGAACAGTATTATATTGATAAAACCCCGTTACCCCGATAATTTTCCGCGACCAAGCAAATAGACAGTTGTTATTGTTTATAACTGTCAGTGTGACAATTAATGTGTCAAGTTTCATTTTGCGTTGTCTTTGGAATTTATCTCACCAAATACCACACGACCTCTCAGTTTTTCTCAGATAAACTTTTATTTTTAAGCACTATTTTTTTTTTTTTCTTTTAAGCAAAATCACTTAAGCAAACTGACATTAGGTAAAACCCTTCCTCTTTCGGAGTCAGGATTTGTTGCTAAGCAAAAAAAAAAAATCGAGCAAAATAAAAATTTATCGATAAAATCAGGAGGTCTTGTGATATTACTTCTGATAATTTTCATTAAAAACTAATATATTTTGCTGTTTTATAAGATAATTATTTGTTTTTCTTCCAAGATCTTTGACCGATGGCACAGACAAACTATAAATAGTTTGTGTTCTAATGTGTCATAGATATAACTCATATTCATCAATTTATCAAATTTTACTAACAAAGAACTAATCTTTTCAGGTTCGAAACACCGTCCATTAATGGCAGTATTATACGCCCTCCCTTGCCAAATATCATTTTCCATGATGGGCGTATTAGGTTACTACGTCAGAAGATGGGACTACATCCAGTTAATAATTACAGCTCCTTCTACACTTATGATAAGTTACTGGTGTTTATTACCAGAATCGCCTCGTTGGCTATTAACCATGGGGAAAACAGAGGCTGTTATCAAATTGTTAGAAAAAACCGCTAGATGCAATAATCTTCCAACAGAACACATTCGAGAAGAAGTCGAGAAATATGTTATTAACAATCCTCAAACAGAAGTGAAAGGAGGGAATATTCTACATTTGTTTCGGACTAAAAAGATGTTCGTTAAAACAGTAGTGCTATCAATCAATTGGATAGTTATTGGTACTGATTTTTTTGCTGTTGCTCTTTATATGGGGCAAATAAGTGGAAATATCTTTTTAAATATAGGATTTGCAGGCTTGGCACAAATACCAGGAGTACTAACCGGTGTTATCTTGCTGGACAGAATTGGCCGAAAAGCAAGTTTAATAACAGGTTACCTAATCATCTCAATTCCAATGTTAACAACAATTGTTTTATTTCCGAATGTAGCAAAATTTTCAGTCGCCATACTAGGATGTATCAGTATGTCTGGTGGTGCACTGTGTTTTGCTATAATTTTCATGTATTCTGGAGAAATATATCCAACCTTATTAAGAAGTGCTGGTTTGGGAATTAATTCAATGTTTGCACAATATGGTTCCATGCTAGCGCCGTTTATTTTAGAACTAAAAATTGTTGATACGTGGATTCCGCCGTTATTAATTGGAATTTTTCCGATCATTTCAGGATTGTTGACTTTGTTCTTTTTACCGGAAACAAAAGGAGTGCCCTTGCCAAATACAATTGAAGATGCAAATAAAATATAATGGTGTACTTAATTTTACAGAAAATGTACAATATAGAGTAGAATTAAGAAAATTCTGCATCATTATGTCGTGATCACAACTGATAAATCGAGAAGCAGTTTTTAGGAGATAGTCTGCCGGGTAATATGTATGGCTCGCTAAAGAATTTTAAATCGATTTATATCAACCATGAATTACGAAAATGGGCCTAGGCCCAGAACAAATTTAAAAAATATATTTGAACTAAGAATTTTCATATAATGATACATATTTATTACAAGATGTTTTATATATTTATGACACTAGTGATAGTTTTATATGTATGTACGTATTTAACAACAGAAAATAAATTTATTTATATTTTATTTACATATTATTTATTTGTGTTATGATGCGCTATCGAGTGTGCTACGCAACTTTTGCCTGCATCGATCTCAGGCATATAAAAATTTATCTATACATACATGGCGATGTAAAAGATCTTTTGGGTTATGTTTAAATTTATCCAAACTAACATGAGAAGCTTGAACATCGAATTTGTTATTCGCAGCAGCCAGCAAACGCGATACTCATCTCGCAGATATTTTGTTAATATCCAGTTCATTTTCACCTCCCACTTACCCTTGGTACGGGAGATATAGGGATCGTGCTAAAAATTGCATATCGAGATTTTGGCAAATAAAAATGTTTTGAGGTCCATAAAATCAGATTTTGTCACGGTGATGTGTATGTGTGTGTGTGTGTGTGTGTGTGTGTGTGTGTGTGTGTGTGTGTGTGTGTGTGTGTGTGTGTCTGTGTGTGTGTGTGTGTGTGTCTGTGTGTGTGTGTGTGTGTATGTTATTATAAGAATTAAAGATTATTAAATTTTCTACAGGTATGCGTTTTCTATATACTTTATAAATTTATAAAATAATCAATTTTATAAATCCCGGAACCTGTGTTTCAAAAATAAACCCAATTCCTTATATCGCAGTTCAGCTTTCAAATATATATAAATGACAGATATGTAAATGCTATTGTCAAAAACACATTTCAAATTAATAATAACATTTTAAAAAGAACAGTTACATTTAAAACGAATGCTAACGAACAAAATACTTAGTTTCCAGCAAAATTTAGGTATGTGTATTTAAATTAGTAAAAGTTAAATGGCGGGAGGTGTTGTGCTGGTCTCATCAGATTTTTTAAAATGTTGCGAACACGCTTTTTTGATGTATGGCCTCTCTTTCATGACCCAAAGAAGAACCAAATGCAAAGTAGTCATAGATGGTATTACGTTAGACAGCGTTGAAAGAAATTTGAGACAAGGAGACTCGACGTCACTTATACTTTTCACTTTAGTATTACAACGGGTAATGAGAAAAGAAGCATCAAATTTGGCATACCCTGACGATATCGCTATTATGACTAGGACTAAAGTATTGGAATTGGAAGTAGTTTTCAAAAGACTAGAAAAGTCTGCAGTAGAAGTAGGTTTAAAAGTAAATAAAGAAAAAACCAAACTGATGAAACTACCATAAAATGGTAAAACTAGAACTGTGTCAACTGTAAAACTAAAAATTGATAGTAAGAAAACTACATTTTCGAGAAAGTAAAAGATTGTTTTAGCTAAATCTCGATAGGACCATGGTTGTTTTTGTAGATACACTGAAACTTTGTAACAACTTGTAAGATACTTACTTCGCGTGAGAAGTTTTACGAAAGTGTTATATATCGCTATTGGGCTTCCAAATTATCAAGAGATGACACTGACGTCAAACGTCAAAATTCAAACGAATGGTACATTTTTCGCTGGCTTCCATAAGAGTACTAATTTTCGTAGTTTTTAATTTAATTTCGGATTTAGTATAGTGTTTTTTTTTTTTTTGTTAATTTCGGTAGAATTGAGTTTGATCTTTCTTGTAGTAACAATTTAGTGATAGTTTTAATAATATTTTAGTTAATAGGGTTAATTTTAGTAAGTAGTTGTAGGTTAAGAGCATTCTAGTCATATATTATTGAACAGTATATTGTTTTTTTTTTTTTAATAAAAAAATATTTGGTTTCCTTTATTTAGATTGTATTTCATTCCCGTGGTTGTACATCTATCTACATGGCTTTACTTTTATTTCATTGTTTTTCTTTCATAATGAACAATTTTCTTTGCTTATATATAGATACTATTTGTAGATTTGGGAATTGTAGTGTATGATCTAGAAATATGATGGTAGGCTAGCAAGTAATAAATAGTGGCCACATAATATTATGTGGTAAATATTTTGGGAGAAAACTCCATCGTAACTTTAACCAATAAATTGCATATCTCTTAATTTGTTCATTAATTTTTTAAAAAACAAAAACTTACCTGTTATATTAGCAGTAATTCAGATTCTACTAAGAATAAAACAATAATAGCCGAAGATAAAAGCGTATTAAAATTCGTATATAAGTAAATACAATCCCTGTATAAAACAACCACCTTTGTACATATACCCTTCACTCAGTTCAGAAATCTGCCACCAGTGGCGCATTTTAATTTTGGAAGCCCAATACATAACTAAAATTTACAATATTATGGACTATGGTTGTATTTACATTGTAATTATGTGTTCTGAATTACTCATCGTGTGAGTAGTACACAGCACATATGTTTTTCAATTTAATTAGATAAAATAAAAGTGAGTACGTCTAATTCTAATGAATGAGTCATTAGCTTTTTTCACCTTCATCAAATTGGGGAGAGTAGTTCATATCATCATATCTGATCATGGTACACATATATACATTCCATTTAAATTTAATTTGTTTATTAGTCATAATTAAATTAACATAAATCAATCCCCTATCAAGGATCATCGAGTCGCATAAATCAAATGATTGCTAATCGCATTAATATAATGAAAATACCTTATCAGCCATAGACCGGCTTCCAATGAAGCCGATTTGCACGTTAGGTATTAGTCACTTGAAATGAAACCGCCGCCCGCCGCGTCTGATTCTTCGTCTGATTCACGCAAGGCTTCGTTTAAGATCAGCAACATTCGCTGCCATGTGTGCAAACTAACTAGCAAAGCGCTTGTGTTAGTATAAACGTCAGTTGTGTTCCCGCATGAGCGCTAATAACATTCTTTAGTCACGCCTACTGACAGCATTAGCATATGCAGTTTTTGTATAGTATGTTATTATTTTAATATAAGGGATACCGATACACTATTTTTAAATGCAACAAGTATAAGGCGTTACAAGGTTTATTTAATATTAGGTTCGAACTATTTTTTGATTTTAATATGTATGGATGAATTTAAATAACATATTATTATTGTTGACATTTTTAATTTTTATTGAAGTTAAAAAATTAGTTGATATATGATAAGTAATATTTTTCCCCCTCTAACAGAGCTATTGGATTCATGCTAAAAATCGCATATCCAGATTGTGTGTGTGTGTGTGTATGTGTGTGTGTGTGTGTGTATGTGTGTGTATGTGTGTGTATGTGTATGTGTGCGTGTGTGTATGTAGGTATGTATGTTATGTTGGATAAACGATTAATACCACTTTAACTGCGGATTTTCTCAATCTGATTAAGTTTTGATAACAATTGGACAACCGGAAGTAGTAGTTTCTTAAAAAAATCTTTTAAATATATTTTTAAAATTTATTTTGTCACAAATATTAAAGAATATAAAATTCTCTACCCGATACACTTAAAATTTTTATTATACCTTCTATAGATTTACTATTTACTGATAAAGAAATACAAATATATATATATATATATATATATATATATATATATATATATATATATATATATATATATATATAATAATATGTTGGAACATCCCAACAATTCCATGGAATGATGGAACCAAGTTGAAAAGTTAAAATGTTTGCAAAGGACAGATAAATGTCAGTGTCAAAAATGATTTGGAATAAACTCGAATTTTAGAACAGTGGAAGAAAACATGTTTATAGGATGAATTAAAAAATATAAAAATATCTAAACAATAGATGTAATTAAAAGTTTCTGTTTGCACCAGGTACATAATGTTAAATATAATAACAATAATTTTTCTTGAGCGCAAAATTTGTAAACAATTCTTTTTCCTAGGGTTATCGCTCAAATACAGCTGTAGACACGTGTTTCGTTCTTATTAGAGCTCATCAGTACAGTATAGCTAGTTAATAGGTGGACATTAACTAGAGGTAGAATTGTTTACAAATTTTGCGCTCAAGAAAAATTATTGTTTTCGTATATTTACGTTTGGGGGTCCAAGTAACGGGTCTGGTGGGTGGTTATAAATCACCGCCGCTGTGACGTTGTATTTATCCACAATGTGTGTGGAAATGCTGACCGAGACAACATGGGTATATTTGGCTGCTTACTAGTTCTGTTACACTGTGTCAGTTTTTTTTTTTTTTTATTACTACCTCTAGTTAATGTCCACCTATTAACTAGCTATGCTGTACTGATGAGCTCTAATAAGAGCGAAACACGTGTCTACAGCTGCATTTCAGCGATAACCTTAGGAAAAAAGAATTGTTAAATACAATACTTATGTAGGCTAATGGAAATGGCGAGAGGTATTGTACTGGTTACAACAGACATTTTTAACTGGGATGTTACATCTATATTAATAACATTCTTTGAAGTTCAATGAAATAATTTCTTATCAATATGCAGATAACTCATTGAAAAGAAACAAAATATTTAAATTACGTATTTACCTAGGCTAAATTGTAAGTTGTAAGACTTGACTTAGCTTCGATTAGTCCTTACAACACCGCCGTGACAGTGAATCTTAACTATTCTTAAACTTATTTTTAGGAGGAAAGATATACGGTTACGAGGGTGGGAAGAATGGATTTCTCCTCCCAGCTTAGATTAGTTTCAGTGAACGTTATAAGTTATATCGGTGTAGGTTTTCTTAAAATTGGAAATTTTGAATATCGACATGTAATAAATAGAGGAGTTACGTATATTGACGTTTAGCCGAATGTTGACAATAATTGTTACCTATTTACCTACAAGTAATTATTATTACAAGAAAAACACTCCATCAACATTTAATCTGGTATCAATAGGAAAGGGATTCATTCACTAGCCAAAGAAATTGTCGATGTTTCCAGATTGGCTAGTATGCGCAGTGCCAGTCTCAACCTCAACTTATCGCGCGGCAGTTATACCTACTGAAGAGTGTGGGAAATTAAATTTGCTTCAGAAGACAATTCACAATACTTCCTTTCATGTCTACTATTTATTTATCATT
Organism: Ophonus ardosiacus; assembly: GCA_943142095.1. NCBI lineage: Eukaryota > Metazoa > Arthropoda > Insecta > Coleoptera > Carabidae > Ophonus > Ophonus ardosiacus. The sequence goes on along the minus strand of OW964826.1, from coordinate 49,078,890 downwards.
TAAAAATGGCAAACAGTTCTACTTTTTAAACACTTGTGTAAACTAATTCGTAGAATTACATTCATCTGATAACTGCAACTGCAACGCCAATGAAAATATGATATCTGTGATAAAGAAAACTTTCTTCAATGATAACATTGTATACAATGGAGACATTTTATATTTTTTTTACAATTCAACTATTTATCATGAAATAATCAGAGAAAGAAATTATTATTACATAATTTTCCATTGCATCATAATAATTTTATGGTTTGTTTCGATAACAACAATCAGTTACCTGCTATTGCTTAATAGTTGCGTTTTGAATAAATTTTGAACTAATTTCATTATTAATGAATGGTTAAGTTTAGAAGAAAAGAACATTAATTTGACAAACTGTACAAATATTGTTCCTTTTATACACATTATTTATTTCATGGCGCTGATTCTAACTTTCTATTCAAACCGCAAATTCAAATATCTTTTAGTTCCTGGGATATTTGCATTCAAAGAAAGTCCCTAAAAATTAAACTTTTGGATAATACATTAAAGTGCTTGGAATTTTGAAAAATTTAAACATTTTAAAGAAAATGGGTGTAATTGAATTTTAAGGACTATAAACTGTAGAACCTAAAAATTAAAAACCATCGCTATTTAACCTAAAATAAATCAATGCCATAAAGAAATGCAAGCATAAATTCTAAATTATTCTATTTCAGAAGCTACATAATAGATGAATTAACATAAAAAAATAATATAACTGATGACACATCCTCATATCTTTTATAAAAAAAAAATCCTATTTATTGAGATATGTACACGTCAATGTTACCATTTTAATAGTTGGTTTTGGTTATCAAAATCTACAGTACATAAATAAAATTTCGTAATACACCCAAATCATTCAAGCAGCCAATGCACGTCATTAATAAAAATTGAATAAAAGAAACTAGATGTGTGACGTCATGTACTGCTACGTTTGCAGAGGTTTTAGAATCTTTATGAAAGGAGTTATACAGATTGCAATCTGCATTATCGACATGCTAATGAACTGTCACGTCTACAAAATAAATATTATTTTAGTCACTGTCCATTTCTGTTTAAATTATTTTATAATACTAACCTTATTTATATTTATGTATGCCCTATAAAGGCAATAAATGCCGAATTTCAAAGAAATATACCGAATTCTTCTGATTGATTAGAAGTGCTACCTTTGGGAGATTCACAGATTTTCTGTTTGCTTTAACGGTCAAGTTGCGTCGTTGCGTTGCGTTTACCATTACTTTATTATAAATAGCCCTTTACAACGCACAAAAATGTTTCAAACACGATACAAATATTTTTCAAATTGTCAAATAATAACTTTGACAGTATAAACATGCAAATTATCAATGTTGCCAACTATAGCAACAATTAAACGAATAATATAACGTTGATGTACATTATTTATATATTATTCATGTCATATACGATAAGTAATGAACTCTACTATTCATCTTAATAATAATTATATAAGGCTACACACTTTTTGACGGTTAATAATGATTGAAATTTTTCACTATTAGTGATTTTAATGCATTAAGGTTTTTACACTAAGTGATGACGTGCATTGGCTGCTTGAATGATTTGGGTATACCATACTATTACTATGACATAACAGAACTAAAAACAAAAGTGAGAAGAGAAAAATAACGGCCGCTCGCCGTTATTTTTTATAACAGTCGCCTACAATTAAAGGATCAAGTATTCCTAAAAAAATCACAGCATTTTGATAAACCGTTGTCAAGTAGAATTTAAAATCAACAAAAAAGTTGTTAGTATGACAGAAAGAATCATTTTATTTTTATTTTATTATTCCTAAATGTTTATATTTCGTTATTACGAAAAATCATGAACATCACCCGGCCGATATACAAATAACGAACTCGGCTGATTATAAACCTTAACCGCATCCGTTATTTACCTCATATCGGCCTAAAGACGTTAATAACTATAACGTGACACATAATCGAATATTTACAATATGTACACAAAACTGCATCAGACCACAAGTTGCCACATCACGTGGTATGGTGCACTTATCGGTTAAATATTGACAAAACGAACCAGTGAAATATTTTGTTTACAAAATTTCTAAGCTATTTGATGATAATACATCCAGAAGTTTATCAACACTTTTTACAAAATGTCTATCGTGCACTTTAGCGTCTCAAGTTCAGTACATAAAACACAAACAAAGGCTGTCATATACAACACGACAGTTATCATTTAAGTGCAGTTCTCAAAGTTTACAAAAATAAAGAATAGTTTCTGTCTACTTTGAGATGAAAAATTCACTTCTTGACAAGGGATATCTTTGAAAGAATAGGTGGAAGATTGCTTTTAGAATATTAAAGTGCGCAAATTGTTGTATTTAATATTTTCTTACATACTTCAACTGCATTGGCATTATGATTGAATAGTGCAATATGTTGTAAACCAACAAAAAAAATCTGTTGTGGCCAGCACAAGACCTCTCGCCATTTCCATATTAGGCTATATAATTATTGTATTGCACTTCGCTTTCGAACCATCGTTTTATAACAAAAAATTAAAGAACTTTACTCAAATAGTGTTTTTTATTGTATTTAACATGTCTTCTGCACACATATAATTCTAATTATATCTATTTTTCATTGTATGAGGAAGTTTCTAAATGTCACAGATTCTTCCAATTCATTAACCAGATTGGCGGTATTTCTGATGGATATATATATGCATTTTACCACAATTTTACCTATAATTTCAAATATTTAATTAATAAAACAATAAGAAAAGTTAAATATCCTTCCCAGAAAAAGCTATCAGAATGTCACTAAAACTGTTGATATTTGACAAGATATGTCATATTATAAACATTGGAATTTGTCAACTGGTTACCTTAGTGCCTTGGCCTCTGCGATTAGTTTACTCTATAAATTATAGTGTCTTACAAGATATAAAAAAAATTTTAAGTGTATTAGATGGAGAATTTTATGTTCTTCAATATTTAATAAAAAAAACTCCCAAAAAAATATATTTAGAAGAATTTTTTTAAGAAAATACCACTTCCGGTTGTTCAATTGTTACCAAAACCTTTTCAGCTCTTCCTAGGAATGTCAGATTGAAGAAACTGCAGTTAAATATTTTTTAAGTCTTATAGTTTTTGAGGAATCGTCCCTCCAACATCCATACATACACACACACACACACACACACACACACACACATACACACACACACATCCACACACACAGACATTTTAAAAATGCTATAATCGGATTCTAGGGACTTTAAAACGTGCTTATCCACTAAAATCTGGATATGCGAATTTTAGCATGATTCCAATACCTCTCTTAGCGAGAGGTAAAAAGTTTTGAAAATAACTGTCAACTGTTTGGATACTAAATCACGAAAAACAAATAATTTTACTGGAAATATAAATTGCATTGAAAGAAAACCATTATATACTTATCTACGTAAGTAAATAAAATATATTTGTCGTCACTGAGTCTATAAGTGTGAGTATGTTTGAATTCATGTGCGAATGCTTACCAAATTTAAAATAGAAGTTCGTCAAGGATTCTATTACAATATGTTCAATCTGCAGTTGCTTTTGTAACAATGTTTTAATTTATTTTATTTACTTGATGATTCAGGGCAGGAGAATAATCTAAGGGGTTTGTTTGAGAGGCCATAAGCTAGAACTCCTTCAAATGTATAGTTGTATGAAGCGATCTAAGGAACAATTATAGAATATGGCATTTGCCCGTTATAGAGTTTTTTTGGGACTTGCGGCAAAGGTTCCTTAACGAAGTTCGTTCCTTCTGTCATGAACTGTATCCGAAATTTGCATTCAGGATATTTCCTAATTATGTAGTTTTAAATCTGGATTATATATAGTATTCCAATAATAATGCGTTTTAAATGTACTTCTTCTATCATTGAAAAGAAATTAAAATGCTATGGATTACAATCACTGAAATATATACTAACTGGAACTCGCATACTCTACCTATCAGCGTACGCTGCACTGAAGCCTCATTGAACAATAATGGCTGGTCCTGTTCGCGCACGTTCGTGCCGAACCGAACCTAGCCGAATAACTCGTATCATAGCTGATCGCTTTGTTTTCATATTATGCTTCATTTATTTAAACATGCGCCACACGAAATAATTTCCGTCTACTCACGAACTGTCTCGATGTTTGCCGACTACTCCAGCAGCAGGCTTTCAATATGCTTCACAGTCACGGTTCGTACGCGCATTCCAGTTAGTATATATTTCAGTGATTACAATACATTCAAACGTAAATTTTAAATACAAACAGTTATTATGTAATAATAATAATTCAGCAGCCAAATGCACAGTTATTGAAAATTTTCTTTTGATTTTATTGTATTTTTCTGTCATATGTAAATATATTTTACTAAATCTGACCACACTGTACTCTGTACTAAATCTATATTTTTAAAAAAAATTGCCTTAAATAGTGTATTTTCTATTGCTTCTACCCACGATTTAAAATATACTGGTTATGCCACTTGTCATGTTTTTCATTGTTTCTGAAGGTCCGCTTGATACGTGTTTCCTTGAATCATCCGCTAGATGCGCTACGTGAGAACGACCCTACCATAGCAAACTATTTTTACATAAAATATAAAAAATGAAATGCATAATGAATTTATTTTTAATATAAATTTATATATTTAATGGAAACCTGAATCAATACATTGTTAGAATTTAAAATTGGAAAAACGCTTCCAGATTTCCATTCGGTAATAATATCTTCTTCCCGAAAATGTTTTCGACAAACATCTTTCAATCTTAATTCGCGATCATCTCTACTAATTGCACATTGCCATTTTTTTAAAAGTAATACATATATGGAGTGGAGCAGTAAACAGAGATTTTTTTCAGTGGATTTCTTGTAACCGGTTTCACATCCAGGAATGAAACATTTTCTATTCAATTTTCTTTTCATTTTGCATTAATTGCAATACCTTTCAACAAAATATTTATATTACATCACATATAATACGAATATGTACTTCAAAACCTGTTTTATTTACCTTTCTATAAGATATAACATGTAATATTTTCAAAATGACATGCAAATGACAAGTGTCAGTTTGGTCGTTCTCAGGTTGCGCCTCTAGCGGAAAAAACGAGGAAAAACGTATCGCTTTGGACCCTCGTTTTGTGCAGAGTGGCACAACCAGTATATTTTAAATCGTGCTTCTACCTCATACATAAAAACAATTGAAGAACAAACTTGGTATTCAATCGATACAGTTTTTCATTCTGAACATTTTTCTTCATTACGCTTTTGTTCTAGAATGTTCTAGGTGTAAAGAGATATTGCCAAATCAAAATTTTAACATTGAATTTCCTATGTTCGGAAAACATAGACATCCGGTATAAACAATTTATTATTGTTTTATTTATTACAACAATTGCTAAAAAGTGTTAGTTCTATAAAATATGTTTAAATATATTAATTTTTTATTGTGCAAACTTCATTCATCAGAAAAAAAAATGTTATTAAATAATAATACAAAAGTGTTCACTATTTCAATACAGTACGTAGGTATATGTATTTATTGTAAATAGTAATTATAAATATTGACTATGAATAATGTTATCAAAGTACTATCACATACATACGTATATAATGTAAGTACTTGTGTCTCGTGTGTTAGTAAGTAGTACAATTTATACGTATAATTAAAATTAATTTATTTATATTTATTCACATGATAAACAAAGTTAATGTCATTCAGTATATTCCTGATTTATTTAATGCACTTGTGTACTAATGATATGACCAATCTTTACACTTGTACACGACAACTTTCGTTGCATTCATAAAAGAGAACAAGATTAAATTGTTTGTTATGATCTCCATTGCATCACGTGCTTCAATTGAATTAAATCTCTACGATATAAATCTTTCAATTTAATTCAATCAGTTACATATGCTTCCTACTGCATAACAACAAAAAATCAAACAATGTAAATGTAAAAAAAGTGTAACATGGTTCCGCTCGTAATCACGTCCATCAAAACAAACCTTGATTACAACAATGATGAAATGAAATTAGCAATTACCTGACTGAATCATTGCTGGTTCGTTTGTTGATCTCGTTGAAAAATTTGACAGCTGCTCGTACGGATCCAGGTGGCACCACACTCATCATAACAACGCCAGTAACACGTTCAAACAAGTACACATCCCCTTGACAACACTCGCTATTGACATCGTTGATTTAAAACAAAATCACTTGCACTAGCAACCAAACAGCACAGCTGACACTTCACACAACACAAAACAAAACAAAACTCGCCCGTAATAGGAATAAATGAACGCACGAATAAAACTAACCTCACTGTTCAACGTGCTGAGCAACACTGACTTCTCTAAGTGAAGGTGGCAGCGTGTTGAGTCTATGGTTGAGTTATTATCTTATCACAAGATGACGAATTCTAAGTAGATGACGGTCAGCGAAATATAGGTACTTCACTCACACTCATAGAGATGTAATTTATGTTTTTTAATGTTATTTTTGTTTACATGTAGAGCGGGCAGGTGAGGCAGACTACAATGGACCGGATATTAAATAATTAGATATAGCAGAAAATAAAGGAAGTTAAGTTTTTGTTGATTTACCCTTGTTTCCAAGAGGCGGATTTTATTTTTGTTGTTGGATGTGAAGCGTGAAAAAAGAGACTACAATTAAATATAAATTATTTTCAAAAAGTGAAAGTTATATTCTTTTATAATCTCGTTTGTAATTATTAGATAATAAATGTTAGGTATATACTTATTTATTTCTTTATTAAAATATATTATGTTTCAGCAAACTTCCTCTCGGCAATTCTATTTTTAACATAAACACAACATGGAGAAAAATTTTTGATTCACAATTATAGTAATATACCGATTCCTAACCTTTTGGAGGTTGGGAAATAGGTCATTCCTAATTTTAATGACAATTTTTATAGCCGAGACAGACGACAAATATTAATGATCATTAACGGTTAGATATAGTATGCGCACGTGAACTGGAGACTATTGACAAATGTCAAAATTGCGTCTATTGACAAACCAGAAAATATTGAATGTAGTAAGCTCGTGCTACTTATTGTATTGTACTCATACAGTACAAAACAATAAGTAACACGTACTGACGACAGTCAATATTTTCTGGTTTGTTAATAGACGCAATTTTGACATCTGTCATTAGTTTCAAGTTCACGTGTGCATACTACCGTGAGTATTTTTTAACGTGAAACATTGGGTTTGTCATATCCATGGTTACGACTTGATATTTGATTGACAGCAATGTATTTGCCCGTTCCATTTAAAATGAAACATAGGGCACGAATCTGACAGAAGTATTATATTTAAATATTGTAAGAAATTTAGCCGAGTCAGAAAACCACTCGGGCACAAGGTGCACACTATATTTTTTCTACAACTAATTTTAATTTAGAATGCAGGTATAATAATTTAAACAAAATTAACCTCTATTGACGTCTTATCAAATGTCAAATTCGTTCCCTGTTTCATTTTAAATGGATCGGGCAAATACATTGCTGTCAATCAAATGTCAAGTCGTAACCATGGATATGACAAACTCAATGTTTCACGTTAAAAAATACTCACGGTATATCTAATCGTTAATGATCATTAATTTTTGTCATTTGTCTCGGGTATTAGGTTGAAAATAACAGATTATTTCACTTCCATCTCTTGGGTTGGAAATGTTTATGTAGAGGTTGCCTAGCAACATTGTCCTAGATCCTTATAATAAAGTACGCTAAACAAATTTTAGGAGAGCAGTCAAAAATATTAATAAAATTAAAGGTTATAACTCATTGATTTATTTTGATAATTATTGATTTAAAATAACCACTGTGGGAGTTTCATCACAGCCTCGCGCTTTATCTCACCGAGAGGCGAACTTTATTACAAGGATCTATGGCAATGTTGCTAGGCAACCTCTACATAAACATTTCCAACTCAAGAGATGGAAGTGAAATTTGAAATTGCCATTAAAGTTAGGAATGACTTATTTCCAAAAGGTTAGGAATCAGTATATTACTATAATAATTGTGAATAAAAACAGATTTAATTTGTATTATTTCAATTAATAATATTTCAATAAATTCATGTACCTACAGAGAATTTATTTTAAAATGGAACATTATAGCTCATCACTTCCATGGTTACTCACTATTGTCAAAAAATGACAGCAATGTAAAATTTGTCCATTTTAAAATGCAACATTATAAATAGTATTGCAGCACAGGAGATACCTCTAAAACACATCACAAATGGTGTCAATTCTTATTACGACCGACTAGAATATTGCCTCAGAGTGATTGGGGGTATTTTTGAACATTTATTACATGAAAGTTATGAATTTTTGTAAACTAAAGTTTTTTTAAGATGTACAACATTCCTGTTTTGATTATTTGTTAATCGTATGTAAGCTAATTTATAGGAAATTAGTTTTGATAATACAAAACTACAAATTTTGTATGTTGCATTTTAAAATGGACAAATATTACATTGCTGTCATTTTTTGACAATAGTAAGTAACCATGGAAGTGATTCGCCATATGTTGCATGTTAAAATAAATTCCCTGTATATATTATTTACCCATTGGTAATATACATAATTCATTTCAAGTACGAAAATACTGTTTGTTTAGATAGGGATATAAATTCTGCCCTTTGATTGGCCAGAATGCCAACCTAGTTCACAAAAGCGAAAAAATATCTATCTATCATCAAATAAAATCGACAAAATTAAATAATATTTAACAATGTTTTAATGTAATTTTTAATATTCAGGACTCGTACATTTTACAGATAAAAATATTTTTATTATTGACAAAGTTTGGATCCACGAATTTAAATTATTTATTTAATGTATGTAAAAACGGTCGGCTCTCAAGCGCTATCTGCTATTTTCTTCATTGAAATGAAGTATAATTACCTAAATTATTATGATTCTATCATTAAATATTACATTACGTCTGAGGTGGAAATTGTTTCATTACAGCCGAGGGTTTGTGTACATCAGATACAACACGACAATGTTGCTAAGCAACTCTACATAAACATTTCCAACCCGTGGGGTGTGGGGTGGGAACGTGATCTGTTATTCCATTCCTAACCCAAGATATTGTTAGGAATAACGTATTTTCCAACATTTAAAAGATTAGGAATCGACATGTTACTATAATGATTGTGAATAAAATACATTACATTCATACTGAACCCTTTTGTAAACACAAATAAAAGAGTACTGTTCTGTCCATCAATAATTTATTATCACTATATCTGGAATCTACTTTCACAAATTGATTTTCTGTATCTAATGACTTCCGGTTTTACGGTAAAATACATATTCTTTATTCTCGTCAATTTTTAATGCAAAGTGAAGTAATTACGGGAAAGTAACAAATAAAACAGTTTAATATCAATGACACTCACACTTTTTGTTCTTTGTTTTGAAAGTACGTTAAAAATAAATGATTTATACTCGTAATACTTATAAACTTCTTGCAAAATATTTATTCAATGTTGATATTTATACTTCAAGGTTAAAATATGTATATTATATACATGAGTTAAATCTGTTTTTATATTGTAAATCTTAATTTACAAGTTATAAAACAAAGTAGGTTATTTCCATCAATAAATAATATGTGTGACTAATTATAAATTATCATTTACAACCTGCATGCAGCATGAATATATTAATCAGTAACAGACATATTTTTCTTATGACAAAGACAAAGTTGTAACAATATTCTTACTGGACAAAAATATAGGTTCTCATTATTTTAAACTATTCTGTACATCACTTTTTCACGGATGCAAAAATATTTGTTCCTAATCCTAACAATGAAAATGACGCCATAAGCAAACGATAAGGAGTGTATTCTTCTAATTCTAAAGATAATTATCTATTTAATATATTCTTATTTATGTAATTCATGTGGGCGTTTTCGTTTTATTCTTAATGTATGAATCTTGCCGTCTTATATTTGTAATATTCTAAATAAATATATCAAAACGATGTTAAAAGTTCAAGTGAATCAAATTACGTAATTAACAACATACGAGATAATTAGTATTTATTAAATAGCATATGATCGTACTACAATCAATAGAGTAGAGTAAGATTAACAATCGATAATGTGTATATTATAGATGCGGTTTTACTTTAAACAATTTTAAATGGAAATACATATATGACGTCTACTCTCACGCTCACGCGGAATGAAGTGCTTTGAGTGATTTCTCCGCTTAACAAGTATACAAATTTTTAAAATCGATTTAGGTCCAATCTTACCATCACTGGTTAAAATTTTAACTACCAGTTAAATACTCGTAAACAAAACTGAAACGAAATGAACTGTCAAATAACAAATGTATAATTGCTGACAATAGTCCTATATAATATTGTTTATATAACCAGCAGTTAATTTTTTTACCAGAGATGCTCTGATTCCAAATTTTGAAACCGCAGGTCGATATCTCTTTTCGTTCTCGAGATATTTAGATTTAAAATTTTGCTCAAAACTACCCATTTTTGGGTAATAACCCAAAAATGGGTCGAGATATGAATTTGGCTACGGGCAAAATTACATAAGAACACCAATTTGCCGAATTTTTGAACTCCGCATACAATCTCTTAGAGCAAAATAACTGTAAATGGCCAAAAATCGCAAAATTCTAAGTGCAAAGTGAATCCAGAAAAGATTAAAACAACTTCTTGTACCATTTCGTGGCGTGGCGTTTGGTACAAGAAATCACATATGGATCTACGAGCCATGGGTCTCAGCTACAAATTTTTAGCAAGTCTTACGACGAGACTCTTGCAGGGCTCCTACACCAACTGGGCCCGCTTCAATAATTCGACTATGATGTTGCACCAGGTCACTAGACAGGGAGTCGGATGACTTTTCTGCGCAATGTGGAGGTCGCTCGCCGCCTCGACTTATTATGTATTACTTATGTATTTTATCAACTGTGTATCTAATCAAAAGTGAAAATAAATAAATATGTACCCCTTACGATTTTTTCAGATTTAGTCCATTTTCAGGGGTTTTCAAGCTTTTATTCATAAAAAATGAACCGGTTGGACAAAAATTATGAAAATTGCTATACTTATGTATTTTTGTCCGTAGAATCAAATGGTGATGTCGACAAATTCATATCTCCACCCATTTTTGAACAAAATTTTTAATCTAAATATTTTGAGACCTGCGGTTTTAAAATTTGGAATCAGCGCATTGAGATGTATCTACATAGATATATAAAAATTAGATTTTTGAAAATATTGAAGTTTTTATCTAAATGTAGAATATAGTGACTTTTGGGGAAGAATCACTTTTACTCCTAATAACACAATATACTATTATTATTTCTTTTTTTATATGTCATTTTTATATAATTATACAATTTTAAATTTTTTTTCGACTATTAAATATATTGTGAAACTAAAAACCGTATATTTTAATATATTAAAATTACTAATTTAATTTTCCTTGTACTTAAAAACTATCTACCAGTGCATCCCTTGTATGTACTATCGTCTAGGTATACAGCCAGTGCAGAAAAACGGAATTCAGTGCGCACTAAGTTGGACGGTGCAGTTTGAATCGAACACTTTTCTGTCGCATGCGTGCGATGCAACAGAGCAATCGAACACAACATTTGCATTCAGTGCGCAATGAGTACGCAATACAGTGAATCAAAAACGCTATTAGAAACCACAATTTTAGCCCTTGCTAATTATAAGAAAGTATGATTTGTGAAATTTTTGTCTATGAAAATCTTCTCACGGTACTATTTACAATTTTTCCTTTAAATTGGCACCCTTATCTGAAAACTCCAGAGACTTTAATCCTTCGTAATTGTATTCCACCACCTCCGGGTCTCCATTTCCATTTGCCGAATGCTGGCCGTAAGTCGCGTTTTTTTACGAGCACGTCCGCTCGGTCAATCTTTCTGATGTTCAACCAGCGGGTCTTTATAACTCGTGCGCGACACTAAATAATTCAGGTTATGTGCCACACGGCAGCAACAGCATCGCCGGGGAAGCGGACATGACTTGTATGGTGGATGTCCGGCATTTACTACCCCGGGAGAGGGGGTAAATGTGCGGTAGTTGAAAATAGTTTTACTGTTTTTAGTTTTATGTTTCCGGAATTTTATATTGTGTATGCTTCATACATGTATAGAATTTTATTAGACGAACGAACATTAATGGTACTTTGAGTTGCGTACTTTACTGATATTGTGTTCCCTGAAATTTTATTTATGATGTATAGCAATTACAGTCTATGACTAGACGAATGAATATTTCATACATAGGAAAACCAACATATATTTAGTTCAATTAATACAGATATTCCAAATAATGTGTTCAATTCAGTTTATCTATCAGTTTTAGTTGTCTAACTTTGAATGATGACAACATCGCTGATTTTAATTATTCTTATTTTTACGTTCCGTCACCTTTAGGTAAAGAAGGTATTGTCTTCGATGGGGAGTTTTAAATGAATAAGCACGTTTTAATGTCCCTACAATACGATTTTACTGGTTTTACGATGATGTCTGTATGTGTGTATGTATGTGTGTGTGTGTGTGTGTGTGTGTCCGTGTGTGTGTGTGTGTGTGTGTGTCCGTGTGTGTGTCCGTGTGTGTGTCCATGTGTGTGTCCGTGTGTATGTGACAAATTTTTCTCCGACGATAACTCCAAAACCACAATTCTAAAAATTATGATTCTTTCGTATTATTCTTCCTTACAACCCTATGAAGAGCTGATTAGATTTTGGTTATAATTGGTGAACCGGAAGTACCCTTATTTGAAGTTCTTAACAGTTTTTCTTGAAAAAACGCAGTTAAATATCATTTTCGATATTTTATGTGTTTATCAATAGATAGATTATCTTATTCTCTATATGGTTCGATTATACATTTTCCTTCATATTCAATAGATATAGAGTTATAGAGAGATTAAGAGAGATTAACTTTCAAAAATCAGTCAGCTTTGCAAAAATTATGAAAACATCATATATATTCAAAAAATTCTAATTGACAGATGTCAGTGTGAAGTGCAAAACCAAAGTGGAAAGTATATGATCTGAAAGTGATATAAGTGACAGTGTCCCTCGCCAATGCCATGCTTTTGCGGCCTCGCCTCAAGATAGGAACTTATAATGCCAGGAGCACGAGAAAGGCAAAAGAGATGATGGAAGGACTGTATAACAGAAGATTTGAGGGAGGAAGAACTGTGTCATGAAGATGCGTTGGACAGGAATGAGTAGAAGAGAAGAGTAAGAAACAGCGACTTCTAATAAAATAGGGAAAAGTTGAAGAAGGAGGAAGTGTTAAGTGCAATATATAATGTACATACGTTCGTATTCGTATTATAATTGTATTGGATTTTAGAATCTTTTCAAAGGAACTTTCATTATGGATTTGTAAAAAATAGTGTGTTATTCTTACAATTTTGCAGGATATATAGAATCTTTTTCAAGGAACTTTTGGTATGGGATATTTACAAAATACATCGAATTGACGGAAGGTTTAGTGCTGGCCACAACAGATTTTTTTATTTTTGAAATCCCAATGACAGAGCACTTGCTCTAACTATCGAAATACTGGAGCTGATTTGAAGGATATCAGACATTTCATTATACATGAGTTGCATACGCTATTTTTTCTACGACTATTCGTAATAATTAAAAAAAATAAACTATAATCCAATAAATTGGTTATAAAATTAATCTGTATCATAATCATGATGATAGTCTGTATCCAAATAAAAAGAAAATCTGTATCTTAATGATAATCTGAATAATAATGAAAAGAAAATTTGTATCATAATTAGTAACGTTCAAGTATAGTAAAGCATAGGAATAGATTTTTTTTTTTATATATTTCATATCATTATCATTTACATACATGGGTACTCCTTTTCTTCTTGCCAATATCTTAACAAACTAAGCATTTCTTGGGAAAACAAATTGAGCTTGTTATTTTAGACACCAGTATAAATGAAGTTTTAAACTTAAAGTACATTTTCCAAAAATAAATATTAAATGAAGGGAGCCCATATGCTGACCACTTCAGATTTTTACCGTCCTAGATAAGAAAGGTATTGTCTTTGGCCAAAATTTTGGTGGTGACTTTTTAATGAATAAGAACGTTTTAGGGTCCTTAGAATAAGATTTTACTAGTTTTACAATGATGTCTATATGTGTGTGTGTGTGTGTGATAATAATTTCTTGGACGAATACTCTAACGCTTCAATTATAAAAATTATAATTCTGCCATATTCCTCTTCCTTACATCCATATGAAGAGCTGCTTCGATTTTGGTTATAATTCATTAACCGGAAGTTCCTTTGTTTGATGTTATTAACAGTTTTTCTTGAAAAAACGCAGTTAAATATCATTTTTCGACATTTTATGTGATTATCATATCAATATGAAAGAATATCTTACGATTTGATTATACGTTTTCCTTCATATTCAATAATTTAAAGAATTATAAAGAAATTACTTACATAAATCAGTCAGCTTTGCTATAATCATCGAAATATATATAAAGTAATAATAATTCTAATTGACAGATGTCAGTGTCAAGTGCAATTTACATAATGTATGTTCATGTTATAATTTTATTGGATTTATAGAATCTTTTCCACGGAACTTTCGGTATGGAATTTGTAGAAAATAGTCCATGTTCGTGTTACAGTTTTACTGGATATATAGAATCTCTTCCAATGAAGTTTTTGTATGGGATTTATTATACAAAATACATAGAACTGGCGGAAGGTAATCTGTTGACATTTCAGATTTTTTTTTAAGACAGAGTTTGAATATATTTGTACATACACATACATATATCAAAATATCAGATATTTATTTTATCTTATATAAGGGATATTATAACTTAAAGATTACCTGCTTATATCATTTCAGTTTTCACTTTTTAACACATTTCTGTATAACGTAGTCATATCATGAAGAGTATTACAATTTAAAAGAGCTGTCAGCATATACATTTATTATTTTAGAAATATTTTAGTAATTTAAATCTTCTAATTCGTAATTATGTAGAAACTAAATTGGAGCAATTATTATAATTTAGCTTAGCTTATCTAAATTTGTTCTGATGCCTGTAATAATAATTGTAATATCAATTTTCAACCTGAAAGTGAAAGGGAATATTCGTTAGTTTTATCAAACATCATACATAATTTTTTAACATTTTTATTGAATTAGGATAAGCAAAATCATATAAACAAAATATTCCATAATCATAAACATAACATAACGAGACCTTCAAATTCTCCATCAAACACGCATCACACGCACACAAAAACTAAATCAGTTTCCATATCATATTCACTCCCAAGTCACGTACCAATTATTACAACACAAAAAATCCATACTTCCAAATATTCATCTCTATTTGAACCTCACGTCCATCTAGTTATTTACCAGCGTCCCCAAAAAGCGACATAAAAAAATGTATGTCGAATTTCCAACGCCTGCTCTGATGGCGAACAAATTGCTTTAGGAAACGGTGATGGTAGGCGGCGTGGACATGAAATAAACATGTGACAGTCACGTAGAGTGACCGCAGTCGGCGTTGAGTTACTGTCGTAGGCAAAGAACAATTCAGACAGAGGACAGTGGGAGATAATTAAAGTTTTAAAGTAGATAGGGAAATGATCGTTCAGCACGAAAATAAAATGTAATTGTGGTGGACTGTTGGTTGAGAATTTTTACTTTTGCTGTTCAGACTGTGGTCACGGTTTTTTGAACTTTATTGTTCTACGATCTACATAGTCTTGTTTGTAATATAATGATATGTTATTATATAATTCGTATATAATAATTATGAAAGTGTTTCCATCTTTCTGATTCCGTATTCCAAGAATTTATAATTTTATACAATTATAAAATAAATAATGGTATTTTAAATAAGAACATCTTATTTTTAAGCACCAGCATCGCCGTTATGTAATATTCACCCCAAATCTGTAACAAAAAAGGCCCTAGCAGTATTGCTAAAAATTGTAACCAATAGAAACGATTGTAGAGCCTATTATTTTAAAATTTTAATAAGTGTTTGCAATAAACATATTATTGATCATCTGCTATATAAATTTTGTAAAAGATGTAGGGTGATTATTTATGTTCTGTTTTTTAATTAATTGTATAAATAAGTTTCCTCCTACACTTCTAAATGTTCGAGATTCTTCAAATTTATTGACGAGATTGGCAGTATTTCTGATGCGTATTTGTAATATATGTAGGTATCTATAATTTTAAATATTTAATTAATAATAAAATAGGAAATATTAAATATGCTTTCCAAGAAAAGCCTTCAGTAATGTATCGGGATTTTTGTCACTGAAATTTTTTGTTATTTACAAAAATTTTAATTTTTCAGCTGGTTTCTATGAAGTTGTTCGGGCTGTGAAATTCGTTACAACGGATTATTTTATATAGTTATAATTCTCTATTTCTGAATCTATACAAGATATAATAAAAATGTTAAATGTACGTGATAGAGAATTTTATATTCTTTTATCTTTATAAATAACATAAATTTCCAATAAATAATATTTAAAATATTTTTCACAAAAACCTTTTCAGCTCTTCCCATTAATGTCATATTAAGGAATACGCAGTAAAATTGGTCTTCAGTATTATAGATTTTGAGAAACTATCCTTCCAACATCCAGACAAACACACACACACACACACACACACACACACACATACACATACACACACATACGCGCGCGCGCGTGATTATGTCGAGACGAGATATTTGTCGATTCTCGTTTCGTCTTGTACTCGAGATTTCTCGTCTCGACGAGACGAGAAGGTAAAAAATATTTTACGAGACGAGATATATTTGCCGAATCTTGATTCTCGAAAACTGTTTCGAGATTTTTAATTATTATTATTATTATTATTATAACATAATAAAATTTGCACAAGTTTTAGGTTATATCAAATTTTGGCAGATAAAACGACAAATATTTAGCTTTTTGTTCAAATTACTATTAATACAAAATTGTATAAATTTAATAATATACGTATTAGGAATGACGATGGGTACCCGGGTACTCGGAACCTACCCGATAATAATATACCCGGGTATAAAATTTCTTACCCGATTACCCGAAATATACCCGCTACCCGTTAATTACCCAATACCCTTTAATTACCCGAACAGTTTTCAGCTGCCGGAAAGATTGTATCTAAAAGAAGAGCTTTTTATTATCATACCGTAGGTAATTACTATAATTTATGTTTAGTTTTTTATAGAGATACAGTATTATATATTTGTATTACTTTTTATTTAATAAATATATGGAAACAATAATTATGAATTTTATTAAAAAGTAAACTGCTAATATAAAGGTAACTGGTAATTAACAAATTAACTTATTTGTACTTAAAGGATAACGGGTAATTAAAAGGTATCGGGTAATTAACGGGTAAAGGGTACTATCCGGGTAGTTGTTTCGGGTACTCGGGTACCAAAATTATCGGAATTCGTCATTCCTAATACGTATTGAATTTCCATCGAGAAATCTCGACGAGAATCTTGGCCGAGTCAAGACTATTAAACTAGACGAGAAAAATTTCGAGACGAGACATAATTTTATGAATTTGAAACAAGACGAGACGAAACAATGAATTTCTCGTCTCGTCTCGCCTCGACCGAATCACTACACACACGCACGCAGGCACACAAAGACATTGTAAAAATGTTAAAATCGGATTCTAGTAACCTCTTGTTGCGCTAACGACCACCAATTATCGTTAGAACGATTACTCTCTTATTTCTTATTTCCAAAATGCATTTTACTTTCCTGCGGTGTTCCATGTTTACTACACATAATTACAAATTAAAAATTTCTAATTTTCAGAAAAGCAATAATGATAAGATAATAATAAGATCTCATTATCAAGTAAAAGATATCATTATTGAATTTTTACGAGAAATAATCAACTGCAGCTTAGAAAATCTCGTTCCACTTAATTATATTCCACAATTTGATTAAGTACATGAAGTTGCACATCTTAGCAGTGTGAGGGTGGCGAAGCGAATCGTTTAGTCGTCGTTGTTCGTCAGCGTAAGTAATCCTATTCCAATCTCATCTTCCCTGATAATGCCCATCTCATTATCTTTGTTTAGTGCCTCTCTGGCTCTGGGGTGCAGCAGACACCAAGGAATGAAGGAAATAACTGTGTTCGGTTACAGTAAACAGCGGTTTCCAATTATATTACATGACAAGGCGGCTGTTTGCACTGTACACTCAACTTCTCATATTGCACTTTTATTTGGATGGATGTAATGGATTAAGGTTTTGTGTTTCTCTCATTTTACTGATGTTATTAAAGTACGAATAGTTTTGGGTAATGCATTTATAGCTATTTTTATATGCAATAAACGAAATATCTACGAATATTAGACCATTGTCTATACAACAATTAGTTTTATTCTGTTTTTCTTGTGTCATATCACAAAGCGTTTATAATCCTATAATAGTTATTAATATCATTAGGCCGATATGGGGCAAATAACGAACGCAGCTGAGATTTAGAAATCAGCCGAGTTCGTTATTTGCATTTCGACCGTATGGCGTTCAAGATTTTTCGTAATAACATAATATTTAAAAATTTAGGAATAATAAAATTCTTTTTTCACTACTAGCCTAGGAACCCACTATTATTTACCTTTATTTGACATGAGAAATTGTTTTTCACTACCGCTTGCTTGTAACCATGGTACCCTAGGCAGAGCTGGGCAGTAACTAGTTACTTTAGGAACTTAGTTACTAACTAGTTACTTTTACGTAACTTGTAACGTAACTTAGTTACTTTTTAAAATATGGTAACTGTAACTGTAACTTAACTTGCTGCGGAAAAGTAGTTGGTAACTTTACGGTTTTTAGTTACTAGTTACTTGAGTAACTTAAGTTACTTAAAGTAACTCAGAAATTAGAATGTAACTTAAGTTATTCAAAGTAACTTAAAAAGTGGAATGTAACGTAGTCATAAAAAGTAACGCGGGGGATTAAAATTTCTAAGAAATATTTTGTTGAGGCTGATGCCTTTTTTAGAAACACTAACTAAAACTGTTTTGTTTTAAATAAATGTCTGTCCAGAGTGGGAGTGTTGAGCGCAGCATCGCGCATACTCTCTATAATGTCTAACTTTTATTTTAATACATAATTAAATTCAATATTATTGTTGATTGATTTCAAGCCATAATAGATAATAAAATAAGTAATTATATTCATTAATAATAGAGTTTTTGTACTGTAAACAGAAAAACTAAAAATTACACATTATTTTATCTTTTAATTCTGGAATTAAATAGTCACTAAATGTTAAATTTGACTTATAAAATATATTATTTTCAAATGTTTTCCTCGTTTACAAATGATACGTTTTAATAAATTATAATTAAACTGCCACTAAATCATCAAAATTATTCTAATTTTCAAGTTATACAAAAAATAGTGTACTTTGTTCGTTGTTCCAAGGGTTGCAATACTTGAATTCGTCTCATTTTTGCAAATTCCCTTCTCACAAGATAAAATGTCACTTTTTATTTATATATTATATTATAATGTAGGTCCGCAGGGCCCTTTTATCAGATTTTTGGGCCCTAGGCCAAATTTTTTTTCGTGCCCCCCCTCCCTCTTTATAGTAAAAAACAAGTACGTACAAATATTTGTATAATTATAATGTAAGTTTATTTATTAACGAAAAAAATAAAATTGCCTGCTGAGAGAAAAAGCTGATCAATTATACAGTACCGCATGCTCGATTCTAGTTTGAGGTGAAATTTTAGCGTAATATTTTGTTACTCCTCTCTAGGGCCGGTTGGCGATTTTGCCGGGTTTCGGGAATATGTTATTAGCATAGCGGGGCCCCAAATATTTATAATAAAAGATACTTTTTCATCAAATTTTCTTAGATATTTGAATGTGCGGGGCCCATGTGAGCGTGGGGCCTCAGATTGAAAATCGACGTCTGATCTGATGTTTCCAATAAATTAATCATTATCCACTAATAAGTATAGGAAATAATGTCTGCATGTTTTATATATTATAATGGTCATGTCATGTTAGAAAGAAAGTAGATTCTTTATATCTTGGTAAAAGAAATCAAAATTGAAAAATAAATTAATAAATTTTTAAAAAATCACAGCAACCGGGCCCTGCGGGTCCCTTGTTAAAGCGGGCCCTAGGTTGTGACCTCGTGGGCCTAGGCGGTAATAAGGCCCTGTAGGTCCGGTAACATTAACAATAATAATCAGATTGGGTGTTGCCAAGCAATAACGTTAAAATTTAGGTTAACGTAGTTAGTGCAAAATCTCCCTGATATGTATACTACACAATAACTAAGTCAACAGTCTAACTCTACACTTCACGCCATTAAAAGTAGTTAGAAAGTAACTCAAGGTAACTAAGTTACTTTTAATGAGTAACTAGTAAATAACTTAGTTCTTTCACCAAAATAACTGGAACTTAAGTAACTTAGTTACTTTTTTTTGGAGGTAACTGTAACTGTAACTAGTTACATTTTAAAAGTAACTTGCCCAGCTCTGACCCTAGGTCAGTAATAATTTATTATTAACCTTGGTCTATAATGCAAACTGTCACTTTTCAATCAAACTCAAGCCTCCAAATACAAATATTATTTAACTCATTAAACTCAAGAAAAGTATTAAGTATATAATTTAAATTTGCCGCTTAATTTTAAATTGACCTACGCTGCCGCCTCTCCTGGCCACTGTGCTGTTTTGGTGAAAATGTGAAACATGTGTAGTGTAGATGTAGGAATGAATAAATCACTATTTTTTTGTATTTGTAGGTAAATACATTTCAATAGATTTATTTAAAAATAATAATAAACAGATAAGGCTGCCGACTGTAACAGCACAAAGTGATTTTATTAAATAATTAAATGAAATACAAATCAAGGCCATAAGTGAGGTTATCAAACCAGCGAAATGAGCGAAACGTCAGATAAAAACAAATGCAGCCTACTTTGGTTTTGTGAATATTAACAAATAAATAAAGTAATTATTCATGTCAAAATGATTGTTATTATCAATAAAGAAAAATTCAAATAGGATTTATGTGGTAGTAGTGAAAAAAATAGTATATAAACCACGGTTGAGAAGATCATTATTGGCGCCTTGTATCCCTCGGGCTGCGCCCTCGGGTTACAATAATGGCGCTGGGCCAAGAATGATTATCTTATCAACCTTGGCGTATAATATACTATCTTTTCCTGTTATACTGAGCATTTTTTTTTATTTATAAATTCTCCTTGACAATGGTTCATCAAGATGCTGTTATTTTTCTAGGAATACTTGATCCTTAATTGTATGCGACTGTTATAAAAAATAAGGGTCAGCGGGCGTTATTTTTATCTTTTCACTTTTGTTTTTAGTCCTGTGATATCATAGTAACAGTATGGTATTACGAAATAGTTATTTATGCAACAAATCTATTAAATAGTATTTTTTTGGTACAGTGCGATAATAGCACAAGAAAAAAAATATTACTTTACACACGAGTTGCATACAATATTTTTCTACAACCGAAATGTTAGTGGTATTTCTCATAATACTGAGAGTGAATGTTACAGGCATCTTCAAATATTGTTAGTGCTCTTTCTCACAATACACTACAAAATGTAACTTAAACATTTAAAAGTATCTCAGGCACAGGTGAGTGGATTAGTGTTCTAGGATTGTACAAATTATACATTATTTAATATTAAAAATTAGGTTAGGTTCAAATCAATATGTCAAAAAAATGTTAATGTTCAAGAATTAGGTTAGTACTCAATATGTCAATAAATATAAAAAAATATAAAAATATATCATCACGGCATATTACCCATTTCTGGGTGTGCCAGTATCTACAACATATGTAGACATCGGTAATGATGACGATATATTTTACCGTGTGGGCGCTTACCAGTCGTCACCTCACGAGCACTCATAGACGTTGTGGAGAGTACACCACAGGGGTCACTTGTGTGGCGTCTGTCGGGATCGAACCCGGTTCCCCCAGGTTCGCGACCAGACACTCAGGCACGCGGCCACGGGACCCCAACAAATAAATAAATATATATTATTTCACTTTTTTCATTTGCAATAATATTTCTTGATAAATTTTATTACTTTCATATTTATAACATAACTATTTATATACCTGACAGGTAAATTAATATGTATGTTGCCTAGCAACGCCTATATACTTTTCACGCACTAAAGCTTGAAAAATGATACTTTACACACTGTAAAGAGTGCGTGAAGTATATACTTTACGCACGGTTAAAGGAAAATACTATTTTATATTCTATATTAATAAAGATGACAAGACATCCTTCTGTCTCAATATTACATCTAACATGTTACATGTAATTGCGGGGAATATTTTCATATAGTATGTTTTACATAAGTAAATCGTATAGTTCAGCTGGCGCTTATGCATGCAGCTTCACATTCGGTATTTAATAATTGATAATAATAATTTTCTATGTTATAAAAATAGCTATGTGAAAAACGAGTTTGTAATATAATTAAACAATAAAACTAGTGAAAGACATTAGATACTACTTATGGTAGTATAATTAGATTTTATAACAAATTTTATATTTCCGGTGACAGGAATATTGTTTTTACTAAAGAGTAATTTCCATGTAGATATTATCACGCTGTTACACTAATAGTCATAACACAATCAACATTAATGTTTTACAATTCTATTATATCAGCTTCTTCTCATACGAGTAGGTATATTTGTCGTTTAAATTACTTACTGTACTTCGCATAGAAAATGAGAATTCCGGTTTAGTTAGTAAGTTTTTGTGAATATAAAAAGATAATATAATATATATATATCTTCTTCAGCTTTTCCCACTCGTTAGGGGTCGCTATTCTTTATTTTCTTTCTCCATTCATTTCTATTTTGCGTGTCGTCCTCAGTTAATCCCTTTTCTCTCATGTCTTCCGCAATACAATCCCTCCATTTTCTTTTTGGTCTCCCTCTGTTTCTTCTACCCT
The DNA here is from genome assembly GCA_943142095.1 of Ophonus ardosiacus. NCBI lineage: Eukaryota > Metazoa > Arthropoda > Insecta > Coleoptera > Carabidae > Ophonus > Ophonus ardosiacus. The sequence goes on along the minus strand of OW964826.1, from coordinate 49,055,726 downwards.
CTACTACTAAGTTGCTCATTCTTCTTCCAATATATTCTTCATCTCTCCTCATGACATGCCCATACCAATGCAAACGCCTCTCCTGTATCTTTCTTGAAACTTCTATCACTCGTGCCATTTCCCTTATACTCTCATTCCTTATCCTATCTTTTCTTGTCTTTCCCAACATCCATCTCAACATCCTCATCTCTGCCACATTCATTTTCTTTTCATTTATTTTCTTCACTGGCCAGGTTTCACTGCCATAGATCATAGCCGGTCTCACCACTGTTTTAAAAACTTTCCCTTTGATTGCTCCTCCAAGTTTTCGGTCACACAGTACCCCAGATACTCTTTTCCAATTCATCCATCCTGCCTGAATCCTGTGGTTTATTTCTCTCTCTAGTCCACCATTTTGATGTATATATGATCCGAGGTATTTGAATTCTTCCACTCTAGATATTTTCTCCCCATTGACCTCCATCTCTCCTATCTTGTTATCTCCTCCAAACCACATATACTCAGTCTTCGTCCTGCTAATCTTGAGCCCTGCATCTTCGATAGCCCTCCTCCATCGTTCTAGGTTTTCATTTGCAGTTTCCTTAACTGTGTCCACTAACAATATGTCGTCAGCATAAAGCATAGACCAAGGGGCCGGATCTCTTATTGTTTTCGTCAGTACGTCAACTACGAGATTAAAAAGGTATGGGCTTAGTGCTGAACCTTGATGTAACCCGACTGTTACAGGGAATCTTTCCGTCATACCCACACTGCTCCTTACTCTGGTATGTACTCCTTCATACATGTTCTTAATTAGCCGAACGTACTTCTCTGATACCTCTTTTTCTCGCAGGCATCTCCAGAGCTCCTCCCTGGGTACTGTGTCGTACGCCTTTTCTAGATCTATGAAGATCAGATGTAGATCTTTTTGCTTTTCGCCATATTTTTCCAACAACTGCCTCAGGGCAAACAAAGCATCAGTTGTTCCTCTTCCAGGCATGAAACCAAACTGCTCTTCTCCTATTCTAGTTTCTTCTCGCAATCTCTTTTCGATAATTTTTTCCCACACTTTCATTGTGTGAGATATTAATTTGATTCCTCTATAATTTTTACAATCCTGAATGTCACCTTTCCCTTTATATATTGGTACCATTATACTCTCTTTCCAAGCCATGGGTATTATCTCCATCTTAAAAATTTTGCACATTAGTTCCCACAACAGGTCAACTCCTTCTTCACCTAGAACTTTCCACGCCTCTACTGGAACACCATCTGGGCCAACTGCCTTTCCATTCTTCATTTTCTTAATCGCCTCGGTAACTTCCTCCTTGCTTATTCCAAGGATTACATTCTCATTCGGAGACCCGCAACCCAGATCTTTCTTTGGGCGCTCTTCATTAAGCAACTTACTGAAGTATTCACCCCATCTTTCTTTTATCTCATTGTTGCTTCTAAGTACTCTTCCTTCTACATCCTTCACTTGTCGTACATGTGTAAAATCCTTCGATGCTTTATCTCTGGATTTAGCTATACCGTACAACCTTTTAAATCCTTCCGGCGTTTCCAGTTCTTCATACAGTTTTTCCGATGCCTTGTCTTTCACCATGGCAACCACACGTTTCACTTCTTTCTTTACTCTCCTGTATTCTTCCTTATCTTCATCCCTTTGTGAGCTGTCAAATTTCTTTTTAGCCTCTTTCTTTGCCTTAATCATATACCGTATCTCTTCATTCCACCACCATGCTTCCTTATTTCCCGGTGGACCTTTACCTGATGTCATGCCAAGTACTTCTACGCCTGTTTTTAATATTACTTTGCTATTCACTTCCCACCAGTCATTTGGATTCTCTCTTGATGATACTTCTTGCAGTACTTTTTCCTTAAATTCACTTGCCAGATTTTCTTCTTTCAAATTCCACCATTTGATCTTTGGTGTTACTTCTTGTTTACCTTTTCGTTTCATTTTTATATCACAATCCACTATCACCGGTCTGTGTTGACTGGCCACACACTCACCCTTAATGACTTTACAATTTCTAACTTCCTTTAGATTAATCCTTCTACATAAAATAAAGTCTATCTGACTTTCTATCCTACCACTTTTATAAGTTATAAACTGATCTTCAGTTTTCTTAAAAAAGGTGTTAACTATAGCCATATCACATGCTACTGCAAAGTCCACTATACTATCTCCTTCCTGGTTCTTCTGTCTTAGGCCCCAACCACCATGCACTCGACCTATCTCGTCTTTGCTATTACCCACATGACCGTTTAAGTCACCACCAAGGAAACACCTTTCCTCTGGTGGGATCACCGACATTTCCTCGTCCAACGCCCTCCAAAACTCTTCCTTTTCTTGCTCTTCACACCCTGTCTGGGGAGCATACGCACAAACTATGTTGATTGTACAATCTTCACTAACTAGACCAACACTCATTATTCTATCATTTCTTCTATTAACTCTAACTAAATGTTTCCTCCATACTTTATCGAGTACAATACCCACTCCATTTCTACCTTGAATGTTTGCTGAACTGTATATAAGCTTACATTCGTCACCCAATTCCCTAGATTTATTGCCCTTCCACCTGGTCTCTTGAACACATAATACTCCAATTTTCCTTCTTGTCATAACGTCTGCAAGCTCTCTGCTTCTTCCAGTCATACTTCCGACATTGAGAGTTCCGATTCTAAGGACAAACTTCTTTAACTCCCTCTGCCTCTGACGAGGCGTTCTAACCTCCATACTTTCCTTTTGGTTTTGGCGAATTTTACAGCCGGATGCCCTTCCTGTCGCTAACCCTACCCATTTACCGGACTTGGGACCGGCACTGAGTTGAGTTGGATTACTCCCCCAGTGGCTGGGTATAAATGTATATTAAATATAGTGTTTAATATAAAAAATAAGTTACTGACAGGTGTCAATGTCACACAATAAAGATAATATAATAGTCCATGCAAAATCTGCTGTGTTGGCATTAACACACATATCATTCAGTGAAGTAAACGTCAAATGTATTGTTTCTTGCCTCTAAAGAAAACACATACATACGTAAATAAAATCGTAAATGTAATAATAATAATGGATATTTACATTGTTATTGACTGTAAAATATTCTTCATTAAAAATAAAACTAAGATTTCATAAAATTGCAAATCTTGTTCTTAGATGTATAATTTTATGGAACAGACGGTCATTTTGCCATGAAATGTACTCGTAAGAGTGTAGGCAATAAAATTTACATATTTTGAATATGCGTTTTTATTGTTATAACGTTTTTAAAATCCATTACAATAAAATCAAATTTTTAGTAAAGTACGTATAAAACACATAAAATGTTACGAAGAATGTATGTACGTGTCATATAAGTACGAATTATGCATGATTTAAAAATTTAAAAACCAGTGAAAATTTTATTATGGTCATTAGTATTATTTTTATGTTCTTGAAATAAAGACTGTATGTAAAGTACCTACACTTCATAGGTAGGTACTATAGTAATATTTTATGCTCTCGATTAGTTGTAGTAATATATACAGTATGTCCCCGGATTGAGTTTACAAGAGGAAAAAAAATTTTATTTTTGATTTTACGAAAAAATGTCAAGGAAAGAAAAATTTTTGCTTGAATTAAAACGCATGTTTCAATTATTAAAACTTCTAATTAATGTAAGGTTCTTTTATTATAACGTTTTTTTCGTATTTTGTCCTCCTAATAATACAGTTATTACATTGAATCTAACATGATTTTAGTTAGCTTTGAAATATTGACAAATGATTATTAATTCTAATTTCAGATAAAAAAGAGTTAATTGAATAAACTGCAAGTATTATGATTTTCGCCGTTTTCTTTTTTTCTGAAATTAGAATTATTAATCATTTGTCAATATTTCAAAATACATAAGTATAGCAATTTTCATAATTTTTCTCCAACCGGATCATTTTTTATGAATAAAAGTTTGAAAATTGGCAATATCGTAAAAGAATCCTAATTTTTGGTCATTTTCAGTAATTTTGCTTTAGAGCTTGTATGCGATGTTCAAAAATTATAAAAATTGGTGTACTTATGTAATTTTGCCCGTAGAATCGAATGGTGGTATCGCCAAATTCATATCTAGACCCATTTTTGGGTTATTACCAAAAAATGGGCAGTCTTGAGAAAAACTTTGAATCTAAATATCTCGAGAACGAATAGAGATATCGACCTGCGGTTTCAAAATTTGGAATCAGCGCATTGAGAAGTATCTAGATACATAAAAATTAGATTTTTGAAAAATTTTAAGTTTTAGTGTAAATATGGGGTATATTGACTTTTGGGGCAATAATTCAAAAGTAGGTACAGATATAAACTTGGTAGTAACTAGCTTGCTTATTTGAAATAATTAAGGAAGCAGGAAATTACGAATACATTATTTTATTTTTCCATTGCGTTATTTTGACTGAAAGTTTTTAAATTTCATGGTCAACATCAAATAATAAATAAATAAATTAAATTAGAGAAATTGCCAGTGAACGAGACTTTTTATTTTATTTTACCCATTCCTAAATGTGCCAATACGCTTTGTACGCATAGATCGCGGTAATGATGATGGCAAATATCACTTCATGTCATTGCTGGTGTGGAGAACACCATAGGGGTCGGTCGGGATCGAACCCAGTTCACCAAATTCGCGACCAGACACTCAGGCACACATCCGCGAGACCCCATACATCAAGTAATTTACTTATAAATTAAATTTTGTCAAAATGGATAATTATATGAAAAATAATATACTCGGCACACTGATGATTAGTTTCAATAATATTAACATTTAATATAGCAATTAAACACACACACATTCATTTTTAATTATACGTGAACAGACAATGCATAAATACAATAAAATGATTACAAAATCATATTGTAATCAACATTCATAATCCATAACTAATAAAAGCTATTTACCATAAAATATTTACGTGGCATAAAATAAAACGCTTTTATCACGTACCTATTATTAATCCCTTAATATTATGCATTACATATTATAAAATATTAATGAAATGCTGAACAAACATCGCTTTTCATGTAATTACCTACCACATTTCATTGTATGAAATTAATATCGCGTGATTGGGATTCCCGGGCTAGAGCACGGTCCTGCTGGGAATGTGATCGCGAGGTCGAGGTCAGGAGTAGAAGTTCCTCCAAGAGTTCCTGCTGTCGCAAAATTTAACAAGAGTGTGATCTGTATTCACTACGGAAACGTAATAACGTAATGTCATAGCAGGAATTTCAGAAAAGAATAATTGTTACAGGAAAGACTATTGTTGAAAGATAATACAAGTAAATGTCAAAAGATAATATCAATATTTAATTTCAAAAATATAAATGACCCAAATTTAATTATAAAATAAAACAATTTTTGCACCAATGAATAGTCATAAAGCCGTCCCATAGTAATGTTTGTGCGGGTAATATAGATCACCTGTTTGACTTTTCAATAATAGTTTGGAGGTTAGTATTTTAGTTTATCTTTTTGGTATCTATATTTTAAATTACAAGTAACTACCTATGTGTTTATTTATAAAGTAATTAATGTATTTGAGAGACCAGAGAGAGAGAAAAATGAACTAATGTCAAATTCAAATTAAAACTTTCTCGCGCGCCATGCCATCTATTGATAACATTCTTAAACATGCTTCCCCTCCCCAGTTCAATATACAGACGTCACAGAAAAATTTCTTTCTTAATTTAGTAAAAAATAAATAATTATTTTAAAATAAAATTTATATTTTTATATATGTTTTCAATATAACATTACGTATATAGTGACTAATCGGATTTTCAGTACCACGCAAGTAGCTCATTCTGACTTACTACACAATGACACTTTGACAAAAATATCTCTTTAGTTTTTGACATTAAAGCCTGTTTGACACGATAATGCATTCAGTAACAAAAAGTAGGAATCTCATCCTCTGGATGAGCGAGACAGACATACAGGATTCTGATGTTTACCAAATATGATACAGAAACAAAAAATAAATGAATTTCACAAGTATTTGTTTATACAAAAGATAATTTATCAGTAAAATTTGTTCTACATACATTAGACATGAATATTTATTTAGAATTTACAACTGACATTGACATATTTATAAAATTAGTAATGCATAACGACTATATATTATCAAATATTCTTTATGTAATTAGACAATTCATTATACGAATAATAATAATACAGTTTTCGTGCAAAAGCCCCATAAGTAACACTCCATGAATTACTTACTGTACATTAGTTTGCAAATTGCTAATGGGCGCGAATCATCAGTTAACAAGAAATTTGTAGCATATACTATAGCTAGTTTCGTTCCAGTAATTAAGCAAAACTTCCGGTATTAAACTGTATTTTGCATGTACTAAGCAATTCATTGCTGCGAGATACGTACGCTTGCGGTCACAGTAAAAACATTCTTCTCGGAAAAACACATAAACAATCAGATACACAAGCAGTTCTGTAATAATTACATACCGACTCACTGACTTTCGTGGAACATAACTTTTTTAAATGCGGATAGTTACAGGAAAAACATCCTTCAGATTTTATTCTATTGCATAAATTTACAGATTCAAGCTGAAGTATTTTATAGTAAAGCTTGAATCATTCATGAAACTGGTATCAGGAATTTCGTTCTGAAATATGTTGTATGTAAATCATTTGATAGGTACACTGTGGTAAAATGCAATTATATATTATAATATTTGTTTTCATTCCCCATGGTTTATAACTACATTTCTATTAATATGTTGTTTAAATAACATATAATTGCAGATAGAAATTATGTTCATCAAATTATTTCCACAATTTATATGGACTTAAATTGATCAAGCTGTTAAAAAATACAAATGACTTTATTAGCTATCGAGTACTTGCATACTCGTACTATTCTTACGTAAGAATGGAATAGGGTATGTGACCATAATCGAATTTCAATATACGTCATAGTATATAAAAACAAACCTGTATACCTTCTCATTATAATAATATAAACTAAACATTAGTTTGTAACAATATTGTTATTAGCAATTTAATGTTTTGGAGAAGGGATCTGTAACGTCAGTAGGGTAGAATGGTAGAAGAAGACAGTTAGACTGAGATGTTGTGATAGGTTAGGGATTGGCGAACGTGACAACTGCTGTCACTTTCGTCTACCACAATATATCTATCTCAGTCTAACTGTCTTCTTCTATCATTCTATCCTACTGACGTCACAGATCCCTTCTCCAAAGTTTTAATAATTATTTTCTCTTAAACTACGAATAATTAATTAATTTAAAAAAATACGGGTATTTTATTTTTTGGTCTAGTATCATATATGTAAAAATCAAAATTTAGTCACACCCCATTGTAGACATTCTAGCCATTTTCGATAGTCTTTTTTACCTTCCGTCACATTTAGATAACGAAGCATTGTCTTTGGTCAACATATTCGGTGGTTTGTTTTTAATAAGCACGTTTTATGGTCCCTAGAATACGATTTTACTATTTTTACGATGTATATATGTGTCTCTGTGTGTGTGTTTTTGTGTGTGTGACAAAAATTTCTCCGACGACAACTTCAATACCACCTACAAATCTAAAAATTATGATTATTTCGTATTCCTATTGGTATATCCAGATTTTTTTAGTAAATAAGCACGTTTTAAGGCCCCTACACTACGATTATAACATTTTTGCGATTATGTGTGTGTGTGTGTGTGTGTGTGTGTGTGTGTGTGTGTGTGTGTGTGTGTGAGTGTGGATGTTGGAAGGACGATTCCTCAAAAATACTTAAGACCTGTTTAACTACATATTCCTCAATCTGAAATTAATGGGAAGAGCTGAAAAGGTTTTGATAACAACTGGACAACCAAAAATAGTAGTTTCATAAAAAAATTCATCTAAATATTAATTTTTGAAAATTTTTGTTTCACAAATATTGAAGGACATAAAATTCTCCATCTAATACACTTAAAAAACTATTATTTCTTCTATAGATTTAGAGATAAAGAATATATAATATATAGAATAATCTGTTGCAATAAATGGGGCAGTTTAGTGTTTAGAGTACACTAAGGAAACCAGTTGCTAAATTCAAATGTTTGTAATTGACAGATAAATGTTAGTGTCAAATATCAAAAGTTTTACTGCCAATACTGAAAGCTTTTTCAAGGAAGTACATTTAATATTTCTTATTGAATTATTAATTAAATATTTAAAATTGTATATTAATAATACATATTTTAAAGAAATACCGCCAAACATGTCAATGAATTGGAACCATCTTGAACATTTTAGAAGAGTAGGACAAGATTCCTTATAGACTGAAAGAATAGATATAATTAGAATGATTTGTGTGTACAACAATGGGTGGTAAAATGAACAAGTGATTAAGGGTGATTAGCTAGGAGATTACTAGCAGTGTTTTAGCGCTGTCAATCGTTTATGGATTATTTTAGAGAAAAATGCTTACAATAGCAGTTATAGAAAAATTAATTGTACTTAACATTTATTTGAAGTATTTTTGTCTAAAATAATCCATAAATGATTGACAGCGCTAAAACACTGCTAGTCAAATCCTACCTATTCACCATTAATCACTTATTCATACTACCAGCCAATATATTTATTTATTAATTACACGCCAGCTATGAGTGCCCGTGAGGTGACGCCTGGTAAGCGCCCACACGGTAAAATATATCGTCATCATTATCGATGTCTACATGTGTTGTAGATACTGGCACACCCAGAAATGGGTAATATGCCGTGATGATATATTCATATTTATTTTATTTTATTAATTACAATAAATAAATCTAACAAGTGTACCAAGCATTAGAGTTAAAAGCATTCTAATTAATTGTATT